>CM031620.1:38875317-38877817 GCA_018398815.1 Conus ventricosus
TCGTGACTTAAAAATTATGTTTCAGAAACTAAGTAATAAATAATTGAAACATGCACATTGTGTCTTCGAAAAATGCTAGACACGATGAATTGGACAGGTAGCGGTTTCTCTGAAGAACTCAGTTTTCTGCTTACTGTTATCTCTTGTCGATTCAAGACTGAAGAAGAGATGCAATGAGAATGTTTTGATGGTACACCATTCAGGGTGCTGGTCTTTTCCTCCAACGATGCCACTGAAGTGTTTTTGTTAGAACAAGCCACCAGTGCTTGATTACATATAAAGCAGTTATTCCTTTTTCTTTCCCATTCCCGACCAAGCTAGCTCCTCGGTCCAGTCAGTGAGAACAAGCCACCAGTGCTTGATTACATATAAAGCAGTTATTCCTTTTTCTTTCCCATTCCCGACCAAGCTAGCTCCTCGGTCCAGTCAGTGAGAACAAGCCACCAGTGCTTGATTACATATAAAGCAGTTATTCCTTTTTCTTTCCCATTCCCGACCAAGCTAGCTCCTCGGTCCAGTCAGTGAGGCGAAGTCAGCAGTCCGCCGCAGAGACCCCACCGAAAGATGAAAAGATATATATATATATATATATATATATATATATATATATATATATATATATAGAGAGAGAGAGAGAGAGAGAGAGAGAGAGAGAGAGAGAATAGTACTGTGGATCAGCGTTATTTTAAAAATAGTGCTCAACCACAGTGCGAGCGACATTTGTTGTATTAAAAACAAGTTAAAAACCAAGCTTAAAACACCTACAAGCCTGTTTCTCGCTATGCCGTCGTCAGGGTCTGACCCTGACGACCGCACAGCGAGAAACAGGCTTGTAGGGTTTTAAGCTTGGTTTTAACTTGTTTTTAATACAACATATATATAATATATATATATATAATATATAAATATATATATATATATATATATAATATATATATAAAAACAAGTATTAAAAGGAGTGCTAAAATTATCTACAAATTTGTTTCAAGCAAGCCGCTATCGTCAGGATGAAGTTTGGGTTACCCACCGCCGATGTTATATAGCGTGTGAGGCCCGGTTGTAGCTGTTTTGCGTGCGTGTTGATGCGCGTGGTTGTTGTTTTTTTTTTTTTTTTTTTTTTTTTTTTTTTTTGGGGGGGGGGGTCAGGTTGTTGTACGGGGTGTGTTCACTAACAACGATTTCCATTTATGCCTGCAGTTATTTACTATTTCTTTTTTAGTGTTAAGAGTTGCTAAGTGTGGTTTACATAGTATTAGCCATTTTTCAGTTAGGCATAAGTTGCATCTTTTTGAAATATTGCTGTAGGGTTTGATGCCCTTCCGAGAAAACTCGGAAATTAACTCGGATTATACAGAGATGATGGCCTTGCTGCACTAACCAACAATCCAAGAACCATCGAAAATAAGAAGAAAGAACTATGCAAAATCTTCCAAAACCACAACTTAAAGATTACCATTGAAGCAAATAAAAAGGTAGTGAACTACTTAGACATAACACTGGATCTCAACAATCACATATATAAACCATACAAGAAACCCAACGATACACCTCTTTATGTACACACCAAAAGTAACCATCCACCATCTGTATTAAAGACTATACCCCACGGCATAAACAAGAGACTATCAAATCTGTCATGCAGTGAGAGAGTGTTCAACAATGCAGCAGTAGAATACCAGGAGGCACTACAAAGAAGTGATACAATTACAAATTGCAATACAACCAGACAACAACACAAATAAAAGCAAGAAAAATAGGAAAAGAAAAATCATATGGTATAATCCCCCATACGACGGGAAACTCAAAAAAAACATAGGGAAAGAATTCTTCAAAATCCTTAACAACTTCATTTCCAAAAGAACACAAACTGTCCAAAATATTTAACAAAAACACTGTCAAACTATCGTACTCATGTAATGCCCAACCTCAAAACCAAAGCTTGCTCTATGTCTTAGATTGAAGAAATAGTTTTTTTGAAAACTCAACAAACATACTACGTTATTGCACACCAGCCTTTTCTGGATTGCATTCTTCTTAAAACTGAAAAGGCAGAGGAGTCAAATTACCACTTTCCGCGGTCACTGAGGAGAAACAACCAGGGTTTTGAAATATCGGTATATGACCTGGATTATATGTTAGTGAGTTTCCCTCCCCATTGGAGGATGTCCCCCCTTGGAGACTATAAGCTTGCTGAAGGCTCATTTGAGAAGCATTTATTTTATTTTATTTTCCCCATTCACCCACTCAAGCACATACTGTTAGTTTTGGGAGAATCATCTACCACTGCAGATATGAATGCTTATCTCCCCCTATTTCTTCAATCTAAGACATAAGAGCAAGCTTTGTTTATAATTCAATATTCATGCAGTCATTGCAACACCAAGCTGCTCTGTAAGTTGCCGGAACGGTGCTCGGTACTTATCCTGGAATTTATTAGTTTGTTGTATATATTTTATATATATAGATATATATATAATATATGTTGTGTGTGTGTGTACAT
>CM031620.1:38882817-38897817 GCA_018398815.1 Conus ventricosus
AATCCGCACGTGGAGGAACCAGAGAAATATGAATCGTTTGTTGTCTTTGTTGCCTTGTGCGCAACCATTTGTTATACTTCTTGTTGTGGAGTGGTGCCATGTGCCTTCGTGCGCACACACACACACACACACACACACACACACACACACACACACACACACACACACACACACACCTCATAAAATTTCACCGATATATTCATTTATCATATCTGTCGATCAAACTGTCTATCTATCTATCGATCGATCTATCTATCTATCCTTCTGTCTGTCTGTCTATCTATCTGTCTATCTATGTATCTATCTGTCTCTGTCTGTCTGCCTCTGTGTGTGTGTGTGTGTGTGTGTGTGTGTGTGTGTGTGTGTGTGTGTGTGTGTGTGTGTGTGTGCGCGCGCGCGCACAGCGCGTGCGTGCGTGCGTGCGTGTGTGTGTGTGTGTGTGTGTGTGTGTGTGTGTGTGTGTGTGTGTGTTTCTCTATACATACATCTCTATCTCAATCCTCTCTCTCTCTCTCTCTCTCTCTCCTCTCTCTCTCTCTCTCGCTCTCTCCCCCCCCCTCTCTCTCTGTCTGCCTGCCTCTGTGTGTGTGTGTGTGTGTGTGTGTGTGTGTGTGTGTGTGTGTGTGTGTGTGTGTGTGAGAAGAGAGAGAGAGAGAGAGAGAGAGAGAGAGAGAGAGAGAGAGAGAGAGAGAGATGAGAGATATTGCTGCTTTAGACAACGTAAAACCACAAAGCGTAAATGGAAGAGGATAGCTTCACTAACACATCCACCATTTGAAAAACAAATACTATGGATCAAGTTCCGTGTCTTAATAAAACAGAGTAGTTCGGATGCATAATCTTAAAGCATACAAATCGTGAATTGCTTGTGTGAAACCTTAACAAACATCGACTGTGCTGTGTGCTGAGCCAGTTTTTCTATATGAAAACATGGGGGAAAAAGGAATATAGTAAATGAAAATGGGAACCTGATAAACTGGGATTGTATGACATAACATACTCCCTTGGAGAAAACTTTGAAATGCTGACATTATTATGAATTTAGAACAGATCTTGAGTCACTTCTTCAGATTTAATGGCTTGATGCCCCCCGTTAAAGAAAAGAATATATTAGAAAAATTGCAATACAACCAAATATGAATAAAGCCAGTAACTGGGGCATACCCAGTGATATCACACTAATGCATGATTTGTTCTATGAGTGTATGAGTGTATGAACCAACTGATAATAACCCTTAGTGTTATCTAAAATGGGCACAAAAACTGAAGGTTGATATCCCATGGACAAAAAAACAAAAGAATCGTAAGATCAAAGACATTAGTTTAAAAAAAATCATATTAGAATTGTTTTTTGGATTCTTGCAAAAAAAACAACAACTGTTGTTTTGAATGCTTTGGGTGTGTGACAAGCAATAAACTGTTTACTTAATGACGACAGGGAGGGATTCTATGGATCGTTCTTTTCGGAGCTAAACATTTTGAATGTTTTTTGGAGCTGCCTCAGGGGAAAAGAAGTCAATGGAAAAGTCGACATGAATATAATGTTAATATCTCGCGTGATTTTATTCTTTTAGATGTGGATAACCATCTTGTTTTCCTGACATCATTTTGATTATGTTATAATGTTCGCTTACTTCTGCATAGATCATGAAACATACAAAATTGTTTGTAAGTTTGTTTGCCTTTCAGATGCTATTGAAAGCAAGATACAAAATTGAACGGTATGATGCCAATATAAACAATAACCTGTCCAAGTTATCTTCCGATTGGAATGATTACAAAACAATGTTTTGCAATATCCAAAAGATTTATAAAACTTGCTTTCTCAAAACTCAATCGTTGCGAATGTCAAACAGTCCGCTTTACGACTTCAAGCTTAATACCTTTGCTTCAAGCCGGTGTATACACACTATCTGCTTGCTTATTTTTTTATGTTAATTCTTTTCGCTTTTTTCATGACCATATCAATTTTGATCACATGAGATACACACAAATATAAATTATTGAAAAATCATGTTGTAATTCTTCAGATAATTCAAATCTTTAGTTATAAACAACATACCTTTGCCATAGACTTCAACTCCTCGGATATTTCAAAGTCTGCGTCTTCCATTTCTCGGGGGTTATCAAACTCCACCCGTAGCTTATCCCATGTGTTCTCCAGATCGAGTTTTGCTAAAGCGCTGGCGGCGGGTTCAGCCATAGCAGCTGCCGTAGCCAGATAACCTCCTGTCTTTGCGATGCGTGCGGCCGCGTTAACAAACGGTAGAAGAGTTCCTCCGGTAAGAATGAGCCCCACTGTCCACACACACACACACACACACACACACACACACACACACGTGAGTCTGTTCCTTTGGTCTTTGTTTTATTTGTGTTTGTTTTTCCTCACTACTAAATTATTCAACATAATATTGGTTGTTCAATAAGTGGGAGACTGTATCTCTTAAGAGATTCAAGTAGGGGCTGTTCTGCACAATTCTTAGCTGCTGACAATGCTTGGGTCATTAAACAGCAGAGCTTACAACTTTGACTGTTGGACATCTTTTGACCTTTCTTGCATCGTTCATTGGACCCTCAAGCATAGCCTTAAAGGTTGTTCCCTACATTTCATGCTGTTAACACGATGACTTTAGTTTTTTCTGCAACTTATTTCCTTCCCTCACTTTCCTTTCTTTTTATTTTTCTACACTTCGCTGGCTGATTTGGGATCCTGTTGAATTCTATTTTTGAACCCTTAGTGGTGAGAATATTACAGAATTATAGAACGTGGTGTATCTCCATTTGATGCCAAGGAAGCAGAGACGCAATCAGCCGTGCATTCCTGATTAGTCCGATCCAGCGGACGAAAGACCTCGGAGCAGGCAATATGAATGGCCCTGTCTTCAGTATGGATTATGATGGTGATGGGTCCCATATGCTGCCAGTGAAGGGTTTAATATCTATACTATGTTTCCTTCGTTCTCATTTACTTTCTTCTCTTGCTCCTATTACCCTCCCCCCCCCCCCCTTCCCCCCCCCCCCCCCCCCCCCCCCCCATTGCTATCTTATTGGTATAATAACGGAGGAATTGTTAGTTTGTACTTGTCTCCCCCCACTACTAGATTGTTCAATATCATGTGTGTTGTGTGTGTGTGTGTGTGTGTGTGTGTGTGTGTGTGTGTGTGTGTGTGTGTATGTGTGTGTGTGTGTGTGTGTGTGTGTGTGTGTGTGTGTGTGTGTGTGTGTGTGTGTGTGTGTGTGGTGTGTGTGCGTGCGTGAGTGCGTGCGTGCGTGCGTGTGTGTGCGTGCGTGCGTGCATGCGTGTGTACGTGCGTGCACGCGCGCGCGCGCGCGCGCGCGCGCGTGTGTGTGTGTGTGTGTGTGTGTGTGTGTGTGTGTGTGTGTGTGTGTGTGTGTGTGTGTGTGTGTTGTTTTGTTTGTTTAGTTTTACGTCTTTTCACATGGCGTGTTTTTAGACGATTTAGATATTTGTAAATGATATACATCAAGATGACATTGATATTATTATACAAATGAAAACATATTTAAAAATAAAGCTTAAATCAGTGGACATGGACAACATAAACAATGTTTGCTTCAAAATACTGAAATCTCATACTAATGTACCGATAGGACTGCGAAGTAAATATTTTGATACATTAGCCAAAAATGAATGATTTGAAGTTAGAGTCTTAAAATCATCAACTGTAGGATTATTTGGTAACTGAAAATTGGGTAAGTACTGCCGCATAGTGGGACAATTAAATAGTCAATGAAATGTCAAAAGTTTTCCCCCACATATGCATTTGCAGTATCAACATATTTACATTTTAATGAATTATATTTAAGTCTAAAACACAAACTGGAAATTTCCCTCGGAAAAACATTCAACAAAGACATGCTGTAAGAGGTGTGCCGATTTACATTATAACCCACACGGGCTTTGGTGTCTTTTTCTAAAAGATTATAGCATTCCTTTACAGACAAAGGAATATGAACGTTTTCACAACGAATTCTTTGTCCTGCACCTCCTCTAGCTACTCTGATGTGACTTAGTAATTGAAATTAATCACCACATACATTTTCTAATTCAAAAGGGTTCCAGTGTAACATTTACTTGGGTTCCATCACATTGTGGTATTTATGGGAATGAATGGGCAGACAGAGTGTGTGTGTGTGTGTGTGTGTGTGTGTGTGTGTGTGTGTGTGTGTGTGTGTGTGTGTGTGTGTGTGTGTGTGTGCGCGCGCGCGTGAATGATCACCAAGGAGTCTCAACAAGTCATCTCATCACTCGGCAAACCTGACTCTACTTCTTGTCACATCCCTGACACTTCACACAACACTCCTAATCATCGACCCTAGTTTACTACAGGCTGTCAAATATTTCAAGTTCGCTCTTTTTGGCGTCATTCGCGCAATGAGACGAATTAAGACTCAATTAAGTTCTCAATTTGACTGTCACAAAAGTTCGCGCTCTTCATCCAAAACAGAATTTAAAAAAAAAGTCAATAACATACCTCCCGTTCCGAAGACAGAAGCCAGCGTACCGGCAGCCTGAACTTGCTTGCTACGTTTTGCAGACTGGTCCATATTGTCTGCTTCGGTCAGCAAGTACTGTCTCAGAGGAGGTTCTGGCCTCACTCAGGGCATCCATTAGCCTCTTGCCGTTGGGACTTGACCGGCTTCTTCGAATGGCTCTGAAAATACACATGATCGATGAAACTGATTCATTCAAACAGCCCCCCCAAACCAAACAACACGATGAAGAAACAATAGAGACAGGGTGCAGATATTTAATTGGGTTTAAGAAGAGATGATGGAGAGGCGAGTGTGAGAGAGAGAGAGTTGGAGAGTGGAGAGAGAGTGAGTCAACAGCCTTAAAAATATATTTTCCGGAAATGTGTTGATCAGTTGACTCACAAACGTCATCGAGACCGTCCTCTTTATTGAATTACTGGTCTTGCCTGTTACTTTATTAGTTCAGACATCATCGTTATTGTCGCCGTCGTTGTTGTGGCTGTTCTGCTTGTCTGTATGATGAGACAACTTGTCAAAACGTTAGGTTTCTTTATGCATTGCATGAACAACAACAGCAACCACCAACAACAACGACAAATCAAAACAAACCATGAAAATCCAGAGCAGATTATCAGACTCAGGGGTAGATCTGGAAGGTGGCATGGGGAAGGAAGAGTGTTGGAAAGGATGGTGTTGTGTGTTTCTGAAACTCTTGTTAACAGGTATGGTTTGGTATGGGGAGAGTGTTGGAAAGGATGTGTGTGTGATTTCTGAAAACTCTGATTACGGTATGGTTTGGTAATGTATGGGGGAGAGTGTTGGAAGGATGTGTGTGGTTCTGACAACTCTTGATAACTGGTTTGGTTTGGTTGGGGGAGGGGAGGAGAGTGTTGGAATAGGATGTGTGTGTGATTTCTGGAAACTCTTGGATAACGGTATGGTTGGTAGGGGGGAGAGTGTTGGAAAGGATGTGTGTGGTTTTGAAACTCTGCGATCTCAGGTTATGGTTTGTATGGGGGAGAGTGTTGAAAGGATGTGTGTGGTTTCTGAAATCTAGAATCACAGGTATGGTTTGGTATCAGGGGGAGAGTGTTGGAAAGGATGTGTGGTGTTTCTGAAACTCTCGATCACAGGTACCGTTTGGCTGAGGGGGGGGCAGGGGGGGGGGGGGGTTGGGATTGGATGTGTGTGTTTCTGAAACTCTCGATCCACAGGTATAGTTTGGCACATGGGGGGGGGGGGGGGGGGTTAGTTGGAAAGGATATGTGTGTTGGTTTCTGAAACTCTCGATCACAGGTATAGTTTGGCGGGGGGTGGGGGTGGGGGGCAGTGTTGGAACGGATGTGATGATGGTTTCTGAAAGTTGATAAAACAGGTTTATGGATTGGTTATGGGGGAGAGTGTTGGAAAGGATGTGTGTTGCTTTCTGAAACTCTCGATACAGGTATGTTTGTGTCCCTGGCACTTTGCACACACGCATTCATGACAGCATTTACTCATACGCACACGCAATCTTGCCAATCAACCATATAGGCGCACTGCCGAATGTTTTTTTTCTTCTCCCCCTCTCCTTCGGGGGAAAACAGTTTACTAAATCACATCAAACCATTTATAAACAGATTTTATAATGTATCTCACTTTTTTCTTCACTCTGAGGAGATAAAACCATTTTTCCCATTTTCATCAATACAAGTTTCTGTTAAAGTCATGGCCTTCACCACCACATTAGCCAAGATCCCAGGGACCAGGAGAATAAATAATTCCTGCCAATCATGATGCTATACCGCATCAGAGATGAGACTCGCACCCATACTGTTATCATTCCCTGTCTTCTGAGAAATGTGTCGCCCCCCTTGAATTCTCTGTCACTGGGAGGATGATGAGTTCCCGACTCCTTACCTGGATCTTTTATTGTGGGGCTGAACTACCGTGTGTTCCCCACACCATGGCATCGTTAAACACCTGACGGAGATAGTTGAAGAGTGAAGGTGTGAAGGGCGAAGGGCTGAATGAAACACAGAATCAAGTTCGTGTAATGTAACCTGCTTCCCAAATTATACATATGAATTCTTTCTTTCTCTTTTCTTTAGTTTTCCCCTGTGCTTTCCCCAACTATCTATGGTCACCTGGTAATGCACTGGTCAGCAAGTGAGGACCAGCGTCCCTGGACAGGTTCGAAAAAAGCTCTATAGGCCTTTCTACTGGGCTAACTGATTCTTTCCTCCCTCCTCCTAGTCGAGTGCATACTCAGTGTTTCAATAACACATTGACCCAGCCACCTGACCAGCCATTATTAAACTATCTCTCAGTGGTCACTTTCACCAAGACCACTTGTTTCTGTTTGATGATGTGAAACTCACAATATTTGGGGACGCCCTTATACATAGTCATAGCCACATGAATATTCTTCCTTTTTTAGTTGTTGCATGGGGAAATGAATTCTTATCACTAAATTACATGTGATGGAGCGTCACATGCCTGATGTGAGGCTTACGTCACTGACAGTTTGGTATGGGGAGAGTGTTTGGAAAGGATGTGTGTGGTTTCTGAATCCTCGATCAAGGTATAGTTGGTATGGGGGGGGGGGGGGGGGGTGGGGGAGGGTTGGAATTGCATGTGTGTGGTTTCTGAAAACTCTCGATCACAAGGTATAGTTGGCATGGGAGAACGTGTGGAAAGGGATGTGTGTGGTTTCCTGAAACTCTCGATACAGATTTAGTTTGGTTAGGGCGTGGGGGGGTGGGGGGGGGGGGGGGGGGGGTGGGGTGGGCGTTGGAATAAGGATGTGTGTGGTTTCTGAACTCTCGATCACTGGTATAGTTCTGGTATGGGGGACAGAGCGTTGGAAAGGATGTGTGTGGTTTCTGAAACTCTCGATCACAGAGTGAGTTTGGTATGGGGGGGTTGGGGGGGGGAGGGGGGGAGCGTTTTGGAAAGGATATGTGTGGTTTCTGAAACTCTCGATACAGGTATGTTTTGGCATTGGGGGAGAGTGTTGGAAAGGTTGTGTGTGGTTTCTGAAACTCTCGATACAGGTACAGTTTGGCATGGGGGGGGGGTGGGGGGGGGGGGGGGGGTGGGAAAGGATATGTGTGGTTTCAGAACTCCCAGATCACAGGTGATAGTTTAGTATGGTGGGAGTGAGTGTTGAAAGGATGTGTGGGTTTCTGAAACTCTCGATCACTGGTATAGTTTGGCATGGGGGGGGGGGGGGGGGGGGGGTAGGGTGGTTGTTAGAAAGGATATGTGTGTGGGTTTCTGAAACTCTCGATCCAGTTATAGTTTGGCGGGGGGTGTGGGGGGGGAGTGTTGGAAAGGTTGTGGGGCTTCTGAAACTCTCGATCACCATGTTTAGTTTGGTATGTTGTGGGGGAGAGTGTTGGAAAGGTTTGTGTGTTGTGGTGTCTGAAACTCTCGATCTACAGGTATGGCTTCGGTATGGGGGAGAGTGTTGGAACGGATGTGTGTGGTTTCTGAAAAACTCTCGATCAACAGGTATGGTTTGGTATGGGGGAGAGTGTTGGTAAGGTTGTGTGTGTGCGTTTCGGGAAACTCTCGATCACAAGTATGGTTTGGTATGGGGGAGAGTTTGGGAAAGGATGTGTGTGGTTTCTGAAACTCTCCGATCACAGGTATAATTATACTAACTACAACTTAGTACCCACGTAAGTAATACTTCCCCTCTCCCCCTTTCCCCCCCCCCCCACAAATTTAATGAACGTTTCATTCGGGAATTTTTAGTAGCCCCATGTACCTGTCCTCACCATGCTCCGCTCTAACCCTGCCCCATCCCTAATCTGTCTCCTTGGTCTTCAGCGTTTTCTAGATTTCCACATGGATTTTTAAGATTTGGGGAATATCTAATCCAAGTCTAATAAATTCGATAGTCTGGTCAATACTGGACCCTACTTCGTTTCAAACATTTTAAACACGCTAGTCTATCTAAACGTTGACACGGTTGGTCATTCAAAATTGGGACACGATAGTTTGTTCAATATTTAACAATATTGGCGTGTATCTGTTTGAGCATTGCTAGTAAATCAATCTTTAACACGTGCTTATCTGTGTCGTCACGTAAATTTTGACGTCAATTGAAAAATGACATAGGTAACGACATGACGAAAATAAAACTTATTGGATCGAGAGGAGAGAGCCAGAACTAACGGCCGAGACTTTGGTGTCCAGCCTACTTTATTTTGCTTATAATCGTTGTTTTTCCGTAGTGGTACTTATGTGGAGAGGCTGGATTTCCAAGTCAGTAGTGCGTCGAAGTTCACTGTGTATCGTGCGATACTTCTGATGGGACGGGTACAGCGAAATTTGGTACCAGGATATTTATTTGGTTATAAAATGTTGTGAATGATGTGTCGCGGTGAGTGACTAAAAACTCCTGCAAGAATATGTATGTGCTCTAATTGTTACCACGCATGTGTGTCGGTGGGTGAAATTTATTTGATGTGAACACTGTAATCTCAATTACACGGAGAAGTTAATTTTGTTTTAGATCAACAATACGTCTAAGTTTATTGTTTCTATTGAACTTTACTGAAATCGTGTTGCGGGGATTCAATAGATTGTTTACTGTGCTTTGTGAATCTGCGGTTCTTTTGTATGGATTACTGTGCTGTGTTGAATCTGCGGTTCTTCTTCTACTGATTGCTGTGCCTTGTGATCTGCCAGTTTTCTTCTATGGTTTATGTGACTCTGCGGTCCTTCTTCTGTGGATTACTGTGCCTTGTGAATCTGCAGTTTTCAATGGTTTACTGTGCTTGTGAATCCTGGGTTCTTCTTCTGATAGTTCGACGTAATATATTGTGCTTGCTTTGAGGGAGGACACTGTTTCTTCTCTTCGCTGTGTTTGGCGAACGGCTGTGTTTAACGTGTGGAGGACCTTGGTTGATGTTCTTTGTTTTTTGCGTTGTGACTGTGGCTTGGGTACTGTGAGAAACAAGTGTGTTGACTGTATTTGTGCGGACATGTGGACGGTGCCGGCGAGATCAGTGAGTTTATCAAGATATGTAATATGAATACGTGATATCGATGATTTGAAGTTCGTGGTATTGATTCTTTATCTGTATGCTCTGTAGTGACATGTTTTGATTTGTACAAATTCAACATAAATGTATGTTTTGATGGTTCAGGCAGCATATAAAGAAAACAAAACTTAACTCGTGTGTTCCCTGGCTATCCTGTTGTATGGTGTGGGTGTGTGTGGGAATATAATCATTACACGTCATCCAAACTTTGAGGCGAGATGTTCAGACAGCCAAAATACGCACCGATGCCTCCCGTAACTTTATATATTTGTAAACAGCTCATTCTGTCAGTCTTGATCTGGGCTAGTCGAGACCGAAATTCGATTGTCTTGTCAACTTTGAGCTTAGTGATCTAATCAATGGTGAACAATGGTTGCTAGTCATTATTTGAAAGTGTGTTGTCTTTTCAATACCAAACACTCTTTGTCCTGCTCTGGATATTGAACATGAGCTGTCAGTTTAGATTCATGATCGTGCGATCAATATTGAACAATAGTTCAGTCAGTATTTAAACTCATATAGGATATTAAAAGTGAACATCATATTTACTTTAAGTTAAACAATGCTAGTATCGTCAATTGTTGATGCCACTCACACCACACCACCACACACACACTCACACACAGCACACACACACACACACACACACACAGAGGGAGAGATAGAGAGAGAGAGAGAGATGAGAGAGAGAGATGAGAGGCGGAGAGAGTGAGATAGAGATAGTGTGTGTGTGTGTGTGTGTGGTGTGGGTGTGTTGTGTGTGTGGTCGAGTTTGTTAGTGTGTGTGTGTGTGTGTGTGTGTGTGTGTGTGTGTGAGTGATGTGTGTGTGTGTGCCTCTGTCTCTTCTATATAGATCTATCTAATCTATCTATCTATTTACAGGGGGAGGAGATGCCAGTAACAGAACAGAGAGAGAGAGGAGAGGAGAGAGTGAGAGAGAGAGAGGCACGCACGCACTCATGCACGCAACGAACGAAACACGCACGGTACGCACGATGCAAGAAACACACAACACACACACACATACTTCTCCCACTATCCCTCCCTCCGTCTCTCATTCATAAATAAAGAAATTGAGGTGAATGGCTTTATAAACAAAGTTATATTCCCCCCTGAAAATTAATATTAGTTGTATTTGGTGAGAACATAGAGACGACATGCATCCATGGGTTTTACTTTCAGGGGTCATTTTGTCTTAGTTTTTAACAAATGTTGAAGGAAAATGAAGCTCCATTACGACGCAGTTCTCTTATTTCTTTTTACACAAGAGGAATTATTTGAATGGTTAACTATCCATCCAATTGATGTGACACGCTCCGTCTTCTATCTGTCTGTCATCTATCTATCCTATGTCTATCTTATTATCTATCTATTATCTATCTATCTTTCTATCTATCTACACATCATATATTATCTCTACTTCTTCTTTTTCTATTTCAAAATTCTGTCTTGCATCAGGTTTTTTCAATAAATCTTAAACTGAAGCAGAGAGAGAGAGAGAGTGGAGAGGGTGATGCGAGAGAGAGGAGAGAGGAGAGTGAGAGACAGACAGACAGACAGACAGAGACAGACAAACAGACAGGCAGACAGACACGGACAGACACAGACAGAGAGGGAGACAGACAGACAGGACAGGACAGGGAGACAAAGTCGGAGAGAGGACGACAACAGACAGACGAAGACGGAGCGAACATACAGATCGCTGCTGCTCCACTTATCTTTTTAATTTTGAATGGAGGAAAGAAATGGACTTGCGCAAAGCACACACCACACACACACACCAACACACACACAGTGAGAGTTCGATAGAGAGAGAGAGAGAGAGAGAGAGGAGAGAGAGAGAGAGCTTTCGATGACACGATAGACCCTGTAGAAATTCTGGGAAAAGATCTCAAATATTGACAGACTTGATCCTTTCTCATAAAAAGTCCCCACCCCATCCCCTGCCCCCGGCGTATGCCTTAAAAACAAAACAAAACACATAGGCAGCGTACGTGCGACAAGCTATCATAAAGCTGGAAAGCGGCATTCAGCTATAAATAAAACCCATTGCGATGTCTCAGAAAATGTAGGGCCAACCTGAATTCATTCTCTTTCGCTACTGCGCGCAGTGTGTGTGTGATGTGTGTTGTGTGTGTGTGTGTTGTTGTGTGTGTGTGGTGTGTTGTGAGAGAGAGAGAGAGGAGTTTGTAACCCCGGTGTGTGTGTGGTGTGTGTGTGTGTGTGTGTGTGTGTGGTGTGTGTGTGTGTGTATGTGTATGGTTGAGGAAGAGAGAGAAGACAGACAGAAAGAGAGACAGACAGGACAGCAGAATGGGTGAGATGAGAGACAGTTTGTGTGTGTCGTGTGTGTGTGTGTGTGGTGTGTGTGTGTGTGTGTGATGTGTTGTGTGTTTGTTTGTGTGTGCGGCGTGCGGTCGGCCGCGCGCGCGGGCGTTGATGCGCGTGTTTGTGTGCATACGCGTCCAAAACATTTGTCTCTTGCAGTTCAGCATTGAGATGGCCTTGTAGTCTCTAATATGGTAAAGAGGGACACAGTCTGTTCCCATCTAATGGCGCGCATACACGCGCAACACGCACACACACACACACCAAACACACTCACACACAAACACAACACCACACACACACACACGCACAACACACCATACCACACATGCGCGCTCACGCACAGAGAGAGGAGAGAGAGTAGAGATGAGAGAGGAGAGAGGAAGATGAGAGAGAAGAGAGAGAGATGAGAGAGAGAGAGAGTGGGCGAAGGGGGGGGGGGGACCAAGACAGACCGCGCTTACCCACTATCTTTAGCTTTGAATAGAGAAGGAAATGGACTTGCGCCAAAAGCACACTCAACAACGGAGCATGTCTAGGTTTCCCCCCGTTTGGGGGGGGGGGGTCTAAATTCCCCCAGGTTATATTCCCACAGATCTATGTTCCCAAATCTTTTAATCCCCATGATCTTTTGTCCCCTAATGTCTGTCCCCCCAGGTTTATATATTCCCCAGAACTCTGTTCGCCAGCTTTATCATTTTTTATTATTATCATCTTCATTATCATCATCATCATATTATTACTATTATCATTATTTTCCATGTTTCGCAAGCTCAGCGCCACCTCCACCTCCACCACGTTAAATCGGAATAAACATGAGTGTCGGAAGGTTGTCTTTCAAGGTTTGTGTTTTCTTTACACCCGCCTCCCTTGCAGAGACGGCCATAGACAATGGTTTGGGCACCCGATCTAAAAAAAAAGAAAGAACATCTAAACCAGTTTAGCGTATTAAGAAAATTAATGCATTTGCAGTTCGGTTTTGAGTCCAGTGCTGGGTGAAAGTCTGCCACATAGACTTCTCCCTCTCTCTCTTCTCTCTCTCTTCTCTCTGCTCTCTCTCTCTCTCTCTCTCCTCTCCTCTCTCTCCCTCCCTCTCTCTCTCTCTCTTCTCTCTCTCTCTCACACACACCACACACAACACACACACCACACACACACACACACAACACACACACACACACACACAAAGATTTCAAAGTTTTAATCTGTGACCCTTTTGTGGCATGGAGGACTTAAAACAACAAGAAACAAATGTAAATGAAACACATCAAACATCAAACATTTCCCGATAAATTAACACTCTGGATATTATGTTACACCATCTTCACTAAAGTTTTAAAAAACTTTGCTAAGTTTGCAACACTTTTTTTTTAGTACCACAGAAGCAAACGACAATAGTTAAATACGGACTTTATACATGTAATTGTTTTGGTATAAAACTTATTTCTATTATCATCATATTTGGTGCATTTCTTACAAAATGAAATTCGTCGCCAAGGTCATTTGAGTCGCAAAGTCCCGACAGAATCGTTTCATCATGAGGTATTCCAAATCGTCTGCCAGTTTCGTTCATGGGTTTATGATATACCACAGCGGAATCGAATCTAGTGGGTATATATTAAACATCAGGCAACATTTCAATATACGTTTCACGGCAAACTCTGTTTTAAAATTCCTATAAATTAAACATTATTTACTAGAATTCTAAAGCATCGTTTCATGCACGTATGTGAACATCTTCTAATGAAATTACGAACATTTCTACTGTACTGTGATAGACGAAAAACTTTTGTGTCTCCACACAAAGTCGAATCCTGTTTCGGATAAGGACATTCCGTTATACACATCAACCACCTAGATGTAAAACCCTGATTTCTGTATAATTCATTAATATTGATACAAATCTAGTGAATTATTTGTTTGTTTGTGGGAAAGTAAGGATGACAGAATTTTATCATTCGATCATTTCGTGCATTATTCTTGAACTGAAACAGGATACATTTCTAGTTCTCCATATTATTAGTGGTTTTAGTAGAACGATTGAAATGAAAAAATTATGCTTAAAAATTTAAGCTGAAAAACTTTACCTTAGCTTTAAAAATCATATATCCCCAATTTCACAGCATAAAATATTTAACTCATATAAAAGTACAGGCAGAAAACCATTGATTGGGTATAAGTCCAGTACAAGGTTTTATAGGCAAATTTCGAAAATCTTGCATCTTTAGTAAAGAAAACATTGACATTGCCTTGGTCATACAAATACTTCTTACATTTATAAAAAATTTCCTGTTCTGCTAAATATTATTATACGTATATTATTTGAAAGTGTGTATCTCATTTCTATGACTGGTTTTTGAACTTTTGGTTTTTCCTAGGGTTAATTGCGTCCATTAAAGACTACCATCTTTGTTTTTGTAATTAACATTAAGATTCCTTGCGCTACAATACTCGCTTAATACATCAGAGCATGCTGTAAACCACAAAAGATTCTGCATTAACAACGCAATATCATAGCGTATAAAAGTAAAAGTTAATCTAATGTAACTTAATAAATCTGAGTTAGGGAGATTTAAATCAAATATTCAGAAAGCCACTGTTACCGATCTGTGTGCTATAGTTCAAGATATTCAAATACAATGAAAAATAGCAAAGGTTGAAAGATTTTCTGTACCTTGACGACTACCTCTTAAACTGCCAAATATTAAGATTGACTCCCATTTTATAAATATACAAGGATTTTATTTGCTGTACAATTGTGATTACTTGCCAAAAATCTTTCCATTTACACCTCTCTTTAATAGCTTTTGGCACAACCCTGCCTCCAAACTGAATCAAAAAGCTTTTGTGAAATCAACAAAAACACCAAAACAATTGCTTTTTTACAAACTATTGAAAATATCAATTAAACTTTTTAAAACCAAATTATGATCTGTTGTAGAATGTTTTCGTTTATAAAACCAGCTTAATTTTACGAAAGTGTGTTGTTATTCTCAATAAATCTGTCAAATCGGTTATTCAAAATTGTTGTAAAACAGTTTCCAACACAAATCAGAGTGTTATACCCCTATAATTGTTACAGTCCAATTTACTACCTTTTCGTTTGTATATTGGCGAGAAATAATTCCAGTTAAA
>CM031620.1:38902817-38907817 GCA_018398815.1 Conus ventricosus
ACATACACACATACACTCGCGCGCACGTGCACACACACACATACACACACAAATACACACATGTGTCTGCGTGCGAGCGTGCTTACATATTCAGAGAGAGAGACACACACACAGACACACACACACAATCTCATCCACCCATGCGCGCACGCACGCACACACACATGCATGCAAGCACACACACCTTAATTTTTTTTTTAAATGCAGAGTTTGGAAACAGATGGGTTAGTTGCCGCCAAGGCAGAGACAAACAGAATACAGGACAAGACGCAATGCATTTCGAGCTCTTGGGTCTTCTTCAGGCGAAAACAAATAACATTTAGGACAGTGAAAACGAAGAACAAGAAACTACGTATATTCTCATGTTCGCCACAAGATCAAATGGCCGCCGTCCGGTGACCATTTATCTCTGTCCTAACTCGACCCTCTCTTTCCATATTTTGCTTCATTTACCGTCCTCAGTCACTCCGTTTTGAAACTTAAGAATGCAAGGAAAAATAATTTCCTCAGTTTACTCACCTTCCAAAGAACTGATCCACAACCACACAGAAGTTGATCTGTCAACCCCAAACAAGGCAGAGGAAGCAGACACACACGTTCGAGGTTCTGCTCTGGAGCTGTTTACTGATCCGTTAAAACCAGCTTACTTCCGGGACTCCCGAGGCTGTTTTAAGCGCCAACACAGCAATGACTAGACGATGACTAGACCCGCCAGCGTTGAAAGGTGTTCGTCTGTATGGTCTGAGGACAGACGACAGAAGCAGTGGGAATGAAGGTGTGAGTGCTGGGGAGAGAGGTACGTGAGAGGAGCGGGTACGTGAGAGGGAGATAGGGGTCATGGGAGTGTGCAAGGCTAAACTCAGTTCTTGCCCTTGGGGCGAGCAAACTTAAAGCAAACCAGACCAAAGCGGTATTATGAAAAATAAAAGACAAAAACACAACCACAACAACCACAAAAAAGAAAGGGAAACAAGTGCGTTGGCTGCACTTCATAACAGTGGGTGAAAAATCGTTCTTTTATGTATAAATGAGTAAAGAAATGTACACACACACACACGCGCGCGCGCACGCATGCACGCACGCACGCACGCACACAATGCCACAGGGATGCATCTGTTGAGCGTTGAACTGTTTCCATTATTTCCACATTTCACAGAAATCTTCAGAATGTAATTCAAACACAGTAAATTCATAACATATGCGCGCACGAGCCTCTGTGTGTGTGTGTGTGTGTGTGTGTGTGTGTGTGTGTGTGTGTGTGCGTGCGCGTGCGGGTGTGTGTGTGTGTGTGTGTGTGTGTGTGTGTGTGCGTGCGTGCGTGCGTGCGTGCGTGCGTGCGTGCGTGCGTGCGTGCTGTGCGTGCGTG
Organism: Conus ventricosus; assembly: GCA_018398815.1. Lineage (NCBI taxonomy): Eukaryota > Metazoa > Mollusca > Gastropoda > Neogastropoda > Conidae > Conus > Conus ventricosus. Next base: position 38,904,184 of record CM031620.1, read on the forward strand.
CGTGTGTGTGTTTAAAAATATTTCTGGGAGGCATAGGAGCTCGTAGGCCCTTATTACAGGTTTCATATTACCGCAGTTGCTGCCTGTACCTGACAATATACAGAGATCCTTAGTGGATAAAGTGTAGCGCATGTGGATTGGCCTGCTCGTAAAATGACGATCTTGTAATGGAACTTAAACTGAGACACAGTGATCTATATATGTGCTAAATCTACCTTACAGACCAGCTAACTAATTAACAGAATGACTAGCCGACAAACTCATTGTCAAACTAAACTGAATCTCAATCACCATATATTATAACTACTGTCTGACTGCAAATGAACTTGGTAACTGCACTGTGAACGAAAGAATAAACAAACGGATGAACTAATCAAACGTCTTGGTACGTAACTAACTGACCCACTGGCTGATATGCCAACCGACTAAGTAAGGTATCGTATATCCGACTTATTACAGAACTGACTAACCAAATGTAATAGAAAGGAACGAATTGTATTTGTTCTTAAAGTTGCTCAAACATGGAGGTTTTTCCCTTGAACTGCTTTATTGTTGTGACACAGAGATCTGTGCATGCCAGCTGAATCGTTATTGACGCACAAACTGTTTAGAGGATAAATGGGGAGAAGTACTGAATAAAGAAAAGACGAAAAGCAAGAACAAGAAAAAAAAATGGGGAGGGGGATTCGGGGGTGGGGGTAGGGGTTGGGGGGGGGGGGGGGAGACAGAAATAAATTAACAGAGAAAAACAGAGAAGTGGGAAGAAGAAAAAAAAAAAGGGATAAGGATAAAATGTAAAAGCAATGAAGACAGGCAGACAGACATAACAGATTACAGAAGGGGAAAAAAAAAACAAGGGCGCAGGGGTGTGGTAAACACAGTTAAATGCATTAAACAAAAAAAGATCTATACATCAATCAATAAACAGACGAAGGAACGAGCGAACGCACTCAGGAACAAAGCGAAATCCATCACAAATATTTTCTGACTGGCCCAGAGCAAGTCATCACAGACAGCCAATCGGGATCTTCGATACAGGTCAGTTGTGACAGCGACAGACCGTCCCACAACTGGCCAACGACCCTCTACTGATCAGGAGTCTGCCCTCCATCCTCATCATCCCTTTGCCTCTTCTCCCTCGCCATCTTCTTCACCCCCCACCCCCCTGCACCCTATATCTATTTACCCTTTACAGTTTATCAGCGTGCGCGCGCGTGCGTGCATTGCACACACACACACGCATATGCTACCAGCACATACACACACACACACCAAACCGCGCGCGCGCGGCACCACACCACACGCACACACAAACACACACATACACACGTAACAACCACAAACACACACACACCACACACACACACACACACACCTACACACACACACACACACACACCGTGCTCATTTACCTACCTGAGTCTCTATGTCTTTCTCGCTCTCTTCTCTCTTCTCTCTGCTCTCTCTCTCTCTTCTTCTGTGTGTGTTGTCTCCCCCATTCTTTACGTCATCTCGACTTCACAGGCACACACACAACACACACACACCACCACACACATCACCACCACCAAAACACACACACACAAACTCACACACACACGCGCGCGCGCGCGCTTAAACAAGAGCGAGAGAGAGAGGAAGAGAGGAGAAGACACCGAGTGAGAGAGAGAGAGGAAGAGAGGAGAAGAAGGAGACTGAGAAGAGAGAGAGAGAGAGAGGAGAGAGAAAAGCACGTACAACTAAATGTCGTACTGGGATATTGCCCTTTTCCAGGGTTCCTTTAATATAATCCTAAAGAAAAACGTTCGTACTCCAATAATGGTTTCAGCTCGATGTAGAAATTATTTGAAAAGAAGGGGCACATGGGGTGGGGTTGTGTGTGTGAGTGTGTGGGGGGGGGGGGGGGGGGGGTGATGAATCTTAAGATCTGACAGTGAGAACCCCGACGAAAGGACACAAACAAACGATCTATACCGACAGTAACACAAGATGAAACGATGGAGTGGCTGATTTGGTGGTGGTGGGGGGATGGGGGGGGGGGGGTGGGGGGGGGGGGGGCGCGAGGGGGATAGGAGAACTCTAAGTGAACGAGATGAACAAAAGAATAATGGAACGCAGAAAGAATATAAAGGAATGATGAAAGAAAATAAGAAGGATAGAAAGAATAGAAAGAAAGAAAGGAAATAAAGAAAATGAAAGAAAGAAAAGAAAGAAAAAAATAAAGAAATGAAAAAAGAAAGAAGACAGGAGATAAACAAGCACATTTTCCCCTAAGGTCATGACAGATGTATGAGTAACGGCTACAGCTGGCAATCTGTCGTCTTCAGCCGGCCTCATGCATGCAGCATCCTTCATCATCATCATGAGCATGCAGCTGCATCTTCAGTCATCATATAATCAGCAGTGGCTGCTTTGCTTGTCTGTGCGGCGGTGCTGATGCTTCTGTCTTCTGCTTCTTCTTGATCTCATCATCAGCATTCTTCATTCATATCATCTATCATCATCATCATCATGCATCATCATCATCACCGACCGTCGGCGTCGTCGCCTTCATTATCATCATCATTCTTTATAACTTCGTCTACGTCTTGCGGCCTTCTGCTGCGGCGGCGTGCGGCGTCTTCTCAATCATCTCATCATCATCTCATCATCATCATCATCATCACATCATCTTCATCGTCATGTCTTCGTCTCTGTCGTGGTCGGATTAACATCATCATCAGCAACGTCTTTCTTCTTCGTGCTTCGTCGTGTCTTCTGCTTATGCTTCTTCTTGTCTTCTGTCATCTTCTGCGGTCGACTTCTTCTGCTGCTTGCGTGCCATCTTCATCACCATCATCATCATCAGAATCGTCGGCATCATTGTCATTATGTCGTCAGTGTCATCATCTTCCCATTATCATTCTCGCACTGCCGCAGGTGTTCTCCTTTTCCGTCTCCGCTTCCTCCCTCTTCTCTATTCCTCTTTGTCTCCTCTTCCTCCTCTTCCTCCTCTTCCTGCCACTCCTTCTTCTTCTTCTGTCTCTGGCCATCAAATACATTCGTTCTGTGTAGAAATGAACAGGCAAGCGGTATGAGGACACCAAATCCACGTAAAAAATGACAAACCAAATAAACTTCACACTAAACCGATTAGCAAAGATGCAAACAAACTGCCGTCTCGTCCTCACCCAAGAACCAAACTCTCTCTCTCGATCCTCTTCTCGATTCTCTCTCTCGACGCTCGCTCTCTCCTCTCTCCTCTCTCTCTCTTCCACTTTCCCGCACAAACATATACACACACCACACACACACATACACAGACAGAGGGCAGGCAGAAGACACACGCACACACCCACGCACACACATAAATCACACACACGCCGCGCCCCCCACGCGCGCAAGCATGCATGCTGGAACGCGCGCGCACCACCACACACACACACACACACACACGCAACACACACACACAACAACACACCACACAACACACACACACCACTAACACACACCACACTCACACCGAACACTCGAATTGCAACGCACCATGCAAAGACGACCATACAAGAACGCGCGCGCACACTCACACACACACACTCACACACACAACACACACACACACACACACACACATCACACACACGCAACACACCCA
>CM031620.1:38912817-38925317 GCA_018398815.1 Conus ventricosus
AGCAGTCCACCTCCGGCCCACCTACTTCTACGCTCTGCTTCAACCATTCGTCTGACTTTCCAGCCAAATCCCGCCTCTCATATTGACTGCAACTTATTTTTTTTCCTGAGTGGGCGAGACCAGCCAATCACATCAGGCCACGTGGCGACCTGTGTGTGGAGATGGCTTGAAGCAGCGTGACAGCCATTAATTCCACCCATGACCGCTCATGGTCAGGGGTCTGGCATCTGGCACTGGGTGCAAAAAAAAAAAAAAATAAATAAAAGGTCGTGCGGATTCCATAGATTTCCCGTCGTCCTTCTTGTCTTGTGTGTTCTTCTTCCCTCATACCTTTATCACATCTTGCCATGTAGAAAAGAAAACGATGGCATGGGAAAAAAAGATAACCCAATGTCAGAGAAATGCAACTGAGTGTTTCCCACACTTTAAACGTACACCATCATGGCTTCACTATTGGCATCCTTCAAATATATGAAAGAGAGTTGAACTGATGAAAGAGAGTTGAACTGATGAAAGGGAGTTGAACTGTGGCCAATCTTGCCATCCTGCTTCATGTAGTATTCTCAAGGGGAATATTAAAAAAGTTTGCAATACACAATGGGTAGGCTCTGTTTGTCCTTCTCTGTTGTTACATATGGAGAGCAGAAAGTTGGGGGTGGGGGGTGGGGTGGGGGCAAGAATGAGCAACAGAGAGAACTAAACAGAAAAGAGCGAAACAGGATGACCCATGAAGTAGACTTGAAAAAGTCATGTCAGCTAACAGATACTGCTGATTGGACGGCCACTCTTCAAGGATGATAGAAAATCAACTGAGCCACACTGCAGTAGTGACCAGTAAGGAGAAGATCATTCATAGCAAAGAGAACCATGTGAAACTGAAGAGAGTGTCAATGATGATGAACTTGGCGAAGTCCTGCTCAATCTAGTCTAAGGAAGACGTCAATATGGGCATAGAACTTGTTCGACACGAAGCAGAACTCTGGGGTATTATAAACATGTTTCCTGGCGGTTTTACAGACATCCGGTCACCACAGGATTAGCTGAGCACCATGTTAAGCTCACCTCGTTTAGCTTGGGTCAAGTCGAAACTCTGTGTAATTCGGTGTGTGGCCTGGAGTCTTTGAAGGAGAACATCGATGCTACGTTGAGTACGGGAGTGATCTGGGAGTCAAACAATTCACCATATGCCTCCCGTGTTGTGATGGTGAAGAAGAGAAACGGTGCAAATCGCATTTGTGTGGACTGCTGAAAGTTAAAAACAAGCAAACAAATAATCTTTGATCGAGAGCCTATGCCTACAACTGAAGAACACTTCTTCTACTGGAGACAAATACGTCTCAGGTCCTCTGTCGAGGATATTGGCAACTACTTTTCCTGGAAGGCAGCGTTCCTGAGTCATGAATTCCTGACGATACCCTTTGCTATGGCGAGCACTGGACCTGCTTTGAAACGAGGTATAAGACAGATGCTGAAGGACATTGAAGAACGTGGTGGATGTCTAGGACAATTATTGTGGTGCACGCACGCACCTGAAAAAAAAATTATACCGATATTCTGCTCGAGTTGGTCAGGCGTCTGACTAGAATAGTGAGACCAAGCAATATGCTAGGCATCGGTGAGGTTGACTTTGATGGCGATAGATCTCAGGATGGCCAGAAAGTGCTTCAAGAGGACAATGTAAAGGAGCCGGCAAGTATTATCACCTAGAAACAAATCCAGTCGTTCATGAACTTGGCTGGATACTACAGAGTTCCTCCTGAACTTTTCTGCAATGTGTGCACCTCTCATCAGCCACCTTAAGGAGGAAAGACAGCACAAAGTGGAGAGCGGAGACGAACAAGAAAAGGCGCACCAAGCCATCAAGAATCTGACCAGCAACCCGATCCTACACCTTCCAAGACCTACGTCCTGAGGACAGATACAGGTGATGTGGGTATCGGAGCAGTCCTGAGGACAGATACAGGTGATGTGGGTATTGGAGCAGTCCTGAGGACAGATACAGGTGATGTGGGTATTGGAGCAGTCCTGAAGCAAGAACACGGCGGAAAGCTGTTCCCCGCCAGCTATCATTCATGCATCATCATCATTATGCCCATCGCTCCCGGTGGAGCACTGGCCATCGACGACCCTTCGCCATCGCATTCTGTTCTGGGCTGTTCTGGTCGTTCCAGTCCAGTTGGTCCCTTGTTGTTTCAACTCCGCCTCAGTGTCTCGCCTCCAGCTGTTGCGAAGCCGGCCTCTCTTCCTCTTTCCCTGCGGGTTCCAGGTCAGGGCTTGGCGTGTGATGCTGGATGCTGGCTTACTGAGGGTGTGTCTATTCCAGCCCCACTTCCTTCGCAGTATCTGCTTGGCCACTGGTTCGTGTCCCGCACGCTCCCACAGATCTTCTTTTCGGATCTTGTCCTGCCATCGGATTTTGTAGAAGCGCCTCAGAAAGGTGTTGAAGAATATCTGAATCTTTTGTATATGCCAGCAAGAAACAGTGTTTGGTGGAGCGGAACTATTCTACAATTGAAAGGGAGTCCCTTGCTATTGTGCCCGAGTGTGAACTTTCACTATGTACCTTAAGGTCTGACAATTGTGTTGCAGACAAACCATTGCCTGCCCTGTATTTGAACTCAGCAAAGTTTATTAACGACAGTGATACAATAGGCGATGTATTCGCAAAAGCGTGAGATGAAAACTGAGTCCGTCACGGGAAGTGACCATGCTGGTGACAGCCACGTGGTGATCATCACGGGAAGTGACAATGCTGGTGTTAACTGTGACAGCCACGTGGTGATCATCACGGGAAGTGACAATGCTGGTGTTAACTGTGACAGCCACATGGTAACCATCACGGGAAGTGACCATGTTGGAGTTAACTGTGAGAGCCACACGGTGGAGTAAATCATGTGATCATTTCAGTGGATTCTGTAGCACTAGCTATTTCTAGAATGAAATGCGACCTTATTTTGTGCAAGATGACGGATGGAGAGGTGGCTAATGTGATAAACAAACTGATATCACTTATGATTATCCTTGGTCAACTCCGAGCTACCTTTCTTGGGTTTTGCTTCGTACGTGTTAAATTTAACGCGTCGTTCCTCCGCCAAGTAACGTATACACAAATTGCATAATGATTCCGGAGGTCTCTACATACAAAGTACCAGAATAAGGCAGAAGATACCAGAAGCTTCCAGAAATTGTCTTTTGAACGTCCCTAGCATTTCAAGTGGTCATAACATGAGAGAATGTAAATATACGGGTTCACGACCACCATGTGATTCTGCCCGATAACCCCATTTTCACATACAAATCACGTCCATCACATGTCAGTTTTGGCCAAAATTAACACCTGTTTCTAAACAAAATTAACATGTCAAAACCTCTAAAAATTGACGTAATCAGCACATTGAAACGGGGGTTTCCGTGCAGAATAACATGGGCGATCGTGAACCCGTATATTTACATTCTCTCCGAGAACATAAAAATCTAAGGGTTTATATGGGTTGACAGTCTAACCACCAGCTCGATATGGGTTGACAGTCTAACCACCAGCTCGATTCTAATCAATAAGACTGCAACGAAAGTTTGTGTGCAGTGGAGCGAGCATGCAACACGAGACCCGCTGCCTGCAATACTGCATTATTAATTAGTTGAGCTGTCACGTGTGCGCGCTAACCAATCAAGAGTAGGTATGACGTCATTTCTGCCCGGGCGCTAACAAGCCCTCAGCTAGATCGGCCTTTTGCTGCTGTGTCGTCGATGAGTGCGGACGCGTTTAACGAGAGCTTTGCTTTGCTTCCAACCCGGTCAAAGAGAGAGCCTAGATTTGTTAGAAACCAAGCAAGGAAAAACGTGAAATGACAGTAAGTGAACTGGATGCTTTTTTACGTAATTGTTTTGTAGAGAAACTTGATTATGAGCCGATTGATGAAGGCTCCTTTATGAAGATGAAAAGCATGGCTGAAATTACGCCTGTTTTACTGAAGGCTGGTTCTGAGATCAAAGCCGAAAATCGTAAAACACAACTTGTATGAGAAAAGAAGACTCATTTTAAAATATATGCAAAGCAGCGTTGGTTTTCGAGAGTACTGGCAATCCGACTAAGGCCAGTCGATGAGGCCAGGCACACCGAGAGACAGCGCCGGTTATGATCAGAAGCTCTCCAGCAGCGACAGCAGACTTCAGCCTAAGGCTAAAAATACGACAGAACTGGGTCACTTTCCCGGGCGGTGGGCAAGCGACCAGAAAGGCCCTCAACAGGGTTAAAAATAAATACTAAGGGAGGCAACTCTGCACACCCCACACCCACCCAACCCCCACAACTCCACAAACCCACAACTCCACGCATGCACACCCACCCCATCCCACGCACACACACCCCACCCCACCCCACGCACGCATGCCCTGCAACCGCCCCTACCCCACCCCCACGCACACACATATAACTTCTTCTGATTTTTGCAAAAAAACAATAGAATTATACTTCCGGCACTATTACGTCCGCGGGAATTAGTCCTTACTAATTTTCTAATATGCTCTTCTACTCAAGAACTATTAATAAATTAGAACAATCAACTGGCTTCCCGTCTTGGTTCGTTATTTTTACATCCAATGAATTTAAAGAACCCTCAATTAATTCTTTAAATTCACTGTCTCGCCAAACCTGTATAACTGATAATCGCAAAACCCTGCTTTAATTGACGGCAGTGCTCATAGAACAGTAGATGGTTATCCGTTAAACAAATTAGTATCTGTTTTTAACTGTTGTAAATGGACATACAAAATTGGATTCACGAGAAAATCAGAAGGTCTATTACCTTCAAATTGATAAACATCTTCTCTCGCACTAAATCTATAAGATTTATCACTACTGTGAAAGCCTAAGATTTTAGCTAGCCCTTTAGGTAAAGTGTACTCTCTTCTTTCTTCTAGTGGGAAATGTATAGTATTCTGAGGTTTGCCTCGTTAATTCTCAGCAATATACCATATTCGTAAGTACTTCTTTTAAGAACAAAAGTTGTAGTAACCATCGGGTATTGTTATATGGTTTACTTGATTGCCTTGTTCGTCATTAACATTAATCCAGTTATTTTGAGCCCCTTCAGATATGTTAACCCACATAACTTTAAAGCCAATTTCTTTAAGGGCAATCCTACAACTCCCACGCCTATTGTCAATTGGGTACGTTAAGAACACACGCTCGTTTTGCTTGGTTATATAGATGTACATCCTTTTTATAACTATTTAAAAACTAATTTAAAAAAATGGAACCATTTAAATATAATGAAAGTGCCACTTACAATGTAGGAGCGTTTTATAATCCTAAATATTTAGACTTCAGCAATCTAACCATTGCAGTAGATGAATCATACGGCTTCCAAGTAAGACTTGTAAACCCACTAACTAAATATTCAAACCCCCCAATAAAGAATGATAGAGTACCATCAGCATGGTCATCCCGCCCTATGACGTTTATCAGAACCAGTTAAATTTTGCCATTTACTGCGCAACTACTGGCTGCGGTGTTTCATATGCAAACCATTTAAACCACCCCAATCTTTCAGTAAGGGCAGTATATAACTTTCATGTTTATTACCAGTACAGGCGAATACTAACTGAACTACAAGTAGTCCTCCAAGCGATAGCGCGTTTAATCCATTCAACAGCCCAATGAACAATAATGCATATGAAAGAATCTGCAACGAATTTAACATTAATCCTTTAACTGATTTTAGACAAAAGTTAGACCGCAGTCATGGGATGGGCACATTGTATTTGTGGGGTGTAAAAAGAGAATATACTTATGACTACTGGCTGGCCACACTTCTTTTCAACCAGGACAAACAAGTTCGATTAGGATCCATAGAACAAAAACATCCTAAAGCCTGGACAACATTTATCTTAGATGAAAGTGAGGGCCTAACAATGCCAGGAGTGCAAAGACTTAATGACTCCATAAGGACATACGTTTGGTGTCTATTAGGAGCACAAGCACAAACCAAGTCTAGCATACTAGATCAGTCTACAGGCTTTGATGCCAGAAACTTTTTTTTAGCCAATTTAGAAGATGCTATTAACTCTGCTGTTGATTTGCCTGCCAGCATACAAAGGTATCAAGACGTTCTTGCACATGCTAGGTCAAAGGTTGACTTTGTTGTAGGCCATGGATTATACATGCTACCCTCTGACCTTAGACTACAGATTGGCATGATACAGAATTATAACAATGAAATCCTCATAGCTGGAGACGATCAAAACTTAGGGCACAATCAAGGCTTAAACACAAGGCCCGCCCCATCCATTTTAAAGAAAGTACCTAGCCCTGAAGAAAGCGATCCAGTTATAAGCCCCCCACAGCCAGAAAGCAGTCCAGAAAGCACGCCGCCTGTTGATCTACCTCACACTGACAGTCATACTAGCGAAAAGACAGCCCTCGTTGTGTTTTTAACTTTTACTGGATTAGCTATACTTTATTTCACTAAAAATTAATCCAGCAGCTAGCACTCCTAACGTCCACAGATGGTCAGCCATATAACCAGCAACTTTGCCTATAGTAGACAAGACCCAACTAACAACACTACCTATTATGCCAGGCAGAGCATCAAGCGCTTTGGCAGCTAACTTCTTTAATAAGTTTGCTAGATGATGTAATTGTTTTCTAATCGAACTTTTACCAGGCTGAGGCGTTGGAGGTGTTACTGGTCCTGTTGGTGCACTACCTGTTAAAGCATAAACGAGTGTAGAGATAGCAAACCCTACAGCCGTTAATATACTAACTATTGTAATCCCCTGTTCCTGAACAGAGTCCTTATTCTTTCAGCTAGCGTAGTGTTTTCATAAAGTATTGTGTTTATAGTTTCTCTGATCTGTTTGTTTGTGATGCTAGCTGCGCTCTGTTAGTAGACAGCACTTCTAACCTGGCCGCCCTTTGTAGCATCAAATCCTGTATTTTCTGCTGTATTTTAACTTTTTCTTCTCGCCCTAAATTGTTATCATCTGCATCAGCCAGTTTATTTTTTTCTTCTTCTATCTCTCTATCCAACTCACCAAGTTTTGCCAAATTGTTTGTTAGTTCACCCTTATTGTCCGTAAAGCTCATTAAGCCCCAGGATTTCACGCATAGGCAATGGAGAATCGTCAATTGTTTTTAACTGTGTCTCCTCATTAAAACTCGTTTCAATTTCTGCTATTAGTTTATCTGCTGTTCGATTTAATTCTTGAAGAGGTATGTTTTGTATTTCAGATTTTTTTGACAACTCTTGCCCTAAGTTCTGTAATCTACTAACGGCTTCGGCTCTAAGCTCTAAAAGGTTTAATTGATCTGCCTTAGCAATAGGAAGTTTTCGCCTAATTGTGCTTAGTTTTAAAAACTTGTTTGGGTTTTGCATTGAAGTAGCATTTACACGCCCTCCTGCACCAGTTTTTATATACAAATGCCCACCATCTTCTTCAAAATCATTAGGATCAACTACTTCTGGTAGCTCTGTCCTATGCTTTTATAGAATGATTGAATTCTTTCTCGCATTAGGTCTTGACGGCGTCTAGGAGTAAAGAACCTGCTCCTTCAAGCTCTTCTTGCAATGAAGGACCCAGTTCTGTTTCATCTTCTTCTTCTTCAATAGGATCAATTGCGTCAAAATCTTCAGCCATATTTTTATTTATATTCTTTTTTGTTTTATAAAAAATGAACTCATACGGTTGTGACCTTGATCCATACAGAAAAGAGAGGAGCCCCACGGTGTAAAAGGTATAAGGCAGACTGTAATTAGTGTAAATACTCCATCAACAGTTGAGCCCGGACAAACTTTAATAGTCAAGTTTCCGGATCTTGGCGCTGACGATGTTATAATGCCAGCACCGCTAAACTATCATTCAAAATAGATATTACATCGGCAGATCCTAATGCTACTGTTGTTGTCATTTAGGCAGGGCTATCGTTAATCATATAGTAATCAAACTGGAAGGCAGAAACGTCTTTGAACTAAGCGAGGCAGACATTTTTGCCCTCTATTCTGATCTATGGCTGCCTAAAAAAGAAAGAAAAGAGAAAGTTTATCAGGGAATACAAAGCCCAAACGGCCTCAAGCACAGGCTTAAAGCGGGTGATGCAAAGAATGATGTTAAAGATGAGGCAGTAGCAGAAGCATTTGGCAACAGATTCTGCATCCCTCTAGATTTGAACTGTTAAAGACGCATATGCCATATTACCAAGGCGCACTAAAAGAAAAACTTACTTATCATCTGACATTTAATCCTAGTGGTTCTGTCGTTCTGTCTGAAGATCCTGAAGCTAAATACACAGTTAGTGACATCTCTCTTGAGTTTGATGTTGTTACTAACCTGGAGTGGCCAGAACAATCTTAACCCAGTATAAAAGTAAAACGGTTATTTATTATGAAAACGTTATACACTCCACTACAGAAAATAGAAACAAGCGAGACACTCTTGGAATATACATCTAAATCAGTCTCTGAAGTCTTTAAAAGGAATTTTGTTTTTGTTTACTGAAGGAACAACTCCTTTCAGAGAGAATCAGAAGCGTTTTATAATCCAAAAATTGAGAAGGTCGACTGTGCAATAAATGGCAAGTCTGATCAGTTGTATTCGGGTCGCGGTCTTTTACCCCACCAACACTTCGATGAAATAAGAAAGTTATTTGCTGGAGGTAGGCAAAGGGATCCTGCAGTTGATCGTGTATGTAAAAAAAACTTCGCCTTTATGATGTAAGGCTCGAAGACTACTTAATAACCAAATATGGGCTGTGGCTGGATTTAGATCCACATTTTGACAACAGATTGTTTGGAAGTGGAGAAAGGATAGGGCAAGATGGTAAAAAAATAAATATTCACAAGAAAGCAGACGGAAACGGCCAATAAAAATGCACATTTTTATGGTTTGTGATGCTCAGTTAAACATTGAAGAAAACAGGCTAAAAGACGCGGCTTATTAAAATGTAGAAGAAATATTCTAATAAAAACAGATGGATAGCTTGAAGTTTCTGCCAAAAGATCCGCACTGTTCTCTTATTTGCGGGATTACTGGGTGTGGGAAAACTGTCTTCGTACTTGATTTGTTACAAACAATATACAGGTTTCATTACGAGCACATTGTTATATTCTGCACAACCATTAAGCACAATAAGTCTTACAAAGAAAGGAAGTTTATTTGGACAGACGAAAATATATTTTTAGTTGATCCTAGCGACAAACTGAGCGACTGTTTAGAACATTACTATAGACTATTTGAGGAACTGAAACACTGTTTATTATTGATGACTGTTCAGCTGAACAAGACATTGTTAAAAAAAGAAAAGCCCTGTCAAAGCTAGCCTTTAGTGGACGCCACGCCTTAGTTTCTGTGTGGCTCTTAACTCAGAAATACAAAGAGAGAACACTGAACTCAACCTCTGGAAAAACACATACGAAGCCATACAATGGTTCAAGAAACTCAACAAGCAAGATAATACAGTTTTTATAACATTTGATATAGTAGACTTCTACACATCTATAGATGAAGATCTGCTCACCAAAGCTATAAAATTTGCCAACAAATACACTGAAATATCAGGGTCAGAAATGGAAATCATTTTCCATACAAAGAAAACTCTACTACACAGCAAAAATGAAATCTGGACCAAGAGCGCAAACAAGAATTCAACTTTTGATGTCACAATGGGATCGTATGATGGTGCCGAAACTTGCGAACTTGTCGGACTATTCATACTATCTAACATTAAAAAAAAACTTGGAGAACAAGTCGGACTGTACAGGGATGACGGCCTTGCTGCGCTGAACGACAACCCTAGAAACATTGAAAAAAAGAAAAAAGAACTGTGTAAAATCTTCCAAAACCAAAATCTAAAAATCACTATAGAAGCAAATAAAAAGATAGTGAACTACCTAGATACAACGTTTGACCTCAACCAGCACATATATAAACCATACAAAAAACCAAATGATACACCTGTCTATGTAAATATCAAAAGTAACCATCCACCTTCCATACTAAAAACAATACCCAGAGGCATAAATAAGAGATTATCTAACCTGTCATGCAATGAAACAGCATTCAATAACGCTGCAGCTGAATATCAAGAAGCGTTACACAAAAGTGGCTACAACTACAAACTACAATATGACCCAGATAATGACATGAGCAGACACAAGAAGAACAGGAAAAGAAAGATCATATGGTACAACCCCCCATATGACGGAAGAGTAAAAACAAATATAGGGAAAGAATTCTTTAGAATCCTAACATCATCATTCCCAAAAGAGCACAAATTATCCAAGATATTCAACAAAAACAGCATCAAATTATCATACTCGTGTATGCCCAACCTTAAAAACATCATTGATTCAACCAACAAAATGAAAAGCAGTACAGAGAAAAACGAGGGTGATGAAAGGAAATCCTGCAACTGTATCAAGAAAGAACAGTGCCCTCTGAGCAACAAATGCATCTACAACAGCATTGTGTACCAAGCCACTGTAAAATCAGAGAACGCAGAAGAAACATATATAGGCATCACTGAAAACCAATTTAAAACTAGATATGCAAACCACAAACAGTCATTTAACAAAGAAAGATACAAAAACCAAACAGAATTGAGTAAATACATCTGGAAGCTCAAAGAGAAAAAGATAGACTACAATATATCCTGGAAAATCATAGAAAGAGCAGCACCATACAACAACATTTCAAAAAGATGTAACCTATGCTCAACAGAAAAGTACATAATACTATGCAAACCACAACTGGCAACTTTAAATACTAGGATAGAAATGGTTAATAACTGCAGGCACAAGTGGAAATTCCTGTCAGTGAACAAGAACCAGAAACACACGAAAAACACAGACAGCACGTGATGACAGACAACACAAGCAGTTATAAAACACCGGCAGCACAGACCCACCACATCCTGATGATTGCATCCGCATGAAACAGCGCTGTAGATAGTTTTAAACCTTACCTTTTAACAATATAATATATATATATATATATATATATATATATATATATATATATATATATATATATATATTGTTTTTTTGTTGTTGTTGTTGTTGTCAAAGCTTATGAATAGTCTAGCCCTCTCTGCCTGTTACCTGTCCACTGACTTTTCAACTACATGGCTACCACGCCACAAGGACAATCTAGGTGTTAAACTGGCAATACAAGATACTGATCTGCACCTTAGGTTTTCTTGTTGCGTTCAGTACCCCAGGTGCAGCCTACGGGGGTCAGCAGCACAGACGAGCTGCAGCGCCGCCAGTAGCCGCCACCAGTATCTGGCACAATTTGTGAAGAACCTTCTGCCCTGCCTGGAGTCAACAGTCAAAGAGCAGAGCACCACCCTGAGTGGGATCTCCTGGACCATCCCTGGAACCAGTCTCCCAGCAGGTCAAATGCGATAAATGTTTAATTAACTCAATCGAGTCTTGTCGGAAGCAGGTTTCCGACACTGTTCACATCGCTTGAAGGCGTGTCGGACGCATACTTCCGACAGAGTTTGACGATTTTTAAATCAAACTGCATTTTATTAAAGGGCAATAAATCTCGTTTCAGGGACAGCTTAGGGCCTTTTTTGCAGTTCCTTCCCTTAGACCGTTCTTCGTGTATTAGTTTTATACGGATTTGAATTGTCCTACTCTCAGTTCCCGCGATCACACGATTTTGAACACGATCACACGATTTTGAGTGGATCAAGCATTTTGTGGTCAAATTCTTGTGTTTTATGCAGTTGTCATAAATGTACTATTCTCTCTAGGTCATACCAAGTGCTCAGAAGTGTAACTGAACTTGTGGGGAGGGCAGAGAGCATGAAGAAGTGGATTACAGTGTGCACAAAAAGTTTTTGTTTTTCTGCTAATGTGTATAATGTTGGATTACTTACATCATGTGAACTGTGTGGATTCCGCACCCAAGGTAATATTTTTGATAGATATATTGTGTTTTCTATCCAATGGTGTATGTTTTATGCTCCTAGGTGAAGTGGTTGATTTTTTTTAATGATTTTTTTAAAAATTGCCGAAAATCGTGTGATCTGAGGGACAAACTGGTCCATTTGGGCTGTGACTTGATTGAGTTAAAGCAGCTGCTGGTTGTGTGGGATGGAAGTGGCCTAGACGCTGGAAAGTCTGGGATGCCTTAATTTTATATGTGTATAAATTTGTATGTACAGAAATTGGCAGTTTTACATTTGTTTTCCTTTAGATTGTTTTTTTTTTCTTTTTCTCAAGACTGCAAAACTAATTCTGTATTGTGTAGACTCTGTTGTTCTATGTTATTATGTTTCTTCTTCTATCTCTCTTCTGTGTGTGTGTGGGGAGGGAGGGGGGGGGGGGGTATTTTGAATAATGGGCTAGGTTAGGACTTAGTGGTTTTCCCGGGCACTCATGAGGGATTTTTGTTTGTTTGTTTGTTTGTTTAATCCACTAGGATAGTTAGTTCTGGATGGACCGATCTTCTTCTTTGTTTCTCTCTTACCATCTACGCTCTCAGTCTATACA
>CM031620.1:38952817-38957817 GCA_018398815.1 Conus ventricosus
TCTTTCTCTGCTTTATCAGATCCATCCTTCCACCTTCCACTGCCTCTTTCTCTGCTTTATCAGATCCATCCTTCCACCTTCCACTGCCTCTTTCTCTGCTTTATCAGATCCATCCTTCCACCTTCCACTGCCTCTTTCTCTGCTTTATCAGATCCATCCTTCCACCTTCCACTGCCTCTTTCTCTGCTTTATCAGATCCATCCTTCCACCTTCCACTGCCTCTTTCTCTGCT
This sequence comes from Conus ventricosus, assembly GCA_018398815.1. Classification (NCBI taxonomy): domain Eukaryota; kingdom Metazoa; phylum Mollusca; class Gastropoda; order Neogastropoda; family Conidae; genus Conus; species Conus ventricosus. The sequence continues at coordinate 38,953,050 of CM031620.1, forward strand.
TTATCAGATCCATCCTTCCACCTTCCCCTGCCTCTTTCTCTGCTTTATCAGATCCATCCTTCCACCTTCCACTGCCTCTTTCTCTGCTTTATCAGATCCATCCTTCCACCTTCCACTGCCTCTTTCTCTGCTTTATCAGATCCATCATTCCACCTTCCACTGCCTCTTTCAAAAGAGCTTTGGAAACGCTCATGTTCACGCTCTACAGCGACTAGAACTTTCTATAGCTCTTGGAACTCTTTAGTGACTTTTGTGTTGTTTTGTACCTGCATCGTCATTCCTGTGGATACAGGTGTGGTTAATTGATATGGAGTGTTTGTGAAAGTATTTGTTAGATGAGATAGGCAGTGTGAATGTGTCCTGAGAATTAGGACAGAGCCTTTTGTATTCTCTCTCTCTCTCTCTCTCTCTCTCTCTCTCTCTCTCTCTCTCTCTCTCTCTCTCTCTCTCTCTCTCTCTCTCTACACGTATGTACGACACACTTGTAGCTGTTTTGCATAGTTAATTGTGAAGCGTGGTTTTTGTAGATTTTTTTTAATCTTCGAAGTCATTTTATAGAAAAGCAAAGAGCATCATTCAGTTTTGGATGTGTGATAAGTAATCACATCTTCCACTTCTTCTTCTTGACATTATCCACCTCCTCCTCCTCCTCCTCCTCCTCATTATTATTATTTATTATTATTATTATTATTATTATTATTATTATTATTATTATTTATTACTTTTATTAGTAGTAGTATCATTATTATTAATAATATTATTGATGTTGGTGCTGTTGTTGTTGCTGTTGTTGATGTTGTTGTGACTTCTATTATTGTCGTTGTTATTGTTATTATTATCAGTAGTAGTAGTAGTAGTAGTAGTAGTAGTAGTAGTAGTAGTAGTAGTAGTAGTAGTAGTAGTAGTAGCATATCATTATCCTCTTTCTCCTCCTCCTTTTTCTTCTGCTTATCATGATTATTAAATCACAATCCAAACAACGATCTATGGCAAAATAAAAAGAATGAGCTCCCCAAAGTGTTTCACGGCACACCGTGTGGCTCTTCAAACAATGAGAATTTAATACAGATGCTGCTGCTTTTAATATGCTAATCACCCAATACTTGGGATTTCTGAAGTGCACTTTCTTTAAACGTCAAAACATCATCACAGATTCCGTTCAATACCATTTTGATTCCGATCACGAAAACTAATTTCCCTTTTTGGCTCCCCAGTTGGAAGATTAGTGTGCAGCAATATAATGCAGATCATCTGTAGAAAGCATGCGTCCAACGAATACAGAAACAGAGGGGATAGGAAAAAAAACAACAAAAACATCAACAAGCAAACAAAACAAAAAGAACAAAATAAATCAACAGAACTACAAACAAAAAAAAGGAAAAAGAAATTGTGAGAGAAAGATAGGGTACCCCCCCACCCCGACCCCCACCCCAGCCTTTTGTTTGTTTGCAAATAGTTTATGTCTGGTCAAGATATTGAATGAGGGTTGTTAAGAGCAAGACATCACGTGCTGCTTGGAATGTTGGAAGTGTGGGTCTCTGCATGGTGATGATTATGATCTGTGTTCGTGAACTGAATAGAAAATACATTTTCTTCCCTGATCGACAACACACGCTGCCTCTGGTGCCATTGTGGCACCGACTCTGGCTGTAACTGACTCAGGATGACCCCTGTCTGTGGTGATATGGCCATACTGTTAGGGACGACTGAGGAACGTCAGAGAATAGGCACCAACTTAGAAACAGAATGGATGGACTTTGTATTAATAGCAGTATTGTCTGTACGTAGAATGGGCCAGAGGTCTGTAAATCCATGTGAAATCTGATAGCCATGCTTTCAGTCATGTTTACTTGTTCAAAATAATAATAATAATAATAATAATAATAATAATAATAATAATAATAATAATAATAATCAGCAGCAAAGGAAAAATGCAGAGAAACATGGAGCGGTCCTGTTGGAGACTACTGAGACTCCTCTGAAGACTTTTCAGAATTACGATACACACACACACACACACACACACACACACACACACACACACACACACACACACACACACACACACACGCGCGCGCGCGCGCGCACGCACCCACGCACGCAAGCACGCACGCACGCACGCACGCACGCACGCACGCACGCACGCACGCACCCATGCACGTACGCACGCACACACACACACACACACACACACACACACACACACACACACACACACACACACACACACACACACACATACACACGCACTCACACACAGAGAGAGAGAGAGAGAGAGAGAGAGAGAGAGAGAGAGAGAGAGAGAGAGAGAGAGGAGAGAGAGAGAGAGACAGACAGACAGACAGACAGACAGACAGACAGACAGAGGAGGGAGGGAGGGAAGTAGGAAGGGAAGGCGGGAGGGAACGTCACAAGGAGTGTCCTAAAGGAAGATTAGTAATTCTCATCAACAGAGGATCAGGGCTATATTTTTTCCATTGAACTTCACATGATGTAAATCAGTATTTGCGTGCATGTGTTTGTGTCTGTGTGAGAATTTCAAAACATGAAAGAAGTTAAGTTCGGTACAAAGGGAATGAAGAAGTCATTGTTGGATTAAAAAAAGAGAAAAAAAGAAAAAAAAAGAAAAAAAAACAGAAAAGCTGCCGGGCCTGTCGGGATCTAGGGGGGAAAAAAACCTGAAAAATTTCCTCAAACGAGCTTGCACCAGCTTACACTATTATGTTTAAGGATTCGGTTGATCAAAGAATGTGACCAAAAGAAAACAAGAAAGCCATTGTACTTCAAAGGAAAATGAAAGCCAGAGACTTGTAGTCTTCTGTCTCCAACATCGACATTTCGTAGGCAAATATGGAACCATTTGTATTTTTCAGTGAAGGAATACATTGACTGCTTTAAAATTCTTTATGAAGTTCAGCGTGAAATTGGCAAGAGGGGTTTATCAATGCAAACTGATCTTTACCTTTCTATTGTTTCATAAATGGCTTCATCAGAATAGCCCGATTAATTCTCTAGGACCTTTGACAAGGTGCGCCATAAGTTGGGCTTTACTAGTGAGGTCACTGGGGAATTAGGGACGTGACATGTATTTTCATGACCGACTTTTCAACCACGTTTTATAATCCCTGTTAAAGGAGTGCAGTCACTATTGCAGCTCGTTCTGTTAGGGTTTCATCTGTGTACAATACCCAGTTTTTGCTTGGGATGAACTGTTGAAAACAGAACATTTTGTTTTAAAAACATTAAGTGATTAAGATAATGGGGGGGGGGGGGGGGGGGAACCTCAGATTATATCATTCATGATGGTAACTGGAAAAAAATGCAACAATCCCTGTCAAAGGAATACAGTCACTATTGTAGCAAGGTCTGCCAGGGTTTCCTCCGTGTAGCATACCGTTTTTTGCTTGTGAAAATACGTTGAAAACAGAATTTTATTTTGAAAATCTAAAGTAGTTTAAGATAATTGGAAGGGGGGCGGGGAGGATCTTAGATTATGTCATTCATAATGTTAACTGGAAATTAAAAAAAAAATGATGCAAATACATTGGTGTTACAAAATATAGTAAAAGGAAATGGAATTATTGTATCAACATCACTTACGAAAAAAGCCCATGAAAACATCATCTTTCTCGACTGGCAAACATGATTTTGCCCTGAGAATACCATGCACAAGTGTGATTAAACCTACGATAGACCTATTCTGAAACATAAACAGAATTGTATGAGCGCTGATACCTGATAACGTGTTGTATATTTTTAAAAAAACACACAAAAAAAAACAAAAAAAACAAACAGAGCATAACAGACCTGCAATACTTGTTACTAGAAAATACGAGTGCAATGCTTTGAGCGCAACAATTCTTCTTAAATAGTTACCATAGTCCTGCTGGAGGAGAAATAGATCAGAATTGAGACAGTTCTCCTACAGAAGATATATGAAACTATGCGATTAACGTGTTTTGGAAATTACGAAAATTGTAGGATAGCAAGCTCATACAAGCAGGCTGCTGTGAGATTCTAAGGTCAAGAACCAATACGTACGTACATTTCAATAATCAGTATACAGTAATATTTTGGAGTAAGGTGCCAGAGAAGGTAAAGCAGGTTAAATTCAAAAACCGTTCCAGGATAACTTCTCACAAATGTGTTGAAAGAAAGAAAGGAGAGAAAAAAAAGAAACATTGTGTCGACTCACTGAGGTGCAGATCACGCAATACTTCAGAAACAAAATGAACGGTCAGGTATATCTTCTGAAACGAAATTGCAAATATGATGAAGAAAACGTCGCAAACGAAGCTCGAACATGAGTTCCCCTACTCTGAGTTCATTGTGATGTTTTTGTTAATAAATTGTGGATTTTGAGCTGTTTAACTTTAGGATTTTATGTTCCATGACCGGCTTGTTACCTTTGCTTTGATACCAAACACAAAACAACAAAAAAGTGTTTCGTGACCGGAATCAATCAATGTAGACTGATGACTTTGCAACGTTTTAACATTCATTAGGCGTTTAGGAAATTGTTGGAAATCCCATGGCGTGAGTTGATTACCAGAGATTAGATTTCAGCGTTGAAGGTGTTGAAAAGAAGAAAGAAAAAACGCCAAGTGCAGAGATAGCCCTCGTCAAAAGAATGAAATTCCTTCGTTTTTGAACGGTGAGATTTGTCGTGTGTTGTGAGCCTGGGAGTAGGAGTGCACAAATGTGTGCTGCATGTGTCCATGCCATAACTAGCATATGCACCAACGGTGCGTGCATGCATAGGTGGGGG
>CM031620.1:38960317-38962817 GCA_018398815.1 Conus ventricosus
TGAAAACCATGATAGTAAACTAGGGCATAGATACAACCAGGGATGTTGTTATGATCATATATTAAGATAGTAAACGAGAGCATAGATATAATCAGGGATGTTGCTATGATCATCTATTAAGATAGTAAACGAGGGTATAGACATAACCAGGGATGTTGCTATGATCATCTATTACGCATTCAAAAACAGAAAGAGAAGAATAAGTCATACCAGTTTGCTAATTCGGGGTAATCTGTAAATAATGAAGTCAACCCCAAAACGACGAACACTTTGTGTTGAATGCCCTTTTTGGTCGTCTTTACATTAAGACGCATGGCCAGATCACGTCTGTCTGTCTGCCTGTCTGTCTGGTGTGTCATAGAATCAGTATTTTACCGTAATACAGTTTTAAACCCGGGTTACAAAATCACAGATCATTAGGATCAAGACTGGTGCCGTATTTCTTGAATCAATTAACCAATTCAATTTAAACTTGAGAATTAATTTATTTTAATTCAAACTTAAATCAAAATTTAATTACGAATCAAGTTCGTAAAACGATGCCGCCAAAAGCTTTCCACTTCATCGCTTCCATTCTGAATTATTCTAGTTTTGTGGGAGTCCAATTCAATAGCAGTTATTGCCGCGGGCTATTTTTTTTTGTGACAAAATTGATTGTATTATTTTCTAGAACGAGATAGCCAGGGGGAGGCTGTTGACCTGGTTTGATCACAGTTATGATAGCTGGAGCTCGACTGAGACAATGCTGCTCGGTGATGACGGGAAATCTGTGTACATCGCCCAATTGTTTCAGGGCAATGTTATAGATTTCATGTCTTACCTCGTGGCTTCCCCTATGGGCTATATTGCCAACAGCGTACATACTTGTAAAGGGAATCAGTTCAAATTTAGAAAGGACGGTGAACAATTAGACGGCAAAGTACAGCTCATACACACAAAACTCCACTCCCTTTGTTGCGCAGAAGAACAGGTAAACAAATTTGTGGGTTGGGGGGGGGGGGGGGGGGGGGGGGGGGGGGGAGGGGGTATTTCCCCTTTCGTGTTTTCTGGGGGTTTTGCCCATGTTTTTAGTAACGCAGATGTCTGTTTCAGGCTCCCATAAAGAAATTAGGTTAGCTTTTTGCAGTATTTGTTAGTAACCTACATAGACAAAAAAATCATGTAAATGAAAACAAAGAGGTTTACGGCACATGCTCTCCTTTACCATTCTGCAGAGATTGGAACACACACACACACACACACACACACACACACACACACACACACACACCACACACACACACACACAAAGGTCACATATTTTGGTTTATACCAAAAGCATATTCATATTGTTTTAAAATTGTGTATTAGTAATTTATTTGAGAGAGAGAGGTATGAAAAATATGAAAAAAAACCCCTCAGTCAAGACCTGCTATTTTAGATATGGCCTATTTTCCAACCTGTCTTTTGTAAACTAATTCACGAGAGAGAGAGAGAGAGAGAGAGAGAGGAGAGAGAGAGAGAGAGAGAGAGAGAGAGAGAGAGAGGAGAGAGAGAGAGAGACAGACAGACAGACAGACATACAGACAGACAGACAGACAGACAGACAGACAGTCAGACAGACAGAGAGGATGTGCAAATGGACATGCAGGTGGGTGGAGAATTGGGCAATCGGTAGGAGGTTGACTTCGGAAGGAACTGGGAGGAGAAATAATATAGAGAAAATAAACAACAAATGAATGAATAAATAGAACTAAGCGAATGAAGAGTCCTTCAGAAATCTTGTTGTACAAATGAGTTTGAGTCTTGCCATGGCAGATACGATAAGGCAAAACTACGCGCTTACCATAACTGATCCCATTGTATCATCAGACCGAACAGAGTCACGGGGTTCCATTTTAGTTTTGAGAAGAAAGAAAGAGAGAAAGAAAGAAAAGGAAAGATAGAGAAGAAAACAATAAAACAGGAAAGATAGAGAAGAAATCAATCTCCGGATTTGTTTTGATCATGCAACAAAGCCATCTAAATCTCTGATTTCCAATGTTTTACATTTGTGTGTGTGTGTGTGGGGTGTGTGTGTGTGTGTGTGTGTGTGTGTGTGTGTGTGTGTGTGTGTGTATAATCAGCTTTTTCTTTTCCATTGAAGCTTTTCATTAACGATTTTACAGTTATTCTTTCCGAGCAGACCACCATCACCCTTATCTCCACCACCTCCTGGAAACCAAACAAACAACTAAACAAGGAAACAAACAAACAAAACAAACAAACAAACAAACAAACAAGGAAACAAACAAACAAGGAAACAAACAAGGAAACAACAAACAAACAAACAAAACAAACAAACAAACAAACAAACGAACAAGGAAACAAACAAACAAACAAACAAACAAACAAACAAGGAAACAAACAAGGAAACAAACAAGGAAACAAACAAACAAACAAGGAAACAAACAAACAAACAAACAAACAAACAAACAAACAAACAAGGAAACAAACAAGGAAACAAGGAAACAAACAAACA
>CM031620.1:38967817-38985317 GCA_018398815.1 Conus ventricosus
GATGCAATTCATTATTCAGCATGTGATTTACTAGGATTCAGAGCTGGAGAAACTGAAACTGAAACCGAAACGGATAGCAGCTAGATGATTGCGAAGAGGCTATCAAGCGTCAAAGAGACAAAATGAGATAGGAGCTGATTTAGTGGTTTTTTTCATTCACAACCTGGTATCTGAGTCTGAATTTGGATTTAGTGATGTTAAAACTTTTGCCTGAAAGCTCTCTTCCTCCCTCCCTCCCTCCCTCCTCTCTCTCTCTCTCTCTCTCTCCCCTCTCTCTCTCTCTCCCTCTCTCTCTCCCTCTCTCTCCCCTCTCTCTCTCTCCCCTCTCTCTCTCTCTCTCTCCCCGTTGCTTACAGGCACACATGCAATACATCTTGCTCAAACTCTTTTTTTATATTGTGTTTTAAATGTCAACAATGTTACAAAATTCACCTTTGACCAGAGCACGACAAAGACCTGAAGCAAGCAGGGAGAATCACACTCCAAGAGTAAGCTGGTTCTGGTCGATGAAGCGAACACATTAAATCTCCTCCAGTCAGCTCCGCAGTCAAGCAGGGTTAGACCCATGCTCCAAGGCAATAATGCCAGAAGGTCTCACTCTTCTACAGAAACGTGGCGTGAAACCCGTCACTGTGAAAACACGCTAATGCTCTGTGGATCATGCATGTAATCTGGAGGGCTTTCTTTTCTCACTGTAAAAAAGAGAGAGAGAAAAAGTACGCGCGCACACACAAAACACACACACACACACACACACACACACACACACACACACACACAAAACACACACACACACACACACCACACACACACACACACACACACACACACACACACACAAAACACACACACACACACACACACACACACACACACACACACACACACACACACAACACACACAAAACACCACACACACACACACACACACACACACACACACACACACACACACACACACACAAAAACACACACACACACACACACACACACACACACAAAACACAAAACACACACACACACAAAACACACACACCACACACACACACACACACACACACACACACACACACACACACACACACACACACACACACACAGTGAACGTGATGTGTTTACATGGATGCTAGTGATGGTGGCTGTAGTAGTTTTATAGATGCAGAGGTGGCTACAGTAGTGTCAGCATGTATAGAAGACGAAGAAGAAGAAGAAGAAGAAGAAGAAGGAGGAGGAGGAGGAGGAGGAGGAGGAGGAGGAGGAGAAGAAGAATGGAGGAGAAGGACGAAGAAGATGCAGGCAGAGGAAAAACTTGGAGGCAGAGGAAGACGAGAAGAAGAAGATAGATAGAAGGAAGGAAGGAAAGAAAGAAAGAAAGAAAGAAAAGAAAGAAAAATGGATAAAAAGCCTAATCTTCTGCTTTCATTCCCTGCCTTCCCTCAAATCACGCATGAGGGCCGGGAGCCCAGCGTCGTTTCCTTGATCTAGTAAAGACGATCCTTGATTCATCATGCGTTTTGCAAGCGTTCTGCACTGCATTTGCTACAGTAAGCCTCGCTACATAGCTTGTTGCCAGATTACTTTTCAAAAAACACATGTACAGTATCTTTTGTTTTTCTTTCTAATCTGGCATTTGCCGGCAGTCAGCATGTACAACAATTGGGTCTTTCAACAGTGCATGTTCAGGACATAACAATGCAGACTGTTTGAACTAAAATATCCTGTGGTACCAGTGCGCGAATGCCTCTGTGCGTGTGCACATGCACATGTGTGAGCGTGTGTGTAAGTGAGTGTACGTGTGTGCGCGCGCATGTGTTTGTGTGTGTGTGTGTGTGTGTGTGTGTGTGTGTGTGTGTGTGTGTGTGTGTGTGTGTGTGTGTGTGTGTCGTGCGTGCGTGCGTGCGCGCGCGCGCGCACGCACGCGTGTGTGTATGTGTGTGTGTGCATGCGTGTGCTCGCTCAAGTGTACGTGCTTTATGCAATATCTGCATATAATTTTTGTGCTCCAGTATATATAACTCTGTCTCTGTCTCTGTGTCTCCCTCTCTCTCCATCTCGTTCTCTCTGTCTCATATATACTTAAGTACAGCGCCCTTATACACCTGCGCAGCCAACTCTGAAAATGAGAGCAGGATCTTTATAAACATATCTCTACATCATTCTCTACTCTGACTACAGAAGAACGTATCCCCCCCCCCCCCCCCCCCTCAGCCCACATTACCACACTCCAGCCCCAATTCTGCCTCTTTCCTCTCCGAATTCCAACTGCCACCCCAGCTCATCTTCAGTTTCTCTTACCCACCATCTGTCAAATCACGCCTAAGTGGCTAACTGCCCGGGTGCCATTCTTTTGAACTAAACGATCAAGGCTAGTCCATTATTCATCCTGCGCTTTGTTCGGGTTCAGAGCGGCGTTGTGTTCGTAGGAAGATTTGCTATAAATCTTGCTGCTAGACGAGGACAACAAAACTATCCAACGGCAAAGACGGAAGCTGATCTAACTGGCTTTTTCTTCCACAATCTGATGGGCGGTAGCTGCTATAGCTGGCTTTTTCTTTCACAGCCTGGTGACTGAATCTGGATCTGGATTGGATGATGTTAGGAGCTTTGCCTGAAATTTGTCTGTCTGTCTGTCGGTTTGTCTGTCTCTCCCTTTGAAATTCCATTTTTCTTATTCTCTCTTCACCTGCCTTCCATAATTATGCCTTGATAGTAACCTCCAGGGCCTTGTCTGACTGCCCAGAAATGTGTAGTGTATCTCAAGGCCTAGCCTGAGCATCACGATTGTGCGGGTGTCAGATATTTTTAAGTGACACTTACCCTCTATTAAATGTATCAATTTCATTACCTTTATTTTTCACCCATTGATCTCTCTTGCACGCTATGGCCCCCATGGCGTAACACACCATAGTATTGTGTGTATGGAGCACTGTGCCCGTCCGTGGTGCCTCAGCCAGGATGAAACTGTAGCTGATGTTAGTCTACAGATGTTCATGACACTTTTATTCTCTCCTTCTTCTTCTAATCATAAAAAAATCAGTTGGCCTTCTCCTCCTCCTTCTCCTCCCCCTCCTCCTCCTCCTCCTCCTTCTCGTCCTCTCCTCTCTTTCTTCTTCTTCTCGTGCTATGTGCGTACCAGTGGCACTGAGTGGCATAAGTACATTGAAAGCTCAGACATAGGTAGATTGGAATTCCAGTCATTCCAGAAAATCCTTGAGTAAAACATTTCATGGGCCCACGAACCAAAGGTTAGAACATTGAAAATACAGATATGGGAATTCGTTGGGAAGGGGAGCGGGGAGTGCGTAGACAATACTTAGAAGATGTGCGATGGGTTGGCCAGGTCTTAAAAGCACCCAGCTAACATGGTATGCATCGCTGCAAGAGGTGTGTGTGTGTGTGTGTGTGTGTGTGTGTGGTGTGTGTGTGTGTGTGTGTGTGAAAGAGAGACAGACAAAGACCAAGGGAGACAGGAGATAAAGAGAGAGAGAGAGAGAGAGAGAGAGAGAGAGAGAAGAGAGAGACAGAGACAGAGACAGAGACACACAGAAAGATGAACAGAGAGGGACAGAGAGAGACAGAGACAGAAGTGTGTAAAGGCATTCACCTGCACATCCAACAGTAAACGTGAGAGCAGAATCCTTTTGTAAAATGTCTCTACATTATATCATTCTCTGACCGCAGTAGAACGTTTCTCTTGCTTGCCTACCAACTCCACCCTCTGCCCCCCCCCCCCCCATCCCCTCCCACCTCCACGTCCCACCCTGACTCATCTTCTGTTTCCATTCCCCCGCTTTCCGTCAAATCACACACATGAGTGGCTAGTTGCCCGGATGTGATTCCTTTGATCTAGACGATCAAAGGCAGTCCATTCTTCATCAGGCGCTTGTCTCGTGTTCAAAGCATTTGCTCACAGCACGATTCGCTTTATAGCTTGTTGCTGGATGATGATGGTGAGCTATCCAACCACGAAGAGACAATGATAGACAAGAGCCATTCTCTCTCTTCTCTCTCTCTCTCTCTCTCCTCTCTCTCTCTCTCTCGCTCTCTGTGTTATTCATTACAAATTGGTCACGCATTCATTTTTATATGTGTGTTGATATGCAGTTCTGTGCGATGTTTTCTTTTATAAAGTTACCTCTCTGAAGGCTGGATAAACAAAATCCAACGATCTTGCACTTACTCCTTTCTCTCAATGTTTAACATTTTGCTCTCTTTCTCTTACACGCAGTTTTGGGGAATTACTATTGCAATGCTTTTTTTTGTGTTCTGTTTGCAACACATATATGCTAACTCCTCCCCGTTCCTACCCACTCCCTCCCCTTTCCCTTTGTACCTTGTATTGTAGCCCAAGGCCGATGTACATTAAATATTGCTGAGTTCTGAGTTCTGAGTTCTCTCTCTCTCTCTCTCTCCTCTCTCTCTCTCTCTCTGTGTGTGTGTGTGTGTGTGTGTGTGTGTGTGTGTGTGTGTGTGTGTGTGTGAAATGCACGACATAATGCATTTCAACTTGAAAAACTTGAAAGCAACTCCTTCTCTTGAAGGACCATCAAGAGTTTTCACTCTGTTACAAAGAGACAGATCTGACACCAGAGAGAGAGAGAGAGAGAGAGAGAGAGAGAGAGAGAGAGAGAGAGAGAGAGAGAGAGGTGTCAAAACAAACCATAAAAAATCTCCAGGCCCTTTCTTCAGTTCAACTGTGACGAAACATTAAGACTGCCACAGAAGAAGACAACCATTCTGCTTCAAGTCACTTCGGCAGGCGTCTGTGATTCAGGATTCTGAGAATGACCTGCCTAAGGAAGCGAGAAAAAAGGTTATTCTTCTCAACGAAGGGCGGTTCAATGGCGTGCTTAAAACGAAGCCATAACGTCTGTTTGCAATTTCCTCACTTTTTGTTTCATTTTCTAAAATTGAAGGCAACGATCTTGGTGTCTAGTAATGGCTCATTTCTGATTCTTTAATAACTATTTTAAGTGTACACTGTTGTGTGTAACAAACTCTTCCTTGGCCGTCGGAAGGCTTTGTAAGCTGCACTGACATAAGATGTGAACAAAAGTTACATGATTGGAATCAGTCAGCGTAGATCTGCTTGTTTGCAGACATTTCTAACATTGAGGGGATTTGTTGCGCTTAGAAAATCCAGTGCCAGACTTTACTGAATAAGGGGAGCCTTGGGATTTTAAAGAAAAGAACACACACACACACACACACACACACACACACGACAATAAAAACACAAACAAAATTATCCTCTCTTCTCTCTCTCTCTCTCTTAGAAGCCAACACCTCTGATACCTTTCTTTTCCACACGTGGACTGAGCGGTCACTTTCACCTGTTGATCATCACTGTGCAGGACAGACAATCCAAAACATCTCTGCTACGTACTTTACATTGCAGAAGGGCTCATAATGCCTAGGCCTTCCTCAGATCATGCCAGGGACATAAAAGATCTGGTTGATAAGCTGTTTTAATTCAAACCAGCCCCCAACGTGTCGCACGATCTCATCTTCCCTCTCTTTTTAAGCATCACACTATTCATGTCACATTATTGAAAAAGAAATGTTGCTTCCAGTAGCCCCTGATGTTGATGACTTTTATTTTGCCTACATCTGCCAAAAGAGCGGCATCAGTTCTTTGCGGTGTGGATTTGAAGTCATTGACAACACCTAAAGCCTTTGTAATACATACATACATACATACATACATTCATACATAATGTAACTACTTTTTCTTCCATAAAGAACTACAACCACTTCATCCCAGCCATGCCACACCCCCAACTCCCTATTTTTTCTTTTTTCAATGGGAAGAAACTCTTCAAGATTCCTCGGATACCCGTACAGGCATTAGCGTTCATTACTTTTAAAGCAGACCTTCTGCTTTACTGCCCTTGAACAGGGGCTCTAACTCTGACCCTGCTGATGAGCTGACAGGAGAAGAGTTTGACCTGTTTGCTTCATTTAAAAAAAATCAAGGTCTGTGTCTCTTCCCTTACCTCAGGGCATTCATGCTATCTGGATCAAAAATGTAACAGCGGTCTCTGAAATCTACTCTTGACCTCAAGCATTGGCTTTTTTTTCTTCTTATTTTATTAAAGTGGACCTACCTTGAATCTGTAATGACATCATGCAGCGGTCTTTTTTGACATACGTTGAGTGTTAAAGCGTTGCTATACAATTAGGTCAATGTTGATTGGCTCTTAACAAGAAATGTGTGTCATTTCTTCATCAGTATTAATGTAGGTGTCAACTTAAAATTCAGTACCACTTTATCCATCCATGGGATGTATTTGTATATTCGAAGGCACATCATAGGCTTTCTTTCATACCACACAAAATTAAAACTAGTAGAAAAAAAATGCCAACCAGCGCACAAGCAACAACCCCCCCCCACACACACACACACACACGTGCGCACGCATCTCTCTCTCTATGTATGTATGTATGTATGTATGTATATGTAAACAACTCGCAAAATACTTGAGCATGTCTGTCATGATTGGGTCTAGGCGTGTTTGGTCAAGGCGGAATCACCTCATGAACCAGCATTGAAACTGACAGATGATGACTTTCAAACTGTGCTTTAAATAGTATCAGCTGACTAAAGCACTGATTGACAAAGAATTGGAGCCAGCCGGAGAGAGAAAGGGCGTGGGGACAGAGAGAGAAGAGGAGGAATAGAGAGAGAAAAGAGAGAGAGAGAGAGAGAGAGAGAGAGAGAGAGAGAGAGAGAGAGAGAGTATGTGAAAGATAACTTTTATCGATGCACCTGCAATCTTGACTACTGTGCATTGCTGTTGATTTGACAAGTTGATGCATTAAAGTAATTGATATGTATGTATGTATGTATCTATCTATTCGTTCGTGATATATATATATATATATATATAATATATATATATATATATATATATATATATATATTTGTTAAAATAAGTATTAAAAAGGAATATTAAAATACTCTACAAATTTGTTTCAAGCTGTTTCAATACTCTACAAATTTGTTTTAGGCTGTGCAACTACATTGATCTATATCTATCTATCTATCTATCTATATATATATATATAAATCAAATTTCAAATCTTTGCCAAGTCATTACTATAATGATGGATAAATTGTTAACCTGCACTTGTCTTCCCCCACTACTTAATTGTTCAGCATAATATATATATATATATATATATATGTATATATATATTGAATTATAAACAAAGCTTGCTCTTATGTCTTAGATTGAAGAAATAGGGGGAGATACGCATTCATACCTGCAGTGGCAGATGATTCTGCCTAACTAACAGTATGTGCTTGAGTGGGTGGATGGGGAAAAATAAAATATATGCTTCTCAAAATGTTCAGCAAGCTTATATTCTCCAAGGGGGAGAGACATACTCCAATAGGGAGGGAAACTCACTAACATATAACTCCTGGTCATATACCGATATTTCGAAACTTGGTGGTTTCTCCTCAGTGACCGCAGAAAGTGGTAATTTGACTCCTCTGCCTTTTCAGTTTTAAGAAGAATGCAATCCCAGAAAACGCTGGTGTGCAATACTGTAGTATGTTTGTTGAGTTTTCAAAAAACCAACCAAAGGTGCCATCTAAGAAGCAAAAGAAAATCATGAAAGCAAAACAAGCTACATTTTCTTGTGAAAAGTAAAAAAAATATAAAAAGATATCCTCTAAGACACAAGCTGCTCTGTAAGTTGCTGGAACGGTGCTCGGTACTTATCCTTGGAATTTATTAGTTTGTTATTATATATATATTATATATATATATATATATAATATATATATATATATATATATATATATATATAATATAATATATAATATATATAATATGCATACCAAGAGAGAGAGAGAGAGAGAGAGAGAGAGAGAGAGAGAGAGAGAGAGAGAGAGCGCACCGCTCACCATTAGACCCTCAAGGCCTGACCAGCAAGTTGAATGAGTCAGGTCAGCCATCAGCAAAAGCCCGTCCATGCGCCCCTATCTTCAACAATTGTTCCTAGCTCTGTATGTGTTCCCTTCTCTAGAAGCACCCCTTATGCAAGATGGCAAACAGCTTACGAGTTGCTGTGTGGCGTGCTTGGCCTAGTCTGCACGCAGTGACACGTCTTTCATGAAGCCGTTGACTGAAAGATGTAAACCAGGGATTTCTAGTTCTCTCTGTCAACGCTGTAGCCCGGAGCCATTGCACCAGTGGATTGTACGTCGCTGGGTCTTTGTCTGGACAGGATGGGATGTATTTTTCTGTCTGCACTGAAGTTACTCCTCTCTCTCTCTCTCTCTCTCTCTCTCTCTCTCTCTCTCTCTTGCTCGATTGCTCGCTCTTTGATGGACATAATTAATTGTGACCCAAAAAATCTTGGTAATTTTTTCCCCTCTACCATGAAAGAAATCTTTGATGCTGTTCATTCTTCTCACCTCAGATTTGGAAGTCTTTGCCTTATCAGATCTGTCCCGTCCTTCTCCTGACTCTTTCAAAAGAGCATTGAAAACACAGTCTTCACGCTCTGCTGCAGCTATTAGAATTATCTGTACTTGGAACTCTTCAGTAATGTTTCATTTCTTTTGTAATTCCATTCCTGTGGACAGACACGTTGTTGATTGATATGAAATGCTTGTGAAAGTATTTGTTGGATGGGGTAGACGGTGTGAATATTTCCTCACAATCATGACAGAACCTTTTGTATTCTCTGTCTCTCTGTCTCGGGGTATACGGTGTGAATATTTCCTCAGAAGTACCACAGAACCTTTTGTATTCTCTCTCTCTCTCTCTCTCTCTCTCTCTCTCTCTCTCTCTCTCTCTCTCTCTCTCTGTCTCTCTCTGTCTGTCTGTCTGTCTTTGTTTGTCTGTCTGTCTGTCTGTCTACATGCGTATACGCACATACTTGTATCTTTTTCTTGCATGGGTAATGGGTAATGTTGCTTATTGGCCAGCCGGTCGCAAATGGCCATATCAGGGCTGTCACCACGTTGAAGTCAACTCACAAGTCATCACAACACACACACACACACACACACACACACACACACACACACACACACACACACACACACACACACACACATCTCTGATGAAATACACCTTCTAAAACGCACCAGAAACTTCGTTAAAAACCCGTTTTCCGTAAAATCTTAGATCAGATGTAAAATGTTAATCTCGTTCAGAAATTTTAAGATCACGTTAGGTTGGGGCATTTCTTAACAAGGTTTTCATGGAGTCTGCTCTAAAGTGTTTATATCTCACATCGTGCAAGTCCCAACACTCAAAAAGAACATGTTTCACTGTGAGTTGCATAGATAATTGTGCATTGTAATATTTTGGAGGTATTCATAATTTTTTTTCCCGAAATTATTCCATATAAAATGCTAAGAGCTCCATTTAGTTTTGGAGATGTGATAAGTAGTAGTAGTAGTAGCAGTGTAGAAGTAGTAGTAGTAGTAGTAGTAGTGATGTTGCTGTTGTTGCTGCTGTTGTTGTTGATGTTGTACTATTGCTACTGCTACTACTACTGCTGCTGCTGCTGCCACTGCTTCTACTACAACAGCACCAGCTGCTGCTACCATTACTACTACTACTTCTACTTCTACTACTACTACAGCTACTACCACTGCTTCTACTACTCTACTACTACTACTACCACTACTACCACTACTGCTGCTGCTGCTACTACTACTGCTACTACTACTACTACTACAACTACTACTACTACTACTGCAACTACTACTATTGTTGTTATAAATAAAGGGAAAAGGTGGCAAAAGGAGTACCTGGAGGGGGATGTCCAACGTTTCGTGTCGTAGACACTTCAACAGGGAATGACAGCTGATGATGGTTGACTTGGGTCACTGAACACAGTTCATTGTTGTTGTTATCATTAAACCAGTGTTGTTGTTGTTTTTGTTTTCATTATTATTATTGTTATTATTATTATTAGCATTATCATTGTTGGTATTGTTGTCGTTATTAATAAATCGCATTTCAAGCAAGTGATCTCTGACAAAATCAAAAACAGCTAGTTGTCAAGAGTGTTTTATTGCACCCTGTGTTTCTTTACATACAATGAGAATTTAACACAGATGATTCTGCTTTTAACATGCTAATCGGCTGATACTTGGGATTTCTGAAGTGCACTTACTTTCAACGTCAACACGTCATCGGGAACCAGTCTGATGTCATTTTGATTCCCATCACGAAAACTCATTTCACTTTTTGGCACCCGAATTGGAAGATTAGCGAGCAGCAATATCATGCAGATCATCTGTAGAGAACACGCGTTGAAAGAGTGCAGAAATAGATGGATTGTTAAAAAAAGAAAAGAAAAAAACAACATCAACAACAAAACAAAACAGTGAAGAAATAAAGCAACGGAGCTTTCAAAAAAAAGAAAAAAAAGAGAAAATGTTGGGAGAAACTTAAGGGTGAAAAACAGCTTTTTGTTCGCTTGTGAATAGTTTATATTCGGGCAAAACATTGAGTGAGGATTGTTTAAAGAGCACCACACATTATGTGTTGTTTCATTTTAATGCGAAGTGTTGGTCTCAGCATGCTGGTGGTCATTATCTGTGTGCGTGAACAGAATAGGGAATACAATTCTTCCCTGATCAACAACAACACACACGCTGCATCGGATGTTATCGTGGTATGGGTTCTGGCTGTGACCGATTCAGGATGATCGCTGTCTTTGATGATATGATTATGCTGGTGGAGACGACTGACAAATTTCTGAGAAAAGGATGAACTTTACATTCAAAGCAATATAGTATGTACATACAACCGGACAAACGTCTGTAAAACCATGTAACATCTGCGATCCATGCCTTCTTTCCTGCTTTTGTTTTTAACTCGACAAAATAATTAATAGCAAAGGAAAGATGCGGAGAAACACGAAGCAGCCCTATTTAGGACCATTGAGACACTCCTTAACACTTTTTAGAGTTAAGAAGAGAGAGAGAGAGAGAGAGAGAGAGAGAGAGAGAGAGAGAGAGAGAGAGAGACCGACCGACCGACCGACCGACAGACAGACAGACAGAAGAAAGAGAGAGACAGGCAGGCAGGCAGACAGACAGACAGACAGAATGGAGAGGGAGGGGAGGAGGGCGGATAGAATGTTAGAATGAATGGCTCAAAAGGAGATCGATCATTCTCGTCAACGAGGGATCGGGTTTATATTTTTCCCACTGAACTTGACATGATCTGCGTGCGTGCATGTGTTTGTGTCTGTATGTGAGAATTGCAAACACACGAGCAGAAAGGATCAGTACAAATGGAATCAGGGAATCATTGTTTAATTCACACACACACGCACGCACGCACGCACGCACGCACGCACGCACGCACGCACGCACGCACGCACCACACACACACACACACACACACACACACACACACACACACACACACACACACACGCACACACACAAGTATGAAACAAAAACAAAAAAGCTGATGGACATGTCGGGATCTAGATATAATAATAAAGCTGAAATTTTCTTCAAATGAGATTGCAACAGCTTAAACTAATCTATATAAGGATTCAGTTGATCAAGGAATGTTACTAACTGAAAAGAAGAAAGGCATTGCACTTCAAAGGAAAATGAAAAATCCAGAGACTAATAGTCTTCTCTATCCAACGTCGACGTTTTGTAAGCAAATATGGAATCATTAACATTTCAGTAAAGAAATACATTGACTGTTTTCACGCTCTTAATGAGTTCAGCATGAATTTGGCAAGAACAGTTTGTCACGCAAACTGATATTTACTCTACGACGCAAATGCATAAATATTACAAAATAGGAAAATATTGAGAAAAAAAATGAAGTTATTTTATCAACATCACTTACGAAAAAGCCAATGGAAATATAGCCTTCATCAACAGGCAATCATGATTTTACACCGACTATATCTTGCATAAATGTGATGAAATCTGCGATAGACTCGTCATGGAATATGAACAGGAGTGTATGAGCGCTAATACCCATTAACGTAAGGCATATTTGGAAAACAGAGCACAACAGCGCTGGAATACTTGCAACTGGAAAACACGAGGGCAATGTCTTCAGCGCAACGATTCTTCAACAGTTACCATAGTCCTGCTGGAGGAGAGATAGGTACGAACTGAGACAGTTCTCCTACAGAAGATAAGAAACCACGCGATTAACATCGTTTTGGAAAGTACGACAATTACTGATAAACAAGCCCAGACAAACAGGCTGCCGTAAGACTCTAGGCTCATGAACCAATAAGCAGGTACATTTCTATTACCAATGTATTTGTCATACATTTCTATTACCAATGTATTGTCATACATTTCTATTACCAATGTATTGTCATACTTTGGAGTAAGATGCTAGAGAAGTTTAATTTGAAATAAAAAAATATCAAAGATAACTTCTCATAAGTGTGTTGAAAACAAAAAGGTGTTGACTCACTGACGTGTAGATCACGCAATACTTGAGAAACAAAATTAATCCAAAGCACATTGTCAGCTATACCTTCTGAAACGAAGTTGCAATTATGATGGAAGAAAACGTAGCAGACGAAGCTCGAACGTGAGTTCCCCTGCTCTGAGTTCATTGTGATCTATTTGTTAATTTTGTGTGTGTGTGTGTGTGTGTGTGTGTGTGTGTGTGTGTGTGTGTGTGTGTGTGTGTGTGTGTGTGTGTGGATTTTGAGCTTTTCATTTTTAGGAGTTTATGACCTTTGCTTTGATACCAAACACAAAGCAAAAAAAAGTGTTTCGTGACTGGAATCAATCAATGTAGACTGATGACTTTGCAACGTTTTAACATTCATTAGGCATTTTGGATTTTTTGGAAATACCAGGGCGTGAGTTGATTACCAGAGATTATATTTCAGCGTCAAAGGTGTTTAAAAGAAGGAAGAAATGGTGGTAATAATTTGTGGTAGTGGTAATGAGGTGGGGTAAGTTTTACACGTGCATTTTTATGTACTAAAAAAACATTTTTACACGCAAAACTTGTTCTGTCAGTTCCCCCCCCCCCCTGCCCTCCCCCCCACCCTCCCCCCTCACACACCCATCTGAAAATTCTGATTTTCCCTCTTGTAGCCAGTCAAATCCTGCAATAAACTACCAAAATGCAGATTCCTTGAATATTTCAATGTTGTCAAATTATCTGGTCCTCGTTGATTGATTTCAATCACAAACTACATATTTTCTTCTTTACTTTCAGTACACGAATATAATGACGGGCATTTGACATTGAAAATCTTCGAAGTTGGTGCCACCTAATCTACAATACACTAACACACACACACCACACACACACACACACACACACACACACACACACACACACACACACACACACACATTGGTAGCTAGTGAACAAACTTTCAAGCTTCTTCGAATGTTTTTCTTCCATCCTGGAGACGACTACGTTTTAGAAGATATCTGACAGAATTTGGGGCACTGATTTTAAATTTTGAATATTGTATGCGATCTCATTGAGTCTCTACGCATTTGTCGTTTTGTTGATGAGATCAGCATGTGTGCTTGTTAAGCTTTCATTTCTTAATTGCTGTATGTCCTCTGATGTCTGATCGCTATCTGGTGAAATATAGGCCAATACTTCTGGGTACATACTTCTGCAGGACATAATACTCAAACGACAATGGAAAAAAAAACTCCTCTCCACCCTCACCCCTCCAATTCTCATCATCAACCCACTTCTCATCCCACCTCATCCCCATTTTCTTACCCCACATTCCTGAGACTCAAAGATGAGTCGTTGATGGCCCAGATGTCAATCTGTTGAAGGAGACGATCAAAGGCAACGCAGAACTGGGCGTGCGGATGGCTCTTGTTCGGAGCTGCCTTTGTTCACCAAGGGACTTCACCAGATATCTTGCCTCCAGTGGAGATGGCAAGACTATCCAAACGATGAAGAAACAATGCTAGGTGGAAGAAAATTTGACTGGCCCCTTTTTTCAGCAAATCAAGTTTCTGAGTTTGGGTCCAGATCAGAAGAAATTAGGACAGTTGCTTGAAAGGTGTGGAACGTCAATTAGCTGACTCACACAGGTGAATCACACTAGCACTTGCAGCGACTTCTTCGTGACATTTTACTTCAAACGAAAACGTTGACAGTTTATGAACGTGATTCACTATGTCGCCATCTTTTCTGGCATGCAAATCAGTCTCCAAAAAAACGCTTGCCTGAGTAAAACTCATGGATTCCATTCCTGCCAATCACAGGATGCCAAGGCGGCCGGAATAGCTCAGTGGTAGAGCGCCGAACTCGTAATCTTGGGGTTGCGGGTTCGAATCTCCTCCGGGCCGTTTCGGTACAGGGGGATTTTTCCCTCAGAGCTAACATTGGTTCTGACTCCATTTCCCATACAGACCTTCGAATGAGACTATTAACCGAGGTTCCGTGTGTGAACGAACGCACAGCAACTTGCACTCATGTAAACTCCCATCACCAACTTTCGGAAGAGAAGGCCAGTTTGGCCGTTGGTATGGATGACACGTTACACATAGCATGCACCTTCCCCGAAGACGGAGTATCTCTGCCTTAATGGCGGGATGAAAAACGGTCATACACACGAACCTCCACTCCCTTTGTTGGGTAGATGGGATTAAACCTTGCCTGTTTATACAGGGAGTGTCCTCAAAACAAACAAAACAAAACACAAAAAAAAGAGGATGACTTCTGGTCCACAGGGACAAAAACAATGGCCAAACATGTTACGAATGTCCTTTCTGACGTCAAACGCTAGTTCAACGTGTGCATAACATTTCATGCAAATGATGTTGATTTAAATTGTCATCTGAAGGCTTGGACTCTGCGCATATGTTTATGCTTAAGAGTGCACCTCTTTCAGCCTGGCTGTGTTGAGGGTAAATCAAATCCCAGACATTTAGAACAAGCGTCTGCCGCCTTAATCGTTTGGCTTTCAAAACAGCCGACGATTGTTTTTATATTTTAAGCCCTTTAGTTCCCAGCAGGCCTCCGACACCGGGAAGCCAGGCAAAAAGACGGTAATCTTTGCTCTAAATGGCACTTGTTCAGACCCTCTCTGATTCGGAAGTGCCCCCCGCCTTCCCCAACGACCGCCCCCCCTCTCTGTCTCTCTCTCTCTCTCTCTCTCTCTCTCTCCCCTCTCTCTCTCTCTCTCTCTCTCTTCGCATGTTTTTCTCAAGTTTTTGTCTTGTGTGTGTCTTGTTTTCCACCCAACATTATTATCAGGCTTCATGTTTTGGCTTTCTTCGAACATTGGAGTTGTTTTGCATTCTATGATTAGCATGTTTGTGCGTTTGTTTGCTTGCTTTTCAAAGTTAATTGACAAACACAAAGTATATTTTTGGCTAGGTATTAAAGAAATACATACTTGATAATGTCTGGACATGTAAAGAATCTACTCCATAGATACGTGAAGTAGGAGTTAATTAGCCAAACCTTACATATTTTTATTATTCGCTTTGACTTGTGGCAATTAAGTTCAGATCACATTATTTGGAAGAGCATTTCTGGCTGTTGCCTGCTTGTTGTATAGCATGGAACAATAAAACGTTAAGCGTTGTCTCCGTTTCCTTTTTACCAAAACACAAAATCGGAATCTTTATTTTAACTGTTTCCTGACTGGTTTAGGGAAAAAAACAGATTTACAAAACTTCAAAAAGGCAAGTGAGGACATTTTATTCTCTGATATTGAAAACATTATTGATTACACCAAGACATTACAATCAATTTAAGTGTATATCCCTGATAGGAATCTGGGCTGATGTGACATGTGATTTCTGTTGCTCGAACATGTGCGTGCGCGCGTGCGCTCGCTCGCGCCTGTGTGTGTGTGTGTGTGTGTGTGTGTGTGTGTGTGTGTGTGTGTGTGTGTGTGTGTGTGTGTGTGAGAGAGAGAGAGAGAGAGAGAGGGAAAGAGAGAGAGAGAGAGAGAGAGAGAGAGAGAGAGAGAGAGAGAGAGAGAATGTGTGTGTGCGTGCGTGCGTGTGTGTGTGTGTGTGTGTGTGTGTGTGTGTGTGTGTGTGTGTGTGTGTGTGTGTGTGTGTGTGAGAGAGATGGAGAGAGAGAGAGTATGTGTGTACGTGTGTTGTGTGGTGTGTGTGTGTGTGTGGTGTGTGTGTGTGTGTGTGTGTGTGGTGTGTGTGGGGTGTGTGTGTGTGCGTGCGTGCGTGCACGCGCACACAAACGCTTGGGTGCGCATGCTCTTCTGTGGATCAAGTCAAGTGTCTATGTTTTGCCTGCATTTAACTATTGTTAAACTATAATGGGCTGCCCAGTCACACTGGATACAAATCCTGACAACCAAAGTATGAAACAGCAGTACACACAACTGGAGATAAAACATCTGCATTATCATTACTTATGATGACTCACTGGTTAGCAATCCCGAAAATGATCGGACTAGGCTATATCAAAGTCCCCCCCCCCCCCCCCCCCTTTATATTTTTTTTACATGAGCTTAAAACCAAACAGGCAAAAAGGCCATATCCAATATTTAAATGTATCGAAAATAATATAAAGATAAAAAAACTATGGTATTGACAGGCAGTGTTTATACTTAACAGTGTGTAGAGTTTCACTGCAGGATCAATAGTTTAAAAGAAAACTGTGGCGTTACAGATTCTACAATGGAAGAAAAAAGGGAAAAGAGGCTTTTAAACAAATAACAAGGGGATCGGGAACAAAGGCAGTAGGAAATAAACAATTGTAAAGGAAGACAGAAGAGATGACAACAGTCAAAGGGACTGGCAGAAAGAGTTACTATCCAGGAATAGCCCGCGAGCAGGATTGCGATTTATACTAAGCCATCCCCATGGGCATTCAGTCTGTTGAAATACGGCCATGTTTGTCCAGTTGTCACTAAGCCCGGTTTCCGTTTAACGCTAATGCTTGCAATGTGTCCCAGGGGGCAAGCTGAGGCCTTAGAGAGGCAATCTGAGGCTTTGAACACACTCCTCGGAGCTGCTTAGGGTGGCCACACTCTGTCGGTGCATTCATTATTAAATAAATGAGGGAATTCTCCATCCTTGGTGGCTTCAGTTTGTGCTGGGAGAGAGAGAAGAGAGAGAGAGAGAGAGAGAGAGAGAGAGAGAGAGAGAGAGAGTTCTTTCATGTCTACGTCACTATGTTAAGAACTAGGGAATTCACGAATTTTATTGCTGGTCCACCAAGGTGTTGACGAAAGGATGCACGTTTGAATGGAGAATGATGAGAGAGAGAGAGAGAGAGAGAGAGAGAAGAGAGAGAGAGAGAGAGAGAGAGAGAGAAAGAGAATGCATTATCATCAGACAGCAACAAAGCAACAGTTAATGATGCGCAAAACATTGATCATATTTGGCTGTAAAAGAAAAGCACAGGACAGATTCATTTGGGTTAAACCTTTTCATGAAGTAATCTGGCAGCTTTAGTAGTTAACGTGAGAAAGGTGTTAGCATTCCCTAACGTCAATTGAAAAAGGAACACACCAAAATGACAATAACCATTGAAATCAAACACTAACAAAGTTG
>CM031620.1:38990317-38992817 GCA_018398815.1 Conus ventricosus
TTGTAGAATTTAGTCTACTACTTCCTCACTATTCCCTCTCCCATAATCCCCTCTGTCGTTTCCGTCCGGCAGCCATTTTGCTCGGGTGCCGAAATACCTGGGAAGATAAGTAACTTTACGTTCTTTGTTCGTACTGTCCTAAATGTTATTTGTTTTTGCCTGAAGAAGACCCAAGAGGTTGAAATGCAGTGTTTCTTGTCCTGTGCTTTGTTTGTCTATGTGTTTTGCTGTAACTAAATTTTGTGTCTACTAACGTCATATTGAATGTGTTGGCAGTGTCCTTTCGTTCCTTCTTTTTTCTATTATTTATTGTTTGCATGCAATTTTTACATGTGTTATTGCAGCTTGTGCAATAAGAAAAAAATGGAAAAAGACAAGGAATGGGATATTTCTGAATCAATCATGTAGGAGCGTATATAATTTTTTTTTTGGCTCTTTGGTTTAAAATCGTCATCAAAATCTTTTTAACTTGCTACTTATGCGATTTTCATTCCAACATCGTGTCATGCCTCATCTGCAGAAAAAGGTTCCAGGATGGTGTTTGATTCTGGAATGTGTGTGTGTGTGTGTGTATGTGTGTGTGTGTGTGTGTGTGTGTGTGTGTGTGTGTGTGTGTGTGTGTGTGGTGTGTGTGTGTGTGAGTGTTTCACTTTGTGTGTGTGTGTTTCACTTTGTGTGTGTGTGTGTGTGCCATGTAAAGAATCCATGAAAATATGTTCTAAATTACTAAGACATACTCTTTGAAACTACTACAGGCATATCCGTTTGAATGCCATCAATCGTTCACTGATGCAGCAAAGATATATTCGGCGGGAACACCCATCTCAGTCATGCCTAAATTGGTTGAAACGCCCGCAGCCACATCAAAAACGATCCACATGCACGTGTTTAAGAGGCATTGCAATTTCACAAGCTTTGCTTTTTTTTTTTCTTCTTCTCAAAACAAGACTATTTCTAGACTCCTTTTAGAAATACAAGTTCCAACTGTTCATCGAGCTGACGACTGCACTCATTTTTAGTGACATCATATAGACAAATAATCAGACGAGCATCATTGCGATTCGAATCATGAGGTTAATTTCGCTTTTTGGTCTCCAAATTATAAGATTAACATTCATGGATGTCAGGACACATCATCCAGAGAAATTAAATTTAAAAAAAAGCCAGAGCAGCCAGTGGAATCCTGATAAGGAAGGTGCTTAGGGCAAGTAAAAAGAAGGAAAAGAAAGACGTATCAAGAACAGTTTCGGCTGGAAACGAATGATTTGAAGTGCAGCGCTCTTTCCGTTCTCGCCCACCTTGTTGAAGAGGCGTAGTTTGGAAAGCTGAGGAGGACGAAAGCGAGGAAGGAGTGCATTAGTGTCGTCATGGTGGCGTTCTTTGTCTGCACGAGTGGATACAATAGAAAAAAAACCCCACTCCTTCCTAGAACGCGCACGGCCTGTTGAATGCAGACCCGATGTGGAACCTGCAGAAGGTTGAAGGATGCTTCTTTTTAAGTACAAGAAAGAAAGGCTGAAAATGAAATTGGACATAAAACGAAAAATAAAAATGTCAAAGTGAAGAGGATGAACCCGGTCGTACATATGTTATAAAGGTTTACGATCGTTAAATGTCATTACATTATTTATAAACTGGGTATATTCCCTTTTTTTTAAACGTGTCTCTATTGACAGCAAATATTTTTCACAGGGAAATAAAATGTTTCATATAAAATGTCTTATCAAGACTTAAACCTGACCGATTATCGTCGGCTTTCATGCAGACATTTAAGGTGAACATCAGCCCAAACTGACATACGAGGACTGTTCTAAAAATGTATGGCTCATATTGTGTCACAGTCAGCTGTCAAGTTGATAACGCCCTATTCTCAAGGAATCCCGTTTAAGCTGTAACATTCTCCAACGTTCTGTCGAATACTTCTTGAACACGTCAGCTCAAGTGGTTTCTTCTTACTGACCCTCGGGAAAGCTAGGAGAGAAGCGTCTGGGCATTCAAAACATGGTCCTCGAAGCTGGTTCTTGACAAGAAGAATTTGCAGGGGGGCAGGTAAGGGGAATAGGAACGACAGACGAGCGAGCAGATACAGTCAGCTGCTACAAAGATGGTCATTAAGAAACGTGTTGAAGACGAAGCACTGTCAGCGTGAAGCTTTAACCAATAAGCTCGCGTGTTTGGGTGAAGCTTGCGTCAAGCTTTAAACTCCTGAGGTTGGACGCGATGATGCATGTATCACTCTAAAACGGCCGTACAATGCTCTTCATGTGGAATTGCAGTGCCATATCTCATTTTCTCCAAAGAATGCAGTCACCACCTTTTGGCTCAAATTGTTGGTTATTGATGGTGCTGGAGTCGTTTGATTTGGCTGCGGGCCAAATCTTTTGCCCTGCCCATCACGACTTTCCAAACAGTTTTACTTTCTCCATAATGAATCGAGCAGAACATTTTCGCAACGCCATATCCTTTTCTGCTTATCAGAAAGGATATGGAGCACACATTG
>CM031620.1:39005317-39010317 GCA_018398815.1 Conus ventricosus
ATATATATATAATATATTATATATATATATATATATATATAAATATATATATATATATATATAAGTTGTCGATACCGCCCACGGAGTTCATTTTTTAATCCAAGCTTTCGCCAAAAGGCTTCTTCAGGAACCGATGGTACTTACACACACACACACACACACACACACACACACACACTATATATAATATATATTAAAGCTAGTAGAAAACATACAATGATAACCAACATACGAACATATACAAATAGCGAACACCACACGCACGCACGCACGCACGCACACACACGCGCGCGCGCGCATGCACGCCCTCGTGCGCCCGCACACACACACACACACACACACACACACACACACACACACACACACACACACACACACACACATATATATAAATATATATATATATATATATATATATAATATATAATATATATAATAATATATATATATATATATAATATAAAAATCAGAGTTAAAAACGCCACTCAGAATGCAAAAATGCTCAACCAAAAAGGGAGTGACATGCTAGTTTAAAATAAGATTTTAAAATGAGAAACTAAAACCAACAAAGTTGTTTCGAGCCGGCGCTCTCGTCAGGTGTACAATTGGGCATGCCACCGGTTTTAATATGGTGTGGTGTGTGGGCGCCTGAGCTCTGCGCGTGTGGCACGTGGCCTGCAGATTTTTCTTTTTTGGGCACGTTCAGGGGGGACGTGCTAGGAATGTGCATTGACAAGGATTTCCATTTGTGCCTGCAATTGTTTATCATTTCTACTTTAGAGTTCAGAGATGCTAGATGGGGTTTACATAATATCAGCCACTTTTCTGTAGTACACAAGTTGCATGTTTTAGAAATGTTGTTGTATGGTGTTGCTCTTTTTATAATTTTCCATGATATGTTGTAATCTATTTTCTTATCTTTAAGCTTCCAAATATATTTACTTAGTTCTGTTTGTTTTTATATTTTTCATTTTTGAAGAGAGAGAGAGAGAGAGCGAGAGAGAGAGAGAGAGAGAGAGAGAGAGAGAGAGAGAGAGAGAGAGAGAGAGAGAGAGAGATTTCCTTACGTGAGAAAATCAATATTGACCTGACTGTATAGCAGCGACTTAACATTCAAGGTATGTCCACTTTGCGTGAGCTCATTACAGAAAGCTTGATTTCAGAGTGTTCAGACATTAGAAAAAGATTTCAAAACGGGAGTGCTGAACGTCGAAAACAATCTATGTAAAAAAAAAAAAAGAAGAAGAAATGCTTCATTTTTAAAATCGTCTTTGTGTCGAGCTCTGCGTCTGCGTTCATTGCGTACATTCGTGCGCCTGTGTGTGTGTAGTGTGTGTGTGTGTGCGTGCGTGCGTGCGTGTGTGTGTGTGCTTTTTATTTGAAATTTCCAGATTCTCTTATTTAAATGAAGTTGTACACAGAATTGCGTAGTGCAACAAATCCCCTCAATCTTAAAAATGTCAGCAAAGATGTTGATGGATTCCAAAACCACGCAACTGTTGTGCATATCTAATGTGACTGCGGCTTACGAAGCCTTCCAAGGCCAAGGAAACTTTTGTTACTGTGAACTCAAAAAAGTTAGTAAAAAATCACAATCACAAATTAGTCATAAAGAGCCACCAAGATTGTAGCTTTCAAATTAGAAAATGAAAAAAAACTGTGAGGAGCTTGCAAACAGACACACCATTGAATCACACTTCGTTGAAACGAATAATATTCTTCTCTGGCTTCCGTTGGCAGGTCATTCAAAGATTCCAGAATCAAAGACGTCCGCAGAAGTGACTTGAAGTAGGAATGGTTGTCTTCTTCTGTGACAATCTTCATGTTTTGACACAGTTGAACTTGAGGAAGGGCTGGAGATTTTTTTGTTTGTTTCTCTCTCTCCTCTCTCTCTCCTCTCTCTCTCTCTCTCTCCTCCTCCTCTCTCTCTCCCTCTCACTCCTCTCTCTCTCTCTCTCCCCTCTCTCTCTCTCTCTCTCTCTCTCTCTCTCTCTCCTCTCTCATCTCTCTCTCTCTCTCTGGTGTCAGTTTTTGTCGCTTTGTAAGAGAGTGAAGACTCTTAAGTCCTTGAAGTGAAGGGGTTGCTTTCAAGTTGAAATGCACTACAACATGCGTTTCAGAGAGAGAGAGAGAGAGAGAGGAGAGAGAGAGAGAGAGAGAAGAAGAGAGAGAGAGAGAAGAGAGAGAGAGAGAGAGAGAGAAGAGAGAACAAAATGTTATTTCTCGATAGAAAGGAATAAGCACAAGAACACTGGCTTTTGTTTATCCAGCTCTCAAACAAATGAAAGATACCTGCACATTTGTAACAGAAAACATCGCATAAAGCTACATATCGACACGTATATGACAATAAATGCATGATCAAATCAAAGTAAGTAATGCAATTCATATTAAAAGGAACAGCGTGTTAGAAGGAGGGAGAGATGAAGGGATGGAGAGAGAGAGAGAGAGAGAGAGAGAGAGAGAGAGAGAGAGAGAGAGAGAGAGAAGAGAGAGAGATTGGTTCCTGTCTATTATCATCTCTTCCTTCTCGGATAGTCTCACCGTTATTATCTTGCAACGAGACATGTAGCAAATCGTGCTGTGAACAAATGCTTTGAACACGAGCAAAGCGCCTGATGAAGAATGGATTACCTTTGATCGTCTAGATCAAAGGAATCACGTCCGGGCAACTAGCCACTCATGTGTGTGATCGACTGAAGTGGAGGAATGAAACAGAAGATGAGTCAGGGTGGGACGTGGACGTGGGAGGGGATAGGGGTGGAGTGGGCTTGTAGGGTGGTGTTGGGGAGCGGGCGAGGTGAGGGGAGAGGGGGGGGGGGGGGGGTGGCGGCAAGCGAGAGAAACGTTCCACTGTAGTCAGAGTATGATCTTATGCAGAGATATTTTCATACAGATTCTGGTCTCACATTTACGGTTAACGTACATGTGCACGCCTCCACACATCTCTGTCTGTCTGCCTCTCTGTTTCTCTCTGTTTGTCTGTCTCTGTCTCTGTTTGTCTGTCTCTGTCTGTCTCTGTATCTGTCTGTCTGTCTGTCTCTCTCTCTCTCTCTCTCACACACATATGTATGCATATGTATGTATGCGTCTATCTATCTATCTCTCTATCTCTCTCTCTCTACTCTCTCTCTCTCTCTCTATCTATCTATCTATCTATCTATCTATCTATCTATCTATCTATCTATCTATCTATCTATCCATCTCTCAATCTATCTCTCTATCTATCCACATAGATAGATAGATAGATAGATAGATATGTGTGTGAATGTGTGTGCGCGCGCGCTCGCGCGTGTGTGTGTGTGTGTGTGTGTGTGTGTGTGTGTGTGTGTGTGTGTGTGTGTCACTGTCAGACCTACTAAAGATTTATGTTAAACCCTTCCTCTCAGCTTCTTTGATCCTAAGCAATGCCTTTTTATTCTCAGTGTACTAACGCCCTTGTATCCGAAGATAAAATGACTGTCATCCTCCGGAGCATGACCGCACAGCGGACACAGGAGAACAATGACAGCATTTGTATTAAACCACATTTTCTTCACGTTCAATTCAAAGCTTCTGAGAAGAGAGAGAGAGAGAGAGAGAGAGAGAGAGAGAGAGAGAAGAAGAAGAAGGAGAGAGAGAGAGAGAGAGAGAGAGAGAAGAGAGAGAGAAGAAGAAGGGAGAGAGAGAGAGAGAGAGAGAGAGAGAGGATTATGTGGAGACAGACAAACAAATACAGGACATGCCAACGTACACAATTTCTGGAAATTCACCATGCTCGTAAAGCTAGGACGAGCACAGCCACACCCCTTTTGTCTCTAGAGTACCCCTCCTCCCTCTACTCCCTTCACCTCTTCCATTTCCTCTTTTTCACTGCAAACAGTTTAAACGTGGAGGTCACACACACACACACACACACACACACACACACACACACACACGCACGCACGCGTGCGCGCGCGCACTCACACACACACACACACACACACTCACTCGCGCGAGTACTCACACACACACACGCACTCGCGCGAGCACTCACACACACACACACACACACACACACACACACACACACACACACACGCACTCGCGCGATCACTCACACACACACACACACACACACACACACACACACACACACACAACCATGTGTGTGTGCACATGCTAACACAGGATATTTAAGTTTATACCAGGTTGCATTCCTATATCATGAACACTGCTCCCAACTCTTGCAGACTGTGATGTTTGTTCTAAGATCAAGTTGTACATGCTTATTGCTGTACATGCCAGATTTTAAAGAATTGCAGTACATTTCTTTCTGCAAAATAATCTGGCAACAAGTTATGTAGTGAGTCTTGCTGTGAGCAAACGCAGTTCTGAACCCCTTGGAAAACGAATGATGAAGAAAGGATCGCTTTTTTATTTTTATTTTGTTTTTATTATTTTTTTATTTATCTTTTTTTTTTGCTGTCCCAACCTCTGCGCCACCTCAGAGGCAGTGTACCCACGCCGCTCATTCCGACGCCCCGTCCACAGCCACAGCCCGGTCGGCCCCGCCGCAGCCCCGGCACCAGCAACCCACAGGGAGCAGTCAATGTCAAGTCGTCAAGAGGCAACCCATCGGAGGAGACACTGCACTGCTGCCGAGTCACTTCAGTGGTGTTCAGTGGCGCCTGTTCTGATCTAACATACGCAGGACACCACCTTCGAAGCTCCCTACTGACGACAATAATTGCTTAGTCGCGGAGCCGGCGTGAGTGAGCTCTCCCTCCGGAGGGCGCCACCACGTCCGTCCAATGACAGCCCCCATGGACTCGCCGATACCTGTGACCCCGACGGAACCAAACCAAGGCCACAGACGTGGAGAGGACATCGAAACTGAGGTCACCATGAGAGCAGGGCATGAAGGGCCACATAATTTGAGACTTTTTTAATGCTGATCGATGAGAATGAGGATGATTAAGATGATGCTACGGATTTCCATTTCGGTCTGAGACTACATGACAGGGCTGCACTCTACG
>CM031620.1:39017817-39035317 GCA_018398815.1 Conus ventricosus
GAGAGAAAAGAGAGAAGAGAGAGAGAGAGAGAGAGAGAGAGATGAAGAGAAGAGAAGAGAGAGAGAGAGAGAGATAAGAGAGAGAGAGAGAGAGGGAATAAATGAGGAAAATGTTGTAAACATGCTCGTAAACCCTCAACCCCTATCCGACACTGCCCCCACCCTAACATTTACCAAGCTCCAGGTTCCCATCCCAAAAACGAAATGGATCCATAAAAGTCGTGTTTTTTGTTCAGAAAGAACCCTCCAAGGTCGACATCTGTCTACACTTTTCAGTAGAGCGCAAGACGGCAAAGAACGATAATCACAACAAGGGGAGGCCAGGGCGCTTGCGACTCACTTTTGCCCTTTGATCAAGCTACGGAGCGATGCGTTAATTCCATTACCCAGCCCCTCCAGGCTCACTGTGAAAAAAAATAACGTAGACGACTCTGCTGCTCTCCTACTTCTGATCTGCCTCTGCTCTGGGTCCCTCTGTCTGGTAGAGAAGACGGCTCCTGTACCGGGCTGGCTGGCCCCCCGCGCTTCCCTCTGTCTCTGTCTTTCTCGCTCGCTCTCTCTTCTCCTCTCTCTCTCCCCCGCGCTTCTCTCCGCTCTCTCTCTGACTCCTCTCGTCCGCCTCTCCCTCAGATTCTCTCCTTTCCTCCCTCTCTCTCTCTCTATCTCCATCTCTCTCTCCGCTCCTCGCCTCTTCCCTCTTCCCTCGCATCGTACCTCTCGATCATCTCTCTTCCTCTCGTCTCCCCCCGTCCGTCCTCCTCCTTCCGCTCTCTTCTCCTCTCTCCCTCCCTCTCTCGTTCTCCCTCACTCTCCTCTTCTCTCTACATCCGCGCCCTCAAGTCTCTCTCTCTCAGTCACTCTTTTCCTCTCTCCTCCACTCCCTCTTCTCTCTCTCTTCTCTTCTTCCTCTCTCCGCCTCTCTCATCGCCTCTCCTCTCCGCTCCTCTCCTTTCCGCCCTCATCTTCTCTCTCCTCTCTCCGTCTTCCTCTCTCTCTCCCTCCACCCTATCCTCTCCTTCTCTCTCTTCTCTCTCCTCTTCTCTCCTCCCGCTCTATCTCTCCCCGTCTCTCTCTCTCCTCTCTCGTCTCCCGTCCGCTCTCTCTCCTCTCTCCCTCTTCTGCATCTCTCTCTCTCTCTCTCTCCTCTCTCTCCACTCCTCTCGTTCTCTCTCTCTCCCCTCATCCTCTCTCTCTCCTCATCTCTCTCTCTTCTCTCCCTCCCTCCTCTCTCCTCTCTTCTTCTCTCTCCTCCTCTCCCTCTCCTCTCTTCTACTCGCCCTCCTCTCGTCACCCGTCTCCCCACTCACCCTCTCTCTCTCTCTCTCTCTCTCCCTCGCCCCTCTCACGCTACGCTCGCCATCTCCTCCCGCTCCCCCTCCCCGCCCGCTCCTCATCTCTCTCTTCCTCTCCTCCCCTTCTCCCGCTCCTCTCTCTCTCCCGCCCTCCGGCCCTCTTTCCTGTCCTCTCTCTCCCTCCCTCCCTCTCTATCTCTCTCGCTCTTCTTCCCCTCTCTCTCTCCTCATCTCTCGCTCGCTCTCCTCCTTCGCCTCTCTTCTCTCTCCTCTCTCTTCTCTCTTCTCCCCCTCCTTGCTACTCATCCCCCACGCTCTCTCTCATCCGTCCCCTCGCATCCGCTCTTTCTTCCTCTCCTCTCTCGCTCTCGCTCTCCTCCTCTCTCTCTTTCTCATCCCCCTCTTCTCTCTCTCGCTCTTTCCTCCCCTCCCTCTCTCCTCCTCCCTTCTCCCTCTCTCCCCTCTCCGCTCCTCCTCCTCTCCTCTCTCCTCTCCCTCTCCTCCGCCCTCTCCCTCTTCTCACTCCTCCTCTCGACTGCCACTCATTCCCACTCTCTCTGCCTCTCTCTCTCTCCCTCTCTCTCTTCTTTTCCTTTTTCCCCCATTTTTTCCTCCTACTCTCTCTCTCTCTCAAGCTCTCTTCTCTCTCTTTCACCCTCTCTCTCCTCTCTTCTCTTTTCTTTTTCAAGATCTCGCTCTCTCTCTCTCAGCTCCCTCTCCATCTCTCCATCACCTCCAAGCGCGGTGTGCACGCAAAAAAAAAAAAAAAAAGAAAAACGTGTGCAAAGATCCCTCACGATGATCTCTCTCGCTCTCCCGCTCTCTCTCTCTCACGCAGTAGGTAGATCCTCCCTTTTCTCTCTCTCTTCTCGCTCTCTCTCTCATCCCTCCTCCCTCCTCCATCCTCCCTCCCTCTCTCTCTACTCTCGCTCTCGTTGTCGCTCTCTTCTCTCCTCTCTCTCTCTCCTCTCCCTCTCCTCTCCCGTCCTCTCGTCGATCTCTCTCGTCTCGCCTCTCGCCCCCTCATCTCTCTCTCCTCTCCTCTCCTCCCTCTCTCTCTCCCTCTCTCTCTCTCTCTCTCTCGTCTCATCCTCCTCTCCATCTTGCTGCCTCTGCGTCCTCTCGCTCCTCCTCCTCCCCCTCTCTCATCTCTCTCTCTCTCTCTTCTCTGCTCGTCTCTCCCCTCTCTTCTCCTCTCTCCCATCTCCTCTCCCTCTCTCTTCTCCCGCTCCTTCTCCCTCGCTCTCCTCTCTCATCCCCTTCACCTCCTCTCTTCCTCTCCCCTCCATCTCTCTCCTCCTCTCTCTCCATCACCACCTCTCTCTCTCTCCTCCTCCCTCTCCCTTCTCTCTCTCTCTCCTCCCTCTCTCCTTCTCCTCATCTTCTTCGCTCGTCCGATCCTCCCCTCCCTCATCCTCTCTCCTCTCTCCTCGCCCTCCTCTCCTCTCGTCTCATCTCCTCCTCCTCTCTCCCCTCTCGTCCCCATCCTCCTTCATCCCCTCGCTCGTCGCCTCTCCTCTCGCTCCCATCTCCCTCTCTGTCTCTCTCTCTCGTCTCTCTCCTCTCTGATCTCTCTCTCTCTCTCGGCCTCTCTCTCTACTCTCCACTCCTCTCTCTCCTCCTCCCCCCTCTCCGTCCTCCTTTCATCTCTCTCTTCTCTCTCTCTCTCGCATCTACCTCTCTCCTTCTTCGGCTCTCTCTCCCTCGTACACCCTCTCTCCTCTCTCCTCTCCGCGTCTTCTCCTCCTCAGAGAAGCGGCGTGTTGCCAAACGCGTCTTCTTCTACGTCTCGTGCACAAAAAACGCTCCCTCCTCTTCCAGCGTCTCTCATCCTCTCGACTCTCTCCTCTCCGCCGTCCGCCTTCATCTCTCTCTCTCTCCAACTCACATCGCCCCCTCGTCTCATCTCTCAGCGCCCCTCTCCCTCATCTCCCCCGCTTCTCTCGCATCTCTCTCTCCCTCTCTTCGCCTCTCCCTTCGCTCCTGCCTCTTCCTCTCTCATTCTCATCCCCCCTCTCCTTTCACTCTCCCTCTCCCCATCGTCCTCCTCCTCTCCTCTTCATCCCTGCACGGCTCTCCCTTCTCCCCCATTCTCTCTCGCTCTTCCTCGCATCTCCTCCTCATCCTCTCTCTCTCTCTCTCTCTTCCTGCTCCTCCTTCTCTCTCTCCTCTCTCGCCCTCTCTACCTCTCCTCTCTCCTCTCCTCTCGGGCTCTCTCTCTCTCCGCTCCGCCCTCCTCTCCTTCTCCACTCTCTCTCATTCTCCTCGCTCCTCCCTCCTCCGCTTCCCTCTCTCTCCTACTCTCCCCTCTCCCTCTCTGCTCTCTCTTCTCTCTCTCGCCTCGTCTCCTTCCTCCCCTTCTCTCTCTCTCTCCGCTCTCATCTCTCGCTCTCTCGTCCTCGTCTCTTTCCTCGTCCTCTCCCACTCTCCCTTTCTCTCACCCTCTCTGCTCTCTCTCGCCTCTACCTCTCCTCTCTCCCTCCCCCCCCCCCCCTCCCCTCTCCTCTCACCTCTCTCGCTCTCCGGCTTCTCCTCTCATCGAACCGCGCTCGGCTCTTCTCCTCTCCCTCTCTCTCTCTCTCTCTTCTCTCGCTCCTATCTCTCGTCCTCGACTCTCTCTCGTCACCTCATCCGCGTCTCTCCTCTCCTCTTCCCCCGTTTCTCTCTCCTCGCTCTCCTTACCGTCTCCTCCCCCCTCTCTCCTGTCTCTCTGCCAATCTCTCTCTCTCGCTCTCCGTTCCTCTCTCCTCCTCTCCTCTCCTCTCTCCCCGGCGCTTCGGTCGCTACCTCCTCTCTCTCCTCTCCTCCCTCTCTTTTCTCTCCTTCTATCTCTCTCCCCTCCTCTCTCTCTTCGTCTCGCCTCTCCCTCCTCTCCTCTCCTCTCTCTCTCCTCTCTCTCTCGTCTCTCCCTCCGTTCGACTCCTCTCTCTCTCTCTCTCTCTCACTCGCCGCTCCTCTCACTCCATCCTGCTCACGTCATCTCTCGGTCTCCACTCTCGCCCCCTCTCATCCTCTCCCTCTCTTCTCTCCTCTATCCTCCCTCGTCTCCTTCTCTTCTCTCTCTCGTCCGCGCTCTCGCTCCCCTACCTCCGCGCCGTCTCTCTTCCTCTCTCATTCACTCCTCTACTGGGCCTCTCGTGCACATCTCGGTTCTCTCTTCCCTCGCTTGCTCTCTCCCTCTCGTCTCGTGCTCTCCCACTCCTTCCTCTCTCCCTTCGCTCCCCTCTCTCTCCTCACTCTCTCGTCCTCTCTCTCTCCTCCCTTCACCTCTCCTCCCCTCGCCTCCATCGCTCCGGTCCTGTCCTCCTCTCTCCTCTTCGCCGCTGGTTCTCTCGCCTCTCTCTCTGCCTCTCTTCTCATCTCTCTCTCTCCTCTCTCTCTGCTCTCGCCTCGCCTCTCTCTCTCTCCTCTCTCGCTCTCGTCAACGCGTGGGGTGGCATGCAACAAAAACGCCGTCTCTCTCTCCCTACTCTCTCTCCTCTCTCGCCCTTCTCCTTCTTCTCTCTCTCTCTCTCTCTCGCTCTCCCCTCTCTCGTGCTCTCCTCCTCCTCCGTCTCTCTCCTTCTCCCCGCTCCTCTCTTCTCGATCTCCCTCCTGCACGCTCTCCGCTCCCCCATCTCCATCCCAATCTTCCACTCCTCTCCTCTGTCCTCCCCCAAAACGCGTTCACTACTCCTCCTCAAAACACAAAGATATGCAAACAAAAACGCTCTCCTCTCCCCTCCATCCGTCAGATTCTCCCCCTCTCTCTCTCTCTTCCCCCCTTATCTAACGCCGCTCTCCTCCCTCCCTGTTTTTCTCCGCTCCTCCCCTCTCTCATCTCTCGGCTGCCTCTCCCTCTCCTCTCTTCTCCTCCGTCTCCACTCCTCCTCCCCTCGTCTCCGACCGCTCTCTCTTCTCTCCCCGCTCTCTGCGCTCCTCCTCGGTCCTTCCCCCCCTCGGCTCCGCTCCTCCTCCTCCCCCTCCTCTCTCCTATCTCTCCTCTCTCGTCATCTACTCTCTCAGCTCCGCTCCCTCTCTCCCGCTCTCTCTCTCTTCTTCTATCTCTTCCTCCTCTCTCTCTCGCTCCTCCCATCTCCGCTCACTCTCTCTCCTCCTCGTCCTCTCCTCTCTCGCCTCCCCTCTCATTCCACTCTCTCTTCCTCTCTCCTCTCGTCTCCCTCTCTTCCTCCTCTCCGTCTCCTCTCTCCTCCTCTCTCTCCCTCTCCTCCCTCGTCTCCTCCTCCTCCCACGTCTCGTCTCACCCTCTCTCTCTCTCCTTCTCCCACCTCGTCTCCTCCCCTCTCCTCTCTCTCTTCTCCTCTCTTCGTCGTCTCCTTCTCTCGCTCGTCTCTCATCCTCCGTCTCTCCCTCTCCTCTCTCTCTACTCTCTCTCCCTCTCCTATCTCTCTCTCCTCGCTCTCTCTCCTCTCTACTCTTTCTCTCTCTCTCCTCCCCCTCTCTTCTCCCCCTCTCGTACCTCTCTCTCTCTCCTCTCTCCCACTCTCTCCGATCTCTCATCCCTCTCACGCTCCCTCGCCCTCCTCTCTCTCCTCCCTCACTCTCATCTCCAGTTCCCTCTCCCCTCTTCCGTCTCCTCTCTCCTCTCCTCTCTCCCTCTCCTCTCTCGCACTCTCTCTCTCTCTCCAATCCTTCCTCTTCGTTCTCTCCTCTCTCTCTCCCACTTCCTACTCAACAAGTCCCTCACGATCCTCTCATCCTCCCGCCGGTCCTCGTCCTTGTCTCTCTCCTCCTCTCCCTCTCTCACGTCCCTCTCACTCCTCTCTCTCAGTCTCGCATCTTCGTCTCCACTCTCTCTCCGTCCTCCTCTCTCCCTCTCCTCCTCTTTCTGTCTCTATCTCCCTCTCTCTCTCTCTGCCACTCCGATCTCACTCTCGCCTCTCTCTCTCTGCGCTCGTCTCCCATCCCTCTCTCTCTCCCTCTCGTCTCACTCTCTCTCCCTCTCTCTCTCGCCCTCTCCGCTCGTCGTCCTCTCGCTCTCTCTCCCTCTCTCTCCATACTCCTCCATCTCCCGTGCTCTGTCTCTCTCCCCCTCTTGGTGGGGGTGGTGTTCATGCGGGCGTGGTGCAACGAGCTCTCTCTCCCCCTCTCTCTCCTCTCCGCTCCTCTCCATCTCTATTGCACGCTGCTCCCTCCGCTCTCTTCCTCCTCTCCCGGTCTCCCCCGCAAAGACGCTCTCCCTCCCTCGCCCTCCTCGGTCTCCTATATTCTGCTAGAACGCTCTTCTCCTCCCCTCCCCCCTCTCCTCTTCAGAAACGCTCTCTTCTCCCTCCTTCCTCCCCCTCTCTCTCATCCTCTCCCCTCCTCTCCTCCCTCTCTCTCTCTCTCCTGCTCTCCTCCCTCGTCCTCCTCTCCTCCCTCTCCTCTCTCGCCTCGCTCTGCCCCTCTCCTTTCCTCCTCTCTCCTACACTTCGTCCCCTCTCCGGCGACTCTCTGCCTCCTCGCCCTGGTCCTTCTCCTCCGCCTCTTCCCTACTCAGTTCATCTTCCTGTCTCTCTCGTCTTCTCTCAATCCTCTCCTTCCCCACCTCTCGCTTCTCTCCTCTCTCTCTCGCCTCTCTCTCCTCCGTCTCCTCTCACTCTCCTCTGTCACTCCTCTCCTCCTCTACTCTCCCCTCACACTCTTCCATCTCTGGATCCCTCTCGCTCTCCCCCTTCAACGGCTCTCCCTCCCTCCTCACTCTCCTCCTCACTCTCTCTCTCTCTCTCCTTCCCGTCTACTCTCCCCCTCCTCCTCCCCTCTCCCTCTCTCTGATCCTAACCCCTCCGCTCTCCTCTCTCTCACCCTCCTCTTCGTCTTCCTCGCTCCTCTCTCTCTCTCTCTCTCTCGCTCCTCCTCCACACGCTCCGCCTCTCCTCTCTCGCTCCCCTGGTTCCCCCGTCTCGCTCTCTCTCCTCAGATCCGTCTCCTCCGCTCTCTCTCCTCTCTCTCTCTCTCCCCTCCTCTCCTCTCTCCTCCTCTTCTCTCTGCCTCTTCTCTCTCCCTCTCACTCGCTCTCCTCACTTCTCTCCTCCTCCTCGTCTCTCTCGTCCGTCTCTCTCTCTCCCGTCGCTCCCTCTCTTCTCCTTCCTCCCTCTCTCCTCTCTCTCATCAATCTCTCTCTCTCCTTTCTCTCCCCTCCGGCCTCTCTCTCCCTCTCCGTCCTCTCGTCCCGTCTCTCTCCTCTCTGCCTCTCTTCCTCCTCCGTTTCCTCTCTCTCACTCCTCTCCCTCCTCTCTCCCCTCCCCCTTTATCCCTCTCCTCTTCTCTCTCTCTCTCCTCGCCTCTTCTCTCTTCTCTCTCGCTCTCACTCTCCTCTCCATCCTCGTCGTCTCTCTCTCTCTCCCTCGTCCTCCTCTCTCGTCTCTCTGCTCTCTCTCCTCCTCGTCGCCTCCCATCCCTCTATCTCTCTCCCTCTGTCTCTCCCTCTCCATCTCTCTCCTCATCTCCGCCTCTCTCTCTCTCTCTCTCCCTCTCTCACTCAACATTCTCCCCCTCCCTCCTCCTTCTCTCATCCTCCTCCTCTCCCTCTCCGAGTGCTCCGTCTTTCTCCTCCGGTCTCCTCTCTCTGGTCTCCTCCTTCCTCCTCTCTCATCTCCGCTCATCCTCTCTTCTGCTCCCCTCTCTCACCGCTCTCCTCTCATCTCTCTCCTCTCTCCCCTCCTCTACTCCTCTCTCTCTCTCTCCTCTCCTCTCAGCCTCTCCTCCCATCCCTCCTCGCTCGGCGTCCTCTCTCTCTCCTCCCTTCTCTCTCTCTCTCTCTCTCTCCTCCTCTCGCTCTCGTACGTGTTGCTCTCATTCTGCCACGCCTCCGCTCTCCTCTCTCTCTTCTCCTCGGCCTCTCTCTCTCTCCTCCCCTCATCCTCTCTCCCCCTCTCTCTCCTCCACTTCCTCTCTCCTCCCTCCTCGCCCTCTCCCTCCTCCATCCATCGCAGTCTCTCTCTCTCTCTCACTCTCCTCTCCGGCTCTCTCCCATCTCTCCCTACTCTCTCCTCTCAATCCTCGCGTCTGTCTCTCCCTCACTCCTCTCTCTCTCTCTCTCCCTCTCTCTCTCCCTGCTCTCTCTCACTCCTCTCTCGCTCTCAGCTCCGTCTCTCTCTTCCTCTCTCTCTCGGTCCTCATCGCTCCTCTCCTCCTCTCTTGCCTCCTCGCCTCTCCTCGCCCCTCTCCGCCTCTCTCTTCTCCCTCTCGGTCTTCATCGGGGTCTCTCTCTCGCTCTCCCCTCATCATCTTCTCTCTCTCCTTCTCTTCTTCTCTCCTCACTCACCTTCGTCTCCTCCTAGAGCTCTCTCATCTCCTCCTCTCTCTCTTCCCATCTCCCTCTCACTCCTCTCCCTCACCTCTCCCTCATTCTCCCTCTCTCACTCTCATCATCCTCTCTCCTCGCCTCTCTCTCCATCTTCCTCCTCTCTTCTCTCTCCCTGGCGTCTCTCGCTCGCCTCGTCCTCGCATCTCCTCCCCCTCAGTCGTCTTCCCTCTCTCCTCTCGTCTCTCTCCCTCCTCGTCTCTCGCTCTCGTCTCTCTAATCTCCTCTCGTCTCTCTCTCTCCTCTCCTCCCTCCTCTCTCTCCTGCTCTCCTCTCTCGCTTCACCTCATTTCTCTCTCTCTCGTCTCACTCCTCCTCTTCTCCTTCTCGGCTCTCTCTCTCCCGCCTCTGCTCTCTCCATCTCTCTCCCCTCCTCGCTCTCTCCTCACCTCCCCTCTCTCCACTGTCCTCCATCTCTCCACCTCGCGTCTTCGCTCCTCCCTGCTCACCCTCCTCTCTCCCTTCTTCTCTTCTCTCTCCCTCTCTCTCTCCCTCCTCCATCTCTCGCTGGCTCTCCCCCCCTCTCTCCCTCCTGCTCTCTCCTCTCTCTCTTCTTGCGCCTCTCTACCTCCTCGCCCTCTCTCCTCTCCCTCTCACTATCTCGTCTCACTCCCCTCTTCCTTCTCCTCTCTCACTCCCGATTCTCGCACTCCTCCCCTCTCTCTCTTCTCTCCTCCTTCGCTCCATTCCTCTCGCTCCTCTTGGGTGCTCCGCTGCTCTCTACTCGTCTCCGACTCCGCTCACGCCCTCCCTCTCCTCCCGTCCTCTCTCCCTCTCTTCCTCTCCTCTCTCTCTCGCCTCTCCTCTCTCCCCGTCCTCTCCTCTCCTTCTCTCCTCGTCTTCTCCTTCCGTCTCTCGTCCGCTCTCTCCTCTCCTCTCTCATCTCCTCTCCCCTCTCTCTCTGCTCTCCTTCGGCTCTCTTGCCTCATCTCTCTCGTCTCCCTCTCTTCCTCTCTTCGTCTCTCGGTCTCTCTCCCTCTCTCTCTCCTCCTGCTCTCTCTCCTCCTCTCTGTCCCCTCCTCTCCCTCTCAGTCCCTCTCCTCCTTCCTCTCTCTCTCTCTCTCTCTCTCATCCTCTTCTTCTCTCCGCTCTCCTCCTCTCTCTCGTCTCCCTCCCGGGCCTCGATCTCCTCCCTCATCTTCCCGACTTCCTCTCTCCTCTCCTCCCCCTCTTCTCTCTCTCCTCTCCTCGCTTCTCTCTCCCCTCCTCCCTCCTTCTCTCCTGGGTGTACTGATTTCTCTCTCTCTCCTCCTCCTCTCTCTGCGGCTCTCGTGTTTGCTCTCTCTCCCCTCTCTCTCCGTGTGCTCTTTAGTTTCTCTCTCCTTTCTCATCTCTCTCCTCCCGTTTGCCTTCTCCTTACCGGGCTCACCTCTCTGCGCCTCCCTCTCTCACTCTCTCTCCTCTGTCTCCGATGTCTCTTCTGGTCTCTCTCCGTCCTCTCTCCTTCCATCTCCTCTCTCCTCTCTCCTTTCCTCTCCTCTCTTGCTCTTTCGGTCTCATCTCTCTCCTCCTCCTCCAACCTCCCTCTGTCTCCTCTCCCCCCGCCCTCTCCCTCGCTCTCTCTCCTCTCTCCTCTGCATCTGCTCCTGTCTCTTCCTCTCCTTTCTGGTCACTCCTCTGGCTGCTCGCTCTCTTCCAGCTCGCCATCGCAAGAGCGCGTGGCGAAACACAAAATAACGCGCTCGCATCTCTCTCCTCCTCCCTCCCCCCCTCCTACCTCCCGCCGCTCTAACGCGCTCTCCGAAGCTCCTCGTCCTCCCCCTCTCTCCTGCGCCCTCCTCCGCTTCCTCCTCCTCCTGCCCCCTTCAGCGCTCTCTCTCTCTCTCTCTCCTTCTCTCTCCTCTCTCGCTCATCTCTCTCTCAAGCGCGTGTGCACGCTCTCTCTCTCTCGCGCTCTCCTCTCTCTCTCCTCTCTCTCTCGTGCTTCTCTACTATCCTCAGCTCTCTGCTCTCTCTCGTCTCGCTCTCTCTCTCTCCCTCTCGTCTCGTCGTCTGCTCTCTCTCCTCCGCGCGGCGCGCGCGCGTGTGCCGCATCTCTCTCTCTCTCTCTCCTCGCTCGCTCTCTTCTCACTCTCTCTCTCGTCTCATTCGTCTCTCTCTCTCTCTCTCTCTCTCTCAACCATCTCCCTCTCCCTCTCTCTCTCTCTCCTTCTCTCTCTCTCTCTCTCTCTCGTTTCGA
This sequence comes from Conus ventricosus, assembly GCA_018398815.1. Classification (NCBI taxonomy): domain Eukaryota; kingdom Metazoa; phylum Mollusca; class Gastropoda; order Neogastropoda; family Conidae; genus Conus; species Conus ventricosus. Next base: position 39,028,574 of record CM031620.1, read on the forward strand.
TTGATTCAGTGATGGCGAGTCAGTCGTAAGATTTTTTTAAAAACCTTAACTGCAATACTCCGGTTGAGGTGGACAGAAGGAAATGTTACGATTTTTTTGTTTATGTATAACCGTTATTAAACACACTAAGATAAATGGTACTATTGTTCGCAGGAAAGGAAGAGGAAATGCTATTGTTCTGTTACCCCCCCCCCTCCCCTTAGTTCAAAAGAACCTAATTGGGTAAGGATAAGATAAATTCAAGATGGCAAAAGTGTCAAAGTCTCTCTCTCCTCTCTCTCTCTCATCTCCTCTCCCACGCTCTCTTCTCTCCTCTCTCACTCCTCCTTCCTCCTCTCTCCTCTCGCTCTCTCCTCCTCTCTCTCTCGCTCCCTCTCTCAGAAATCCGTGATGCGGTGCACTGCCATACTGTAAACGATCCAACTAGTGAAAGATTTCTGAGTTTTTTCCTCAAGAAGCATTGAGACAGAACCTCATGAGACTGATGAGAGAGAGAGAGAAGAGAGAGAGAAGGAGAAGAGAGAGAGAGAGAGAGAGGTAAAAATACAAATGGGAAAAGAAAAAAAAACAACTTCCCGCCACTTCAAGTTCCTCGCGACAAAAGATGAAGACTTGGGCCGCCAGAAGAAGACATCTTTCCCTCCCTCCTCCATACCCTCCACAGACGTTCTTCCCATCCCTTCACTTCACGAACGCACTGCAACATAGGCCTAGCCAATGAAATAAAGAGGCTGCGTCGTGTCCATTCTTGTCAAGAACAGCGGTCAATGGGGAGCTTTCAATGAAGCCCAAAGTCTGTTTCATTCAGCTCTGGTGTTCATTGACGCACCGATGAAAAAGTGTGATCTTGTGTCATCATGACAAGTACAACTGGGGAGGGTTGTGTTCATCGTTAATATTTTGCACTCAGTGCTCAGGTCCTTAGCTTTTCGTATGGCCCGGGTAGATTAGATAATCCAGCACTGATGATTTTAAGTGTAAAAAAGAATGAGTTCTGGTGGAGTGGGAATCAATCAACAAAAACCTGCCGTTGTGTAGGGGTAATAAATTTGCAAGGGAGTTGCACTTATAAAATGCAGTTTAGAAAGATTTGAAAGAGGGGAGACAAAAAGAATTTGAAAGGAAACACACACACACACACACTACAACACACACCCCACACACACACCCACACCACACACAAGAACACACACACACAACAACTAACGACAACAAACAAAACGAAGAAGATGCAAAATCACACAGAAATACAAAAAAAACAACAAAAATACCGCACAACAGAAACAATTGAATGTAGTAGAAATGGAAAGTAGTAAACAATGTGTTTTACCATGATCTCTCTCTCTCTCTCATCTCTCCTCTCCTCTCGTCTCTCATCTCTCCTCATCTCCTCTCTCTATATATAATATATCGTGATATATATATAGATTTATATAATTTAGTAGTAATAAATATATATATATTTTTAACCATATACGATATATGATGATATATAGATGTTTATATCTAACATATAAAATATATATAATATATAGTGAGAGAAGAGAGAGAGAGAGAGAGAGAGAGATGAGAGAGAGAGAGAGAGAGAAGGCGAAAATTAACGTAAGTGGGGATAACAAGTGCAGTTTAACAATTCTTCAGTCAGTATAGTGACGATATACTATATATATATTATAATATAAATAATATATAAATATCATATATCATATATAGATACAGAGAGAGAGAGAGAGAGATGAAGAGAGAGCAGAGAGAGAGAGAGAGATATTATGTATTGTGTTAAAAAGCGCCTAGAACAGTCGCAAGTAGGAATGGAAATAGTAAACAAATGTGTTTGACAATGACTCCTCTCTCTCTCTCTTCTGCTCTCTCTCTCTCTATGGGGCTCTCTCTCTCTCTCTCTATATATATATATATAATATATATATATAGTATATATTATATTTATATAATATATATATATATATATATAGATAATATATATATATATTATATATATATATAAATCAGCAAAAGACGAATGTTCCTTTCCTGTGAAACGGATAGAATAATATGCCCTGAAGCAAGGAAGAAACTCGAATTTCACAACTACACTTGTAGTCAATGAACAGAATCAGATTCATTCTTCTCCAGGGAGGAGATAGAAGGGGGGGGGGGAGGGGGTGGTGGGGGGGGGTGGGGGTGGGGGGGGGGGGGGGGGGGGGGGGGGGGGGGAGGGTGCTTACCAGTCGGGGCAGAGTTAAAATTTTTCCACAAGGGCAGAAGGCAGTAGGTCACTACTCTTTTAAAGGAAAAAGGGGCATGGAAACCCGATACCATGGAGTGAATGGCCAATGCCCGTGGAGGGTCATCTGTTATTATTCCTAGAGCTTCTTTGCGCCATGCCAAATTAAAAAAAATAAGACTTGGCGAATAACATTGGTAGCGCAGTTGAATAGTGGTGAGCTTTTTGACAGTTGCAGCAATTCTGAGGGTGTGTGCCGTAAACAATTAAACATAATTATTTCTGTCTGTCTGACTGACTTTTTGTCTGCATATATGTATGAGTGGTATGTATGCATGTCCTGGTTGAAAACAGTATGTGTTGTGTGCATGTATCTAGACCCTGTCTTGTCCTGTCTTTCTATTATATATATATATATACATATGACCAGAGTATTGGGGTATGAGTTTCCCTCCGTAATGGCGATGTCTCCCTTTATGATATATAAGCATGCTGAAGGCACATTTTTGAGAAGCATTATTTTAGTTTTGTCCCACATTCACCCACTCATGCACATACTGATATTTAGCAGGAATCATGCTACCAGCTGCTGATAGTAGGCGTATCTCCCCCTATTTCTTTTCTTCAATCAAGATACATAAAGCAATTTTAGTGGTTAATTCATTATTTCTTGCGGTCCATGCAACACAAGCCGGCTCTGTAAGTTGCGGAACGGTGCGGTACTTATCCTTGAATTTTATTATTTAGTTATATATATAATAGAGATATATATATATATAGATATATAATATATCTATATATAATATACGTATGCATTGGATGGTGTCGATGCATGTGTGTGTATATATGGATGCATCTACGTGTGCATGTATGCATGTCTGGTAGGCAATCTTGCATGGTATATATGCATGCATGCAGGTATGTAGGTTTGTATGTCTGTATCTATGTAGCATGTCTTGCATGTATGCATGCATGCATGTATGTATGTTTGTATGTTCCTGATACGAATCGATGCATGCATGTATTGCCATGTTTGTCTGCATCGATGTAACGTATAATACGTGATATTTATGTAATGTATTCATTGCATGTATGTATGTATCATGTGGATTGTATGCGTAATGTATTTAATGTGTGTGTACAATCTTATGTGTGGATGAATGTATATATGCCATGCATGAATGAGGTGTGTGTGTGTGTTGTGTGTGTTGTGTGGTGTGTGTGCTGTGTGTGGTGTGTGTGTGTGGGTGTGGTGTGTGAGTAGTGTGGTTGCATGCATGCAGCATGTATTATAAATGGCTGGATGCTGAGAGAGAGAGAGAGAGAGAGAGAAGAGAGGAGAGAGAGAGAGGAGAGAGAGAGCGAGACGTGAAGGAGGGTGTGGGTGTACGTAACAACAACGATTTTGTAAACTATGCATGAGCATAGCATATCGCACTGCATGTGCACATATCCACAGACAGAGGGGGAGAGAGAGAAGAGAGAGAGAGAGAGAGAGAGAGGAGAGAGAGAGAGAGCGAGTTGTAAAAAAAAATGTTTACACTTTGTATCGGCTACTTCTGCATGCAATTCAATAATTTTTTTTTTTGGGAAGTGTGTTGGGGGGGGTTTTGCTTCTCTGCTTCCTTTCTTGTTTAAATTCAAATTCTTCTGCTCCCCCCCCCCCCCCTCCCCCCCCCCCCCCTTTAACACCCGCTTTCAGACAAATCATAAACCTGGATTTTCCATGGGTGGGCAAATCCCTCCAATGCACAAACGTCGCCAGATACAGCAGGATACCTTGATTGATTCCAAACACGAACCTCTTTTTACCTTGACAACAGTGCAGGGATTACCACCAGGTTCACCAAAAGGCCATGGACAAGCTGAGAAATGGGCGAGAGGGAAAATATATATAGCATACTAAACCAAAAAAAACCCCATAAAAACATGTATGAAGAACTGATACACCAGATCACCCTTTCACGTGCAGTTCAATGAACAAAGACGCTGGTTGAAAGCAGACTTTGAGCTTATTGAAAGCCCCCCCATTGAATCGCTGTTCTTGACAAGAAAATGGCACACGGACAGCTTTTATTTTCACTGGCGACTTGTTCAGGCGCTCTTCAATAGTAAAGAGATAGACGAGGTCTGTCGAGGTCACTATGACAGCGGGAAAAGTTGTCTTCGTCCGAAGACAGTATATAAATCTTTTGTTGCCAAGGAACTTGAAGCTGTTGAGGAATTTTGTTTTCGCGTGTGGTTGTGTTTGGTGTTTACTCACTCTCTCTCTCTCGTCGGTCGTCTCTCTCGGGTCTCCATTCTCCTTTCTCTACTCTCTTCTCTCGTCCTCTCCTCTCTCTCGCTCTCTCTCTCTTCTCCTCGCTCTCGCTTTCCTCTCTCTCTCGCGCTCTGCTTGCCTGCCTGCCCACTCTCCTCTCTCTCTCTCCTCTCCTCTCTCTCTATCTCTCTTCTCTCTGCTTGCCTGCCTGCCTCTCTCCTCTCTCTACACTCGTCGTCTCATCTCTCTCCCTCCACTCACTCTCTCTCTCTCATCTCTCGCCTGCCCTGCCTCTCTCCTCTCTCGCTTGGCTGCGCGCTCTCTCTCTCTCTCTCTCTCTTGGTGCAGGTCTATGACCTCAATGTTACTCAGGCCGAATCTCAGAAGATCCTTCAACAGTGGAGTTGTGCCAGGCTGAATACACTGCATCACAGATTCAAGAGAGAGAGAGAGAGAGAGAGAGAGAGAGTAGAGAAGAGAGAGAGAGAGTACCGTTATATTTTTCAATGTTGCCGTGGGACTGGAAATCACACAATTGCAAAGTGTGGGTGGGTAAGATCGGAGCCCAAGCGTGGCCTCCTCCCTTTGATGTGATTATCGTTCTTTGCCGACTAACACTGAGCCACTGAATGTCATTGACAAGATGGTCGGCATTGAGGAGTTCTATCCGAACGCAGAGCGCGACATAAGATCATTTGCTTTTTTCCTGTGAGTGTGTCCTGACTTCGCAAATGTTGCAGGTTGGGGGTATTGTTTGGGATCTCAGACACACAACGCGCGCGCGTGCGCACGTACACACACACACACTCAACAGCGCAGCACCCACACAGCACACACAGCACCCACACAAACCCACACACACACACACACACACACACACACACACACACGCGCGCGCGCGCGCGCGCCCGCGCAAGCGCGAGCGACCACACCCAAACACAAACACACATAAACGGCGCGCGCGCCCACGCTAAGAAATGGTACTTATAACCGAGAGAGAGAGAGAGAGAGAGAGGAAGGGAGAGGGGGAGAGAGAGAGAGAGAGAGAGAGAAGAGCGAGAGAGAGAGAGAGAGAGAGAGAGATGCGCGGCAACACCGCATGTTAGGGCATGTATGCAAACATCATGTTTTTTAGGATAACGCTAAATTGCATCTCCTACAGACCTTAAAAATTGATTCTGCCCTTCGTTTCCATCTGACATGATACCATATCATTCACCACATCCTTTTCGCACTACCCCTCATCGCCCTAAATGCAATTGTCCCTCAAGGAAATGACACAGGAGAGAGAAGAGAGAGAAGAGAGAGAGAGAGGAGAGGAGAGAGAGAGAGAGAGAGAGAGAGAGAGACAACGAAGTAACTGCAACTATTCTGCCACGTCTTGTTTCTTTTGATTGATCCGATAAACCATAAAGGGGAGGAGATGGACCAAAAGAAACTGTGTAGTTTTCGTAGATACTACTGAAATGCACGAGCTAAATCATTAGAATACGACAACATTTCGCGTGTGGGCAGTGTTTCAAGGTATGCACAGAGAGAGAGAGAGTGAGAGAGGGAGAGAGAGAGAGAGAGAGAGAGAGGAGAAGAGAGAGAGAGAGAGAGAGATAGAGAGAGAGAGTAGAGGAAAGAACAGGTCCAACCATGCATCTCTCCGGTCCATTTCAGATATGTAGACTATTCCACCACATGTCGTAGTCTGCGTCACAGAGGGTCACGAGCATCGTCTCTCACAGCAACCGCCCTCACCCGACCATTACCCTATACCACTCCACGCCATGCCACGTTGTATGTTCTCTGCCCGAGAAGTTGCAGCCCAGGTCAAGACAGCTGAGGGCTCGGAGAGCGGTCTAGAGGCAGCTACAGTCAGTTGGAACGATGCAGAGTTGGGGCATTGTGGATGTTGATGATCCGATGCCTCGGGAGGAGAGGAGGTAGATGAAGTGGTTAAGGGAAAGGTGCATTGGCTTGGTGGCGGTGCGCATGCACGCTTGTGTGTGTGTGTGTGTGTGTGTGTGTGTGTTGTGTGTGTGAGTGTGTGAGTGTGCGCGGCGCGCGCGTGCATACGTGCGTGCGTGCGTTCATGCGGTGCGGCGCGCGCGGTGCGTGTGTGTGTGTGTGTGTGTGTGTGTGTGTGTTTGTGTGCGTGTGTGTGTGGTGTGTGTGAGTGCGTGTCTGTGTGTCTGTGTGTCAGCGTTCTGTGTTTATGTTGATGTTTCACTCTTTTAAAGAAAAAAAGAAAAAAAGTATCTAAAAGCGGTTC
>CM031620.1:39040317-39047817 GCA_018398815.1 Conus ventricosus
AACAAAAATCCAACCGAGAATGACTAGAAGCAATCAGATGTGTAGTACGAACACACGCAGATGCATTCCTGGAGGGAAATTATGATGTGGACGGGGTCATATTCTGAGTAACAGGCACAGTGCCCCTGTCCATTCACTCTACGTGTCATAGCATCGAGATCTTTGGGTCCCTCATAATGTCGAATTACCTATGGATACCTATGGATGCTTTAACCATTTCATTGCTGATTTTTGTTTTCGGTCATTTGTCATGACAGTAGATATGTGCATTTGGCAATTTTGAACATTTGACGCGAAGGCTAGACCATATGTAAACAAATGCTTGAATTTCTAACCTTTTTCTTGTTGATTGGACGCTGAGGCACATGATTAGTGAAAAAGGCTTACTGTTTTGTAGGACGGGTGTGTTCCAGAGATGTACGGCAGACCAGGAGTTGACAGGCAGGGGGATAGTGCGCTTCGCTTGGCCGAGTTGGTATTTTATTTTCAATCTTGGGAGTTGTGAAAGGAAAACATCGTTTTTTGTGCGGCCAGGGAGGGGTCAATTTTGATACCGTGCAGACAGAAGTGTGCTGGGGATTCTGTTTGCGAGAAGATTAATTCCTATGGGTATGTTGCCAGCTGGGAAATAACGAATACACGAAGAGAAAAGAAAACATTAATGTGTTTAATTTTTTTAATGAATAAATGAAACGACATCGTGTAATGAGAAGCATTTTGTGAAAACGTGTAATTGGCTTAAAAATAATACAAGTCGTTTTTAGATATTAATATGTTCATACAGATTTCATCTTGTCTCTTCAACTGTGGGTAGGAATGTGCTGGAAGCAGAATGCTACGATTTCATGAGTATATATGTTATAGTGTCCTGCCATATAATGTCTTAAAAATGATTTTACATGCTCCAAAGCTAATGTTTTGACTTGGGGGTTCTTTTCAGAAAACCTAAGCGTCCAACCATTGGAGCCAACTACCAGCCTCCTGGAAACTTAATTCCTGTTAGGGGATTTGTTTTTGTTTTTGCAAAGGAAGCCTTTTCAAGGCAACGTTTTAGTATTTGAAAAGTAGAAACGGAAAATGTAGTGTTGGTATTTTGTTGATTGAACAGAACGAAAACGAGCTGCCTCTATGGTGTCATGCAGCTACTAATGAATTTGGAAAAAAAAAAGATTAGAACGTGTACAAACAAAAAAAGCTGGGTTTGTGTATGTTTAATGTATTATGAAACTTTTTGTTGTCTTTAGTAAAGGGAGCTAAGAAAAAAAAAGTGAATTCTTGTTTTCCCAGTCTCTCCTTTGGATGAATGGAGTAGATGCGCGCGTTATGGAGTAAGCATGCCGTGTGTGTGGTTGAGTGTTTGCAAATGCGGTATGTGCCATCATTACGTACCTTGAGGGTCAAGGACAGAATCATTACCTCCCAAACGCCGTCGAGGTTCATTTAATTCTAACGCATAATACAACAATGATACTTCTTTTTTCTGCAATACTGCGTCACACAATTTGATGTCAATTTCTTTGCAACTTTACCGAACCTACTACCAATACATCCTTGCTTGATCATTCTTGTTTACCCCACTTCGCCCCTACCTTCCCCTCCCCCCCCCCCCCCCCCCCCCCCCCCCCCCCCCCAAACAATCCCTTCCACGTTTTTCCCCAAATCATCAAACAATCTGTTCAATGTCAGTTTTTAATGTGGGAAAAAATATTCCACGTATAAACCATCTAGCACATGAACGTTCTTTGACAATTCGTTCAACAATGCACATTGTTCCCTGATCATATGAAACGCATTAATATTTATATAGTAAAAAGAAATGTTAAATACGTAGTCTATGGAAGCCAGCAAATGGAAGATAAAAATCCCAAGCAATAAAATGTTTAATGGACTCAAATGCTGATTCAAAACAAACATGATTCAGAACAACAGTACAATCTGATCGTAGTATATTCTATTGCTTTATAAAGGGTACAGCAAAGGTCAGAGTCGTCCTAGTGAACCATTTCATTTTTTAATAGATAAAAAAAAGAATAGATTTACGTTTAAGTGTTGTGGAGAATGAAAAGGAAGCCCCCAGCGAGTGCCCTGTGTGCTTTAGTGCCCTGTGTGCTTTAGTGCCCTGTGTGCTTTAGTGCCCTGTGTGCTTTAGTGCCCTGTGTGCTTTAGTGCCGTGTGTGCTTTAGTGCCGTGTGTGCTTTAGTGCCCTGTGTGCTTTAGTGCCGTGTGTGCTTTAGTGCCGTGTGTGCTTTAGTGCCCTGTGTGCTTTAGTGCCCTGTGTGCTTTAGTGCCGTGTGTGCTTTAGTGCCCTGTGTGCTTTAGTGCCCTGTGTGCTTTAGTGCCGTGTGTGCTTTAGTGCCCTGTGTGCTTTAGTGCCCTGTGTGCTTTAGTGCCGTGTGTGCTTTAGTGCCCTGTGTGCTTTAGTGCCCTGTGTGCTTTAGTGCCCTGTGTGCTTTAGTGCCGTGTGTGCTTTAGTGCCCTGTGTGCTTTACTGCCGTGTGTGCTTTAGTGCCCTGTGTGCTTTAGTGCCGTGTGTGCTTTAGTGCCCTGTGTGCTTTAGTGCCCTGTGTGCTTTAGTGCCGTGTGTGCTTTAGTGCCCTGTGTGCTTTAGTGCCGTGTGTGCTTTAGTGCCCTGTGTGCTTTAGTGCCCTGTGTGCTTTAGTGCCGTGTGTGCTTTAGTGCCCTGTGTGCTTTAGTGCCCTGTGTGCTTTAGTGCCCTGTGTGCTTTAGTGCCGTGTGTGCTTTAGTGCCTGTGTGCTTTAGTGCCGTGTGTGCTTTAGTGCCGTGTGTGCTTTAGTGCCGTGTGTGCTTTAGTGCCCTGTGTGCTTTAGTGCCGTGTGTGCTTTAGTGCCGTGTGTGCTTTAGTGCCGTGTGTGCTTTAGTGCCGTGTGTGCTTTAGTGCCGTGTGTGCTTTAGTGCCCTGTGTGCTTTAGTGCCCTGTGTGCTTTAGTGCCGTGTGTGCTTTAGTGCCCTGTGTGCTTTAGTGCCGTGTGTGCTTTAGTGCCCTGTGTGCTTTAGTGCCCTGTGTGCTTTAGTGCCCTGTGTGCTTTAGTGCCCTGTGTGCTTTAGTGCCCTGTGTGCTTTAGTGCCCTGTGTGCTTTAGTTCCCTGTGTGCTTTAGTGCCCTGTGTGCTTTAGTGCCGTGTGTGCTTTAGTGCCGTGTGTGCTTTAGTGCCCTGTGTGCTTTAGTGCCGTGTGTGCTTTAGTGCCGTGTGTGCTTTAGTGCCCTGTGTGCTTTAGTGCCGTGTGTGCTTTAGTGCCGTGTGTGCTTTAGTGCCGTGTGTGCTTTAGTGCCCTGTGTGCTTTAGTGCCCTGTGTGCTTTAGTGCCCTGTGTGCTTTAGTGCCGTGTGTGCTTTAGCATTTCTTCAAAGTGGAGATCAGCCCGACCAACTGGCGACAGCTGCTGCGTTTTTAAAGAGCTCATCGGGTTTTTTGTATTGGAGTCTGGTTACTTGGTGATGAGAACTACTTCGATGTAAACAAGTGTTGAACTCTCTGAAATGGAGACAGATCATCTTGCGTAAATGAAACTTGTCTGGAGAACTACTTCAATGTAAACAAGAGCTGACTCTCTGAAATGGGGACAGATCATCTTGCGTGAATAAAACTTGTCTGGAGAACTACTTCAATGTAAACAAGAGTTGACTCTCTGAAATGGGGACAGATCATCTTGCGTAAATAACACTTGTCTGGAGAACTACTTCAATGTAAACAAGAGTTGATTCTCTGAAATGGGGACAGATCATCTTGCGTAAATAACACTTGTCTGGAGAACTACTTCAATGTAAACAAGAGTTGACTCTCTGAAATGGGGACAGATCATCTTGCGTAAATAACACTTGTCTGGAGAACTACTTCAATGTAAACAAGAGTTGACTCTCTGAAATGGGGACAGATCATCTTGCGTAAATAACACTTGTCTGAAAAAAAAGTAAAGATAGGTTCTCAGTGAAGAGAACAGGAAGAATCGTTATCAAAATGGAAGATTCAAATTTGATCAAAAATTAAAACCTAGAAATGCAGAAGACATAAACTGTGAAGGAAGGCAGGCTAGGGATGACACTCCACAAAGATTACAGAAAAAACACCTTTAAGAAGCATAGAGGCAATGTATTTGGCACACATTACAGCACAGAAGGGGTTAAGGCAGTGCTGGTATCACCAGTGTGTGCAGGAATTGTCGTGTCTTCATGCGAGCTTGACAGTCTGATAAGAGTAGTGGCAAGCTTCGCTCTAGTCTTGTCGTTCTTCACAATTAGTTTGTGTCCCTTGGCCCGTCACAGAATGGTGTTTGAACAATAATGAGAGGGGACAGAGTCAATGGAACAGGACACTGACTATCAGGCGACAGATGCTGGTGGCATCCATTAAAACTGTCTGGGCTGTTGTTTGTGAGGTATCACATTGTACACGAGGTATTAGAAGCAATACTAGTAGTAGTGGTGGTGGTAGAAACAGCAACAGCGAGAGCAGCTGCAATATTAGTTGTAATAGCAGCAGCAGCAATAGTAGTTGTAATAGCAGCAGCAGCAATAGTAGTTGTAATAGCAGCAGCAGCAGCAATAGTAGTTGTAATAGCAGCAGCAGCAATAGTAGTTGTAATAGCAGCAGCAGCAATAGTAGTTGTAATAGCAGCAGCAGCAATAGTAGTTGTAATAGCAGCAGCAGCAATAGTAGCAGCAGCAATAGTAGTTGTAATAGCAGCAGCAGCAATAGTAGTTGTAATGCAGCAGCAGCAATAGTAGTTGTAATAGCAGCAGCAGCAATAGTAGCAGCAGCAATAGTAGTTGTAATAGCAGCAGCAGCAATAGCAGTTGTAATAGCAGCAGCAGCAATAGTAGTTGTAATAGCAGCAGCAGCAATAGTAGTTGTAATAGCAGCAGCAGCAATAGTAGTTTTAATAGCAGCAGCAGCAATAGTAGTTGTAATAGCAGCAGCAGCAATAGTAGTAGCAGTCGTCGTAGTCATAAAGTAGTAACAGCAGAAACAAAGGCGTAATGAGGAATAGTAGTAGCAGTCGTCGTAGTCATAAAGTAGTAACAGCAGAAACAAAGGCGTAATGAGGAATAGTAGTAGCAGTCGTCGTAGTCATAAAGTAGTAACAGCAGAAACAAAGGCGTAATGAGGAAGTAGAGGAGGAAACGAAAAAGGAGGAGAAAGTGGAAGGACAGCAAGGACTACTACAACTACGAAGATGACGACTACTACTACTACTATTATTATCAGTATCATCGTCATCATCATCATCATCATCATCATCATCATCATCATCATCATCATCATTGTTATTATTATTATTATCATTATTGTTGTTGTTGTCATCGTCGTCGTCGTCGTCGTTGTTCTTCTTCTTGTCGTCGTCTTCGTGTTGTTGTTGTTGTTGTTTTTGTTATCAGTACTATTAATATACTTGTAGGAGAGCAACCTCCAAGTCCTTTACAATCCACATTCATGTTCACGCTAAGGGCTTCCTACCTGCGTAGAGCCGAATGGGGAGGAGCCTGCTGGAGCTAACCATTCGTTTCCCGCGTCATTGAGTCGACTATCAGTCATTCAGACCCGCTCATCCCTTCGATTTTCAGGGAAGATGCGTGCTGTGTGTATAAGTGTCATCCATACCAGCGACCAAACTGGCCTTTTACATGTGCGCAGGATTTTACACTTGCGTTGACACACGGAAGCTCCGTTTATAGCTCATTCGAAGGACATTTTGGGAAATGGAATCAGAAACAATGTTGACTCCGAGGGAAAAAATCCCCCCTGGATTGAAATGGATAATAGAGATTCGAACCCACAATCACAGGATCTCCAAGTTCACTTGACCTGTGCTATACTAAGCTATTCTGGTTCACAGCTACTACCAACACTACGACAACTATTGCTACTGCTGCTGCTGTCGTTGCTAATATATATATATATATATATATATATATATATATAATATATATATATATATATATATATATATATATATATATATATATATATATATATAGCATATGTGGACTAGTCCGCACGCAGTCACGCCTCCTTGATGAAACTGAAACTGATTGTAGAACACTATTTGTGACAGCGTTTCTAGAAGAGACGGCCTACCCTTGAGCGTCGCGGACAGGGCATCAATGATAGAAAGAAGAAGAAGGAGAAGGAGGAGGAGGAGGAGGAGGAGGAGGAGGAGGAGGAGAAGAAGAAGAAGAAGAAGAAGAAGAAGGAGAAGGAGAAGAAGAAGAAGAAGAAGAAGAAGAGAAGAAACAACAACAACAACAACAACAACAACAACAACAAACAACAACAACAAAGCGATCACAAAATGAAGAAGAAATCCTGCGACTTGCAAGATCCCTGCACAATGCCATGAACCAGACCACAAAACAAACTCCTCAAATGTCAATGTCTTTGATAGCTCCCGTTTTCGCAACCAGTGTGCTTATTTGGAAGAAAATAACCATGACACTGATATACTCGTCATATGAGAACATAACAACTCTCTCTCTCTCTCTCTCTCTCTCTCTCTCTCTCTCTCCTCTCTCTCTCTCTCTCTCTCTCTCTCTCTATCATTGTGTGTGTGTGTGTGTGTGTGTGTGTGTGTGTGTGTGTGTGTGTGTGTGTGTGTGTGGTGTGTGTGTGTGTGTGTGTGTGTGTGTGTGTGTGTGTGTGTGTGTGTGTGTGTGTGTGTGTGTGTGTGTGTGTGTGTGTGTGTATGTGTGTGTGTGTGTGTGTGTGTGTATGTGTGTGTGTGTGTGTGTGTGTGTGTGTGTGTGTGTGTGTGTGTGTTCACATGATCATATAACTTGTTGAAATAATACATGATATCCACATTGTTTTGATATGTTTTGTTTCGTGGTTTATTTTTACACGAAGGCTGTGTCTGACGCGGGGTTCTGTGTCTGTCTTCTACCAAGTTTATGCAAAAACTTCTGAACACACTTTTCACGAAAATGGATGGAAAAATGGAATAGAGACCAACGACGAAGTCATTAAAGAGTGGTGGGATGGTTTCAAATCCAAGACCGAATGCTTTTTTTTATAAATATTTTTTACAGTTTCTTGAAAACTGAAAGTTAGGGCATCTTTCAATGTATATGCTTTTGTAACTTTCTCGACAAATAAAGCAGGGATCTTAATGAAAACAAAAGCAGACTTATTAGATGACTGATCTCCACAAACTTATAACTTTGGCGCGGATCTGAATGATAACCTAGACAGAGTGAACAAAATACTATTCCGCCATGGCATAGGTCTGCGTTTACCCAAGCGCCGATGTGTTCAATTAACTCTACTGTGAGCTTCGTCGTCTTTACTGTTGTTGCTACCTTTTTGCTATTGTCAGGTTGAGCATCGCTGATTTTCTTGCTCCTCCCCTTTCTACTGTGTATAAGCCATGAATACTTTTAAAACATTAATGACATTTCCAGTGAACGCAGAACGGAGGAGTTTGATCTGTTTGCGCATGCCTTCTTTTTTTTTTCGACGTTCATCTATATTTAGCAGTTTGCGACGTGA
>CM031620.1:39060317-39062817 GCA_018398815.1 Conus ventricosus
ACGGTATTCCAACAGTACCCTCAAAGCAGCCAGTGAAGGGTAGAAAAGTAAAACGAAAATAAAGGGTGGTAGGGAAATAAGCGGTTGAAAAACTGAAGTCAGTATGTAAACCGTATAAAATATTGGAGTAACTCTTCGAAATATAGGAGTAACTCTTGGAGCCTATGCTTGAGGATCCATTTAAGGATGCAAGGGAGGTCAAAAAGTGTCAACCGTCAGAGTGGTCAGCTCTTTTTTTTTTTTGTTTAAATAACCCAAGCATTGTCTGTCATTTAATTGTTGACAGCAGGAAAGAACTGTGCAGAACAGTCTTTACTTGGATCTCCTAATCATTATGTTAAAAGTAACGAATATAGGGCAACATTGTTGAGCCAGTGTGTGAGTTTTCATTTATGGATACAAGTGAGACCAAAAAAAAATGGAAGTGTCAACAGAGTAGTCAACTGTACTGTTAAATAACCCAAGCATTGCCAATCACGTAAGTGCTAACAGCGGCTGAAAGTGAGGCAAAGTAGCCCTTTGTTGGATCTCCTAAGAGATGCAATATCCCAAAGACTGTGCTAACAATGACATGTTGAACAAGGAAATCTAGGGGGGAAAGTGCGAAAAAAATAAGCGCGGGCCAGCAAATCCTGTGCTATTACAACAATGACTGTACAGATGTGTGTGTGTGTGTGTGTGTGTGTGTGTGTGTGTGTGTGTGTGATCTCTCTCTCCCTCTCTCTCTATCTCTCTCTCTCTCTCTCTCTCTCTCTTCCCTCTCTCTCTCTCTCTGTTTCTCTCTCTCTCCCCTCTCTCTCTCTCTCTCTCTCTCTCTCCCTCTCTCTCTCTTTCTGTTTCTCTCTCTCTCCCTCTCCTCTCTCTCTCTCTCTCTCTCTCTCTCTCTCTCTCTCTCTCTCTAATATTCTAATTATTTTGACTGTCCAAAGGGTGTAAAACAAGGCTGCGTTTTGAGCCCACAACTGTTTTCCTTTTTCATTAATGAGTTAGCAATTGGAATATCAAAAAAAGGAAAGCACGGTATCCAATTAATCTCAGGAGCTGTTGAGATATTTTTGCTTCTGTTTGCTGACGATGTCATTCTAATGTCTCAAACAGTTATAGGTCTCCAGAACCAATTAAAGTCATTAAAAGAAGAAACAGATCGTTTAGGATTAACTGTCAATTTAGATAAAACTAATATTATTGTATTTAGAAATGGTGGACACCTTTCAAGGCATGCAAAATGGTTTTATGGAAATGAAGAAATAAAAGTTGTCAATTCTTATAGATACCTAGGAATGATATTTTCAACAAGATTAATGAATTTTGCTTGGGAAGAGGGAAGCAGAAAGGGTAGAAAGGGTGTAATTGAAATTTTGAAGTCATTGAAAAAGCTAAATACTATTGACTGTAATCTATTTTGGAAATTATTTGATGCCCAAATAGAACCTATTCTTACTTATGCTGCTGAAATATGGGGTTTGTACTCCAATCAGAAAATGGAAAGAGTGCATACATATGCTATAAAACGTTTCCTTCATTTACCTTTACATGCTTCTAATACTATGCTATACGGAGAAACCGGCCGATATCCTCTGTACATAAGATCTTTGTCAAGTGCATAAAATACTGGCTGAAAATTGTAAAATTGCCTCAGTCTCGATTGTGCAAACAAGCATACGACATGATGGTAATTCAACTCGAGAATGGCAAAGAGAATTGGGCCTATCAAGTAAAAAAAAGTATTATCTGTAAATGGTTTTGGTATTGTATGGATGTTACATGTTGTTGGAAATGATAGACAATTTATTTCAGAGTTTAAAGACAGACTGATATGTTCGTACAAACAAAACTGGCATTCGGCTATTGAGAACAATGAAAAATACAGTTGGTTTTATTCATTTAAAAATGTCTTTCAAGCTGAAAAGTATCTATATATTATATCAGACAAATGGCATAGGATTAATTTGCTCGATTTCGATTCAGAACCCTCGGATTTAATACAAAGAAAAGATGGTATCTGCCTGGGGCTTCCTCAGAATCTTCAGCCCTATAGTGGTAATGAAGTTGAGGATGAAAAGCAATTCTTTGATCCACTGTACAGGATATGTAACATTACGAACAAATTGATTTTTATTCATACCGGATTTAGCTCAAACTCATAATGTTATAGCTCTATACTACTTTCAAATATGAAATTTTATCAAATCAGATTTGCAAAATTTATAAGCAGAGGCTCAGAAATTGCGAAACAGAAAAAGATTAACACAATATGATGCATATCCATTAATATGATGAAGATAGAAGTGAATGTTCAGATACCATATGCTAAAGTGGATGGTCGAATTTCATATATTTTTGATTGCGTTGCGCGTGCGTGTTTATCCACGTGTGTCTATGTGGTGTATGCATGGTTTTGGGCAGGTGAGGTATGTGCGTGGGAATGTCTGCATCGGTGTGTGGAGTTGTGTGTGTGTGGTGTGATGTGTGTGTGTGTGTTGTGGTGAGTGTGTGTGTG
>CM031620.1:39065317-39069677 GCA_018398815.1 Conus ventricosus
GTCACCCTGGTCTGCTGGGGTCTGGGGTCGTGGTCTGTCCTAGGTCCAGTCAGTCCGCCCCCTCTGCCGCCCCCCCCCCCCCCCCCGCCCCCCCCCACGTCCCTGTCTTCTGGGCTGCCCACCCCCTCCTGTCTGGTCTGTGCCCCCCCCCCCAGGTGTTACCTGGGCCTTCTGCTGTGTCTCTGTCCTGCTGGTGCTGCTACTGGCTCTCTCTGTTCTGTGCTGCCCTGCTGGCCCCCAGGAGCCGCTCCGCTGTCCCCCCCCCCCTGACTGCTGCCGTCTGCCCCCCGCCCCGCCCCCTGGTCTGCCTTCTGGCTCTGTCTGGCTGTCAGTCTGCTGCCTGCCCCCCCCCGGCCCCCCCCCCCGACTTACCTGTGGGGCCCCCGCCTGAGTCTGTTACCCCCCCCCGGCCCCCCACCCCGCCCCCCCCCGTGTGCACCCCCCTGCCCCCCGCTCAGTCTGGGCCCCCCTTCCCAGCCTGCCCTCTGGCCCCCCCCCCCCCCCCCCCCATTCCTGTCTGCCCCCCCCCCTTCCCCCCCCCCCCCCCTTCCCCCCCTGCTGCGCCCCCCCCCTGCCTGCCCCCCCCCTGTGGTCTGCCCCCCGCCCCACCCCGTGTCTGTTCTGGGCCCCCCCCCTGTCTGTCCTGGCCTGCTTGCTCTGTCTGCCCCCCCCGTCTGCTCTGCTTCCCCCCTCTGTCTGTCTGCCCCGCCCTCTGTCTGCTCCCCCCCCCCCCCCCCCCTCCCCACCCCCCTGCCCGCCCTACCCTGCGCTTCCTGGTGGTGGCCGCCCCCCCACCGCTGCCCCCGCCTTGTGCCGGCCCCCCCGCCCTGTCTGCCCCCCCCTCTGTGCGTCCTGCCCCCGCCCACCCCGCCCCTCTTTCTGTCTGAGCCACCTGCTGGGGGGTTCTGCCGCCTGCCCCCACCCCCCCCCCCCCCACCCCCCCCCCCGTCGTGCCTGGCCGTCTTCCTGCCCTGTGCGGTTCTGTCTCTGTCTGTGATCCGCCCCCCGCCCCCCCCCCACCCTCCAGTGTCTGTCTGGCCCTCTTTCTGTCCTGGCCCCCCTCCTGTCTGCCCCCTGCCCTCCCCGCCCCCCCCCCCCCCCCCTGCCCCCCCCCCTTCCCCCCCCCGATGCCGTCTGTGCCACCCCCCCCCCCCCCTGTCTGTCTGCGTCTTGCACCCCCCCCCCCCCCCCCCGTGGTCTGCCCCCCCCTGTCACAGGTCCTGCCCCCCCCCGTCTGTCTTGGCCTGGTGCCCGCTGGGCCCCCCCCCTGCCCTGTCGGGTCTGCCCCCCCCTGCTGTGTCTGCCCCCCCCGCCCCCGGGCCCCCCCACCCCTGTCTGCCCCCCTCCCCCCGCACCCCCCCCCCCCCCTGCCCCCGTGCCACATGGTGCCCCCCCCCTCCCCGGGGTCTTGGCCCCCCCCCCCCACCCTGGCCCGGGCCCCCCCCCCCCCCCCCTCTCCCCTCCCCTCCCTTCCCTCCCGCCTCCCACCCCCCCCCCCCCCCCCCCCCCCCCCCCCCCCCCCCTCCAATCCCCGGCCGCCCCGCCGCCCCCCCATGCCCCCCCCCCCCCCCCCCCCCCCTCGCTCACCCCCCCCCCCCCCCCCCCGCCCCCGCCCGCCCCCCCCCCCCCCCCCCCCCCCCCTGTCTGGCCCCTGCCCCCCCTCCCCTTGCCCCTTCCCCCCCCCCCCCCCCTGGCCCCCCTCTATTCTGCCCCCCCCCCCCGTCTGCCCCCCCCCCAAGCCCCCCGGCTGCCCCCTGCCCCCCCCCCCCCCCCCCCACTGCCAGCCCCCCCCCCCCACTGCGGTCCTGTCAGGCCCCCCCCCCCACGCCCACCCCCCCCCCACTGCGCGGGGCCCCCCCCCGCCCCCCCCCGTCCCTTGTCTGCCGCCCCCCCCCCACTCTGGCCCCCCCTGTCTGCCCCCCCCCCGTCTGCCACTGGTCTGACCACCCCCCCCCCCCCCCCCCCCCCCACCCCCCCCCCCCTGGGAGGCCCACTGGGGGGGCCGTCAGTCTCTGTCCTGCCCCCCGCCACCTGGTGGCCTCTGGCCGCCCCCTCCTGTCCTGGCCCCCACCCCCCCCACCCCCCCCTGTGCCCCCGTCTGGGCCCGCTGTCCTGTCTGGGCCTGGCCGTCTGACTCTGGCGACTCTGTCTTGCCCCTCTGACTGGCCCCCCACCCGGTCTGTGCCCCCCCCGGTCTGGTGCCCCCGCCAGGTCTGTGGGTCTGCTGTTTTCTCTTCTTCTGTCTGCTGCCTGTCTGGTCTGTGCCCCCTCCCCGCCTTGGTCTGGCCCCCCCCGTGTTGCCCCCCCCCCACCCCCCTCTTGACTGCCCTCCCCGCCCCCCCCCCCCCTCCCGCCCCCCGTCCGCCCCCCCCCCCCCCCCCTCCTTTATCCTGCCACCCCCCTCTCTTCCATTCTCCAGCCATGCCCTTTATCACACACACAACCATTTTCCTGTTCTGTTTTTAAATGTATCTAACAAATCCCGTCTCTCTCTCTTCCTCCCTGCCCATCCCTTCCCACCCTCCTCCTTCCCTCTCACTCTCGTCCACTCACTCTCTTCCCGTCGATCATTCTGGTCTCTCTCTCTCATCTTCTCCCTGCGAATCTTGTCCTTGAAAAATCTCAAACAGTCACTCTATTATCAGAAACAGCAACAAGGTGCGCATAATACACACGCACGCACGCCACCGCCCCCCCTCCCCACAACACACACACAAACAAACACACACACGCACGCACGCCACGCACGCACGCACGTAAGTACACACACACACACACACACGCACGCACGCACGCACACACACACACACACACACACACACACACACACACCACACACACACACACACACACACACACACACACACAAAGGGGGAGGGGGAGAGAGGAGAGAGAGAGAGAGAGAGAGAGAGAGAGAGAGAGAGAGAGGAGAGGAGAGAGAGAGAGAGAGAGAGAGAGAGAGCAAAACGGGCAAGAACATGATTTGCAGCAAAACATGTGAACTGAAGCGCATAAGAAAAACTTCTGTATGGATCATCAGGGTTGATTTCATCAATCACATGGACAACGACAAAGGAAGCAACAATAGCAACAAGCAGAACTAGCATCTGACAAAAATCTGGATATTTTGTTTTGATAAATACCCTTTGGAAAAGAAAAAAAAAAAGAACGAGTCTGAGCCTTTGAAATTATGAATGTTTATTGTAAACATAATTTATGGATGAACAAGAGATTTTAAAACTCAACAACAACAATCGAAGACAACAGCTTGACAATGGCGCCAACACTTTACAGACAGCAGATGATGAACATGGTCGTCAGCGTGGCGAAGGAAGCGGAACCAAATGACCATTAATGTTCCTGACCTCTGACCTGGCTGTTCGTGATGTTTAGCAATGTCTCTGTGTGCCGGTATGATTTTAGACAATCAGCATTTTAGCAAAGATGGATGGCATGAACTGCATTTCAAAAATTGCTGCCGCCTTTTAGCCTTTTAGATGATATGGACTGTCTCTGTCTGCCCCCCCCCCCCCCCCTCCCGCCCCCTCCCCCCCCCCCCCCCCCCCTCCTTTACCTGCCACCCCTTCTCTCCATTCTCCTGCGCATGCCCTTTTATCACACACACCATTTTCTGTTCTGTTTTAAATGTATCTAACAAATCCCGTCTCTCTCTCTTCCTCCCTCCCTCCCTCCCTCCTTCCTTCCCTCTCTCTCTCTCTCTCTCTCTCTCTCTCTCTCTCTCTCTCTCCTCTCTCTCTCTCTCTCTCTCCTCTCTCTGTGCGCAAAACTAACGTTTGCACAATCATTTTGATTCTGGCTGACTCATCCTTTGGGTCCCTCAGAGGGTTCACTCTCACTATGTACAGTGTGGCCTCTTTCATCATACATATCGCTCATATACACCTCCAGACTCGCTCTGTTCAATGTGGCTCTTTCATACATATCGCTCATATACACCTCCAGATTCACTCTGTACACCTCCAGACTCGCTCTGTTCAATGTGGCTCTTTCATACATATCACTCATATACACCTCCAGATTCACTCTGTTCAATGTGGCTCTTTCATACATATCGCTCATATACACTTCCAGATTCACTCTGTTCAATGTGGCTCTTTCATTCAATACATATCGCTCATATACACCTCCAGATTCGCTCTGTTCAGTATGGCTTGTCATACATATCGCTCATATACACCTCCAGATTCGCTCTGTTCAATGTGGCTCTGTCATACACATCGCTCATATACACCTCCAGATTCGCTCTGTCGCAAATCCAGCATCAACACCGTACTAACTGCCAAACCGATTCTTTATTGTTCAGTTACGTCTGTTCTGATTCCCAAAACCCCAAGAGAAC
>CM031620.1:39069777-39077277 GCA_018398815.1 Conus ventricosus
AATTCATTTCATTTCACTTGCTGTCTTTGGGAATGTCACGGGCTCTTGGAGTACAAGTCGCTCAGCCACCTTCTGGAACAGCTCTGCAAGCAACATCCTCTTTTCCGATACTCTCATTGACTCTGCCTTTATTAAAATTCATCTGTCTTTTTAGAACCATCGACTGTTTTCGTTTTTATTTTACTTCTACTTTTTGCGGACCATTCTTCTGTCTTTATTCTTAGACTTTTTTTTGGGTCTTGTCCTATTTATGACACGCTGGCAATTTGTTGTGATCTGGCGACCAGGTAGTGACAATTGTGCATACTGTCTCGTTGTTCATTTTGTAATGTTTGTTTGCTCATACGGGCTATTGCATGCTTTTCTTTTATTGCATGGACATGTATGTCATTGTTCAATGTTTTGTTTTTCAATATTTTTTTAAAAAAAGAAATCTGCGGCCGTTTTATTCCGCAGAAGGGATGTCGCTTCCTTCTTCCTGTTTTCATCGGCCTGAAGACGATCAATAGTTTAGCTAACATGTCATAGAAAGTTATATTGTTTTGGCGTGTCCTTTTCGTTTTCTTTTTTCTTTCTTTCTTTTTTTCCCCAAATAAATCCTTTATTTCAGGGTGTGTGACCTTTTCTTTGGACGTGACCTTCTTCCCGTATGTGCCTGGCGGCCCTGAACTGGTCTGTGAGATCAGGCAGACTACAAAGATAGACGGCACAAGGAACTCTTCATTTCACACTGAGCCACAGAGCCTGTGGTTGGCTGTGGAGGCACCACGGAGGACTTTCTGCTGACGGGAGAAGTACGCTGCTTGGTGAACAGACAAAAGTCAGGCCGAATCTGAGGAAGAAGCAGCATCACCACCGCGAGCACATGGAATGTCAGAACTGCTAGCCACACCTGTGGGACATATTCCATCTTCATTGGGGGAAAACAGGGCAAACGTTCTGTGCGCTCATCACTTGTTCAAACGTCTGCTTCCTTCACCACCTTTGCAACGTTGACGGTTCCAAAGGAAGGTAGTCTGTTCATGTGCACAAACACATGACCCCCCCCCCCCCCCCCCCCCGCCCCCTTGAACCATGGGGTGCCAGTTCGTCGGACCGTGGAGAATCTCCTACTTTCCCAACTGACTTTGATTAGAGATGTTTCTTTCTTTCGAAGACTTCCATACGTTATGCCGCGAAAGCATGATAACTAAAGTAAGATGGGGATCTCAGAATATGAAAGAGAGCCTGAAAGCAGACCGGCAGGCAGACAGATGGACAGAAGGGGAGATGAAATGCGTTCTTATCTTAGGCGTTCCAGTGGTGAAGAGGAGAGAGGAGGCTTGCAAAGAGTCGAAAAAAACAAACAAACCATGACAGTCTTTGACGTGAGGCCATCAATAATTTAAGTGTCAATTAATTTCAAGGAGAGAAACATAAATCGAGTAAATGAACGCATTACAGATGCATTTCATTCCGAATACCAAAAATGTAAGATAGACAAATCCAAAAAGCATGTAATTAACCGACGTTGGCCGAAAGGCCAAACCTTTAACACACACACCAACAGAACTGGAGGAAGCTTGTGTACTGTTCTTCAGTGTGGCGGCCAGTTATTCCCCGCAGAGTGAAGGAAGAAGAAGAAGAAGAAGAAGAAGAAGAAGAAGAAGAAGGAGAGGAAGAAAATGAAGAAGAAGAAGAAGAAGAAGAAGAAGAGGAAGAGGAAGAAGAAGAAGAAGAAAAAAGAAGAAGAAGAAGAAGAAAAAGAAGAAGGAGAAGAAGAAGAAGAACAAGAAGAAGAAGAAGAAGAAGAAAAAGAAGTAGAAGAAGAAGAAGAAGAAGAAAAAGAAGAAGAAGAAGAAGAAGAAGAGGAAGAAGAAGAAGAAGTAGAAGAAGAAGAAGAAGAAGAAGAAGATGTCACTACGCCTAGTGCGGTGACAGGGATACCCGAATGCAGAAGGGTACCCCCTTTTAATCCACTCCACCCACACTCTAAAACTACCGACACCACAGAACAAAATACAAAACACCAAATAATAGGTGCAACAAACAATCAAATTTTATTCAAATTCACACTCACCCACACACTATCAGCAAAAAACAAATCTTTAGACAATAATAAAAAAAAAACCCACCAAAATCAGCAATACACAATAAAAATGTCCCGACACCCCACCTTCAAATCCAGGAAGCCTCAAGGGACCCCAACCCACACAGGGTTAATACCGGGCCAGGGATTCTCCAGGGACTATCACGTGGTAACCTGGGGCTGGGTCATCCAGAGGATGGCCCACCGAACCCAAAGTGCCCGAGCGATGCGAACCACAAAGGGGACACAACGACACCTCCCCCCCCAAAAAAAAAAAAATCGTTACAATTCCCCCTCCACACAATACATACCTATATATATATATATATATATATATATATATATATATATATATATATATATATAAATAAACAACTCACGCACAATACCATTCACCCTTCGCACACTCGAACCGTCTTTCTTTTTTTTTCACACAATCAATTCCCACACTCCAACTTTTTCCCCTTCCTTCACGAACGTTCACGGTTTGTGCACTGGTGACCACACTGTCACTGAGGTCTTGATGCCCCAGCAGACGAAGCGCCGAACGATGAAGGATCGACGATGTCACAAGGTTCAACACGGAGTCACCGATTCAAAGTCACTGTGACACACACTGAAGAAAATGAAGAGCCCACCAGCTCAGCAGATCTCGGCAGCAGGAGGGGGAGCTCCGACGCTCGCAGAAGGATGAGCTCACCCCCTCCCAGTCGTTCGTAGCGATGACCTATGGGTCGGCCAGAAAGAAGTCGGAAATAGGGCAGTACCAGGTAAGATACTTCACACAGAGGTTTACAGCACCAAAGCGGTGATACCCTGTCGACACCTGGACATAAAATAGTTTCATGACTACTCTGGCCCGCAACTGATCACAGAACTTCGCGCACACCAGAACTACAACCCATTGTCTCTGCGACTTCAATGTCGGCCAAGGCATTTGAGCCATCAAACTAAGTGTAACACATACACCAACAACCCAGTCTGGCACTCACAATTCTTCCAAACGGGACATAAATCAGCCTACAATATCCATAAAAAACCCAGAGAGCACACACACACACAAAAACAATTGTTAACTTCCGATTTTGAACACACCGGCTTTCTCCATATTCAGGAATATCGAAGTCAACAAAGTCAATTAATAATACTGTCAACGTGACAAAAATTATTAACAACCATCCTTTCACATACCATACTATCAATATCATGTTATTCCATATCTCAATCGACACACCTCAAACGGTATGTACCCAAGCGGGACAGGATGATGCCATAAATCAATCAACGAAATTATCCACTGGGAATTTATAAAATAATAAAGAATTACTGTTTTCTTCAACGGCATATAATGAATGCCAAACGATTCAACAACAACAACAACACCGGAGAGCGGAAACGCTCGCCGCTGCTGAATAAGAGACAATATTGGGTCAACCCCGATATAATATCATAATCCATAATAAAATGAATGACTACTGTCACTGCCCTGAACTCAAACAGCGCAGTATCACCAAAACCGATAGCGATCGAAAACAAATGACCGGCGAGGCCATATATAGTAACGAAGACCCAGACATACTAACAAAAGCGGAGCGACAGGACGGCGCCCCCCCTGCTGGGCTGTACGTGACTAGGCATACGCCTAATCAATTTCAACTTGCAACCAAATCACTGCACTAACTTAAGAATAACACAACAAATTTAAAAACTACCTATTCCAACTTCCAATCACAATCACAAGAAGAAAACATAATGCACTAAATATATCAATGTATAACACCGCAAATATTCATCAATTCAAACCACCAATGTCATATAATTCACCAACTTCACACAAACAACCATATACCATTTCCTTTCCAACTACAAAAAACCACCTTCACACTCCCTCTTCCCCCTACTCGAAGTCAAAGCACACCACCATCCCCCCTCCCATTATCGCTCCGGCGCAACTGCCATCCTTCGTATGAAAAAAGGGCATACGAAATGATTTTCTTCTCCAATCAAAAGAAAAATAAGAATAAACAAAAACCAATTATAATCCTCATCATTTTTCAAATATACGAACTTATGGTTTGACTCGATAATTATCGGAATTTAAAACAACACATTTTTTTTTAATCCATTTTCAACAAGCGACGGAAACACAATGCAATGAAAACAACAACCGCCGCACATACCGACATTCGGTGCGCGGCGCGCGCGCATGACGATAACCTCTCGCCCGAAACAGCGCGCGTCAAGCATATCACACCTCCCTCTCACTCCTTCCCCCTTGTCTACAAGCCGGCGCGATTCACGGCCCCGTAGATCCTCTGTTTTTTTTATACTAAACTGAATCGCGCTTCTCACATTTCGCCTATGTACGACGCGTTTCGATCCAAAATCATCTACCTCCAACTCGCTTCTTCAATGAAAAAACCTGCCCTACACTTCTCACCTGGAGTTACGATGACCAACGAAGACAATACAGGACAAACACCCGCCAGAGCAGCTCCAGACCGGGGAAACCCTCGCTCCCTTAAAGGCGTGGACAGTGGTGGCAGACACCGACACACCGATAACTTCTTGGAATCCCGAGCTGTCACAAGGACACACCGATGGGTTTGGCAGCCCACTAAACAAAGTGGCAAAACTGCCTCACCAAACGCTGGATCAGAAGACCTCCGTCTCGAGCCAGGGGTCGCAAACAACTAAATCAGACAGTCAAAAAACAGACGACACTTAGAGTTGACAGACACCATGAAACTGACAAGGCCACACCCTGACTTCGACCAATCATCAATAGGTTGCCCAGGGAACGGCACGACAAAACTCCAGATAGGGGCATAGATAGAGACAGTCGTACGCAGACTCGAAACACCAACTTGCCAGAGGACCAATCAGCAATAAGTCACCCAGGGTGACGAGACCACACTTCCCAATATGGAACAACTGTGTATCGGCACAGACTCTAGATTATAAATCCCTCCAATCATCAATCGATAACCACCAACAGCTTGTACACAAGACCAAATATGGACACAACCATATACAAGCACCAATCTCCAATAGTTGGTCAACCAATCACCCATAAATCACCAAGGCAACAGACCACAAAATCACAAAGAAGAATACAGCCAAATTAGGCACAAACTCCACCCTCTTTGGTCGATCACCTACCAACATGACTCCACCAAAACACACAAAAAATAAAACACGCATCGTAACTCCCAAATATCGACACGGGAAAAAAAAGAACTGACCGCTGCATAACTCCGCCTTACAATATGCGCAGTTATGTCCCTTGAAATGTCCGTGTGTGACAGAAGAAGAAAAAGAGAAGAAGAAGAGGAAGTAGTAATAGTAGTCGTCGTCGTCGTACCGTACTAGTAGTAGTTTCAGTTTCAGACTCATCAAGTGTCACTGTGTGCGGATTAGTCCATGTACGTTAGACCAGATGTACCAAGTTCTGAGACCACACTGCACATGATTTACAGCGGGATGGACAAATGAATTCATGACTAAGATGGAGAGAATTTAGAGAAGGGTCTCGTGGCTATGACGTAGCAGATGTCTGACCTACGCATTAGCTCAATACTCGGTCAGACCTTGAGTCCTACCTGACATTGGCTGAAACGTTGACGATGTCTGTTCTTTTTTTTCAACTGTAAATCTTCAGGACATCCGCAAAGATAGTTCTTAACTGTGACTGGCTGTTCCATTAGATACGAAGGAAGAAGAAGAAGGAAAAAGAAGAAGAAGAAGAAGAAGAAGGAGGAGGAGGAGGGGAGAGAGAAGAAGAAGAAGAAGAAGAAGAAGAAGGACGGCCAGAAGGATGAAGGAAAAGAGGATAGTGGGGTTGTGTATCAAAGGGGGAGAAGGGGGAGGGGGGGGGGGGGGGGGGGGGGGGGGGGGGGGGGGGGGGAGGAGCCTTGGAT
Source organism: Conus ventricosus (assembly GCA_018398815.1). Classification (NCBI taxonomy): domain Eukaryota; kingdom Metazoa; phylum Mollusca; class Gastropoda; order Neogastropoda; family Conidae; genus Conus; species Conus ventricosus. Next base: position 39,075,766 of record CM031620.1, read on the forward strand.
GCACAGGCCCTGAAATTTCGAGTACTGAAAATATTGTCTTCCAACTTTCTTCCCTTAGGTATGTAATACGTAGACACATCATTACTTATCTGTTTGAAATAGGGTGGTGGTGGTGGCGGCGGCGGCGTCGGCGCTGTAGTGGTGGTGGTGGTGGTGGTGGAGTCTGTGAGTCTGAGTTTCCTCCTGTCTTCTACGAGGTGAATGTGTTCTGATCCTTATCGACCATACTGGGATGACACATACTAAAGCCCCGCAGTTTACGAATACATCTCAAGTGTTCATCCTATTGCATGTCTGACAAAGCATCCTCAACCATATTTTGTATAGAGTGCTGTAAAAACAAAATGCTACGATGACAGAAACTGAACGGAATATCTGTATCATTAGCATGACATCGTCCCCAGCTCCACCGACCGCCAGGGACAAATGGAGTAGCCCTGAAAGGTTATAGACATGCGATGTTTAGGAAAACAATCATATAGTCACACAACAAGACAAAACTGCTTTGATGCTTTGAGGGAGTCAAAAGTTCCTGAAGACTTTCCAACTGAACAGAAGACAACATCTGTAAAGGATAAAAGAATAAGGGCAGTGTATCATTGAAGCATATTTCTTTTCTGCCATTTAGCTGAACAGGAAAACAGTATGTCTTGCACATTACCCACAAAAGATTATAAACAAAACAAAACAACAACAACAACAACAACAACAACAACGACAACAAAACAACAATAATAACAACAACGACAACAAAAACCAAAACACAATCATAGCCTCAGCTCCCTCTCTCTCTCACTCTTCTCTTTCTGTCTCTGTCTCTCTCTCTTAATTAAACGTTCCCTGTTTTCTCTCTTTAACCCGTCCTTAATTACTGTGAAACAATTAATAATAATATCGAACGGAGGAAACATCAGAAAGTAATTCTGCAGATCACAGGTCTCGGTTATTTGCAGCTGTTCACGTGTCGGTGGATGTGTTGTGCCATTGATTTTTTTAGGACAACCAGGAGTGATTAGCGTAGGACTGAGAAGTGGCTGCACGTACACTCTACAGGCAGTGAGTCGCAGGCACACACACACACACACACACACACACACACACACACACACACACACACACACACACACACACACACTCTCTCTCTCTCTCTCTCTCTCTCTCTCTCCGTCTCTCTCTCTCTTACACAAACACACACACACACACACACACACACAACACACACACCACACGCACACACACACACACACACACACACACACACACACAACACACACACACACACACACACAGACGCTTTGATGCTTTATTGCCTTCAGTTACATAGGCCATTAAGCAAGAGGGGTACACATACGACCCTACACACTGCATCGTTGACGTATAAGGAAAATAAACAATGATTAAATAAATAAACTATCAGGACGCAATGGATTAAAGTGTTGCTCACATTGTAAGGACAGCACATAATTTATAACATAAACTAACTCACAAGTAAACGGCCAAATCCGAGTAGAA
>CM031620.1:39079777-39082277 GCA_018398815.1 Conus ventricosus
CATGCATATATATATATATATATATATATATATATATATTTATATATTTGTTAAAATAAGGTATTAAAATGATCAATCTACAAATTTGTTTCGAGCGCGTTGCGCTGTCATCAGGATGTTTTTGGTTTGCCCACCGCCGATGTTATATAGCGTGTGGGCTCACGTTTGCGGTTGTTTGCACGTGCGGGTTGGCTGCACGTGTTTTTTGGGGCTTTCAGGTTTTTGTTTTGGATGTGTTCACTAACAACGATTTCCATTTATGCCTGCAGTTGTTTACTATTTCTGTTTTGGTGTTTAAAATTGCTAAGTGTGGTTTGCATAGTATTAACCATTTTTCAGTTAAACATAGATTGCACCTTTTTGAAACATTGCTGTATGGTGTTGCTCTTTTTATGATTTTCCAGGATATATTGTAGCTTGTTTTTGCGTCTTTAAGTTTCCAGATATATTTGCTCAGTTCTGTTTGGTTTTTATATTTTTCTTTATTAAATGACTGTTTGTTGTTTGCATATCTGGTTTTGAAGTGGTTTTCAGTGATCCCTATATATGTTTCTTTTTCATTTTCTGATGTCACAGTAGCCTGGTATACAATGTTGTTGTGAAGACATTTATTGTCTAGTGGGCACTGCTCTTTCTGGTGCAATTGCAAGATTTCCTTTCTTCACCCTTCTTTGCTGTGTTGATTTTCATTTTGTTGGATGCGTCAATCAGGTTTTTGAGGTTGGGCATACATGAGTACGATAGTTTGACAGTGTTTTTGTTAAATATTTTGGACAGTTTGTGTTCTTTTGGAAATGAAGTTGTTAGGATTTTGAAGAATTCTTTCCCTATGTTGTTTTGAGTTTCCCGTCGTATGGGGGTTATACCATATGATTTTTCTTTTCCTATTTTTCTTGCTTTTATTTGTGTTGTTGTCTGGGTTGTATTGTAATTTGTAATTGTATCCACTTGTTTGTAGTGCCTCCTGGTATTCTACTGCTGCATTATTGAACACTCTCTCACTGCATGACAGGTTTGATAGTCTCTTGTTTATGCCATGGGGTATGGTCTTTAATACAGATGGTGGGTGGTTACTTTTGGTGTGTACATAAAGAGGTGTATCGTTGGTTTCTTGTATGGTTTATATATGTGATTGTTGAGATCCAGTGTTATGTCTAAGTAGTTCACTCCCTTTTTGTTTGCTTCAATGGTAATCTTTAAGTTGTGGTTTTGGAAGATTTTGCATAGTTCTTTCTTCTTGTTTTCGATGGTTCTTGGATTGTTGGTTAGTGCAGCAAGGCCATCGTCTCTGTATAGTCCGACTTGTTTTCCCGAGTTTTTTCTTGATATTGGACAGCATGAATAGTCCGACCAGTTCACATGTTTCTGCACCATCATATGATCCCATGGTTACGTCAAATGTTGAGTTTCTGTTGGTTTTCCTGATCCAGGTTTCATTTTTGCTGTGTAGTAATGTTTTCTTGGTGTGAAGAATGATTTCCATTTCTGACCGTGTTATGTCTGTGTGGTTACTGGCAAACTTCAGGGCTTTGGTGAGTAGTTCATCTATAGATGGGTAAAAGTCTACTATGTCAAATGTGATGAATACTGTATTACTTTGTTTATTGAGTTTTTTGAACCATTGGATAACTTCGTATGTGTTCTTCCAGAGGTTGTATTCAGAGTTTGATTTTACGTTCTTTATTACTTTTTCCAGAATTTTCTTCCTTATTTTGCCTAATTCAGATTTGGATGGGTTTATTAGTCTACATGTTGGATTGTTATGAAAATTGGGCTTGTGGTCTTTGAGTGTTATGAAAGCTTCTTTTGCTGCTGTCGCTTCTATCCTGTCACTTAGGTCTATGCGCTCTGCAAGTTCTTTTTCTTTAGTGCGGATACTGTCATGTATATTTTTGTCAGCTTTTTTGTAGTTTTTCTGGATGTTTTTGTCAAGGAGTTGAGAGTATTCTTTTGGTTCCATTTTGTAGTAATTGCTAGTTTATCAGCCTTCACAAATATTTTTTTTTGTCATTTTGTATTTGTTTTATTTGTTTTTTTAGTGTTGTTTGGAAACCGTTGTTAGATTTTTTGAATTCAATATTGCTTATCATTCTTTTATTTGATCTTCAAAGGGTTTCATTTCATCTATGGCTGGTGGTGATCGCCATGATTTGAAATCGAAGGTGTTTTTGTCCTCTTTTTTTTTGCGTTTGGTTTCAGAAAAAAGAATGCTTTCCATCTCATATTGTGTATGAATTTTTCAGTTTGTTCTATTAATTTTTTTAGGTAGGATTGCGGATTGGAAAATGGTATGTTTTTTGTTGACTGTCTAAAATTGATTTCTTCCATTTTAAAATCTTTTAGGTCACAGTGCTCAACGTGAGGAGCGATTAAGATCAATGTGATTAAAATAACTAATACGATTTTTAGAGTGCTCAACCCCTTGGGAGCAACATTTGTTAAAATAAGGTATTAAAATGATCAATCTACAAATTTGTTTCGAGCGCGTTGCGCTGTCATC
>CM031620.1:39089777-39099777 GCA_018398815.1 Conus ventricosus
GTGTGGAGGCGCACTTAAAACAACCCCAACCGTTAAGGCGCAAGTGCATTTTCGAATATTCTATACTGTTCCCCACCCCCTCCACTGTAAGTGGTGGAGGATGACCCAACCCCCCTCCCTCCCCTTTCCTTTGTCTTTAGTGACACAAAACCAACCGGAACCGGAGTAAATGGCTTGGCCTATAAAAAGGGGAAACCGATGATGAACAAGCACTGTTCTACTAGAGGCCATCAAGCTGATCAGCTGCAAGTGAATCAAAAACGACTGCAGGGATAAACTAGAGAGAGTGAACGTTTAGCTCACCTACTCTGAACCTGTCGAAGATTCGCAGGTCACCTAGAATTGTAAGTTGAAACTAGGTTTCTAACTTGTAAGACTATGCTTTGATTGTATGCATGTCATGTCGTTTGACAGCTATTTAACAACAGACAAGGTTCTGCTTCTTCTGGAACCTGGGTTCCTATCTACCTTGGGCATGCCTGGTAGTGAACACACGCCAAAGCCCAGGAATTAATCAGCAGATCTTCATAGAAGTGGATCAGTCACCAGCAACAAGAGAAAGTTCAACTATCCTCTCTGATATCAGATAAGTTCTGATATTCCGAGTTGACTCCAACTCAACTCGTCCAGAACTTTCCCTCTATTAATGATGAACCAGTGGGTACAAAAACTCAGCCTGAACTTTGTGAAATTGATTTGAATATCTCACCTTTGTAAAGTTGATGTGTGAAAGTGCACTTAAGTCGTGTCAGTTCCTTGTTGTTCAATCAGTATTGAATGTTTGAACTTCCCTCTAATTCAATCTCTCAGAGCTACAAGTACTTTTAAGGCTACAAGCCTGAGAAAAATTATTCCTGAGCCATTCTTGAGTGATGTTAACAGTCCCGAGAAAATAAGAATTTATTTCGATGACTAGTACCGGAAAGTTGCTCCTTCCCTATCTAGCAAGAGAGAGGGTGGATGTGAAATTTTAACATAACTCTAACAGAGATAATGTTCCAAGTCCTTCCCCTAGAGGACACACCAACCCACTCCCAACTCTCGTCACACCCCCTCTCCTCCAATACACAACTCCACACCCCAGTATTTCCTGGACCCTTTTAGTACGTCTTCCTCTTCTTCTTCTTCTTTTCTTCTTCATCTTCTTCTTCTTCTTCTTCTTCTTCTTCTCCTTCTTCTTCTTCTTCTTCTTCTTCTTCTTCTTCTTCTCTGTGGGGAATAACTGGGCGTCACACTGAAGTACAATCCGCCAGGTCCCACCAGTTCTGCTGGCTGTGCGCGAAGGATTGGGCCTTTCAGCCAATGTTGGTTAATTACATTCCTTCTTAATTTGTCTACCTTGCATTTTTAGTAGTCGGAGCGACATGCACCTTTCATGTATCTATTCAGCTGATTAGTTTTTCTGCCCTCAAATTAATTCATATTTTTATTGTTAATTGCCTCACAACAAAGATTTTTTTCAGCCTCATACAAACCTCCTCCTCTCCACTCCTGGAAAGTATAAGATAAGAACACACATTTGTCTGCCTTTCTGTTCCACCTGCCTGCCAGCTGGTTTCCCTTCAGTCTCTCTTTCATCTCCTGAAGTCACCATTTCACATTGCTGTTCATGTTTTACCGGCATAACTTATTGAGGACTTTGAAAGAGAAAGCCATCTCCGATCAATGTCAGGGTTAAATTGGCGAGATTTTAAACACTGTCAGGGTTAAATTGGCGAGATTTTAAACACTGTCAGGGTTAAATTGGCGAGATTTTAAACACTGTCAGGGTTAAATTGGCGAGATTTTAAACACTGTCAGGGTTAAATTGGCGAGATTTTAAAACACTGTCAGGGTTAAATTGGCGAGATTTTAAACACTCTGCTGAACTGAAACCCCATGGTTAAGGTTGAAAGAAGATAACCAGAGTTCATGTAATTATGTGCTTAATAATCAAATGACCTACCTTGGAAAAGTCATCGTTGCAGAGATGATGAAAAACAAAGTGACAGTATGGAAAACTTTTCTTAGATTTTACCCCTTTTGGTTTCAAATCCAGGTGCGATATATCCCACAGGCTTGGCTTGTGCCCTCACAATACATGTGTCCACGGTGAAGCAACGTCTTCATCTGATTTGTGTTCGACTGTTGTTTGTTCACCAGTTGTATATTTCTCAGAAAGTCATCGGCAGTGCCTCTACAGTCTGCCACAGGTTATGGGACAAAACGAAATGACATCATTAGTTCTTTATAGTCCAGCCGACCACACTGGTCCGATTTTGAGCTGTGAAACACTTCCAGAAAAAATGTCACATCTTGAAAAAGAAATTCCGAAAAAGCGAAGAAAAAAAACATTATAAGCTTTTTATTTTTTCACATGGTAGCCACATCACAGACTTTTGTTTAAGGTGGATAGTTCTTGGCCGTACAGGAAGCGACAACCATTTTACTGAGTAAATCGGTCCCAGATTTTAAAAAAAAGAAGGAGGAAACAGTTTGATGAAATCCATTTCAATGTGACGAAACATACATATAATAGTCTATACGGGAAAACAGACATTGCGGAATGTACAGGCAGTGCCGACTCTACACAGTGTGTATAATTTTCACTTCCTGGTCTCCAGATTCTAACAAAAAAAGCTGGCACGTCATTAATTGTGACCAGGAAAAAAAAAAGTACACAAGAGTTGCCAGAGCAAAGACAGAAGAATGGTTCACAGAAAGGCAGATGAGACGAGAAGATGATAGATTAAAAAAAAAAAGCAAAACAAAAACAAAACAAACAAACAAACAAAAACGACTGGACCAAGGCAGTCGAAGGAGACAGAACGGAAGACGTTACGAGCACAGATCTTCCTGAAAGTGAGGAGGGGGGTGGGGGGGGGGGGGGGGGGGGGGGGAGGGGAGGGGAGTGGGGGGGGGGGGGGTGGAGCTATTTGTACTGAAAGAGCCCCTGGCATGCCCAGGGGAGGTAAACGTGATGCTAGATAAAGTAAAGTATAGTTAAATCCAGTAAAATTTAGTAAACATAGTAAAAGTAAAGTAAAATAAAGTAGAGTAAAAATAAAGTAAAGCTAAGTATCGTAAAGTAGTAAAGTGACGTAAAGCAAAATAAAATGATGTTAAAAAAAAAGTAAAGTGAAGTAAGGTAAAGTGAAGTTACGTAAAGTAAAGTAAAGTAGAGTAAGGTACAGTAAGATAAAATAAAGCAAAGAAAAGGACAGACAAGAATAGGAAAAGAAATAAATAGGAAAGGAAAAGGAAGGAAGTAAAGATAAGGCAAATTGCAAAGAAAAGCGAAAACAAGTAAATAAAACAAATAAAATAAAATGAAAGAAAGTATAGTAAAGGGGAGTAAATATTCAGGAGGCGAGTGCGGATCTGTGCGCAATGATGATACATATTTTTAAGGTATGATTAAACGACAGCGTTCGGGTATTTAGTTTCGGTTTCCGCTAATTTCAAGGTATGATTAAACGACAGCGTTCGGGTATTTGGTTTCTGTTTCTGTATTAAACTTTCCTGCTGTTTCATTTAATCTAATTTCAGGTTAATGTGGACTAGACCATTTTTCATGCATTTTCTCTTACCGTTAACAGTTTGCTTTGCTTTCAGTGCGCACTCACATGAGAGTCAACAGCAGACTAAAACACGTGAATTATGAAAAACACACGTTACATGAAAGACTGCTTGAGAATATATACACTAACATTTATTGTTGAATACGAGACTAATCGACTATGATGGACAGAGAAAAGCGCAGAGTTCCATGTCTGACCTTCATATAAACTGAATATAAACTGAATGTGTTTCTACTGCATTTTCACTGAATTGTTGGGGGTGGAAGGTATACGGTCATTAGCTAAAGAACGGAAGAGACCTTGACGGAAGGTAAATGTTAAAAAAGCTCAAACAGATCTTATGGAGCGGTTCCAAAAATAGCATGGAAACAAGAACGGTGAGTTTCGTACACACCATCTCGCGGGAAGTTTTGTTTCTCTTGACACTATATGTCTGGTTATGTAGAGTGGCATTTATTGCATAATGTAATCTCAATTGTCGGTCGACATCACAGGAGAGAATTTGCATAGTGTTAAATGTCAGCACATTTGTTACTTCTACCGCTCAGTCTTTGTTTCTACATTTCTGTGTAAAATATGAAAAACAAGAGTGGAAACGTGCCTATTTTGATTCACGTGTTATAAATTTGAGCCAATTATTTTATAACTTTTGGGCGTTCTTGTTTTGTTCTTAGAGGGTGCATTGACAACGAACATCTCCAAGCTAATGACCCGAATCGCCACTCTTGCAATAAATTCGATGGAAGGTAGAAAGAAAAGACTAACACATAGCCATTCATAGAGATTCATACAAACTCACAGACACTCATAAACTCTGTCTGTCTGTCTGTCTCTCTCTCTCTCTCTGTCTCTCTCTGTCTCTCTCTCTCTGTCTCTCTCTCTCTCTCTCTCTCTCTCTCTCTCTCCTGGTCTCTGTCTCCTCTCCCTGTCACACACACACACACACACACACACACACACAAATGCAGAGGAGAGAGAGAGAGAGAGGGAGAGAGAGAGAGAGAGAGAGAGAGAGAGACAGACAGACAGAGAGACAGACAGACAGACAGGCAGACAGACAGACAGACAGAGGGGAGAGAGAAGAGAGAGAGAGAGAGAGAGAGAGAGAGAGAGAGAGAGGAGAGAGAGAGAGTATGTATTTTGTAAGTGTATAAAGAGAGAGAGAGAGAGAGAGAGAGAGAGAGAGAGAGAGAGAGAGAGAGAGGAGAGAGAGAGAGAGAGAGTATGTATTGTATAAGTGTATAAAGGATGAATTGTAAGAGGTAAGAATTTGAAAGAAAATGTCCTTTTTTTGTAAAGATGCAAAGGTTGCTGAAAATGTTAATTACCGAGTCACAGACGTTGCCCCCCTATTGACATCTTCGCGCCGCAGATAGCTGGAAAGATCTTATTACGAATGATCATTCTGCGAAATGTGGTGTTGCTGGTGCGTGGAATTACTGAGAAAATGGAAATGCTAAAGTTTATCATGGACACACACACACACACACACACACACACACACACACACACACACACACACACACACACACACACAAGCGCGCGCCCGCCCGCGCACATTCAGGGGAAAAAAGTTTCACTTATGGGTATTTTTTCGTTAATGTGTCTATGACTATGTCCTAACTCGAATCGGGAATACAAAATAATATCATCGTGGGAATGCAGTCATTTACCATAATTATGGCCTCAATTAAGTTCTAGTTTCACTCTTACTTTACCCGGTTGTACACGAGAGTTTTGAGGGCATACATCACGACCAAAACAAAAGTTACAACGATAAGAACCAAGCTACATGTTAAACGAGAATCACCTACACCAGTTCCTAAGACAGTCCAATGCATATTTTTCGTATTAATTATAACTAACATCCCCCCGACACATCAAACTAGACCCCAGTCCTCCTCCTCTTCCTCCTCATTATCATTATCATTATGATGATGATTATGATTATCATTATATCATTATAACTGTTGTTATTATTGTTGTTATTACTATTGTTGTTGTATCATTGTTATAACCATAATCATCACAACAATAATGATAGTGATAATGGTAATAATAATGATTATAATAATGATAATGATGATGATGATGATGATGTGATGATGATGATGATGATGATGATGATGATAATAATAATAATAATAATATTAATAATAATACTAATACTACTACTAATAATAATACTAATAATAACAATCATTATTATTATCGTCATGTCGTTGTTCTGCTTGTCATCATCATTTCAAGCAAGTAAAACGAATCGTATGAATTCCACAAAATACATAGAAGGCTGCGTAAACGACAGAGAAAAGACAACCAAACCGCGTACACTCCGAACAGTGCCGCAGTGTCACAGTCTAGTCTCAAAATAACAACGGAAAAATGTTGTCGGGCACACACACACACACACACACACACACACACACACACACACACACACACACACACACACACACACACGTTCGTGCACATCTCTCTCTCTCTCTCTCTCTCTCTCTCTCTCTCTCTCTCTCTCTCTCTCTCTCTGTATCTGTCTGTCTGCCTGTGTCTGTCTCTCCCTCTCTCTCTCTCTCTCTCTTCTCTCTCTCTCTCTCCTCTCCCCCCTCTTCTCTCTCTCTCCTCTCTCTCTCTCTCTCTCTCTCTCTCTCTCTTCTCGATGTATGATCAAATGAACGTTTGCAATCAAAAGACCAGAGCGTTTGCAGTCAAAAGGTCAGAGTGTTAGCAGTCAAAAGATCAGAGCGTTAGCAGTCAAAAGATCAGAGCGTTTGCAGTCAAAAGGTCAGAGCGTTTGTAATCAAAAGGTCAGAGCATTTGCAATCAAAAGTCAGAGCGTTTGCAATCAAAAGGTCAGAGGGTTTGCAGTCAAAAGGTCAGAGCGTTTGCAATCACAAGGTCAGAGGGTTTGCAGTCAAAAGGTCAGAGGGTTTGCAATGAAAAGGTCACAGCGTTCGCAGTCAAGTGGTCAGAGCGTTTGCAGTCAGATCCGAGCGCTTGACGTTTGCAGTCAAATGGTAAGAGCGTTTGCAGTCAAATGGTAAGAGCGTTTGCAGTCAAATGGTAACAGCGTTTGCAGTCAAATGGTAAAAGCGTTTGCAGTCAAATGGTAAGAACGTTTACAGTCAGACAGTACGAGCGTTTGCAGTCAAATGGAAAGAGCGTTTGCAGTCAAATGGTAAGAGCGTTTGCAGTGAGACAGTACGAGCGTTTGCAGTGAGACAGTACGAGCATTTGCAGTGAGACAGTACGAGCGTTTGCAGTGAGACAGTACGAGCGTTTACAGTCAGACAGTACGAGCGTTTGCAGTCAAACGGTAAGAGCGTTTGCAGTCAGATGGTTAGAGCGTTTGCAGTCAGATGGTAAGAGCGTTTGCAGTCAAATGGCAAGAGCGTTTGCAGTCAAATGGTAAGAGTGTTTACAGTCAAATGGTAAGAGCGTTTGCAATCAAATGGTAAGAGCGTTTGCAGTCAGACAGTACGAGCGTTTGCAGTCAAATGATAAGAGCGTTTGCAGTCAAATGGTAAGAGCGTTTGCAGTCAGACAGTACGAGCGTTTGCAGTCAAATGGTAAGAGCGTTTGCAGTCAAATGGTAAGAGCGTTTGCAGTCAGACAGTACGAGCGTTTGCAGTCAAATGGTAAGAGCGTTTGCAGTCAAATGGTAAGAGCGTTTGCAGTCAGACAGTACGAGCGTTTGCAGTCAAATGGTATGAGCGTTTGCAGTCAGACAGTACGAGCGTTTGCAGTCAAATGGTAAGAGCGTTTGCAGTCAAATGGTAAGAGCGTTTGCAGTCAGACAGTACGAGCGTTTGCAGTCAGACAGTACGAGCGTTTGCAGTCAAATGGTAAGAGCGTTTGCAGTCAAATGGTAAGAGCGTTTGAAGTCAGATGGTCAGAGCGTCTGAAGTCAGATGGTCAGAGCATTTCCTGCGGAACTGGCGGTCATGGGTTCGACTCCAAACAGGTGAAAGACCCCGTCATCTTTTACGATGTGTGCCCTAGACACAGTAAACTTCCTAAGAGTTCATTATTATTACTCCCCCCAACGGCGGCACGGAAAAAAAGAGAAAAAGAAAAGAGAAGACTGTTGAGATTAAGGACAGTGGATCATAAGTGCAGAACAATGGACAAACCATTAAAGGAAGCGTAAAGGCGAGTAGAGGAAGGTAGATTCGGGGCAATGCAGGCATCTGCCGTGGTCAGACCGATCCTGTGTCCGTCCTTTGGAAAGAAAAATGGACCCACGCAAAAATTTAGAGTTCGTTTTTTGGCCAGATTTCATTTTTCACAGTCGGTTGCAAATGCTTACGTCCTTCTTGCAAACGCTCCACCTCATGTGGGTGAAAACAAAGCACACCCTTGGCGAAAAAAAAAAAAGCAGCAAAGTGAATGACAGACAATACCTGTAAGCAGTTTAGCGAGACAGTACGATAAGCGTCGGACATTGAAATCTTGGTAAAGATTTACCCTGAATCCAAAGGGGTGGATGTGTTACTAATTACCCCCTCCCCTCCCCCATTTTCAAGTATGTGTAAATCAGTGATTAATATCTAGGAAATAATACCTTCACTAAATCGAAACGATAACCGACACATTGACTTCCCTTTACTAGTTGCAAAGCGAGACGACTGCAGGCGGAAATCTAAACAAATCTTAAATGAATGTTAGCGAACCGCCCTGAGAACGTGGACAAACGAGTCACAAGACAAAACACAACGCGTTTCGACCTCTTAGGTCTTCGTCGGGTGATAAATAAACGAATAAAACAACGAAAATTCACTTAGCTTTGATCGCTTCAGATCGCTTAGGGTTCAGCGCAAGGAAGAAGGCGTTCGTTGTTTTATTCGTTTATTTATCACCCGACGAAGACCTAAGAGGTCGAAACGCGTTGTGTTTTGTCTTGTGACTCGTTTGTCCACGTTCTCTGGACGGTTCGCTAACATTTATTTAAGATTCCCTTTACTAGTTTTTTTTATTGTGCATAGTACCAAAATTACATGTCAAAACAGTTTCTATATACACAAAAGGGAAGCTCTCGAAAGTGATAGACCCCCGGCCTACATGATTAGTGTCTTCAGAAAACAAGCAGAGGACACGGTGAGACGAGACATTAAGAATGTTGAAGAATATACCAGGCTTACAGTAGTCTGAAAATCAAAAGGCAGAACATTAAGAATTTTGAAGCATATACCAGGCTTACAGTAGTCTGAAAATCAAAAGGCAGAAATATCCAGACTCAGAATATGGGGGCGCAGTAACTAGGGATAACAATCCAGAGCGATTAATAAATGACTTGGAGGGGGGGGGGGGGGGCGTGTCTCAGAGTAAAGCACTGGAGACCGCTCCATAGGCGTGAAGGTCTCGCAGATGGATGCAGGACATGCACAAATAACAGTGATGATACAACGTGTCGCTAAATGCCTTTACTGTCCAAATAGAAGCTGGAGTAAAAAAAATCAAAATTCGTGTCAATTAAAGTGCGTAGTACTGACAGACTTGCAATTAAAGGGGAAGGGGGTGTAAGAGGAAATCGCCCTGAAGGAAATGCTTTCGTCGTTATATTGTCAAAGGGGAGTTGTATTTTCAAAGGGGAGATCATCAACACCAAAACATGACAGCTGTGCTGTTGTGTGAAAAAGCTCTGCAAGCTTGCTATAGGATCCCCTGTACATCCATCTATCCATCCATACATACATACACACTCATGTCATCCTCCCCCCCCCCCCACACCCCTCTCTGTCTGTCTGTCTGTCTGTCTTCTTTTATTGCAGATTCCTTGATACATTTAAAAAGTAGTGAAGAGAAGAAAAAGAGAAAGGCGGGGGATTGTAAATCTTTTCATTTCTTAAGTGTTATTGAAGAGTTGTGTGGTTCTCTGTCTGTCTGTCAAATAGAGAGGGGTGGGGGGGGGGGGGGAGGGAGGATGACATGAGTATGTATGCATGTATGTATTTGTTTTTGTTAACCTTTGATTTAATACACACTGAGAACGAATGTGTACTATTTGTTTGCAGGGAAAGGAAAAGGGAAATGTTTTTGTTCTGTTACCCCCTCCTCCCCCCCCCCCCCCCCCCCCCCTTTATCAAAAGACCTCTTTGGTAATGACAATAAAATATCAAAGTGTCAAAGTCTCTCTCTCTCTCTCTCTCTCTCTCTCTCTCTCTCTCTCTCTCTCTCTCTCTCTCTCTTACACATTTTTTCCACAGTTTTTTTTTTTTAAAAAACTCCTTTCAGAATGTCAGTGTGAAGAAACATCAGTAGTCTACTTTTTCTTTGGAAATAGTCGTATATGCCTCTGCTGGTAACATTATATTGCTGCTTTAAATTCAGAATAGTTGTGGATGCGTGGTTTCCTGTGCCATTGAGAGATTTTTGTTCTTCAAGTTTGTTATTTTGGTTCTGGAATGAAGTGATAATGTATGAGATCTCGAAAGCGTTTG
>CM031620.1:39112277-39117277 GCA_018398815.1 Conus ventricosus
TACCCACAAAGGTGCCAGTTTATGTAAAGAAAGGAGGACAGCTGCAGCGCAGCAAGAAAGACAGGCAAGGAAAGCTCACTCCAGCAAGCAAGAGCAGGTCTCCCACATTCCCTACTCAAGCTGTCACCGCACATACCGTGCACGCATCGGCTTGATCAGTCATCTGCGTATCCACAAATCATCTCCACCCCCCCCCCCCCCACCCCCATCCCTCTCAAGCGCAAGATGACTGAAGTGGTTCTCGTCGACTCGACGACGGACAATCAACATAATATTTCATTCAACATGAACATATCTGACAAATAATGCAAACTTTGTTGTGATTGGGGAAAATTCCATCAGACTTGTTGGCACTACACAGAGACGAAATCCAAGGTCCCTACTTCCAATCAGAAGAAAATTAACAGAATGGAAAGATCCATGTAGCCGGACATGACAACCACACTTATGAATTAAAAAAAAATAAATCAAAAACGGAAATGAAAGAAAAGACAAAGTTGAAATCACTGGACATATACAATCACACGTGTGACTAAAAAAAAAAAAAGAAACGAAAAAAGATGACGTTGAAAGCGCAGGACATATACAATCACACTTATGAATAAAAAGAGAAACAGAAAAATGAAAAAAAAAAAAATAATGCTGATATCGCCGGACATATACAATCACAATTATGAATAAAAAGAAACAGAAATGGAAACAGAAGACACCGTTGAAATCGCAGAACATATACAAGCACACTTATGAATAAAAACAAAAAAAGAAAAGACAGTGCTGAAATCGCAGGACATACACAATCACACTAATGAATAAAAAAAAAGAAGAAAGAAAACAAAGACAGAGTTGAAACCGCAGGGTATATACAATCACACTTCTGAATAAAAAAAAAGAAAGCAAAGACAGAGTTGAAACCGCAGGGCATATACAATCACACTTATGAATAAAAAAAAGACAAAAAGAAACAGAAAAGACAGCGTTGAAATCACAGGATATATACAATCACAAAAAAAAGAAGAAAAAAGAAAAGACAGCGTCGAAATCGCCGGACGTTTACAATCACACTTATGAATAAAAACAAAAAGAAAAAAGAAAAGAAAAAGAAAAGACAGCGTTGAAATCGCAAGACGTACATAATCACACGTATGAATAAAGCGGAAAAAGAAAAAAAAAAGAGTAAAAAGGAAAGACAACGCTGAAATCGCCGAAGACATTTGCAATCACACTTATGAATAAAAAGAAACAAATGAAAAAAGAAAACGTTAAAATCGTCTAGAGTCCAATTCAATTTCTTGTTATCTTTTTGTTTACAAAAAAAAAAAAAAAAAAAGAAAAGAAAAAAAAAAGAATCCACTCCATCAACGATATGAACAAGTGCAGTGTTGTTGTATTGAAGGGCTTCATGTTAAAAGAGGACAGTATTCCCAGTTCTTTTTATATTTTTTATCCAACATTATTGTCGCCTCTAAACCAAAACATTGAAGTCCTCCGATTTGTTGGTGGAAGCCTTGGCAACTTCACTCTCCAACCACTGACAAAGGAAACAGATTATAGGAGACAGGGACAGCGGCTTGCCTGGTTTTCCCGCTATTCGCCTTTGTCATCGTCCCCGTTGGCTTGGCAGATAGCTGACCTCGTTGAGAACTGTTCAGTTGATGCGCTGCCCTCTCAAATCACGCCCTCAGAAAGTCTCCATCCAACATCACAAGACAAGCCCTTGAATGGAACCCTCAGGGCAAAAGAAAAGTGGGAAGACCAAGACAGACATGGCGAAGGAGTACCGACGCAGAAGTGAAGGCCGCCGGAATGACGTGGGCCGAGCTGAAGAGGATCTCCCGAAACCGTGTCCGCTGGAAGAGTGTGGTTGCGGCCCTATGTTTCCCAGGGAATTCAGACTAAGTCCTCTCAAGTAACTACGTACGCCCGCTGCTTGTTGTGCACATTTCAGCGAGGTCGGTCTACACGCTGCCCGTAGTTATTTACCCGCAGGTGAAGAGCCGTGTGTGTGTAACAACTGAGACCTGTAGAACAGTCCGCCAATCCTCGTGAAAAGGAGGCACACACAAAGCCAGCCAGACCAACCGGAAGAGGTTAATGCCTTCAACATGCCCAGTGGAACTCGAACCAGCGAAAGAACAAGGTATTTCCGTTATCCCCTGATCCACTTCTCTGCACCGAGCAAACCATCCGCCATTGGGGGAAAGCGGCAGGCGAAGATCGATAGTTTCAGGTACTAATCGTGAGAAAAGTTTTTTCCCCTCCTGTTTTCCGTGCCACTTCAATGGCGTTACCTCCACACCGTTTATTCCAGCCTCCATTGAACGCCACAATGTGCCCTGTCTGTAGGGCCCTGGCACCAGCAATCCACAGGCATCGCTCATTCCAGCCTCCATTGAACGCCACAATGTGCCCTGTCTGTAGGGCCCTGGCACCAGCAATCCACAGGCATCGCTCATTCCAGCCTCCAGTGAACGCCACCATGTGCCCTGTCTGTAGGGCCCTGGCACCAGCAATCCACAGGCATCGCTCATTTCAGCCTCCAGTGAACGCCACAATGTATTCTGTCCATGGAACCCTGGCCCCGGCAATCCACATGGACCGCTCATTCCAGCCTCCAGTGAACGCCACAGCGTGGCCTGTCCTTGGATCGCTGGCACCGGCAATCCACAGGGACCGCTCATTCCAGCCTCCAGTGAACGCCACAGCGTGGCCTGTCCTTGGAGCGCTGGCACCGGCAATCCACAGGGACCGCTCATTCCAGCCTCCAGTGAACGCCACAGTGTGCCCTGTCCATGGAGCCCTGGCACCGGCAGTCCACAAGGAGCAGTCAACGTCAACTCGTCATGAGGGTACTCACCAGAGGAGACACTGCTTTGTTACCGAGCCACTTCGGTAGTGTTGAGAGATGCCTGTCCCAATCCAGCATGACGGCAGGATACCACCTTCTAGGCTCCTTACTTGGCGACTGAAACAGCTTTCTACGAGAGCCAGTGTGAGGTAGCGCCTATCCAACGACAGTCTCCGTGAATTTACCAATACTGGTGACCTCCACCACACGAACTCACTGAGGGCATAGATGTGGAGGGGAAATCAGAATGGGAGCCCCCCCACCCCCACCCCCACCCCCCCACCCCCGCACGTCCCCCCCCCCCCCTTCCCCCTTTTCATTTTCAACTTGATAGTCATGTTGTTCTTGTCATTGTTGTAGGTATTGTTGTTATTATTGTGATGCTGTTAGTGTTATTACTACTATTGATGATGATGTTATTTTCATGCTTCTGATCATCTTAGATTCTCCCATTTCCTATGTGCCCCCTTCCCCCTTTTCCCCCACCACCCACTCCACCTTCCCCTCTCCCCTTTCTTCTTCATTTATGTGTGTGTGTGTGTGTGTGTGTGTGTGTGTGTGTGTGTGTGTGTGTGTGTGTGTGTGTGTGTTATTGTTTACTTAAAAAATGCAATAAAATGTATATTACCAAAAAAGATGATGCTATGTAGTTCCATTCCGATTGGCCTCCACATGAGAACTCTTCGCTGCACTCTACGCTTACTTTCATAATATATCCCGGCGTCAATCAGGCCCGAGAGATACAGACAATTTCAGAATTTGTCAAAAAAAATGGGGGCAAGACTGTATGAGACGCATCCATGAAGCAGATGAAGGGTCATAGTCTTCCCAGTCGAGTCCGTGGCAGACTCAACTCAGGGCAGGAAGTAGTGGCGGCAGATGTATACCACAAAGGAGTGGCTCTGATGGGAATCGTACCTGCAGTCTGCCTGTCAGGAGTCTGTGAGGCTAACCACTTCGTCACGGCAGCTGGTGATCGCGAGAAAGTTTACAGAATTCAATGAAAAATGTAGCCCGACTCACATGTATATTGAGAGAGAGAGAGAGAGAGAGAGAGAGAGAGAGAGAGAGAGAGAGAGAGTGAGAGAGAGAGAGAGAGAGAGAGAGAGAGAGAGAGAGAGAGAGACAGACAGACAGACAGACAGACAGAGAGACAGAGAGAGCAGCTTAGTATCTGATTCAGCTTTTCTTATTCTCCCCGTCTCCAAGCCACTTCAGTTTGAATAAAACACAGGAGCAATGTTTCCTTGAAAGGCTGAAGATCAGAAAGGACATCTTTTCTGGAGACCTGCCATACCTTCCTCCTCGTGCCAGTTGGTGTACGGAGCGGGCTTCGTGGCCCAATCACCTGTAAGTTTACAAACATTGGACGAATCACAGAGTCTGGCATAACGTGTTGCATGGATTAGTAGCAGAGACAGGAACAAAAACCCAGACGAGGTTTTAAGCAATCTAGTTTCTGATTAATTTAGCTTCTTTCCGGTAGAAATCTATTTCATCTTCGCTTCAAACAAGATGAATGTCGCCTTAAAGGGCAAAAAGTCGAAAAGGACATTTGTTCGAATTCTCTTCAGCCTTTTTAAAAATTTTGTTTTGCTTTGTTTCGTTCCGTCGCACACACAATAAAAAAGCAGTAACTTCATCAGATAGGTTACACAAAAAAGCCACATTCTCATCTCATTCTTATCTTCGGCACGATAATCCGTATATAAAAAAGAAAGAAAGAAAGAAAAAAAGGAAAACTGTAAAATCTGATTTAGCGCCATAATTGCCATGTTGCTAGCCCGTTTTCTTTTAAAGTAAGAAATAATTTAATTAAGAATTGATCAAGAATTCGACGGGCAGATACTGCAGAGGATGGACTGTCAT
Organism: Conus ventricosus; assembly: GCA_018398815.1. Taxonomy (NCBI): domain Eukaryota; kingdom Metazoa; phylum Mollusca; class Gastropoda; order Neogastropoda; family Conidae; genus Conus; species Conus ventricosus. Next base: position 39,116,992 of record CM031620.1, read on the forward strand.
CCATTAAAGTGAAAAGGCAAAAAGAAAGGAAATTAAATCTGAAAAGAAATTGTTCCGCCATGGTTGCCTCAAATAATAGCTTCTGTCCGTCAAAGAGAGACGAAGCTCCTGCACACTAACAACAAACAAGAAGCCCCAATCACCATCACGGGAAAGGCGATAGAAGATGTCAGTGAGTTTGTGTACCTGAGCAGCAAGAGCAGCCGGTCAGGAGGCACAGATGAAGACATCAAAGCAAGAGTGAAGAAAGCGCGACAAGCCTTTGCCATCCTGAGACCCGTATGGA
>CM031620.1:39159777-39162277 GCA_018398815.1 Conus ventricosus
CCTTTTTCTTCTGTCGCTGCTCTCCTCCGTGCCCTGGTTAAACTCCCACTCGCTAACTCAGACTCCCCACTGCATAGCCACACCGAGGCTGTGTTGTCTCGTCAGCGTGATGACGTCTCGGGATGTCGCCTTGTCAGTATTTTTGGGGGGGGGGGGGGGGGCCAAAAGAACAAAGCACCCAATAAAGTTTCGCGGGAGGACCCCAAAAAAAATTTTCACAAAAAAAAAACAACACAACACAACCAAACAAACCCCCCAAACCAACAAACAAACAAAACAACAAACAAAAAAAAAACCCAAAAAACAAAAAAAAAGGAAAAAAACAAAGAAGAAGCAAAAACAAAAAACAACAAAAAGCACACCCAACAACAACACAACAAGAAAAAAAAAGAAAAAAAAAAAAATATAAAAAAAACCAAACACCACAAAAAAAAGACAGAGAAGGAGAACGACAAAAAAACCACCCAACAAACACCCCGAGCCCCGCACACCCCGAGACCCCAAAACCCCAATCCAAAAAGGAGAAGAAAGAAGGAGGGAAGAAGAGAGGGAGGGAGGGGGAGGTGGAAAACCCCCGCAAGAAAAAAAATGGGGGGGAAGAAATCGCAAGAAATGAAACCGGGGGGCAAGGGCCTTGGGGAACGGGGCCCCCGGGGGTTTTGGGGGGGGGGGGGGGGGGGGTTTTTGTAGTGGGGGGTTTGGGGGGGGGGGGGGGGGGGGGGGGTGGGGGGGGGTGGGGGGGGTTGGGGGGTGGGGGTGGGGTGGGGGGGGGTTGGGGGGGGGGGGGGGGGGGGGGGGGGGGGGGGGGGGGGGGGGGGGGGGGGGGTGGGGGGGGGGGGAGTGACATTGGTTTGTTTCTTTTCCCAAAAAAGTCCTTGAAAAACCAATACACCAGGCTTTTAAATAGGAACGCATGATAACTCTTAATCGTAAAATTATATCATAACTTTGGGAGGGAAAAGGCCCATTGGGCCTTTGGTATGGATGACCGTTATATGTGCGCGCGTGAGAAATGGAAAATAAAAAGCGGGAAATTGAATAAATGATATTGATGGATGACCCCGGGAAACGCTGAGAAAGCCCCAGCTGGCGCTCTTCGTAGCTTACCCGGGTAGGCAGGTGGGAAACGGGGTTTTTTGTAAGTTTGGGCCTTGGTTCACCCGGGGGTGGGCGAGATGTAGCTTGACCTATACTCCCCACCCCACTATACCCCTTTAATGATAATAAAAAGAAAATAAAAAAAAAAGAAGAAAAAAGAAGAAAAAGAAAAAAAAAGAAAAACAATAACAATAATAACGATAATGGTGATGATGAAGAAAAATAATACGCTATACTACTTCAAAAACAAAAACAAACAACGCAACGCCCCAACAACAACAAAAAAACAACAAAAAACAACAAAACAAAAACCCCAAAACCCAAAAAAAAAACCAGAACAAAAACAAAAACCAAACAAAACACAAAAAAACAAAAAACAGAAACCAACAACAACAACAAAACAACGCATAACAACAAAACAACAAAAACAAACAACAAAACAAAACCAACAAAAAACAAAAAACCAACAAAAAACAACAACAACGCAAACAACAACAACAACCCCCAGAACGAAACCCAAAACAAAAACAACAAAAAAACAGGCAACAACAACAAAAACCCCAAAACAAAAACAAAAACAACAAAACAACAACAAAAAAACAACAAACAACAACAACAACAACAAAAAAATATAATTAAATGAAGTGCGTACTAAAAAAGGGAAACAGCAAAACAGAAAAATGATAATGAAAAAAGAAGAAGAAAAAAAAAGAAAAGAAGAAAAGCCCAAAAAAAAAAAATAATAATGATAATAGTGAAAAAGAATCATTTATCTCATCATCCCACATCTCATCATCATCATCATCCCATCACCTCACATCATCATCCACTATTCATCATCTCACTACCCCCTTTCATCATCTCATCACAATCATCATCATCATATCATGAAATGGTATAAAAACAAAAAAAACGTGCAAAACCAGAAAAAAACAATAATTAAACAATAGTAATGTGATAGGGTGTGATGATGAGTGATAATGAAAATTTAATAATAATAATAAAATAATAATAATAATATAAAATAATAAAATAAAAGATAAAATGATAAGGGTAAAAACAAAAAAAAAACAACAACAACAACAAAAATATAATGATAATAGTAATAAAATAGTAATGAAATAAAAAAATGATGTGTAGATGAAAAAAAATTAATAGCCAATCCCGAAAAGAGTTTTTCCCCCCACCACCTTTGCCCCTTTTTCTTTTTTTTACTTACGCAATCAAACTAAAATATTTTTGTTTGTGAGAAGATGGCGTGCCCAAGCTTTGTGGTCATGGGCATCTAACGTGCGCAACTCCCGACACTGAGTTTCCTTTTCCCCTTTTTTCTCCCCAAAACCTGGCTGCAGTACGCTTTCTTGACCCGTACGTCACTATGTGGGAAGAGAGTGCCCCAAGA
>CM031620.1:39167277-39172277 GCA_018398815.1 Conus ventricosus
CCATTAGACACCTTGCTTCCACAAACTCTTGCTAAATCTTCTCTGGAGGCCTATTGCTTTCGACGTTACTGAAGTCTTTTTTTTTTTTCCCTTTACCTTTACTTTCCGATGCACCTTGCGTCTACACGGTAACTACATCCTCAGTGTGTGTGTGTGTGTGTGTGTGTGTGTGTGTGTGTGTGTGTGTGCGTGCGTGCGTGCGTGCGTGCGTGCGTGCGTGCGTGCGTGCGTGCGTGCGTGTATGTGTGTGTGTGTGTGTGTGTGTGTGTGTGTGTGTGTGTGTGTGTGTGTGTGTGTCAAGTCAAGTCAAGTCAAGTCAAAAATGTTTTTTCAGATGGAACATTGAATAAATAAATAAATTTGCTTTTTTACATCAAGCCATCCATAAAAAGAAAGATATATATATATATGAAACGACGAAAAATCACAGAAATTATGAAAATCAAAGACAATGAAAAATAGAAACCAGAGAAGAAATGGAATGGGGGTGGGGGGGTGGGAGGGGGGAGGTAGGGAGTGTACAAATGAGAAGGGTAAAATCCAGAAAGTAACGAGAGAGAGAGAAGAGAGAGAGAGAGAGAGAGAGAGAGAGAGAGAGAGAGAGAGAGAGAGAGAGAGAGAGAGAGAGAGAGAGAGAGAGAGAACGAACGAACGAACGAACGAACGAATTTTATTTTCAGAGGGTAGTGGAGTAAGCATAACTGCTTTTTTACATCCAGCCCTCCGGGGCCAAAAGAAAAGAAAGAAAAGATACAAATTCTGAAATATAATAATACCAAATGCAACAAACCTAATGTACAAGAGTGAACACAGACAGAATGGGTGGGATATGGTGGGGTGGGGGGCATAAGAAGGAGAGAGAGAGAGAGAGAGAGAGAGAGAGAGAGAGAGAGAGAGAGAGAGAGAGAGAGAGAGGGTGAGAGTTAACAAAAAAAATAGCAGTGAGAGACAGAGTGAGGGAGAAAGGAAGCGGGAGGCAGAAGCAAGGCATGGCATTTAACATTAACATAGAAGGTACATAAGAGAAAGAAAGAGAGAGAGAGAGAGAGAGGGGGGGGGGGGGAAGAGAGAGAGAGAGGGGGGGGTTAAAAGAGAAGGTAAACATTGTATCAATAAATTCAGGTCTCAAATGAAAGAAACCAACCATTTATAACTTTTCCATTAAATATCTGTGTATGCTTTTTTGAAAGATAATAAACTATTTTTGTTTTTTATGTATTCTGGGATTTCATTCCATAATTTTCCTCCTGAATAGGTAAAAGATGTCATAAAGAGATCAGTTCTTGACGAGGGATAAATATCGTGCTTTTGTTACGAAACTCTCGAACGGGAAATTTCACTCGGAGATAGAATGGTGCAAGGTTATTCATAATCTTAAACATAAAGACAGCTTGTTAAAGATACATTTAAATTCAAAAGGCAAGATGTTCAGTTCTTTATAATCACTTATTTCCAGAGACAAAGATTTAAGAAGTATAAGTTTGAGAGAGCGTCTGTAGAGACTTTCAAGATGCCTTAAGGAGGCTTTACTAGCTAAATCCCAACAGGTTGAAGCATAGTCCACATCGCTTTGAATATAAGCATGAAAAAAAATTTCCGAGTGTGTTGATCCAAAAAATGTTTTGATTCTATTAAGCTGAAAGACTTTTTTCGATATTCTTTTTGATAACGTCGAAAGCTGATTCGACCAGGATAAATTATTGTCGATAATAAGACCAAGTAGTTTGTGAGAGCTTACTTCATCTAATACGTTATCATGTATCTTTAATTCCCTTAAGATCATCTTTGATATTTTGTCGCTTTTGCCTTGTTGATATTAACATGAATTTAGATTTTTTGGATGAAGTGCCATATGATTGTGTTCTGTCCATTTCATTTTGTCAACTTCATTTTGTAAGTCTGCGCACACTACATCTGCATTTTTTCCTTTATTGTGTAAGGTGGTGTCATCAGCGAAAAGTTCACAAGAAGGGGAAAAATGTAAAGAGGGAGATCGTTTATGTAAATTGTAAATAATATTGGTCCTAAGACTGAACCCTGAGGCACACCGAAATTGACTGGCATGAAAGTGGATGATTTCATATCTTGAACAACTATCTGTTTGATAGAAAAGATGAGAGAAGATTGACAGACTTTGGAGTTAAACCATACAAAGTAAGTTTTTTTTAAGAGGAGATCATGGTTAATAACATCGAAGGCTTTAGCAAAGTCCACAAATATCGTTCCTGTGAGAAGATCATCATTGATATTTAAATGCCACTGTTCTACTAGATTGGTAAGAACCGTCTGACATGAATGATTTTCTCTAAAACCGCTTTGATTTGAATGAAATAATTTATGTGTAACGAAATGCCTTTGAAGGTTTTGCTTAAGGTGCTTTTCTAAAGGTTTAGACAAATTAGACAGAATGGAAATCGGTCTGTAGTTCGAAGGATCCTGTGGTCACCAGATTTTAAAATGGCAAACATTTAGCTTCTTTAAAATATTGTGGAAATAGCATTTCTGAATACAAAGGTTATAAATATAAGTAAGGCTATCAGAGATAATAGGTGCGGAAATTTTTAAAATTTTGCTGTCTATATTATCTAATCCCCTGCTCTTAGATTCCTTCAATGAATTAAGTTCTCTACACACCTCGTGTACATTGATAAACTGAAAATCAAGTCTGGACCCTATTTGTCTAGTATCACAAAATTCTCTTAATAACAACAGGTCATTATATTTAGTACAATCAGTTTTAATAGTCTTTTCGACTATGTAGAGAAGTGTTTATTGAGATTATCTGCAGACAGAATTAAAGATGATGGAGCTGTTTGTTTTGACGATTTACCAGATAATTGATTAATAGCTTTCCAGATCGATTTTGAATCTTTTTTCGATGAAATAAGGTCGCTAAAATGTTTTTTTTACGAGCAGATCTTTTCATAGCTGTAACTTTGTTACGCTGTTTCTTAAACTTTGCATCTTTTCCTGTTGACTGTAACAAGTTTTCACGAATTTTAATAGCAGCATTAATTTCATCATTTAACCACGGTGGTTTTCCATTGGGTTTGACACGTTTGATCTTAGTTGGGACATGTTTGTCGTAAATAGGGACAAATATGCTATACCAAGCTTCGAGAGCTTTGTCTGGATCAGTCTCCTGAAAAACACTGTAAAAGTCTGCTGTACATAAGTCATGAAGAAAATCGTCAGAATTAAAGGTTTTATAACTACGGAAAGAAATGCATTTGTGGCTACATCTAGGAATTGTTACGCCTTTTTTGGACCAAGTTAAGCATACGGGAAAATGATCACTGAGACCATAAACTGGTACGGAAGTTTCTGTAATATTTGTTGGATTGTTTACATATATATGATCAATGAGTGTTTCAGACTGTAGCGTTATTCTTGTTGGCGTGTCTATCAGTTGTGTTAAGTTATATGATTCAAAAATTCGTTTCCATTTATCATGAGGCTTAAGTAAATCAATGTTAAAGTCACCAAGCAATACAACATCTGTTGAATAATCTGAGACATCTTCCATCATTGCTTCGAATCTATCATACCATTCCACGCGTTCATCAGGGTTTCTATATAAAAAGCCTACTAATATCGGTTTAGTCCCTTTTAAACGAAACTCTATCCAGATGCATTCAATATTATGTTTATCAAATGATGGATCAGTTTATAGTTCATTGAGTGATGTACATATCCCAGAAGACCTGTTCTAGCTTAGATGTAGAGTCTCTCCTGATAACATTGTAACCTGGAATCATTACTAAATCGTCTAAGACTAAATTTGATAACCGAGATTCAGAGAAACAAAAACAATGAAAACAATTGTTAGCATTAGATAAAATAGAAGGTAAATCACATAATTTGTTTAACACATGACATGCATTTAGATAGCCAATTTTGAATCCTGAGTTTGTTAAACCATTCATTACTACTCTCGGTCTTGGGATAATTTGCCATTATTTTACAAGGAAAAAACAACAAACAAACAAACAAAAAAACAAAAAACAAAAACAACTTTACCTTCAATATGTGTACAATGCAAAGCAAAATCAGTTTGCAGGATATCAGGCAATTAGAAAAGTAAATATTACATGTGGAAAAAAAAGAAGAAAAAAACAAACAAGCAAACACACACAAAAACGCACACCTCTGCAACGTGTAATGACACAGAGAAGAAGTTAGAAAAAAAAAAGAGCAATAAGTTCAAACAGGTAACTCAGTACTAAAGAACGGGCACAATCACAAAACACCTATGCCTCAAGAAGACGCGAGAATTGTAAATGTTCAAATAATCAACGTCCTTCAACAACAGTACATTTCAAATGTCCCAAGTCCGAGTAATCATACGGCCGAAAAAAAGGGAAGATTATTACAATAATTCAACAGTCACATATCCAATCATATGACGACGTAAGTGCTAACATTTTGACTAGAATGAATGGGGAGAAATATATCGACTGAATCAACACACACACACACACACACACAACACACACACACACACACACACACACACACACACACACACACACAATTTCTTTCGCACACAAATAAATACCATAGAAAGACAAAACATTATACAATATATCAAAACATCATCACCCATTCTTACCAGTTGGCGGCAGTCCTCTGTTGGTCACGTTGCGTCACTAACTGTGATGCCAATGTCATTAACTGCTGCGCACAATAACCCAGAGGGTTAAATGAAGGCCAGTTTCGGGTGTCAGCATGACTCTCCTGTGTCAGAGGATTGACAGGTAGAGTTGTTGAACCCAAGGGAAAATGGGGCTGTGTTTGGCCAAAGCCAGATCCTTGAACCCTCTGCATAGAGAACGGATAAGGGGCGGGAAATCTGGGGTAAGGAGCGTCGGGAATCGTGTAACTCGGGCAGAGGAATGGAGGCGGACATGTGTCGGGATGGTGGGAATACTTGGTGGGGGACGCGAATTTTCACCGTTCAGTGTCTGACTATAAGCCTCAGCACAGGGATTATCCATACG
>CM031620.1:39177277-39179777 GCA_018398815.1 Conus ventricosus
ACGGCAACTATGCCTTAAGTAGTGAGTTGGTAAACATTATTTAAAAAAAAAAAATCATAAAAACAAACACAAAAAGAACACACTGCACAGAAAGAGCAATCAGAGAAATGTCATACCAAATCCACATCAATCAAAGAAGCGGCAAAGACATGAACATCAAAGAGACAACAGACAACATTCAAGCACACAAAAACTAGGACAACCATGCAACTGTTCTCGTCAAAAGAACAACATATATGCATGCTGGAAACATTCCGGTAACAAGACAGGCAATTGTTGCGTCATTACAGTTAATTCCAGCCAGGGGGAAAATTCCATGACGCTGGCAACAATGTAGTTTCTGGACCAACCTCTGCAGAAGAATGCTGTAGAGTCTTTGAAAGATAATGGAACAGTTGATTGGGAGGAAATTAGACTTATTTCCGACGATGTTTTTTCAAACAGATAATTTAAGTTAATCGGCATCGAGAGATCGAGAGGGAGAGAGAGAGGGGGGGGGGGGGGGGGAGAGAGAGAGAGAGAGAGAGAGAGAGAGAGAGAGAGAGAGAGAGAGAGAGAGAGAGAGAGAGAGAGAGACTCAAGACAGCTTAGTCATGGACAACACTGGCTCGGTTGAGGAAGCTACACAATGCATCCCATATATAAGACATAGAACGGGTAAGGTCACACACACACACACACACACACACACACACACACACACGAACGCACGCGCACACGCACACACACACACACACACACACACACACACACACACACACAGAGAGAGAGAGAGAGAGAGAGAGAGAGAGAGAGAGAGAGAGAGAGAGAGAGAGAGAGAGAGAGAGAGAGAGAAGCCCCCGCAGAACATGGCCAAGTCCACTGACACCATTCAGAAAACATCAGACCGATACGAACTGAGTACGAACTGATTCGAAGCTTCTGAACGGAACTACAAACGTTTGGAAAGAGGTCAATGAACATGAGAAGTGTGCTGATCAAACACTCGAATGATTCTCACCACACCACGCACATCCCCTCACAACGCTTTGCAGGAACATGCCCAACGATGTTTTCGGTAGATCCCGAAAGCTTAGGACGGCTGACAGGCGGAGTGGATGGTGATTTTTGAGGCAAATCAGCGTTTCGATAGAAAGATGTTTCGGAAACCTGATCTTTTGAATTCCTTGGCCAACAAGCGAGCACTGGATGTAGACATGGGTAGGGAGCGGCGTATTTGGTTGTATGAAGCCCCAACCCCCAATCCACCCCATCCCCACCCCCATCCCGATCCCCATTCTAACAGAAAACGAATCGAAGCATCCATTCAACAAACTTCTGCCTCTGACGGATTCTCGCTGTCTGTGTTTCTGTCTGTCTGCCTTATTCTGCCTGTCTTTCTGTCCGTCTGTCTGTCTGTCTGATTGACTGACTGACTGACTGACTCTCTCTCTCTCTCTCTCTCTCTCTCTCTCTCTCTCTCTCTCTCTCTTCTCTCTCTCTCTCTCTCTCTCTCTCTCTCTCTCTCTCTCTCTCTCTCTCTCTCTCTCTCCCTCTCTCCCCCTCCCTCTCTCTCTGCCAGCCTGTTTGTCTGTCCTCTCTCTCTCTCTCTCTCTCTCTCTCTCTCTCTCTCTCTCTCTCTCTCTCTCACATTTGCTAGATAAAGATATTTTAAGTGATGAAGAGCTTTCTAAAGTTATCGATGAGGGAGAAGACGAGTATTTCAATCGCCCCATTTCTAAAGAAGAAATTGTATTTGCCATGCGGAAAATTAAAACTAACAAATCGGCAGGACCCGATTCTATTACTGGTGAATTGTTGAAGTATGCTGGACCTCAAGTCGTTGATTTTTTACTAGCTCTTTTTAATCGAATTTTTGATGATGGTATCTTCCCAGAAGACTGGACAGAGTCTGTAACTTTGCCCTTATTCAAGAAGGGCGACGTAGATAACCCTAATAATTACAGAGGTATCTCTTTGGTTGACGTTAGTAGCAAAGTGTATAGTACTGTTATTAACAACAGATTGCAGGAATGGATTGAACATAATAACATCACGGGAGAGCATCAGGCTGGGTTCAAAAAGGGTTACTTTACTGTCGACCATATGTTTACTCTTCTTGCGTTTGTTCAGAAACAATTTTCATTAAATCGTAAATTTTATGTTGCATTTATTGACTTTGAAAAGGCCTTTGACTCCATCAATAGGAAGCTCTTGTGGTCTATATTATTAAAAAATGGTGTCAGAGGGAAATTATTTGGCTGCATTAGAGCCATGTACAAAGTTGTTAAGACTAGGGTAAGAAGTGGCTCCAATCTGACAGATTATATTAATTGTTCTGCTGGGGTTAGGCAAGGTGATGTTTGTAGTCCTGCGCTGTTTTCTGTATTCATTAATGAGCTTGCCATTGAGGTTATCAATAATGGCCTTCATGGTGGACGATTTCCAGAAGATGTGTTAGAATTATTTATCCTACTATTAGCAGATGATGTTGTTTTGGTTTCAGAAACGATAGTTGGCT
>CM031620.1:39187277-39202277 GCA_018398815.1 Conus ventricosus
AAAGAACTCCGTTTAGTGTTTGGGCAGGAAAAAGATCAGAAGAAGAGGACCCTTCCAAAAGAACTCCGTTCAGTGTTTGGGCAGGGAAAAGATCAGAAGAGGACCCTTCCAAAAGAACTCCGTTCAGTGTTTGGGCAGGGAAAAGATCAGAAGAAGATGACCCTGCCAAAAGAACTCCGTTCAGTGTTTGGGCAGGGAAAAGATCAGAAGAAGAGGACCCTTCCAAAAGAACTCCGTTTAGTGTTTGGGCAGGAAAACGTTCGGAAGACGCTGCTTCCACAAACACCTCTAAACGAAGCCCATTCAGTGTCTGGGCGGGAAAAAGAGTTCCAGAGGGCAGCGTGACTGCAAATCTCTCCAAGAGAGCTCCATTTAGTGTCTGGGCTGGAAAACGCTCCCAGGATCCTGACTCCGCGGAATCCTCGAAAAGAGGGCATTCAGCGTTTGGGCAGGGAAACGATCAGAAGGTCCTGAATCTACGGAGCTGTCAAAAAGAGGAGCGTTTAGTGTCTGGGCAGGAAAACGCTCGGCAAACGCCTCCAAAAGAGCCCCGTTCAGCGTGTGGGCAGGCAAGAGGTCCGCGGACAACGAACCCCCATCGTCGTTAAAGAGAACGCCCTTCAGTGTGTGGGCAGGGAAGAGAGGAGAGGACAAGGAGTCTTCAAACCAAAGAAAACGCACGGCGTTCAGTGTCTGGGCCGGGCGACGTAAACGAAGTGCCCTTCCCCTCCTCCACACTCGTGCAGCTTTTAGTGTCTGGGCTGGGAAAAGATCGTCAGAGCAATCGCTTCAGGAAAATGTCCAGAGATCGCTGAATGTACACAAAAGAGATCTCCGTCGTTCCAGATCGTCTGAAGAGTTTTCCTCGGACGTATCCACGCCTGAAACGCACCGACTGCAAAAACGAGCCGCCTTCAATGCATGGGCAGGCAAGCGTTCCGGGTTCCAGTCCTGGGCTGGGAAACGAGCTGTCTTCCCGTTCTGGCGCAGGACGACCTTACCGTGGTTCCTGTGGAAGCGCAAGAGAACGCCTTTCGGCGCCTGGGCCGGCAAACGAGCTGTCGGAAACATGGCGGACGACGGTGTCTCCAAACGGACGGCTTTCAGTCCCTGGTCAGGCAAAAGAGCTGCTGCCTATGACAAACGGCAGGCGTTCGGCGCTTGGGCGGGGAAGCGATCTGGAGACCTCGATGAAGAAGACAACTTCAGACCGGAGACTCCGTTTGAAGAATGGATGGAGAACCAAGACGGTCTTCAGGATGGTGACAATATGAACGACGAGACAGCCGCCTTCAACGGCTGGACAGAGAAACGAAATCAGCCAGATGAACTGAGAGAGTCTCTTGAGAACGCTCATAACAACATCCACATGCCACTCTTCAAAGCAGACATGCTTCCTGAGGGTATGCCCCCCGCACTGGACGACAGCAGCATCGACCGTCTGACATCCCAGGACGATTCCAACATTCCTGAAAGATTCCTCCTGGAGCACACACTCTTCTCCCCCTCCCCGGCATTCCCTTACTCTCCAGATTCTCCCACTTTGGACGGGATGCTCTCAGATGATCAGACGGACGACAGCGCTGCCCTGCCTTCCAAACGAATGTGGCACCTGGGCTTCGGCTCCTTCGGCAACTGGTACCAGAGGACGGGGCGGCAGCAGAGAGCGCTGAAGCTGGGCCAGTACCTGAGGAGAGCCCTGTCCCAGTCCCCGGACAAGCGACGCTTCAGCAGCTGGGCAGGGAAGAGAAGCTTTTCGAGCAGTCCTGGTTTCTGGGAAGTGACAGGAGAACGCTGACACTGAGCTGAAAGGTTCACCCCGCTAGTTTGTCTTGGGCAGCCTGGTCGCCATGCCGCTGTGGACGTCCATTGCTGTGTGCAGCGCCACCAACGGTCATTCCTCAGCGTCGCCACCTGCCTTGAAGCTGCTCTCGCTCTGCTCTCCCATGGACACGCTCTGCTGCAGCACATCAATCGTTAGCACACACCAGAGAGGCCCAATGGCCCATGGCATACTGTTGATTCGGGAAACAACAACGACGACGACGATAGCAACAACAACAACAACAACAACAGCAACAGCAACAACAACAGCAACAGCAACAGCAACAGCAACAACAACAGCAATAGCAGTAACAACATCAACGACAAGAAAAACAACAACAACTGCAACAACAACTTAAAATCAACTAACCAGCACTAATACTAACTAAAGCCATTAGAGTTTGCAACATTTAATTTATGGCATGCTCACGTTTTGTTATATATGATGAGTTTTCTTCGCTTGTTCAATTTTCATTGACTTGAAGCGATATCGGGCCATCTGATGAGTTTTCTTAATTTGCTCATTTTTTTTCATTGACTTGAAGTGATACCAAGCCATATAATGAGTTGTATTTATTCTTTCATTTCTCATTGACTTGAACTGATATCGGGCCAGGATGTGTGATGGTGTGGGCGGTGATGATGGCACACGTTTCGCTGATTATTCTGCCATGACTGCTTTGTTATTTACCCGTCGGGTGAACTGCTGTTTTGACTTGTAACACGACTGATTTATTCCACATATTGTCAGGCATACACTATTAATTAGTATACATTGAATCAAAGTGTCAAATGCTGTTATGAACATTATTTTTTATCACAACGTCCAAGGGCACATGGAAGTGTCTTATAGGTTTTTTTTTTAAAAAGTCAAAATGTGTAAGCTGCTTTGGATGATACAGTAACTTATTCACCGTATTAAAGAAAACATTGAAGAATATCTCATACTTTGTGTAAATGATCAGTGTTCTCTTGAAGATGTCTTGTCCCGTGAAACTGCTCAACATTTTTTCAAATTGTCTGGCACTGAAGTTTGAGTCAACAGCCGAATAAAAACAAACAAACAAACAAACAAACAAACAAAAAACATTTAGCAAATAGAACATTTAAACATTCACACCTTCATAATTACTCACAAGTATTAAACAGGCAAGCAAACAAAAAGTAGATATAAAAACAACAAACAAATGAACAAACAAACAGATATACGAGCATTTTATAAATCCACAGCGCAATAACAGACGTAGACGCTTGCAAACAATGGTGCATGTCTTTTCTGTTTCTTCGCAAAAAAAGCTCGTATCAATATGTGACATGAAAAGGGGGAAAGAAGTAAAAAAAAAAAAAAAAAGACATTGTAAAAAATAAAATCGAGAGAAACACAGCAACAAATATCAGCCCAGGACAAAAAAAAATAGTGAATACAGTGAGAAAGGCCTACAACTTTGCCAACACTCCTTTGTCAAGCCGTCAAAGAACAAACCAGTCAGCTAAACCTACATACTGTTCTTATTGTGTTACCATAACTTTAAAAAGGCCGTTTACATTCAATGTTTTCCTTGAAAAGAAAATCATAGTTCAAATTGTTCGTTATCGTTTAAGAGCTATTGAACTGCGTCATTGTTTTGTCAGAAATGCGTCAAGATGTCACCCCTCATTTTGTATTGTTGGCTATACCTGACAATGTGTTTTGATTGACGGCATTAATGTGCTGAGGCTATAAAATGTCGTATTTTGATTTGCTGTTTGTAAACACGGCTGACCAGGATACACAATCATACCATAGGTCGGTTTATATTTACGTACTTTGTTTTTCCAGTGATAACATCTATTAAAAAAGATGAATCTGTAAGTTGGCTGCTGCGACAGTAAAGGAGCAATGTGGATAGAACCATGGAAACTTAGTGCCATCGTTAGTATACAAACATGAAATTTCCGTGTTCATTTTCTCCCCATACAAGTCTTCACCACCATCTTCACTCCTCTTTGGACAGCATGCAAGCCAAGACGGTAAACAGGCGAAGGTCAGTATTCTGGCCTCGCTCTCCCTACTATTCGTCCTCGTCATAGTCAAGCCAAAACGGTAGACAGGCGAAGGTCAGTATTCTGGCCTCGCTCTCCCTACTATTCGTCCTCGTCATAGTCAAGCCAACACGGTAGACAGGCGAAGGTCAGTATTCTGGCCTCGCTCTCCCTACTATTCGTCCTCGTCATAGTCAAGCCAACACGGTAGACAGGCGAAGGTCAGTATTCTGGCCTCGCTCTCCCTACTATTCGTCCTCGTCATAGTCAAGCCAACACGGTAGACAGGCGAAGGTCAGTATTCTGGCCTCGCTCTCCCTACTATTCGTCCTCGTCAGAGTCCTGTTCCTCGTGCAGGTCACTAAACACTTCCGGGCACCATAGTCATAGTGAGCCGCTAGAGAGACTTGATCCTCTAGCTGGGCAGGCTGACATTAGCAGCCGCATCGTGCGGTGAACAGACACCTTACCTGTGAACAGGACGCGGAGAGAAAGGTGATTAAGTTAACCGGAAGTGGCGAATACCTTCAACATGCGCAATGGGACTCTGTCTAAATAATGGCGAAGATACTGATTTTGTCTCCTGTGCGTCCTTGTTCCAAACTGTTCACTGTGACTAGAATACACGTCAGTCCTTGATGACCAATTGCAGTGTAAGGGGGGGGGGGGGGGGGGGGCAGAATCTTCGTGTAAGGATAATGAGTTTGTGTTTAGTTTTCCTTACTATTTTTTTTTTTTGCTGCTTCGGGAATGAACGCATACAGAATTCTGACATTCTTATTAAATATTTTCAGTCACCAACAATAATTGTTTGGTTAGCTATAATTATCAGCTTGTGTTTAGTTTTCCTGACTCATTTTTGCTGCTTTGGGAATGAACGCAAACACAATTCTGACATTCTTATGTGAAAACATGTTCAAAGTCATTAACACCTGTTTGATTAGCTATAAGATCAGGCAGACAGAATGTTAAAGCCTGTCGTATTAACAGAACAGCCGCTGAGAAAGCACTGAACATGTATGGTAATGGTGTGATGGAGATTGTGTCTTCGCCATATATTGTGCTTGAACGAAAGAACTCCATCAGAACTGAAATTACATGAGAACGATCGCTTGTCAACATGCCTTCTTCTGACTTGTTTTGTTTATTATGTGATTATGACCTTTCTCTATCGATGTTGCGGTGGTTCCACGCGTTACTATCTTGTTGTTGTTGTTGTTGTTGTTGTTGTTGTTCTGAGGCGGATTAGGTGTGTGTATAAAGAGAGAATGGCAAGAGGGAATGAAAGAGTAAAGTAAGCGCACCGACTCCTGTTCCTTTCCCCTCTTTCTTCATCTAAGATATTTTCAGAGAGAGAGAGAGAGAAAGAGAGAGAGAGAGAGAGAGAGAGAGAGAGAGAGAGAGGAGAGAGAGAGAGAGAGAGAGAGAGAGAGAGAGAGAGAGAGAGAGAGAGAGAGAGGCAGACAGACAGACAGACGGGGGGAAAATACAAAGAAATCAATGTGATAACACACCCCTTCTCCCACTTTCACCATCCTTCCCCTCCCTCCTACCCTTCCACACTTCTCTTTAGTCTGTGCCCCATTCTACGCCAGCCGCTATTTTCTCTTCTTCAAAACACGTTTTATTTCGGCGCGGGTATGGTCTCCCTCCCACCCCCACCCCACCCCCTTCCCATTTCTTGGCAGTCTGCTCCGTCTGGCAGCCGACTTGTCACCTTAAAATAAAGACACCCTTCCCCATCCCATCCCAAATCCCCCCTCCCCCCCCCCCCCCCCCCCCCCCCCCCACACACACACACACTTCTCTGGAGGGATGATCCGCCCCTATATAGTCGTGTATGTCTTTTTTCCCCCTGATCTTGTTGCTGCTGTGGCTCTTGTTCATATTGATAGAGAATGTTCTGTTGTTCTTCCTCTCCTCCTCCTCCTGCTCTTCCCTCACTGCCTCTGCCTCCTCCTCCTGCTCCTCCCTCACTGCCTCTGCCTCCTCATCCTTTTACCTGCTGGTCTTCTTTTCGGTTTCATTTCTTTGTCAATGTCTTCTTCTTCTTCTGCTCTTCTTCTAACCATGCTCACCAGCAAACACACACACACACACACACACACACACACACACACACACACACACACACACACACACACACACATACACACTCACTCGCGCGCGCGCGCACGTTCACGAAGATATACTCACACACACTTAAAAATAGTTATTTGGAGCGGGTTTTTTTTTTTTTTGGAAAGAAAAGGGGAAGACGGTACCAGCTCTGAATTTCTTATCTTGATCTGACCAGCATGTGCACTGTCCAGTACTGTGAATAAAAGCAGCTTTCATTTTACAGATTTGACGGATCCGGATTGAAAGTGGAAAGAAAGCAGATAAATCACAGTCTCACTGATTCAAGCACAAAATGAAGACGCGTACATATGGATTCATAATAATTGGAATACTGGTTTCCTTTGTTATTTCACTTTTTCTCTTTTTTTTTGTTTTTTTTTTTCTCTCTTTCTTATTCTTATGCTTTTTCTTTTTCTTCTTTTCCAAGGGGTCAAATTTACATATCAAGTAAACGCGTTTTCAGGTTGGATGCATCCTTTAAAATTTAAGCAAGGCACACGTTCAACACTCCCTTCCCTGTCTATTCACTCTCATGTGCACCTCCCCCATTCCTTACTCCTTACTCCACTTTCACCCCTAACTTAAAACAAAAAGAAAGCAATTTCTTTAAACACTTTTCGTTCTTAACCTAATGTCCGGTGTGGTTCAAACTCAAATGGAAAGACTGAAACCCATGTCTGAGTTTCATTTTCCTAATCAGCATCTGTGAGTGTGTCATTGAACATTTCTAGCCAACACTACAGGTGCCTGTATTCCTCGGCCTTGGTGACGCATTGGGATTCTACGAAAGGAAAGGTAAAACAGGGCCCCTGAATGTAGGGTCAGACCGAAATGGAAACTCCGTGACATTATCTTTATCATTCTTATCTTCACTGATCGTCATGCAAACACAATCTCTCCGTGACATTATCTTATCAGTTTTCTCCTCACTGATTCGTCATACAAACACAATCTCTCCGTGACATTATCTGTATCATGTTTTCTCCTCACTGATCGTCATACAAACACAATCTCTCCGTGACATTATCTTTATCATTCTTCTCCTCACTGATCGTCATACAAATACGATCTCTCCGTGACATTATCTTTATCACTCTCATCCTCACAGATCGTCATTGCAAACACAATTTCTCCGTGACATTATCTTTATCATTCTCCTCCTCACTGATCGTCAAGCAAACACAATCTCTCCGTGACATTATCTTTATCATTCTCCTCCTCACTGATCGTCATACAAATACAATCTATCCGTGATATTATCTTTTTCATTCTTCTCCTCACTGATCGTCATTTAAATACAAGGTCTCCGTGACATTATCTTTATCGTGTTTTCTCCTCACTGATCGTCATGCAAACACATCTCTCTCCGTGACATTATCTTTATCATTTTTCTCCTCACTGATTGTCATGCAAAAACAATCTCTCCGTGACATTATCTTTATCATTCTCATCCTCACTGATCGTCATACAAATACAATCTCTCCGTGACATTATCTTTATCATGTTTTCTCCTCACTGATCGTCATGCAAATGCAATCTCTCCATGACATTATCTTTATCATATTTTCTCCTCACTGATCGTCATACAAATACAATCTCTCCATGGCATTATCTTTATCATGTTTTCTCGTCACTGATCGTCATACAAATACGATTCTCTCCGTGACATTATCTTTATCATGTTTTCTACTCACTGATCGTCATGCACAAACTTTCGGTGACATTATCTTTATTCCCTCATCCTCACTGATCGTCATACAAACACAATCTCTCCCGTGAGATTATCTTTATCATTCTCCTCCTCACTGATCGTCATACAAATACAGTCCCAGTCTCTATTGTCCCTCCATGCCCTATTGTCGTGGTGATCTTGCTGTGGATTATTCCCAGCCACACCCGTGGTAACTGGTGGTAACTTTGAGTTCATAGTCGTGGATGTCAACAAGTTTACGAGACTGTGGCTGGACGGGCGTGATGGTACCCTTGGCTGGGGAAGCTGACACGCATTGGTTGCGCGACCAGGGAAGTCGTTAGCAGAGGGCTGGATAGGTAACATGTTGCATCAGAAGAGACAACACTGAGCACCAGCGGAGGACTCGGCTGTAGTGCAGTGTCTGTTCTGGTGGGTTGCCCAGGGACGACCTGATATGATTTTCTTCTTGGGACCTTCGGTGCTAGGGCTCAGTGGAAATGAATTATTAAGAGTGGCCGTGTATGGTGTGGACAGAACGAGCGATGTGAAAGCAGTATCACTGAGACAGCGACTTTAACACAACAACAACAAGAACAACAACAGCAGCAACAACAACAACAACAACAACAACAACAACAACAACAACAAACAACAACGGCGACGACGACAACAACAATACAAAACAACAACAGAAACAAAAAGAACACAAAGACAAAACAAGAACAAAACAACAACAAACAGCAAACAACGGCAGCAACAACATCAACAGCAGCAACAACAACAACAACACTAACAACAAGATTATTATAGATAATTGGATGACTGAAAACGTGTATAGAAAGAAAGAATACATGGACTCTCTTTGAGCTAAAACACATTTTCGATTGATAAATTTTGCATCTCACAATGTAAGTAATTAACATTGTTGTGCGTTTCACAAATGTAACATCGACGAACAATTATACAGACCCTAGTTTGGGTTTACATTTTATAGGAACCCTCAACATGGAAAGGTAATACGGGAATCATAGCTATTTGTCACTGCACCTACTTTAAAGCTATAAAACCAAGTTCATTTAAAACAAATCAAAATAAAAACCAACAAACAAAAACAAACCAAAAAACACTAACAAATTGAAAGACTGAAATTACTTTTTTTTTAAAACAAGACAAAAATGATGAGAAAAAAAACAAACAAAACAAAAACGATCACAGTAACAACTGGAACGACTGAAATGATTTTTTCTTTCTTTCTTACTTCAGCGGAAATCAGACTAGGTATACATGCTCCGGTTAAACAAATAATCTGACAAACATCGACCAAAAATCAAACAAAAAAAACAAAATAAAACAAATAAACAAACAAGCAAACAAACGAAAAAACAAACAAACGTGAAACACAAACATGTCTATTGCTGGATGGTCAGATTCTGGAATATAAACAAAAAGTTTAGTTCCTGGGGGTATTTCTAACTCCTAAGCTGAACTGAAAAACACATATTGAAAACTTAATTGATAAAACAAGAAAAAGATTAAACATTCTTAAAATTATATGTTATCAACCATGGGGTCAGGACTATCATGCCCTTTTACGTCTATACATCTCTTTAGTCCGATCGAAATTGACTTACGGGCAGGAAGTGTATTTCTCTGCGCCTAATTATCTTTTAAAGAGATTGCAAAGCTTGGATAGTAAGGCCATGAAATTAGCTCTGGGAGTCCCAGTGCACACAAACACTCATAGATGTTATAAAGAAACAAATATTTTACCTCTAAATGAGAAGCGAATATTGGATGTATCCAAATATATGGTCAGAAGTCTTTCTGTTGAAAATTCGGTAACTGAAAAAATACTGATTGATTCCAGTAAAGATTTTCCTAAGAGGTCTAAAAACACATCTTACATTCAACCAATTAGAAACTACACATCTGACTTTGTCACATTGCAATATTGATATTACTGCTATACCAGAATTTCCTGCAGTACCTCCAATGCCTCCTTGGGAGCACCTAAATGCTTCTTTTGATTACAAATATACTTTGTTAAAGAAAAGTGATAATATAAATATTTTAACAACTGAAGTTCGTGAACATTATTTTAGAAAACAGCTATCCAAATCATTTAAAAGTGTTTACAGATGGGTCGGTAATGGAATCCTCTGACAGTGGTTCAGGCTTTATAATACCAACCTTAAATGTCAGGAAATCATATTATGTAGGAAAGGGGTTTTCAATCTATACCTCAGAATTATATGCAATACTGAAGGCTTTGACTTACATATATGATACATCAAGTGCTTTCTATCAAATTTTACTTTGTGTTGATTCCAAATCTGTTTTAAAGTCACTAGAGCATTGGGACTGCAAAGCTAGAAAAGATTTGCTTTTTGAAATAAAACATCTACTGCATTGTTTCATTACACTAGGCATAAGAATAGATTTTTGTTGGGTCCCATCTCACTCTGGTATAAAGTGGAATGAAATAGCAGACAGTCTTGCAAAAGAAGGAGCAAACAGAAAGACGGAAAATTTACTAAACAATCCCTTAGATCTATCCTCTTGTGAATTGATCCAAATTATGGAAAAATGTATGCATAAGCAGAATTCTAGTCAAAAAATGGCTGCTTTACCGTCGTGCCCAAGGCACATTGTTAGATTAATTCATAAATTAAGGCTGAATACTTGAAACACTAAATATTCTCATGGTATTTCTTGTGTATGCAGAGAAAACATTTCTGTGCATCATCTTTTGTTTGAATGCTCAGTGTTGACCCCACTCTATGAGGAGAAAGGTATTCAGATGAATAACTTTGAAAATGTTAATACTGTCTTATATGGTTCATATGTTGCTGAAATTGCCATGGTTATTTCGCAGTCACAGGTTGCAAAATTTTTATGAAGATCAACAATTTTGTGTACCGCTAGGGTATTTCACTCATGTCAATATGCATATATCAGATGTGGGTTTGAAAGTACTAATGTGGGTGATAAGTTAAATGTGGAGGTGTGTGTGCGCGTGTGTGTGTGCGTGTGGGTTTATTATTATTATTATTATTATTATCATTATTATTATTATTATTTTTATTTATTTTTATTTTTTTATTTTTTTTATAAAAGTGTCTAATATCATCTGGCGATGAAAGACATTAAATAAACCACTGAACTGAACTGATCAGCAGATGCGAGGTATAGTACATACTCAGTGTATTCCGTCGACAAAAAAACAAAACAAAACAAACAAACAAACACACAAACAAACTTGAAACATGGAAAATGTCTCATTTTTTTCTTTCTTCTGTTCAGCGGAGATCAGATTCAGTACATAGTCAACGTATTCCAGATCGCCAAAATACCGGTGATTTCTTCAAAATACAAAATTCATGTCAAACACATTTATTTTCTATTGTATTTCAGCATTCAGCATTAAGAGGAGGTCGGAATAGCTCAGAGCATCGGACTCGTAATCTTTGGGTTGCGGGTTCGCATCTCCGCCGGGCCGTTTCGGTACAGGGGGATTTTTCCCTCGGAGTTAACATTGGTTCTGACTCCATTTCCCATACAGTCCTTCGAATGAGACTATAAACCGAGGTTCCGTGTGTGAAACGCACGCACAACATTCTGCACACACGTAAAATCCCATCACCAAATTTCGGAAGAAAAGCCCAGTTTGGCCGTTGGTATGGATGACACGTTACACATAGCCTGCACCTTCCCCGAAGTTGGAGTACGGCTGCCTTAATGGCGGGATAAATAAAAAAAAACTAACAAAAAAAACCGGTCATACACACGCAAGTGTCAGAATAAACAACTTGATGATTGTGACCCTCTACGGAAAGAAGAAGAGAGAAAAAACTCACGAACAGCTACAGCGTTTCTCAGTGCTTCATTAGAACTATGGTGCTCTTATAAAGTATGGTGTCAACAGGCAAGCACATGCTTTTGAGCATGCTTCAGTTCAAAATTGCATGGAACTGTACATACGTATATATGCCCCCTCTTTCGTTCTTTTTCTTTTTTCAAACGCACTTAAAACAAGTACAAAGTGAACCAGGATGTGAACGCAATATAAAGACATACAAACACATGCAGCAAAACTCGCTTCTGTTCAAAACTTTTAGCCTACTCTGACAAAAATAGTACATAATTACCCTTCTGTCTGTTTTAATTGATGAATATTCCCCTATATCCCCCCCCCCCTCCCCCAAGGATAGCGTTCAACACACACACACACACATAGTGAACCAGGAACTCACACAATGCGATGTGTTAACAGACATGCGCACGCTGCATGACACGCTTCAGTTGAGCCCTGTATTGAACTGTGACAGAAACTGGCACCGTGACACTTCTTAATGTATCTGCTGTATCCAGAATTATTCACGCTTCTTTTATCTTTTATGAAGATGTAAAAAATGTGCGTTGTGAATAATACAGTGTATAAGAGCGAATGTACTCGATTTCTTTTTCATGAAGACGTGAACAATTCTAAACGAATTGATGTCGGGAGTACTTACATAGCGCCTACAATCGGTTCAAAACCAAGCTTTGAACGCTTTACAATCCACACTGTCGTCTACCTGGGTAGGGTCGACTGAAGAGCTGCCTGCAGGCGCTACAGACAGTCGGTTCCCGTGTCATTCAGTTGAAGGTCAGCCACTCAGTTTTCCTGTCATTCCTCGACTGTCACTGAAGATGCATGCTATTTGTGTACATGTCATCCATACCAACCACCAGCGTGGCCTTCCGAAACTTTATGATAGAATTCATATGTGCATGATGGTATGCGTGCCTTGATGCACATAAAAGAAAACTCGTTCCAAGACCTTTTCTGAAGATGAAATCAGAACCTTTTTTTTTAATCCGAGAGGAAAATCCCATTCTATCGAAAATGCTCGGCGAAGATTCGAACCCAGAACAACTAGGATTGATTGTTGAAGAGGCGTTGAGACTAAATCTCAGGTTGTACTAACTCTCCACAGCTCCCAATACCTAGTCGTGTACAACACGTCAAAGAGATGAAGAGAGGGCGATAAAAACTCATTTGGTTCAGCGCTGGATTCGTAGTCCCGGTGACCCTGGGGTTGCGGCTTCGAACCCCCCACCAGGCCGTTTTCCTACAGGGGAATGTTTCCCTCGGCGTCAATAACGGTTCTAATGTCATTTCCCCAAATGTCCTTCGACTGTGACTAAAAAACCGGGGGTCCCGCGTGAGCGCACACGTACAGTCTTACACTCACGTAAAATCGCATTACAGACTTTCTGAACAGAAGGTCAGTTTGGCCGTTGGTATGGGTGACAGGTTACAAACAGCATGCACCCTGCGTTAAGAAGCGAAAGAATAGAAGATGAAACTGAGACATCGATATAGACCCAGTGACACGGGAAGCGACTGAATGAAACACCAGCAGAGGCTCTTCAATCGGCTTTAATCGGCTTTGCCCAGGTAGTCAATCCTTTGTGTAAACGCAAAGGCAGTAGCATTAGAAACAGTAGGAAGGAGGAGGAGGACGAGGAGGATGTGACGGATTTATAAAGCCCCATTCAATAAATGATGGTTGAATGTTCAGACAAGAATGATAGACCGTTGTAGGAAAGTTAAACTTTCGTCCACTCCCTTCACGTTCTTTCTAAAGATGGAACAAGAGGTTTGATTTTCAACAATAACAACTAAATTTAATAAAATATGAATAACGATGAAGATGATCTGCAGTGAGTATGTCGTTTTGTTGTTTTGAATGCTGATGTTCGTTTGCTCTTTATGAAATGGATTTCACACAAAAGGAAACTAATCATACACATTCACTTTGAAACAGCAAAGTTTATGTTCTTCTCCGTTCCGTTTATGCAATAGCACAAGTATCGACTGTCCGTTTGTGCTTAAAATGTCCTTTGGAGAATACACGAAGAAATATAGTTATGCATTACAAAAAAAAAAATAAAAGAAATGTCTGAGTGTGTTGTTGCGTGATTGAATGTGGAGGGATGTGTTCATATGACTGGTACTCGGCTTCACGGAATCCTGTTGTCTTCCGGAGTTCCGCTGATGCTCAGAGTCCACCTCCAGACCTCAGCAACGTTGACACACCAACATGTTCCTCAGCAATGAAGAATGTAGTAGGATAAGGATGCGTGGCGAAGATAAAGATAAGATAAGGAAAAAGAACCTGCAAGATAACGATCGTCTTAAATCTTGCACTATAATGGCACATCACTAATCCACTCACTACACGCTCCAAAACACTAGCTTACTCTATCATTTACAATTGATTTCCTTAAAAAATTTGCTTTACGATAAAACTCGTTAGCAAAGAAGAAAAGTATACACGAATATTCCAATTTGCCTTAATTGTGTAATTCGCCAAGGCTTAATGCTTAATGAATTACAATTATATTTAATCCCCGAACAGATTAAATCAAATCGCGTTAATCTTCATATTACACAGATCACTTAGATCCAAGAAAAATGTTTCGTTCATAACTTGAACTCGTTTACGATTCTCCAAATAATAAATCTGCATTCACACAAATATCATATCTTCTAAATATGGTTGTATGCAACGGTGAAACTGAAATAGAATTTGCATAATATAGATTAATACATGACAACACAATATGATGAGAGCAAACAAATGAAAATGACAGCTCCATAATCAATCATATGTGTTGACTGGTAAATCTGACACAAATAATTTAGAGCATTTTAGATGATCGCGCGCACAAAATATTATTGAACCGGCAAATGTGCCTTAATACGATTATATTGAGATAAATTTTGTTGCGCCACACAAAAAAAAAAAAAAATGGTTTCGATCTATTGACCTCCACACAGTCTTCAATGGCTACAGTTATCGACTTGACCACGGAACGATGAAACTCGTCAAAGCCTTCCCCGCAAAGGTTGTGGATGTTGTCGATCTGCCCTGCAGTCCCCTTTCAGTCTGGGCTTGACTGATTCCTTCAACAGGCTTCTTCTTCTCGAAAAATTTGACCTTTCGTGTCGAGCCAATTTCTTGTCAACTTGGTTGATCAGTTTGTATGAAGCAACGGCCAACACTTACTGCACATGCGCGGATGAAAAACAACTGATATTTCGATAATTATGATTGGTCAATACCATGGTTTTCCATACTCTAAGATTGTAAAATTATTTTATTATTAATACAAATACAAGTCTACACAACGTTTAAAATCATAAGAGTACTGCACTAAAGCAAAAACTAACAATTAGTTTCGTCGTTTGGATATAGAAATATAAAACAAGTGCAGAGCAAATAAACGTCATGCATCAATTGCGTCATTTTCTCAATGAAAATGGCCCGAGCTTATGAATGAACGTCACA
>CM031620.1:39210920-39215920 GCA_018398815.1 Conus ventricosus
CTCCAATGATGGTGCGAATGATTAGGATTAGTATACATGAGCCTTGGTACTTTGCAATTCATTAGCTGCCTTTCCACCTCGACTTTCACACCTGGTCAAAAAACCATGCGTTTACATCTGGCGACAATTTGTTCAGTTAGGCCAACTACAGAAGCCCTAACCAGAGTCATGTACAGTTGGTATCCAGTGCATTTAATGTTTCTGTACTCTTTAAAATTGGGCCAAGTCCTGATTCATTAAACACTACTCATTGCTCTCTCTCTCTTCTCTCTCTCTCTCTCTCTCTCTCTCTCTCTCTCTCTCTCTCTGTGGCAGTAACTTTCTTGAAAATGTCATGATGTGCTATTTGGCTTCCATTGTTTTGATTTCCGTCTTATATCAGCTTATGACAAAACTGATCAGGATCCTACGCCTGTTCAAATGTTATATAAAAAAAACAATGTCATTTCAAATAACAGAATCAAACATATTCATGCCTTTGATTAAATTATTTCAGATGCAGATGATGCCAAACTGTATTTGCATGCCAGAAAATCAGGAGACATGGGCATATATTTGACTAATGTGAATGATTTGATCAATCAGGGTATGAATAAAGCTTTTCTATTAAACGTTTGGCAATATGTATAGACAAGACGAAAATTTGTCGAAAGGATACACGTGTCACGAGTGTTATGGTCTTATCAGGACAGCTGCTTCCAAACAGTGTGTGGGTGTCGAGAAATTAAGGTCAGCTCTTCCCCGTATTTGGTTTAGTGATGACGCTCAATCCTTTTGTGGTAACTGGGGCGCGTTCTTTGCATATATGCAATGGGTAAAATAAGACATTTGGCACCTAATGAAGAGAACGCAGTGGACAAATGGGAATCGGTGGGTTTGAGAGAAAGGTACATGTAATTTGACACTGGCTTCACTCAAAAATGAAAAGGGCTTGTTTACAACACCACTTTAAAGCAAGACTGGTTCACACACGACAAATCAGCCTTTTGTCCATTATGCATAAGTCTTGACGTGTTCCAAATGTTCGTCATCTCATATTGTACGTCATAATTAATTACGTTTCTTTTGCTGTGATGCGTCCCTTTTAGGTTTCTTAATTAAATTCTGTTAGTGCTGTAACATTTCCTTTCACGGAGTAACAGAGGAAAATTATGACTGAATACATTTTGCTTTAAAACGTGCTCGTAATCATAACATGAGATAGCTGTTTATTCTTACAAAAAAAAAAGCCCACGTAACTGAACTCCCTATTTCTTAAGTTGTTGTATGTTGATGCCTTCAGTTAATGAAAATGCAATTTTTAATTCTACCATGTTTCAGATCTAAACATTTGAGACACGATGTGTTCATTGCACATTTTTTGGTTTTACATATGTTCATATCATAATGCTATATGTCTGCACTACTGCATAATTCTTCATGAATACGTAAGTGACTTAGCTCATTGCTCCCTCCCCACAACCCCTCACCTACACTGAATCCGTCACCACTCATTTCCCCGCCTAGTTTCTCCCTTCCTTTCTCTCCCTCTTCATGCTAGTCTTCCCCTGTCCCCCTTCCATTCTTTCTCTATTACCAGCTGCAGTAAGAAGACGATCCAGGCAGGCTCCAGGGAGCAGACCCAATTAAGGGGGCGGTACTCAACTGTCAGCAGCGGTGATGGTCAGCCACCTCTTCAGCCAGCGCCCGTTCCCTTTGATGGGGCGTGGTGGACCGGCTGTCTCTGCTTCGTTGTCCTATAGCTCCTTTCTCTACTGTCTTCATCCTGTGATCCATCCCGTTTATAGCACCATTGTTAATGGAACTGTCTTCTCTGTTTTTAATACTGTCACACAAACTAAAGAGACAGACAATGGTTGTTGGTTAGGTACCTGTCGAGATTAGATGATAGTGGCTGGCAAAGACATGGATAAGAGATGTCAGCGCCAAATAATAAACTGGTGAACTGAGCATATGAACAATGAACAAGAACGCCAAACCACCAAACAATACTTTGAACCAAAGGATATGCTAACATCACCCCCCCCCCCCCCCCCCCCCAAAAAAAAAAAAAAAAAAAAAAAAACTACGTTAATCTGGTCATGTAACAAAACCTCATGGCTTTGCCAAAATTATTCGGGGGGAGGAAAACGAAAGGGAAAACAGAAATATCAAAAGACTGATATCATTGCACAATAGAAAAAGAAACCAATTAAGAAAACAAAACCATTTCCTGGCACACAACCTACAGACGGGTGGGGTGGAGGGGGGGGCGGGGTCTTGTGATCATTTCTTCAATGTGGTGCCCCGATGAGTATCCACACTTGAGGCGGGAGGGAGAGGGAGAGAGAGAGAGAGAAAAGAGAGAGAGAGAGAGAGAGAGAGAGAGGAGAGAGAGAGAGAGAGAGAGGGCGAGAGAGAGAGAGAGAGAGAGAGAGAGAGGGGAGAGAGAGAGAGAGAGAGAGAGAAGAGAGAGAGAGAGAGAGAACGGCACACAGAAAAACGAGCTTACCATTGGTGAGAAACGCATGCTGGCGACGTGGAGCACACACACACACACACACACACACAACCTACAGACGGGTGGGGTGGAGGGGGGGCGGGGTCTTGTGATCATTTCTTCAATGTGGTGCCCCGATGAGTATCCACACTTGAGGGCGGGAGGGAGAGGGAGAGAAGGAGAGAGAGAGAGAGAGAGAGAGAGAGAGAGGAGAGAGAGAGAGAGAGAGGAGAGAGAGTACATGGCATTGTAAGTGTCTATGTGCTGGCTATCAAATACAATGACCATTTTGGAGCCAGCAATATCGTGTTCTGACGGTGTAAACGTCCTGGTTCATTGCCAACAGTGATATTCCACTTGTTATGGAGTGATGAATGTTTGTTGTCCTTGTTGACTACCCACCTCATTGCTTCAGTTACGTGAGCTGAAAGCGTAGCTGTATTAGATGTTTTACCCTCATTGTATTCTAATGTTCGTGTAACTGATTAGGCCAGTGTATAATAACAAATCTCCGTTCTCTGTCAACCGTGAGCCCCTTACGCTGACAGCTGACCGTATATGAACAGCAGTGTACACTCACTTGCGGGTGTAGCCTTCTCTCATTCTTTACCACAGCCTCCCACATGGTTCGTGTTGTCTATAACAGAGCCAGTTCCACTAGCGCGCGCCTTCAGCAAAATCCCCACACTCGGGAAGATAATGTATAGCGTACTTTACTGGCACGTGCTCTCTCTCTCTCTCTCTCTCTCTCTCTCTCTCATAGTGACCAGGGAGAGTGTGGACAGGGGCACTGATCCGGTGTAACGAAAAGTTTTAACTCCCCGAATGGTTTAACTCCCAGGGAGTTAAACTGTTCATTTGTAAATTTTAACTCCCTGGGAGTTAAACTAGAATATAAAAAAATTAACTCCCTCTGTGTTTCAGTTTGACTCCAGGGGAGTTATTCTGACATACCACCAGAATGACTCCCACCCACCACCCACAACCCACTCCCCGCACCTCGCTACCATCCATGCATCTTATATATATATATATATATTTTCGAAATGTGCGTGCGTGTGTGGTGTGTGTGTGTGTGTGTGTGGTGTGTGTGTGTGTTCTTACACTAACTTGCCAGATCAAGACTTGTCAGGTAGAACTGTTTCCTTCGATATTATTGGTTTCTGTGAATTAGTCACGTGTCCTGAATTTTATTGAAAAATGTGTGTTTTCTGACTGGCTGGCCGACTTTCACTTTTAGCTTGGCACACGCACACCACCACACCTGTGACGAGTCACTTGACAACTTCATCAGATCGGTCCCAAGCAGCCACTCTCTTGTACAAATTGTACAAAAACAGCCCCCCCCCCCCCCCCTTTTTTTTTTCTCTATCCCATGTGTCTCACACACAAATTTCTAATATATGCCAACTCTTTTTCTCCTTCCTTCTCTCCCAGATGTAGGGAGTCAATACAAACAATTTTACGTCACGTCGCGACTACTCGTCATTCTCTCCCCACATTCCTTACCCTCTCACCCCCCCCCCCCCCCCCCCCCCCCCCCCCCCACCCCCCCCCCCCCCCCCCCCCCCCCCCCCTCCACTCCCTAATTTGGCGCATGACACAATGAAAAATTGAAAATGTTCCATTTCTACACCATTGAGTGCAATGGCCTACACTTACGGGTGACTGTTCGATAGTCGCATTGATTCCATGAGAGAGAGAGAGAGAGAGAGAGAGAGAGAGAGAGAGAGAACGCCAAAGACTGAAGCTACAGTATTTCTACCAAATGCATCACATCAAACCATTAATTCATGTATATACAGACTTTACATAATATTATATACAAAAAGGCATAGTAAAATATCAAGGACATGCATAGATGAGTACATGAATATGTACACGGACATTTCCTTTCGCTATGATGATGATGATGATGATCATCATGGACATTAAATCCCCTTCTCCATTCTCTTACCGAAAGACACATGGGAATAGGTGGGTGGGGAGTCATCTTAGTCATGATCAGATTAACTCCCCCTCTGTTACAAAGTAACTCCATGGGAGTCAGAAAACACGTGTACACATTAACTCCAGGGGAGTTGTTCTAAACTGTGAAAAACTGACTCCCCTTAGTGGGCGGGGAGTTAAACCTTTATACGCCTGGATTAACTCCCGGGAGTTAATCTGTACTAACTCCCAGGGGGGTCATTCTGTTACAGGGTGGGAGATAAGTCTGATATATGTACAAAATGACTCCCCCCTTAATGTTTCAAGAATTTGTTGAGACTTGTACAAAAAAGATTTTAGAACATTTTGAAGTTTTACTGAGTGGAGTTATTTTGGCACAGGGTGGGAGTCATTCTAGTTTAACTCCCGGGAGCTAAAATTTACATATGAACAGTTTAACTCCCTGGGAGTTAAACCATTCGGGGAGTTAAAACTTTTCGTTACACCGGCTATTACCGAACGTGCGAAAAGCAGACGATACTGTGGTGTATTATCATTCAATAGGTGGGTGAGGGTACATTACTGTGTTTCT
>CM031620.1:39223420-39230920 GCA_018398815.1 Conus ventricosus
TTTAAATTGCTTTTTCTTCATATTTGCTTCAACTGTTTTTGTCGTTGATTGATTGTTTGGTGTCGTTGTACTTTAAATTGCTTTTTCTTCATATTTGCTTCAGCTGTTTTTGTCGTTGATTGATTGTTTGTTGTCTTTGTACTTTAAATTGCTTTTTCTTCATATTTGCTTCAATTGTTTTTGTCGTTGATTGATTGTTTGTTGTTGTTGTACTTTAAATTGCATTTTCTTCATATTTGCTTCAATTGTTTTTTGTCGTTGATTGATTGTTTGTTGTTGTTGTACTTTAAATTGCTTTTTCTTCATATTTGCTTCAATTGTTTTTGTCGTTGATTGATTGTTTGTTGTTGTTGTACTTTAAATTGCTTTTTCTTCATATTTGCTTCAATTGTTTTTGTCGTTGATTGATTGTTTGTTGTTGTTGTACTTTAAATTGCTTTTTCTTCATATTTGCTTCAATTGTTTTTGTCGTTGATTGATTGTTTGTTGTTGTTGTACTTTAAATTGCTTTTTCTTCATATTTGCTTCAATTGTTTTTGTCGTTGATTGATTGTTTGTTGTTGTTGTACTTTAAATTGCTTTTTCTTCATATTTGCTTCAATTGTTTTTGTCGTTGATTGATTGTTTGTTGTTGTTGTACTTTAAATTGCTTTTTCTTCATATTTGCTTCAATTGTTTTTGTCGTTGATTGATTGTTTGTTGTTGTTGTACTTTAAATTGCTTTTTCTTCATATTTGCTTCATTGTTTTTGTCGTTGATTGATTGTTTGTTGTCGTTGTACTTTAAATTGCTTTTTCTTCATATTTGCTTCAATTGTTTTTGTCGTTGATTGATTGTTTGTTGTCGTTGTACTTTAAATTGCTTTTTCTTCATATTTGCTTCAATTGTTTTTGTCGTTGATTGATTGTTTGTTGTTGTTGTACTTTAAATTGCTTTTTCTTCATATTTGCTTCAATTGTTTTTGTCGTTGATTGATTGTTTGTTGTTGTTGTACTTTAAATTGCTTTTTCTTCATATTTGCTTCAACTGTTTTTGTTGTTGATTGATTGTTTGTTGTTGTACTTTAAATTGCTTTTTCTTCATATTTGCTTCAATTGTTTTTGTCGTTGATTGCTTGTTTGTTGTTGTTGTACTTTAAATTGCTTTTTCTTCATATTTGCTTCAACTGTTTTTGTCGTTGATTGATTGTTTGTTGTTGTTGTACTTTAAATTGCTTTTTCTTCATATTTGCTTCAACTGTTTTTGTCGTTGATTGATTGTTTGTTGTTGTTGTACTTTAAATTGCTATTTCTTCATATTTGCTTCAATTGTTTTTGTCGTTGATTGATTGTTTGTTGTTGTTGTACTTTAAATTGCTTTTTCTTCATATTTGCTTCAACTGTTTTTGTCGTTGATTGATTGTTTGTTGTCGTTGTACTTTAAATTGCTTTTTCTTCATATTTGCTTCAACTGTTTTTGTCGTTTGATTGATTGTTTGGTGTCGTTGTACTTTAAATTGCTTTTCTTCATATTTGCTTCAGCTGTTTTTGTCGTTGATTGATTGTTTGTTGTCGTTGTACTTTAAATTGCTTTTTCTTCATATTTGCTTCAGCTGTTTTTGTCGTTGATTGATTGTTTGTTGTCGTTGTACTTTAAATTGCTTTTTCTTCATATTTGCTTCAGCTGTTTTTGTCGTTGATTGATTGTTTGTTGTCGTTGTACTTTAAATTGCTTTTTCTTCATATTTGCTTCAGCTGTTTTTGTCGTTGATTGATTGTTTGTTGTCGTTGTACTTTAAATTGCTTTTTCTTCATATTTGCTTCAGCTGTTTTTGTCGTTGATTGATTGTTTGTTGTTGTTGTACTTTAAATTGCTTTTTCTTCATATTTGCTTCAGCTGTTTTTTGTCGTTGATTGATTGTTTGTTGTCGTTGTACTTTAAATTGCTTTTTTCTTCATATTTGCTTCAGCTGTTTTTGTCGTTGATTGATTGTTTGTTGTCGTTGTACTTTAAATTGCTTTTTCTTCATATTTGCTTCAATTGTTTTTGTCGTTGATTGATTGTTTGTTGTTGTACTTTAAGTTGCTTTTTCTTCATATTTGCTTCAGCTGTTTTTGTCGTTGATTGATTGTTTGTTGTCGTTGTACTTTAAATTGCTTTTTCTTCATATTTGCTTCAGCTGTTTTTGTCGTTGATTGATTGTTTGTTGTTGTTGTATTTTAAATTGCTTTTTCTTCATATTTGCTTCAATTGTTTTTGTCGTTGATTGATTGTTTGTTGTTGTTTACTTTAAATTGCTTTTTTTCATATTTGCTTCAATTGTTTTTGTCGTTGATTGATTGTTTGTTGTTGTTGTACTTTAAATTGCTTTTTCTTCATATTTGCTTCAATTGTTTTTGTCGTTGATTGATTGTTTGTTGTTGTTGTACTTTAAATTGCTTTTTCTTCATATTTTGCTTCAATTGTTTTTGTCGTTGATTGATTGTTTGTTTGTTGTTGTACTTTAAATTGCTTTTTCTTCATATTTGCTTCAATTGTTTTTGTCGTTGATTGATTGTTTGTTGTCGTTGTACTTTAAATTGCTTTTTCTTCATATTTGCTTCAATTGTTTTTGTCGTTGATTGATTGTTTGTTGTTGTTGTACTTTAAATTGCTTTTTCTTCATATTTGCTTCAATTGTTTTTTGTCGTTGATTGATTGTTTGTTGTTGTTGTACTTTAAATTGCTTTTTCTTCATATTTGCTTCAATTGTTTTTGTCGTTGATTGATTGTTTGTTGTTGTTGTACTTTAAATTGCTTTTTCTTCATATTTGCTTCAATTGTTTTTGTCGTTGATTGATTGTTTGTTGTTGTTGTACTTTAAATTGCTTTTTCTTCATATTTGCTTCAATTGTTTTTGTCGTTGATTGATTGTTTGTTGTTGTTGTACTTTAAATTGCTTTTTCTTCATATTTGCTTCAATTGTTTTTGTCGTTGATTGATTGTTTGTTGTTGTTGTACTTTAAATTGCTTTTTCTTCATATTTGCTTCAATTGTTTTTGTCGTTGATTGATTGTTTGTTGTTGTTGTACTTTAAATTGCTTTTTCTTCATATTTGCTTCAATTGTTTTTGTCGTTGATTGATTGTTTGTTGTTGTTGTACTTTAAATTGCTTTTTCTTCATATTTGCTTCAATTGTTTTTGTCGTTGATTGATTGTTTGTTGTCGTTGTACTTTAAATTGCTTTTTCTTCATATTTGCTTCAATTGTTTTTGTCGTTGATTGATTGTTTGTTGTCGTTGTACTTTAAATTGCTTTTTCTTCATATTTGCTTCAATTGTTTTTGTCGTTGATTGATTGTTTGTTGTTGTTGTACTTTAAATTGCTTTTTCTTCATATTTGCTTCAATTGTTTTTGTCGTTGATTGATTGTTTTTTGTTGTTGTACTTTAAATTGCTTTTTCTTCATATTTGCTTCAATTGTTTTTGTCGTTGATTGATTGTTTGTTGTTGTTGGACTTTAAATTGCTTTTTCTTCATATTTGCTTCAATTGTTTTTGTCGTTGATTGATTGTTTGTTGTTGTTGTACTTTAAATTGCTTTTTCTTCATATTTGCTTCAATTGTTTTTGTGTCGTTGATTGATTGTTTGTTGTTGTTGTACTTTAAATTGCTTTTTCTTCATATTTGCTTCAATTGTTTTTGTCGTTGATTGATTGTTTGTTGTTGTTGGACTTTGAATTGCTTTTTCTTCATATTTGCTTCAGCTGTTTTTGTCGTTGATTGATTGTTTTGTTGTCGTTGTACTTTTAAATTGCTTTTTCTTCATATTTGCTTCAGCTGTTTTTGTCGTTGATTGATTGTTTGTTGTTGTTGTATTTTAAATTGCTTTTTCTTCATATTTGCTTCAGCTGTTTTTGTCGTTGATTGATTGTTTGTTGTTGTTGTATTTTAAATTGCTTTTTTCTTCATATTTGCTTCAATTGTTTTTGTCGTTGATTGATTGTTTGTTGTTGTTCTACTTTAAATTGCTTTTTCTTCATATTTGCTTCAATTGTTTTTGTCGTTGATTGATTGTTTGTTGTTGTTGTACTTTAAATTGCTTTTTCTCATATTTGCTTCAATTGTTTTTGTCGTTGATTGATTGTTTGTTGTTGTTGTACTTAAATTGCTTTTTCTTCATATTTGCTTCAATTGTTTTTGTCGTTGATTGATTGTTTGTTGTTGTTGTACTTTAAATTGCTTTTTCTTCATATTTGCTTCAATTGTTTTTGTCGTTGATTGATTGTTTGTTGTCGTTGTACTTTAAATTGCTTTTTCTTCATATTTGCTTCAATTGTTTTTGTCGTTGATTGATTGTTTGTTGTTGTTGTACTTTAAATTGCTTTTTCTTCTATTTGCTTCAATTGTTTTTTGTCGTTGATTGATTGTTTGTTGTTGTTGTACTTTAAATTGCTTTTTCTTCATATTTGCTTCAATTGTTTTTGTCGTTGATTGATTGTTTGTTGTTGTTGTACTTTAAATTGCTTTTTCTTCATATTTGCTTCAATTGTTTTTGTCGTTGATTGATTGTTTGTTGTTGTTGTACTTTAAATTGCTTTTTCTTCATATTTGCTTCAATTGTTTTTGTCGTTGATTGATTGTTTGTTGTTGTTGTACTTTAAATTGCTTTTTCTTCATATTTGCTTCAATTGTTTTTGTCGTTGATTGATTGTTTGTTGTTGTTGTACTTTAAATTGCTTTTTCTTCATATTTGCTTCAATTGTTTTTGTCGTTGATTGATTGTTTGTTGTTGTTTGTACTTTAAATTGCTTTTTCTTCATATTTGCTGCAATTGTTTTTGTCGTTGATTGATTGTTTGTTGTTGTTGTACTTTAAATTGCTTTTTCTTCATATTTGCTTCAATTGTTTTTGTCGTTGATTGATTGTTTGTTGTCGTTGTACTTTAAATTGCTTTTTCTTCATATTTGCTTCAATTGTTTTTGTCGTTGATTGATTGTTTGTTGTCGTTGTACTTTAAATTGCTTTTTCTTCATATTTGCTTCAATTGTTTTTGTCGTTGATTGATTGTTTGTTGTTGTTGTACTTTAAATTGCTTTTTCTTCATATTTGCTTCAATTGTTTTTGTCGTTGATTGATTGTTTTTTGTTGTTGTACTTTAAATTGCTTTTTCTTCATATTTGCTTCAATTGTTTTTGTCGTTGATTGATTGTTTGTTGTTGTTGGACTTTAAATTGCTTTTTCTTCATATTTGCTTCAATTGTTTTTGTCGTTGATTGATTGTTTGTTGTTGTTGTACTTTAAATTGCTTTTTCTTCATATTTGCTTCAATTGTTTTTGTCGTTGATTGATTGTTTGTTGTTGTTGTACTTTAAATTGCTTTTTCTTCATATTTGCTTCAATTGTTTTTGTCGTTGATTGATTGTTTGTTGTTGTTGGACTTTGAATTGCTTTTTCTTCATATTTGCTTCAATTGTTTTTGTCGTTGATTGATTGTTTGTTGTTGTTGTACTTTAAATTGCTTTTTCTTCATATTTGCTTCAATTGTTTTTGTCGTTGATTGATTGTTTGTTGTTGTTGTACTTTAAATTGCTTTTTCTTTATATTTGCTTCAATTGTTTTTGTCGTTGATTGATTGTTTGTCGTTGTTGTACTTTAAATTGCTTTTTCTTCATATTTGCTTCAATTGTTTTTGTCGTTGATTGATTGTTTGTTGTTGTTGTACTTTAAATTGCTTTTTCTTCATATTTGCTTCAATTGTTTTTGTCGTTGATTGATTGTTTGTTGTTGTACTTTAAATTGCTTTTTCTTCATATTTGCTTCAATTGTTTTTGTCGTTGATTGATTGTTTGTCGTTGCATTTTAACTTGCCTTTTTCGTTTCCTTTTTTCACTGATGATGTCAGTCCTGGCTTCTTGGTGCTGTGTTTGTTCTTCTTTTTTAGCTTTATGTTGTAGATGGTTTCAGCGTGGGGTGAAGGAGGCTATACATATTGCCGCCAACAACCCCACACTCAACCGGGACCGGGGCAGACACACCTTGCCATCGGTGTACAACACCCTCATCGTTCAGTCACATGACCAGGGTTCGACCCGTGGTCGTGTGCACTGAACTCCAGTTCACCCAGTAGCCACACCACCGCTGAAGAAGACGGACGGAGGTCTGTCGAAAGCTCCAAGTAAGTGCTATTCCTAGCTGAGTGATCTGTGTAAATCCGGTAGTCGTTATAGCTTTATGTTGTTTGTTTGTATAATCATGTTTTGATGCATACGTTGCATCATTTAGTACTAGCTTCACAGAGTGGTAATGGCAAGTGTGAAAATGGCAAATAAGGCAATACTTTCACCATTATAAAATAAAGAATCAATGTTATTGTCATTGTCTGTCTGTCTGTATGTATGTATGTATGTATGTCTGTCTGTCTCTCTCTCTTCTCTCTCTCTCTCTCTCTCTCTCTCTCTGTCTTTTCTCTCTCTCTCTCTCTCTCTCTCTCTCTCTCTCTCTCTCTCTCTTAAAACCAAGTTGAATGTGTATCCAGTGTAGAAGTGTCATACTACACAGTAGTATCACTATAATAATAAGACATTTGTCTTAAGAAAGACAGACAAATCAGTTCGATTGTCTTAGTGAAAGAAAGGGACATTTTGACAGTAAAGTTACAGGTCACTGGTAAGAATTACGCCTCTCTGGAGATGCGAGAAACTGACAGCCAATGTCAAGTGAAAAGTCCCGGTTTTCTGTGAGAAATGACTCGACTGAACCCTCTGCATCTCAGATGAATATAGGATAAATGACTGTTGGTTATCAACTCAGTCTATAGGCAGGCAAATTAAAACATTCCTCTGTGGCTGGCAATCATTATGATCTGGCCATGACTATCTGTTGAAGACCATTCTACAGGGTACAGTGGAGGGTAGACTTCCAAGAGGCAAGAAGTTGTGTCCAGATAATATGAAGAACTAGTTTACTACCGGTCATTATGCCTATGACCGCTTGAAACACCTCTCGATTTCTGTGAACAAGAGGACCAGAGCCCCAGAGTCAATGGTGCCAGCAGCTCAGAACAGTTCCAGGAGGATCCGGTCAAGAAAGAACAAAGGTAAACTTCGTCAAGATTAAACTCCCCACATGTCTTCCACAGATAAGTGGCCAGGGCATCCTCCACGTAGCCACGTGGCCTAGAAGCGCCCAATTATCTTGGAGAAGAAGGTAAGAATCGTGGCCACACAAAAATAAATAAACAGATAAATGATTAAATTAAGAAAAAAAAAGGCGACAGCTGAAGGGCGTTTAGGGGTCATGGCCAGAACACGCCCATCCTCTGTCGTGGATACGCGGTAATGGAGGGGAAAGCCCATTCTGTCGACCTTCCGCTGTTCAGCCGTGACCAAAGTCTGTCTTCTAAACCTGCGGCACAGGACTGAGGAAAGCTAGTGTGGTGATTCCCCTCTGTCTCTGCGTCCATCACCGCCCTGCTCACCCTCTCATCCCTTGCCACTCCCTCTCTCCCCTAGGACTTAATATCACCAAACATATATATATAT
>CM031620.1:39235920-39238420 GCA_018398815.1 Conus ventricosus
CACCCTCTACCCTCTTTGTATCTTTCATCCCCACCCATTCACACAGCCTGTCCGGCCCCCTGTCCTCCCCTCCCCCCTCCCCACCCCCACCCCACCCACCCCTCCTTTCTGTCTTTCCTCCCCTTGCTCCTGTGTCGCGATACAAAAGTTTGGATTCCCTTTTGTCATTTTCTCGCGGTACAAGATCTGTATTCATTTCCTGGAGAGAGAGAGAGAGAGAGAGAGAGAGAGAGAAGAGAGAGAGAGAGAGAGAGAGAGAGAGAGAGAGGACAGACAGACAGAAAGACAGAGAGAGAGAGGAGAATTCTTTACTTACGACGATAATAGAAAAGCGCCGGTGTGCTTTTTTTACATCCAGTCTTCGCCCTCAGTAGGGACTAGAAAAGACAGTGAAATGAAATAATCTATAAGAAATAGTTACAATAGAGAGATTTTTTTTTTAATCGGTCATGCAATCATAATGGAATATCACGCGAAAATAGAATAGAAAAGAAAGAGGAAAAAATGAGGGGGAAGAAAGAAGGGATTTTTTTTTTTGGGGGGGGGGGGGGGTGTATATGTATATACTATGATGGACAGGATTAGCATTTGTAAAACAGACGATGAAATGAATATGACAAAGTGCACAAAAATTCTAATACAGAGAGAGAGAGAGAGAGAGAGAGAGAGAGAGAGAGAGAGAGAGAGAGAGAGAGAGAGAGAGAGAGAGAACTCAGAACTCAGATGGTTTACTTCATATAAAGGCCATTGCCCTTTATGAAGGGGGGTATGGAGAAAGTAACAACAATGTATGAATATTACATAACACATCAAAGACTGGATGGAAATTCTCATTCACGAAGTCATAACTGATCGAAATTGAAATGCCTTGAACAAGTAAATTGAGAAATTTCTGATACACTTTCATTTTGAGATGCCATAAGCAGACTTAACCGAAATTGACAGGGATCCCTGAAAAACTTAACTAGTATATATTGCGCCCTTAGACTAGACAACTTGCAGCAGCATAAAACAAAATGCAGTTCGTCTTCTTTTCCATCATTGCAAAGTGGACAAGTCAGATCCATTCCAGTATGTTTACAGTAGCGATACCGGTGTTGTGCAATATCTGAAATTCCAAGTCGAAATTTGGTCATAATTAACTTCAAGTGTTTTCCTAAATCCATTTGCAGATACAGTTTGACATCGTGAACTGTACAAAATGTCCGATACATGGTAAGTCTATCGCTATTTTTGACGTGAGCGTCCCATTCTTGCCACCTGCACGCAATCAATCTTTCTTTAAATTCACAAAGAAATAATCTATCATTCTGCACGCCTTAGTTCATCCAAACATAACCAAATCCAAATTTGTATAATTGACTACGGATATTTGACACCCAATTTCTTTTATCTCTTACATCTAGGTCATATAACATCACATAAGCTTTCCGTGGTAATCTATAATCATTCATTTTAGTTAGTTTTAACCAGTATCGAATGTAGCTTAATACAGAATTTATGTAAATTATAGGATATCTATTGGTCTCTCCATAGACAAGGTCATTGGATGTTCGCATTTCGACTCCTAAAAATTTCTTTAAGGCAAAAAGATGTACTTTTTCGCGTTGGCTGGCTGCAACGTCTAGTCCCAAAAGTTCTGCAAAAATAATTGTATTCATTTCCTGGAGAGAGAGAGAGAGAGAGAGAGAGAGAGAGAGAGAGAGAGAGAGAGAGAAGACAGACAGACAGACAGACAGACAGACAGAGAAAAAGAAGAGAGAGAGGGGGGGTGAGGAAGTGAGGGAGGGACGGAGGAGAGGAAGTGACGAGAGAGCAAGGAGGACGCAAGGGAGTGGAAGAACATGAGAAATGGGAAGAAGTAGCAAAGCACAAAGTGTAATGAGAGAGAGAGAGAGAGAGAGGAGAGAGAGAGAGAGAGAGAGAGAGAGAGAGAGAGAGAGAGAGAGAGAGAGACTGAAGGGGGCTGGAAATCGTCCTTTTGTACAAGAAGACAGATCAGAATGTTTATAATGCCTCTACGTTGTTGCCCATGATTGAGGGCTGTGGAGATCGCCGATTGGGCCAATGTCTGTCGCGGCACGCTGCGATGGTGGAACAGTGTGAGTGAGCATGACAATAGAATTCTTCAGTCATAAGAACGGTGCAAAACATGAATGCTCTCTGTCCTGATCCCTGTATACGTGGAATGATAGGTTCATCTGCGCCTGTGTTTATGATGAAGGGAAAAGGAGGGTGTGGTTAAGAAGTCTCAGGATGATGTAAGGAAACAGACTTGTTTCTATGTGTTTTTTCAAAAACAAAGATGGCTCGGGAAAAATGACCACCGAATTCAAAGAAAGTGCTACATGTCGCTTAACATAGCGTTTTGTTATATCTTTAAAAGTGACCCGTTCTCACAATCACCATTTAAGTCGCCCAGGCCTTTCTGTCAATTGGGCCCGACGGGGTTGAGGGTCAAATTTGTCCATTTTGAGTTTTCTGAAGAAATCGCTGTCTT
>CM031620.1:39243420-39245920 GCA_018398815.1 Conus ventricosus
AGAAAGGTAGAATTGGTGCACACTGGATAGTGTTCATCAGGAGATTGGCTCATAGCAGGCGATTACAAACGTCTGATGCCTGCAAGAAAAGGTTCCTAAGTAAACAGAGTGAACAAAATAGTGTTCCTAAAGGGAGCACACAGATTGGGATTTAAACATCACAGGAAATTAGTTTCGTTATAAAACATCCAAATCTGAAACGTAACCAAACGGGATATAATTATGTGTTGTTCACTTGAAACATTTATTTCGTTTGTATTTTGACATTTTCTCTCGTCGAAAATGAAAGTAAAATTCTGTGAAATGTATTTGTATTTTTGATTTGTATGTTTGATATGTATACTTCTTCTGTTTAGTATGTGGACACATTTTTAACCCTCACGATCCAAACAGGAGGCAAAGGTGAATATATCTTGAATCTTACTGGTCTCCTTTCATTATATGAGGTTTTAATCACGTTTAACGTTTACGCCACCTAAGAGCCCATAACAGACAGGGGTAATGATCACTGCCATGTGGGGTAGATGACCTAACATCATACGGCACACCCGGAACAAGAACAAAGTAAGGTGTGGAGAGACACGACACTTGTCATTGTGGGGAACAGCAGGATTTCCGTTTGAGACATCCGACTGCAGATTCCGTGTTGTATGAAAATAAAAAATGAAATAAGAAAATTCCGACAGCTTTTTCTGCCGATCACAGAACGTAATTCGTTTTAGTGTTTGGGACAAGAAATCCTGGCTGAGCATGCCGGGAAAAGAGTTTTCACATCTTGCCTTGTTTGCATCAAAGATGGAGTGAATTTTAAACGGGAAGAGGCCGACAAAAAATCATGGTTGAACATAGGGGGGAAAGAGGTTTGCACGTCTAGCCTTTAAATAAAACACTTGTCTTCTTTGCATCGAAGATGGAGAGAATTTTAAACGGGAGGAAGCCGAATAAGAAACTCAACTGTTTATATCTTGTCTTCGAGTTCAACCTCTGTCTCTTTTGCCTGCAAACATGAACGTACCCGCTTGTTCGATGCGTGATGTAAAATTCCTCGCCATTGGTCTCACAGAGCCAGGTAGGCATGTCAAACACGGTGCCTGAGAGCGACGTGTGTCTGTTTCCTGTAGGAAAGGTATGGGCGCTATCTGGAGTGTTGATTCTCAAACGTCCGCTTGACATCTTTCTCTCAATGTCCAGGTCTCTGTCAACGAGAGCCAATGAGGGATGATGTCCCAGCAGAGGACTGAAGGAATCCTTATTGACAATGTGAAGGAGATCATCAAAGTCATAACACCTCTACGCCGTTGCCATGATGGAGAACTGCGGAGATCGCTGACTGGTCGACGTCTGTCAATGCCCTGCTACGATGGTGGAACAATATGAAGTGTTGCAGTCATTGTGTTCGTTTGTTGTTCTAGACACACGAAGGCTAAAACAAATGAATATATGAATACTTTATGCATTCAATTCCTGTCTACATGAAGTGATAGATTCGCCCGCATGTGTGTTTCGGATGAAAGAAAAGGAGAGCGTAATGAAGACATCAGGTGTGAAGTGTGCAGATGGACCTTTTTTTTTCTAATTTGTCGGAAGACAAAAATAGCTTGAGAAAATGTCAGAGCTTGGAAAAATATTTGTTGGTATTGCGTTGTGTTGCATTTGCTTCTTGTTGTTAACCTTAAGGTTGTTGCTTTGTTTGTTGTTGGTAAGGTTGTTGCTTTGTTTGTTGTCGTTAAGGTTGTTGCTTTGTTTGTTGTCGTTAAGGTTGTTGCTTTGTTTGTTGTCGGTAAGGTTGTTGCTTTGTTATCTTGTCTGTCTGGAATCATTGTGTATTGTGTAAGATTCTTATTGCTTTACCCATTACAGCAAATAGCATTGCTGCGTATTCCATGAATGAAAGCTAGGGTCAAACGTTGAAACGTTTAAAAGAAAAAGAACTGTGGTGAACTTCCTGTCTGCCGTTACCATCACAGGTGACTGACGAATAGCGGAGCCGACTGAGGCCGACATTGCTCTTTCAAAGGAAGCGGAATGACCTTAACAAGCCCACTCCCACACCACAACTCATTCAAACACAAAGCGAATGAAAAGTGCTTCGCTCACATGGCCAACATCTATTGTCCGTCCAGCCCTGTCTCCTGGTGTCTGACTGAAGACTCCGTCACATGAAAGAAGCCATCCGTTCTGCTGTGGGGGTGAACATCGCTCCTCACCAAGTCACGATGGCCGTTGAGATTTGGTGCAGGTGGGATGGCTAAATATAAGAGAGAGAGCAAGAGAGAGAGAGAGAGACAGACAGACAGACAGACTTTGACTATCACGTTTTGCTGTTGTCAGCTAAGAAAGCCATTAAGCCAAACGTGCTATACACGGTTCTTGTAACATGACATCATTTTAGTATAACACTGATAAATCCTGATGAAATAAACCGAACAATCGAACGTCGCAGCTGAATCTAAACGCTACGTTGTTACCAAAGTACAGACACATTATGACATTAGCCAAC
>CM031620.1:39251139-39271139 GCA_018398815.1 Conus ventricosus
TCCGCAACGTCTGCAAGGTCTTTTAATTCTAAAGTTATACACCTCACAGGCGCTAATGTAAACTCCGGATTCTTCTGGCCCACGCGACATGTTTTAGTACAACTTTATTTTATTTCCAAAACAATGTGCAGGTTATCACATTTCACGACTTTCCCTGTTTTGTCTGCAATTTTTAAATTAAATGATCCGACCTTCCACAAACTAATCTTTTAAACTGTAAATTAGGGAATTGTATAATTTCATAATCGCAATATGCAGCTTTCCCAGATGGAAGAGCTCTTAAAACAGTTGAAGGCCTTCCATCATATAAGTTTTCATCAGTGCTCAGCTCATCCAAATGAACATAGAGTAATGAATGTAATGCAAGATCGAGCGGATTTTCTCCTAATAAGTAGTTTTGTTTGGCGCAACTCTAAAACTATGAATAGGCCGATCGGCAGTGTTAAAGCCTAACATTTTAGCTAGCTCTCCATCAAAATAGTAACCTACTTCTTCTTCTTCAGGCTTGAAGGTCAACATTGTTTTCAGATTCGCATTGGTTAAGTTTGAGGAGTTATGTCAAAGTTACTCATTGTTCTTTTAGTGAGCTAATACCCGTTAGAACCATAAGGTATGGTTAACTGGCTAATTAATTGTCTTTATTATTTAACTTTTTTTATTCTATTATTCTCCTTGGATTCGGTTTTATTAAACCATACAACTTTGTAAATATTTCTGAAAGTGCAACCATTTCTGTTCCGCAGTCGTTATCCAATAGCATGTTCTAAAAACGAAAGGCGGACGGTCTTTGAGTGTTTCGTTACTAACATTTTTTAAACAAATAAAAATGAGTGCATTCAAATATACTATTGCAAAATATTTGTTGGACC
This sequence comes from Conus ventricosus, assembly GCA_018398815.1. Lineage (NCBI taxonomy): Eukaryota > Metazoa > Mollusca > Gastropoda > Neogastropoda > Conidae > Conus > Conus ventricosus. Next base: position 39,252,009 of record CM031620.1, read on the forward strand.
GCTCTACAATCTTAAAAAAATATAACAACTGGATACTTTGTTCATTTCTTAGTGACCTGACTGAACCTTTCTAGTAAAAGTGAGTACGCCTTTTAACAGTTATCTTATCCCACCTATTAAAAAGACTACATCGTGAAGTGTGGTTAAGTCAACCGATGCAGTTTTATTCAGAGACCAGTTAAACTTGCTGTGTTTTGTGCCATCAACTGGGTGTGGAGTGTCGTATGTGATCACTTAAATATCCTATATCCTTTGGTGGGTCAGTTATAGATTTTATTCTATTACACCTTCAGGAGTATTTTTGACTGAAACTGCAGCACCATTGCCAAATGGACAAACCGTTTAATCCATTCAGCAACAGACTAGACATGAAGGCTTTTGAAAGACTGTAACGATTTCAATATTAAGGTTAAGACAGATTTAGACAAAAGTTGGATCTTTTATCATGATAGGCACCCCTTATTTTTGGGGGAGTGCACAGAAAGTATAACTTTAACCTTGGAATCCTCCCCCTTAACATCTTTCTCTACAGGCACGGTGTTCACCTCGGGGTCCATTGAGCAAAGAGCATAAAACAGCATGGACAACATTTTATCTTAGTCATTCTAAGGGCCTAATTTAAAGCTGGATTGAACGAATATAAAACGACTCTATTCGTACTTTGTTGGTGTTTGTAGGTTCGCAAGCACAAACGAGATCGAGCATAACTGATCCTTCTACTGGTTTGACGGCAAAATCAATACTTAGCAAAATTTAGAGGACGGCCATTAAATTCTACAATTGATTTACCTTAAGTATTAAAAGATACCAAAATGTTTTACAATACGCAGATCAAAAGTAGACTTTGCTGTTGGCACTATTTATACATGCTGCTTCTGACCTCTGGCTCCAGATAGGACAATATTAAACTACAATTATGAAATCCTTTGGCAGGCAATGACCAGAAGGTCGGGAAAAAAACGAAATAAATTCTGAGCCTGTAATATTGCGAGCAGTAAACATACTGTTGAGGGGTGGGCCCCCCAAGAATAAGTCATCCCTTCCCCGCGGTTCAAGCCCAAAGACGTTGAAGAAGTCAATCATATATGACAAGAATATGAAAAGACAGCGCTTGTTATTGGATTAACTGGCTTAGGTACTTGGTCTTTATTTTCAAAAATTAACCCGACTTATTAAGAGAACTAATGCCCATATGTGCTCGGCCTTAAAGCCAACTACCATTTGCTTGCAGTGACAAAGCCAGCTAATCAAACACCCCTAATCTACTGGTAAAGCGTCTTAGCTTTACTGGCTAATTTTTTTATAAACCGCATGATGATCAAGCTGTTTTTTTACCCATGTTTTTTCAGGCGGTGATGGAAGGCGATGGCGGCGGAGGCACTAGCCAGCACCACCCCTCGTTATAGCAATCACAGGTACTCTATTGCAAATCCTAAGGGCTGTTATAACGCTTACTAAATGTGACTCCTTGCTCGCTATACATCGTTCGTATTCGTTCTGCTAGTGAGTTGTGTCTTCATTATAAAATTTTTTGGTTAGATTTCTTATTATGGTCGCTTTGAGATCGTAATTGTTCTGGTATGTGACAACTCTTTAGTATTGCTGATCTTTGTATTTTAAGTTCTTTTATCTTTGGATTGTTCTTTTTTTTTACCAAGCCCTAAGTTGTCCGCAATCAGCATCAGCGAGTTTTTTCTTCTTCTTTTTTTATCGCTCATCTAGTCATCCACTTTTGCTGATTTTTTTTATTTCGTCATCTGATGGGTCTCAATGAATGATGAAGGGCCACAGGTTTGCTCGGGTTTCGGCGGGTCGTGGATAGTTTTTATAATGCTGTTTCTTCTGAAAAATTGGTTTCTGCTTGCATTAATTTGTCCGCTGTTTGACTTTATATCTTTAGTTCCATGTTTTGTATTTGGCTATCTGTTGGTGTTCCGGTAGTGTGGTTTGAAGTTTGCAACTGCCTCCTATCTAATTTTGTTAGCAATCCAAGGCGATTTTGTACGCTCTCAGGGAGTTATTTGCCTAATTGTACCATATGGCATAAACTTTGTTGGTGCTCGTTTTGTTGTAGTGAAACTGGATCTCCCTTGATCGTTTTTCACATACTAATGGCCACCATTCTTTTACTTTCAAAAATCAGGGTCTATAAATTGGGGTGGTTCTAGGCCTAATTTTGTAAAATATCGGCCGTTCTTTTGTTAAATTCACCGCGCATTGAGTGCGGTTGAGCGATGCTGTATCAAAGGAGCCGTTTCACTCATGTCGTCTCCAGGATCAAAACTCATAATTTCTTCGCTTAAATTCTGCCATGTTCTTAAATAATACAACTTTTTTTATTTTGTTTTATAAATAAGGTCACAAGCATATGGTTCATTCTTGACCCGCATAGGAGATGAATGAGCCATTAGTGTGATAAGGGGAAATAACGGAAATATTTACTGTTCCAAATAATCTCTATTATTGATGCGGAATCAAAGTCTTATGTCAAATTTCCAGACCTAGAGCAGATGATAGTGATTGTTGCCAGGCCTCTGCGCCAACTTACTTTCAATATAGAACTCGAATCAGCAACAGACCCAAACAGGGACAGTTGTCCAGAATCGGGGACGGGCAATCGTTAAGAAATTTCTATGAAAATTGAGGCCAAGAAATATTTTCTTTACACAATGCAGACATATTTTTAACCTTTCTGATCTATGGTAACCGGGGAAGAATGGCGCTGACTTTGCGTTTCACGAATCGAAAATGAAGAAGCACTAAAACAAAGAATAGGCGCTGGAGATATAAGACGGCAAAAAGTATGAGCGGATAAATTTTGCGTATGAGAAATCGCTTTTCTATTCCCTTAGATTTGGAGTTGTTTCAGCTATAGCGAAGCTGTATATTCTAAGACATTTCAAGACTGATTAAAGACAGTTTAGTCATATGAACTAACTTTTAATGAATACAAATGTTGTTATCAGATCATCAGGAACCGAGCCAAAGTCCCGCCACCTCTTTAGTTGACATCTCGTTAGAGTTTGACGTGTTAGACCCCTAATTTAGCAAAGGCTGATTGAGCAACAATATCAGTCAAAAATTAAGCAATATAATTACGAAAGAGTGATTCAGATCGCTTTTAAATTCAACTTAATCCCAGAAGCAAGAGGCAAGACACTATATGGAATTTTAGTTTTTGGCCGCCCAGCAGATTGCCTTAAAGTTTTTTTATTGCTGTGTGAGATGATGAAACCATTCAACAGAGAAGCGAAAAGTTTTATTATATCCTTAAAATAACGTTTAGAAATTTACATATATTTTAGTTCGATTGAGGCGTTGCCTAACCAAATCTACGGCTAAGACAAGAGGGCTTAGACCTTATCATCATTTGACGAATTAAGAAAATGTTTGGGGGTGGGAGGTGTAGAAGGCCCAACGGTAGTCCTTGTGTTAAAGATTTCATCTTCACATGTTAGGCTCGATGATTAATTTAACAACAAATCGGTTTTTGGATTGACCTAAGATCGAGAGAGGATAAATCAGTTGCATGGAAGTGGGGAAGAACGTAAAGACGAATAAACATTCAAATTGATAACAGAAAAAGCTGGCGATAAACCAGTTAATGTACATTTGATTTTAATATATGATGCGCCAGCTGTATATTCAAGACTAACGATTAAAAGATTAACACTCTAAATTATTTTTTATTTTTTAAAAAAAGCATGTCTGTCTCAGCGCTTTATCAAATGTGCTAAACACGCGCCATAGTAGCCAAAAGAAAAAAGGGATAGTAGAAACCCCTAACATAAAACCTATCTCAGATTAAGCAAACATTACGACAAATGCAACAAAAATAGTAGCCAAGGACTTTCAAAATTCAGCAAACCAAACGAACGGTTATACTTCTGCTTTAATGCCGTTACTATATGTTAATATGGAGCATCGACTGTTAGTGCTCTATCAGCAGGAAGAGTGTAGGCCTCTTAGCAACAGGCGTAGGTGCACCCGCAGCTTTACTCTAGGTGGTTTGTCTTTTAGTCTTGGCCTGTGTTCATTAGCTGTAGGTACGGTGGCAAAAATTTAAAAACTAATCTCAAACTAGCACACAGCTATGGTTCAACTCATAACAGCTAAATTAGTTCGTTCAAACTGACAATAATTTAAAGCGTAGTTGACTCAAAACATCACGGATGAAGAATTTTGTCGTTTACAGGCCGATTGTGATTTGACTATAAAGAGACAAAAGTTTGATCTTCAAAAAAAGGCATGGGCAAGTTTTTCTCACAGCCAGACACGAGCAGATAAAAAGGATGCTTAAAAAAAGTAAACGAACATTTAAACTCTGTTTAAATCAGCTCTCATTAACAACATCAAAGGGGCGGTTTATACTTTAGTTTATGAGTCCCAAGCACAAAAAGGACCGTTGATATTATTTCTGATTAATTATTTTTTAATTTACTAAATATTTTGAGTTAGAAAAGAAACTCTATGACTGGATGGCGTTTGAAGATATATGAAGGAGCAGACGTAAAATTGTTTGAAGGAATGCTTAAGAATGCGGTTGGTCAAAACGCTTTAAATGATATTAATTAGAAGTCATATGATCACAATTGTCTTTTCACTACGGTAAGAACCAGCTCCCTGTCCACTGGTTGTTCATTGCTATTTCTCTATAGTTCCACGGCAAACTAACAATAGACCGGATAAGTAATGTTGTTACGCTGTTATTAAATCGAATATATTAAACAATAAAAGAAGAAAATTAGAAGGTGGTCTAATCTAATACAAAGTACTATTCTTTCTCAATAAATGACTTAACCCCTGGTTGGCAGAACCAACTGCTTACACAGATAATGTTAGTGGCGCTGAAGAAGCCAAAATGGAGAGGCTCTGTTTGATGTCAGAGGGCGAAATTATAGAGATCAGATTAAAACAGGGTAAGTATAAGCCGAATTGTAGGAAGGCTTACATTTCGTACTCCAGCTTTAGTCGCAAAAAGCAGAAGTTCTAAACATAAAGAATTCAGACCACAAATGTTTTATGTTGTGTGTTCTTTCAAGGCCTGATTTATCGCAATATGCAGAGAGAGTGTCTAACTATGAACATTACAGCAATGATCGTTAACTTTAGAGGAATATCTTTTCCTGTTAGCGTGGACAAAATTGAATCCGTCTTGAAGACCCCCCACAATAATGTTAATAATCTTCACATGGGATGAGGAAACAAATCTGCAACCCATCAGAGTATCCAAAAAACAGTCCATCGATTGCGAACATGACAAAAGCCATGTTGACTTACTATAATGTTTTCACTCAAAGGGCTACCAACATTTACACATTGATACGAGCAATGAGTAGGACTAATGCGCATCTTCCCCCCCCACCCCAAACAACATAAACAAGAATTCTGTAGAAAAGTTTAAATAAGAATTCCATTGTTCACGTTGTGATGTGACCTTAAGAAACATGTATCTGCCCAGTTGTACTGTAATAAGAACTAAATAAAAAAAAAAAAGATTTACGCCCACCGGATCTAAAGTTAGTTTTAAGAAACTGGAAACGGCTTGCACCGAGCCATCGTTGTTTAGCGACTTCGAGTGCTTTTTGGTCTTATGAAGGCCCGACGCCACAGAAAACTCCTAAAACAGTCTTTATAAGAGTTAATCACCAGTTTGTTCCTTAGCTTTCTCGTTGTCCGGTCGGATGGTGCCATTCGGAACCAGAATGTATAGACGGACGATGCTGCCAATACTTCTTAAAAGAATGCAGCAAGTGCGTAAGCCTGTTCTAATAATCTAACGTTCTGAACATACGATGCCGCCCCCGAAGCACAACAACAGATAAATCAGCACACTTTGTTGGATTTGTGGTTTTAGAACTAATGTCTAAAGTGAGGAGCCAATCCGACAGTAACGAGAGCTGGATACATTAGCGGAAAGTCGAGGAGCTAGTCGCCAGTATAATGCTATCTTTCAACTATAATTTAATCCAAAGAACATGGAGCTGTTCTCATCTTCTTCATAACTTGCGAGTGTTACGACTCTCATTTTTAATGCGAAGCAGTAGCATCGCCTTCAGGGTAGCATGAATTGCATCAGTCATCAGACAAGTACATGTGTATTTTAACTTCCAATAACATGTCTTTCTACTTGAACTCTATGAACACCCTGATGGGTTCTTTAGAGTCACTGGGCTATGTCTTTAAGTCCTGCCCAATAACGGTAGAAAGAATTTTTTGACCCAACTTGTTTAGAAAAGGGGTTCGTTTACCTTATGAATACATGAAACAGTTGGGAAAGGTTTTGACGAGATTCACCTTCCTCCTAAAAGCAGCGTTCTTTTCTAGTCTCAGAGGAAGGGACATCAGTGGATCCGATTTAACGCATGACTCCAAAGATGCGTGGCCAGAAGTTTAGGATTCTAAAACGATGGAGAGAGACTTATCATGATTCATATTGTTGGCCGATACATGTTTGTTGGCGGACGTCTTTAAAAAATTTTAGAAAAAAGACCTGCATGTGTAACATTTATAGCCTGCGTATCCTTGCGCATTCATTTCTGCGCTGGGATGAGTGGGAGCTTTCCTTAAAGTTTATGGAGTACAGATTGGATTTATGTCTGATTTACCTATGATTCAGATGATTGAATCGGATTGCGTGGAGGAATTAGTATGGTACGTTTCGCTTTCTTATTTGTATAAGCAAAACAATTTCCTAGATGATTATGATCAAGTAAAGGTCTAAACTTCTATTTATTTAGATTGCAACAATCTGTATGGTTGGGGCTATGGCGCAATCACTTCATTAAGCAACTTTAAAATGTTTCACAGGCGGCGATCCGAGAAAAATATTCAAAAGACATTAAAGTGGTTGTTGAAACATGTAACGCCCGTTCGACATTCAGGGCTATATTCTAGAAAGTAAGTGATTTGAATATCCTAAATGAACTCCATGACTAATAATGTACCCATTAGCAGCAGAGAAAGTTAAAGATGGCACAATAAACAGCTGCCGCCTAAATTGTGCTAATCTTGAGGCAATAAAACATTTATGTCTCTGTCATTACAGTCTTCTCAATTTTATTTAAAGCATGGTTTAAAGTTGACAGCAGTTCATCCGTTTATAATTGCTTTTAGAATCAAGAACAGTTCTTGAAACAATACATCATGAAGATCATTGTTCTTAGAAACTAAATCAAGATGCTTCAGAATAAAAGACTTTTTCAAGCTGATGACAACAGCTGTTTCGGGAAAAAGACTATCGGAAATCCGCACCAAGCGTAAAGATGTCAGAGTGGTCACAAAGAGAACGAAGCAATTATGTGATTCAAAACCTAATTATCGGACTTCAGAGATTTCATTGACCAGCTTTTTGGATAATGATGAAGAATAAAGAAAGTCAAATTGGACAAACCTGTATTTATTGGGTTTACCGTTTTAGGTATTATTCAAAGCTTTTGATGTTAGAATTTTTTATGACAACTTTAAACCCTCGTATCCTGTGTCAGAGTATTTTCACAGATACAGATAGTTTTGTTATAGATATACCTACTGAAGGACATCTATATAGACATGGAATTAGAAGTAGCTAAAAGGGCATGCGGGATGGTACGGATACATCTGATTTCCTAAAGATCGCCTTTGCAATTCAACTGTTAACAAGAAGGTTTTAACAAATCTTAAAATAAATGTTAGCGAACCGCCAGAGAACGTGGACAAACGAGTACGAGACAAAACACAACGCGTTTCGACCTCTTAGGTCTTCGTTCTGGTGATAAAGAAAACTGAATAAAACAACGAAAATTCACTTTAGCTTGATCGCTTCAGATCGCTCAGCAGGGTTCAGCGCAAAGAATGGCGTTGTTAATTTTTTTTCCTTTGTGTTTGTTCACTGACTCAGCTGCTTGGCTTTAGCTTTTTTATTAGCCGTGAATTCCCATTCCAATATTCCTTATGGCGAATAATAATAATTTTTGTTCATTGTATTCAGCCAATATTATGCGCAACATAATACACAACGGTCATGCCAAAGACGAATAAACACGATTTCATGGCATCTTTTGTTTTTCTGATGGTGATAAAAGTTCCACTGATATTTTTGGTGGGGGGCAATTGTCTCGATTGGTTTGCCTGTTAACAAGTTAATATTTTTTATTGCTTGATCAACATTTTAAATGTGTAGCCGCATGTCCCTGTTTTTTTCTGTTTGTCGTTAAATAAATCTAACCTGCTCATTTCTCTGCTTTTCATTTGTAATCTTGTGCAGTGCTGTTGCTCCTTGCTTTGTTATGTCTTTTTCTCTCTTCATTAGTTTGTAGTTTTCTAAATGCCGTAATTACTTCTGCTAAAGCAAGCGATTAACCTCAGCGCCCACGCCAGCCTATCATATTACGGTGTGAAGCCCCATTATTTATAAATGTATTTTTTTTATTTTACAATATTGATACTGTCTGGATTATTCCTTGCTATACTAGAAAATTTTCGTAGCAACGAAGCTGTTATAACCGCAATTAGCTTTGTGAATCCTCAAAGTTCTAGTTTTACCAAGATCTGCAGTTTTGTTTTATTTTTAACAGGCTTTTTACCAAGCATTGGAGTGATCATACCACTTAGGCCCCAATAGCAGAATGCTATACAAGTGTTGGTAAGTTTTTTTTTTTTGGTGCTCATTTTTAAAAAAATAAAATAATTATAAATTAATAAAAACATGAACGGTGATGATCTAACACCGCAACAGGTCAGCCCTAACCTTCCTGAACTTATGATTGCAATGACCAGGGTGAGACAAGCTATTATGCCCAAAAAGGAAAGACTGTATTCTTTGGCGGCATGCGGAAAAGAAAAACAAAACAGTTCCTCGGAAATGAATTCAGCATAGAAACAGATTCAACAAATGTGCCGCAAGAAATTGTAAAGAACCCCCCCACCCCCCCCCCAATATCATAACAGGTATGAAGCGCAAACTAGGATCAAGAATGGTGAAAGTGTAGGGCAAACGGTTCTTAGTTTGTACACTAAACTAGTAAGAAATTTGCGCTATTGACTCTGAGCAAGACTTGTTGTATGATTTAACGAGGATCCAGTCTTTTAACAAAGTCTCATTTAGAGTCTCTAGGATGCAATCTGTTTACAGATTTGGAATCATTATTGTCGCCGCTAATATGAGGATTAATACTTTTTAATTATATAGATTTTGTTTCCTTAAAAAAATGAGAGCCAGCTAAATTCAGCAGAATCTGAAAAATATTGATTCAGGCGGAAGAAGTGGACCTGTAAAAAGCCTCCGTCATCCTGGGCGTTGTTGCAGCAGAAAAAAATTGCAGAAGAGTGAAACAAAAAAAAAACAAAATTAATGTTACAAGCACTTTCACGACCGACCCCTGGAGGTCTGCCCTGTACAGATCGGTCTAGGGTGGGAGTGAAGGGAGTGCGTGACCTCCACGCCTCGCAAGGGCCCACACGAGAAAGATTACGTAGTACAACACCCCATTAATTAACACCAGCCACACACAGTCAGAAAATAAGCATTCCAACACACAAACATGCACAATCACAATTTCAAGCATTTCCACGCACACAACATGCACATTCACATTCAAGCACTCAACACAACAACAGCACGATTATAATTAAACATTTCACCATACGAGTACATCAATCACAATTACAGCATTCCAGCACATATGACATATCCACAATTATAAAGAATCATTTCCAGCTTAATCCCCGTAACACACTGGAGTGCCTCCACACCCTGCTCTGGTCAAGTCTATGCGGAGCACCCTATTCGCACTTAGGTGCTCCGAACCGGGTCGGTCTCGCAGGGTAGTCGGCTCAAAGCGACACCCTCGTCACACAAGCAGGCAGTGAAGGAGCGCGTTCCGGGGGGGGGGGGGGGGGGGGGAAAACGTGGCGCTGTTACTGGAGGTCCTGGCTCAGGGGGTCAGGGCCGGCCAGTCAATACAGGGGGCTCCTCTACCAGTCCGCGGTCCCGACCAGGGGGGGGGAGGGGGGAGCGTGGGCCTCGACCAGCGCGTGGCACCATACAGCTGCGGTCCAGCCAGTGCGTGGCCTCAACCAGCACGTGGCACCATTCCAGTCCGTGTGGTCCCAGCCAAGAGCGTTAGGACCCTCACCAGCAGTAGGCACCATACAGTCCGTGGTCCCAGCCAGAGGATGGCCTCAAACCCAGCAGTGGCACCATCAGTCCTGAATCCGGGTGGATGCCCCGGGGAGGGGGGGGGGGGGGGGGAATCGTTTGCTGGGAGGAGAGATGATAGGGAGGAAGGATGAAGGAAGGAGGAAAGGGTACTGAGAAACCCCGCCGAATCAGTACAGTTTGACCCAAGCTGTCAAATCATAAAAAAACAGCCTCTCGCTGATGGGCGAGGGGAAGTCTACTAAATGCACCAATAATCCAGCTGTGAACACAGAATGAGATACACAGGAAACCCATCGTATCAGGAATGTTCACTAGGGTCTTCTCACCCACGATTGCAGGTAAAAGATCATTAAATCAACAGGTTATAAACAAATATGAATTATCTACACCCTTCTTCTCACTCACGTTTAAACATTGCCTTCTTAGGAAATACCAACACAGAGACCCATCGCTTTATACCTGCACCACATTTGCAAATAATAATTCTAATGAGCATAATTGTCACATTTTATAGCCACATTTCAAAATAACAAAATTCTCCAACACGCATTCACCGACCGACAATCTTGCGTACGCACGCTCGGAAATTAAAACTCGTTCTCCTTGCACCACTCAAACAGAATGGGTGGCCCGAAGGATAAGAGTCCAGCGAATGTGACAGGGGGGGGGGGAAAACGAGCGAGACCAAGCAAGTTCCAACCCTGAATCTCCAGGTTCTCTCCATCCCCACGGTCTACCGCATAACCAGATCGCATATACAGGAGAAAGAATTTTTGGAAAAATTAATTTAGAAATGGCCAGGTTTTATAGATTGAAATTAACCAGAGCGAGATAGGTCTCCCAACATATTTCTCTTACAATTTCGAAAACAAAAGAAAATTGCGCTAAAGAGCACCACAGACTAAAGCCGGCTAACAACAACAAACCAAAAAAAAAAAAACAAACAAACCACGAATCGTGTTACCGCTACCTGGTAGGTGACCCGAAGAGGCGGGGCAAACGACTCTCTTTGCACTCTGTTCCAGTCGAGAGGACTGAGGCACAGGTGCGGAAAAAGAAAGGAAGTGATGTCCCTCTATACAGGCGAAATTGTAGGAATTGAGATACCGACTGTACCCTCGATGCTACGGTTGAATGAAACCATGACCGGAGCAGGCGCTCCAAGAGACATCTTCCGCTCGAAGTGAAGAGCTAACTCCCTCAGCGATGGCGGCCAAATGCCATGCTGGCGTTCACAGAGTGTGGATACTTCAAACTAAAGAAATGAAGGCACGTGCGACAGGTAAAAAGACAGGCTGAGAGGCCGATAGTCAGCAGTTCGAGATAAAGGTTACCAGCCACCCGTGAATACAGGATGAATAGCAGGGCAGTGAAATTAGAAGAAGAGAGAGATGAGGAAAGCAAACGAAGTTGAGGCTGAACTACACCAAGGTGCAAAAAATACCGGCACCAAGCCACATTAAGGGACGGATACACGAACAACAGCACGTCATTAAATAAATGAGTTAATTCCGCCACCTAGAGGGGTCAAAGTGTAGGCCTACGTGACAAACTCGTGACAAAACCCCCCTTCTAAAAGCATCTGTTTCTCTGGAGATACAGTGCTCCTTTGAACTTGAGCATGTGCAAATTCGCAACAATGTGTCCGACCCCAACTTCTCTGTGCTCGTAGAGTACGAGGATCCAATACAAACCTTTCTCCGATATGAATCACACCGAGAAATACATAATACTACATTTATAAACAATAAGCAAACCTTCCAACATGAAAGTAACAAGCCGAACCACTAGGTGATTCACTACCATTTAACATCACTGAAGTGAATGAAAACTGTCACTAACTGATACAAAGACCAAAACGGGGATATAACCCAGGTTGAGGGATGGCAAGTGTCCCTTGACGATTTCCAAATGCGCAGGGGACTACGAGCTCGGCTAAGATAGTCTGCATACGTATTACAGGAACCCTTGTATATGACGGAAAGTGAACGATGACTCTGCAGTTCACTGCTTAACTCAAGAGTCGATGATGACTGGCACGGATCCGTCCAGGCACTGGAGAGGATTGATGATCGCTCTCCCAGTACAATCTTCGCCAGTACTCTTTTGGGCACGGCCATGCGCGTGAACTCTTCCAAAGTCTGCCTTGAGCGATTTCAGCACAGTAGGGGCATCGTCGATAGGTCTAGCGTGACAGCCTTGGGTTATCGACTAGCAGATTCTAACACTAACGAAGTGTAGCGGTGACCGCGATCGGATGGAGGATTAATGGGTCTCACCAGGTTCGGACCCAACCCTTGCTGAATGCCCTCCCTTCCCGTGGCACTGACCCTAGGGGAACCACGCTTCAAAGCGACCCTTAGGCGTGTGTCGTTGGCAGAACATCGCAACTGCGGCAGTACTGGCTAATCCTGCGAGTTCATCCCTGGCCAGAAGAAGAGAAAGAAGTCCTGTCTTTACTCGCTCGAGCGTCCCGCTTGGAGCCCATAGTGACTGCCATGGGGGAATCGTTGGGCCTGCCGGAGAAACAGGACTCTTCATGCTGTGTGGGAACAACATAGCTGTTTGGCACCACGATCTGATGAGTGAAACCCTAAAGAGGATCCCCTTGTGGAGCTTGAAGCTCACCTTGGGTGTCGGGCCGACTGAGCGGGACGATCAAAGTTGTCGTAGTGCGTTGGACATCCAAGTCCCTGGCCTGAAAGACAGATAATGCTAGGCAGGGATTCGGCCCTTGCCAGAACCTCGTCAGAGATTCGGCTGAAGAACGGGACGCAATTCTGTTACTGCTTCTTAGTTTGGCGCGTGTGGTGACTCCACCACACGCTGTACGGGCAGACAAATCCGTAGACTCGGGCTGGCTGGACTGCGTCCGTCTGCGAAGGTGATAGTAGTCCCTATGATACGGGGAATACGAGGTCGCTCCACCGCGATGGACCATAACTTCGCCACAGAAGTAGGGGGTGGAGTAGAAACGAGAGTTATGAAGGGTCGGGTGGGGTAAAACCAGCCTCCATACCCGAAACATCGTAACTGGCGACCGCCGGGGCCTTAGGGCAGAAAATAAATCCTTACCACAATGAGTGTGATGCTTCCCGAATCCCTGATGGATGTTCGTCCAAGGAGGAACAACAACAGAAAAGAAACACTGGACACTTGTATCACCAGAAGCTGGGATGGAACCCACGGTTAGCGAGGCACGTGGATGCTGGAAAGGTCTAGCCCCATGATACAGCGGCTTTAGGACATCTTTCCTAATGTGGCCAGGACGACACCAAGATAAACACAGTCGGCGGCGCTGGATATCCCCGATGAACTGCCTGCCTTGTTCACCCCGCTAGCAGTTGTCGGCGCCTTTTATTGCCACTAAATCATGTGGAAGGGCTTCTCTCCCGTATCTGGCGAATGCCCATAAGCCTGCGAGCTTCAGCAAACACCTCAGCGGTGTGATGAATCGCAGCCGCGAAATCATGAGGTGCTGCTCTCGGCCTATCGGACTCCTCAAACTCTGGGGACCACAGTGTTGGTGAGCATGTTCAATGGGATCAGATCCTCCAGCTCCAACTTAGCAACTGACGCCTGATACCTAGCGGTTTGCGCAGCCTTCACCTAACTGCACGAAGTTCTTCGTCGTGAGTTTTCTTCATGGTCCTGAACTTCCTCCTGTACGTCTCTGAGGGTTAAGGTGGAGGAAACGCTTACGCAAAGCAACTGCTTGTCTGGCATAAGAACGCGCCTTTCATTTAGAGTGAGCACACATCCCTTGGCGCACAGATATCCAGAAAAAAAAGTGCATCGCCTTTTGTTCCTCAGACAATTGGTATGAACTTGCAAACATTGTCAAAATGCTCTCTAGGAACATTATCAATGTCCTCACTTGGTCTGAAACTCTGGATGCTTTAAACTTTGGGCCTCTAAACTCTATCATGCCTGGTGATTAATACCCCCTGACTTTACAGATGTGGGAGGGACCGCGTAAGATGTTGTTCCTCCTCCTCCTATGAGAACCTCCATCCTGTCTAGTTCTTACCCTACGGAGGGCGCCTCTTACCCTACGCTGGGTCCTGTTGAGCCTCTTCCCTACGTGAGCTCCTGTTTGGGCAGCTCTCCTATGCTGAGCAGACTCTTCCTTACGAAGGGCCTCCTGTATTGGCACAGGCTCCTCCTACGCTGAGCCGCCTCTTCCTTACGAAGGGCGTGTCGGGCAGGCTCTTCTGCTATGCGCTGCTTGCCTTCTTCCCTATGCAGAATCTCCTGTCTGTCAGTCTCCTCTCTGCGCAGAGCCTCATTCTCTCCTATCAAACCTCTTCCCTACGCTGTGCAGCCTCTTCCCTACGGAGGGTTTATGCTAACCGCCTCTTCCCTTCGGAGGGTTTACTGCCTAATCGCCCTCTTCCTTAACGGAGGGTTCCTGCTGGAAGCATCCTCACGTCGTTGCTGCTCTAGGAAACTCAGGACAGAGGTGATTGTCCAGGGGAAGGATTCACCATCCCGGACACTGGAGGAATGACCCGTCTGAACCCGTTCCTTGGGTCTCGACCTTCCCAGCGAGGAAAGTCACCGGGTGCATACTCTTACGAGGGGGGAGCATGGAGAAATTGGGGGCTTTGGTTTCTGCGACAACTGAAGCCACTGTTGCTTCCGCTATACTTGACGCTTTCGAGCGGAAGTGCCAGTCGGGGCTCAGCAGGGAAATTCCACTAGCGGAGAAGAGAGAAGTGAAAGGTTTTTACCTTTCCCCCGGTGGCTGGACTACCTGCTACTGCACTGGAATAAGTAGAAGTTACCGTAGTCGAAAGAGTACTTGTACTAATAAGTAGGGACTACAGAGAACTTTTTGGAATAACTTCATCTTCGACGCCCGCGTCGCAACATACCACCAGCATCGGGACGTTGCCATGACAACTATATTCCTCAGTTATCAAATACTAGGGGGGAAAAGACAATTCCCTGAAAAACAAATATTTTAGGGGTGTGTGTATTTGTGTGTATGTGTGAGTGGGGTTGTTGTGCGGACAAGTTAAAGCTGCTCCCACTCTGGCAACACCGCGCTCACAACATGAGGAAACAGTGCGGTGGGGACTCACCGAAAAAAAATAATAAAAACAAAAAACGATATCGGCTGCCCCACTCTGCAACACGAGCGCTACCACAGCACGAGCACAGTGCGGTGGGGCTGGGCGGAAAAACAAATCAGGCAGACGGAATCCGGAGAAAGAAAAAATATGAACATCTATACGTCGATACAACCCCTGTACTCAATGACGGTAGAGAAAAAAAAAAAAATGGCTCAATACAAAAAAGGATGGAAAAGACTGAGCGGCCAACGAAAGGCAAGACTTACGGCCGTACCTGCGTGAGGTAGGTACTGGCGGAAGGTGGTCTGGGGACGTGTCGTCTCCCCTCGTGTCTCACTCGACTCCCGAAAAGTCACGGATTGTTCCCTCAGGCCACAAAAAGACTCCTTCACGTTGAGTCACCCTGCAACCACCCACAAACAAAAACACGACAAACTGACTAAACATATACTAAACAGGACCAAAAACTTAAACAGGTACTCCGCGAAACGAGAGAGACAGCCAGGAGCCCTTCACATCCGGACGAGCCCCCACATTTGTCACGACCGACCCTGGAGGTCTGCCTGACAGGAAAGGTCTAGGTGGAGTGAAGGAGTGGCTGACCTCGACGCTCGCAAGAGCCACAGTGGAAAGATTTCGAGACAACACCCCATTTATACACAGCAACACAGTCTTAAATAAGCATCCAACACACACAACATGCACATTCACAATAAAGCTATTCCAAAGCAACACATGCTCCCAATCACAATCAAGCACTCAACACACACAACATGCACGATTATAAATAAACATTTCACCATACGAAGTACACAATACAATTACAGCATTCCAGCACATTTGTCATTTCACAATTATAAAGAAACATTTCCAGCATCCATCCCTTCCCACAACCCTGGAGAGTGCCTCCTAACCCTGCCTCTGTCTAGTTACTGGGAGCACCCTTCGCACTAGTGATCGAACCGGGTCGTTCTCGCAGGGAGTCGCTCAAAGCCGACACCATCGACACAAAGCAGGCAGGGAAGAGCGCGTCCTGGGGGGGGGGGGGGGGGAGGGGGGGACGGGCGCTGTTACTGGAGGTCCTGTACGGGAGGTCTGGCCGGCCAGTCAATGACGGCGGGCTCCTCTACCAGTCCGCTGGGTCCGACCAGAGCGTTGTGGCCTCCTCGACCCAGCGCGTTGGCACCATCCAGTCTGCGGGGGTCCCAGCCAGAGCGTGGCCTTCAACCAGCACGTGGCACATTCACTGTCCGTGGTCCAGCCAGAGAGTGGCCTCAAACCAGCAGTGGCACCATCCAGTCCGTGGTCCCAGCCAGAGCGTGGCCTCAACCAGCCACGTGGCACACATCCAGTCCAGCCTCGGGGTGAAGCCCCGGGAGAGGGGGGGGGGGGGGAGAATCGTCGCTGGGAGGAGAGAAAGAAAGGGAGAGGAAGGAAAGAAGGAAGGGGGCAAGGGTACTGGACCCCGCCGTCAGTACGTCTGACCCATGCTGCAAATTTAACAGCCACTCGCATTGGATGGGCGAGGGGAAGTCTACTAAAATGCACCAATAATCCCAGCTCAATACACAGACCTGTGATAAACAGTTTAACCCATCGAAATCAGGATTGTTCACTAGGGTCTTCTCACACGTTGCAGGTAAAAGACTGCATTAATCACAGGTTATTAAAACAAATATGATATTATCTTCACCTTCTCTCACTCACGTTTAACTTTGCCTTTTTAGGAAATAACCAACACAGCGACCATCGCTTTATAACTGCCACCACATTGCAAATAATAATTCAATGTGCTTATGTAATTTTAAGACCATTTCAAAATAACAAAATCTCCAACCACGCATCCGATCGACAAATATGCGTTCGCACGCGCGAACATAAATCGTTTTTGCACACACAAACATACGGTGGCCGAAGGTTAAGAGTGCGGCCGAATGTGTCAGGGGGGGACGAGCGAGACAAGCAAGTTCCAACCTGATCACCTGGTTCTTCCCATCCCCACGACTACCGCATCACCAGATGCATTAAAACAGGAGAAAGAATTTTTGGAAATAATTTAGAATGGCCAGGTTAACAGGTTAAAGATTGAATTAAACCAGAGTTAAAGGTCTCCCACAATATTTCTCTTACAATTTCGAAAACAAAAGAAAAATTGCGCAAAAGATTAGATAAGCCGGCTAACAACACAAACAAAACAACAAACCACGAAACCGAATGCTTACCTGCTACCCGTGGTACCCCCAGAAGAGGCGGGTTCAAACGGACTCTCTTCTGCACTCTGTCCGTCGAGAGGACAAGATGCACAGGTGCGGAAAAAAAAGAAGGAAGTGATGTCCCCTCTCCTACAGGCCGACTGTTAGGAAATTGAAGATACGACTGTAACCTCGATGATACGGTGAAGAACAAGACCGGAGCAGGCGCTCCCAGAGATCATCTTCCACTCGACGTGAAGAGATAACCTCCCTCAGCGATGGCGGCCAACTTGCCATGCTGCGTACAGAGTGAGGATACTTCAAACTAAAAGAAATGAAGCACGTTGCGTACAGGTAAAAAGAACAGGCGAGAGGACGATAGTCACGCAAGTTCGAGAGAAAGGTACCTGCCACCCGTGAACTAACAGGATGAAATAGCACGGGCAGTGGAATTAGAGAGAGGTGAGAGATAAGCAAACCGAAGTTGAGCTGAACTACACCATGTGGCAACCCGCACCACAAGCAACATTAAAGGGGTCGGATTACACGAACAGCCGAAATAAATAATATGAGTAATTCGCCACCCTAGATATGGGGAGTCAAACGTGTAGGCCTCGTGACAAACTGTGACAAGCACATAATATAAGTCATAATGAAAAAGTGCTAGAGCCGCAGCCAGTTGTTTCAACGCCAGCTATAAAAAACACCAGAACAGTTGATTCAAGACCTACGCTGCCAAAGCCTTCATGGAATATTGTACTTAAAGCAATTGTCATTTTTGGCGGCATTGTGCTGGGGGTGGTTATTACGGTTAGAGAAGTTATATATCTATGTTCAAGACCACCCATCTTATTTTCCACGAAAACCCCCCTTTTCACATACACATCAGTACATCTCATGTCAGTTTTGGCCAAAATTAACACCTGTTTCACAATTAAAATTAACACCTCAAAACCTCTAAAATCGGCGTAATCGTTAATTTAAAAACGGGGGCTTGCGTGCTAGATAAGATAGGTGATCGTGAACAAACATATTTACATTCTCCCCAGGAACATAGAATTAAGGGTTTACAGAATTAATTAATTTTTTAATTGTCGTTTATATTCTGGTTTAAAAAATGAAGGCCGAAGTAGCTACAGAGCTTTATTAATATACTTTACGAGTTGGATTGGGAGAGGGGAGGGCAATATAGAAGAGTTAAAGAGCAGGTTGAAGAATTAATTACTGATCTTTTTAATCGAATGACATGCGAGAAAGGTGTGAAACAGGTCATCAGCAAAATACCAGATTCTTGGCCTCAACCAGTTGTAAAGTTGTTTGCCATATTAGTTGACAATTAGTCCTGAAGATGTTAATCTAACTGTTTCTACCAGCCTGAAGGAGTAGCTATTCGCTTTAATGAAGATCAGGTTTTACGATTAGAAAAGACTATAAATAACAGTTGAATTTACAAGAGAAACTGATTAATTATTTTTTTTTAATTTATAATTTTATCTGGTTTAAAAATGAAACCTAACGTAGCTGTAGAGATTAGGTTTGATACTACAGAACAGTTAAAGGACGAGTTTGAAGAATTAATGATTGATCTTTATGAGTGTATAAATATGCGAAGAAAAAGTGGAGCAGGTCATCAGTAAAATACAAGATTCTTGGCCTCAACGAGCTATAATGTTGTTTGCCATTTTAGTTGATTATATGGCTCCTGAAGATGCTAATCTGA
>CM031620.1:39302036-39304536 GCA_018398815.1 Conus ventricosus
ACAGCCTAGCCTCTCTAATGATGCCCCTGTATTTAACCCACAGCCTAGCCCCTCTAATGCTGCCCCTGTATTTAACCCACAGCCTAGGCTCTCTAATGATGCCCTTGCATTAACCCACAGCCTAGCCTCTCTAATGCTGCCCCTGTATTTAACCCACAGCCTAGCCTCTCTAATGGTGCCCCTGTATTTAACCCACAGTCTAGCCTCTCTAATGCTGCCCCTGCATTTAACCACAGCCTAGCCTCTCTAATGCTGCTGCATTTACGCACAGCCTAGCCTCTCTAATGCTGCCCCTGTATTTACCCACAGCCTAGCCTCTCTAATGATGCCCCTGCACCACAGCCTAGCCTCTCTAATGATGCCCCTGCATTAACCCACAGCCTAGCCTCTCTAATATTGCCCCTGCATGTACCCACAGCCTAGCCTCTCTAATGCTGCCCCTGCATGTACCCACAGCCTAGCCTCTCTAATGCTGCCCCTGCATGTACCCACAGCCTAGCCTCTCTAATGCTGCCCCTGCATTTACCCACAGCCTAGCCTCTCTAATGATGCCCCTGCATTTCCCCACAGCCTAGCCCCTCTAATGATGCCCCTGCATTTACCCACAGCCTAGCCTCTCTAATGCTGCCCCTACATTTACCCACAGCCTAGCCTCTCTAATGATGCCCCTGTATTTACCCACAGCCTAGCCTCTCTAATGATGCCCTGTATGTGCCCACAGCCTAGCCTCTCTAACGATGCTCCTGCACCACAGCCTAGCCTCTCTAATGATGCCCCTGCATGTACCCACAGCCTAGCCTCCCTAATGCTGCCCCTGTATTTACCCACAGCCTAGCCTCTCTAATGCTGCCCCTGCATTTACACACAGCCTAGCCTCTCTAATGATGCCCCTGCATTTACACACAGACTAGCCTCTCTAATGCTGCCCTGTATGTACCCACAGCCTAGCCTCTCTAATGCTGCCCCTGTATGTACCCACAGCCTAGCCCCTCTAATGCTGCCCCTGCATTTAACCCACAGCCTAGCCTCTCTAATGCTGCCCCTGTATGTACCCACAGCCTAGCCTCTCTAATGTTGCCCCTGCATGTACCCACAGCCTAGCCTCTCTAATGTTGCCCCTGCATGTACCCACAGCCTAGCCTCTCTAATGCTGCCCCTGCATGTACCCACAGCCTAGCCTCTCTAATGATGCCCCTGCATGTACCCACAGCCTAGCCTCTCTAATGTTGCCCCTGTATGTACCCACAGCCTAGGCTCTCTAATGCCGCCCCTGCATTAACCCACAGCCTAGCCTCTCTAATGATGCCCCTGCATTAACCCTCAGCCTAGCCTCTCTAATGATGCCCCTGCATTAACCCACAGCCTAGCCTCTCTAATGCTGCCCCTGCATGTACCCACAGCCTAGCCTCTCTAATGATGCCCCTGCATTAACCCACAGCCTAGCCTTTCTAATGATTCCCCTGTATTTAACCCACAGCCTAGCCTCTCTAATGATGCCCCTGTATTTAACCCACAGCCTAGCCCCTCTAATGATGCCCCTGTATTTAACCCACAGCGTAGGCTCTGTTTGTCCTCGTAGCCGTTCTAACATGGGGGTGGGGCGTCTCCTGGCTTGTTCTGTGTGCTCTGTGCTGCCATGTCTGCCAGGCGATTCGGTCTCGTAACCAGCATTCGTTTGGAGTTAGGGGCGTGTATTTGTTTTCATCGTGGGAGCGAGACTTACCCCCTGCTTGTTTGTTAGTCCCTGCATCACTTCTTATTTGTAAGCTCCACCCGTCCACCACCTGTCACTACCACGACACCTGACACTGCCGCCAGAAATGAAACGAAGAAACAGGCTGAAAATTCGATCGCCTAATGGCCATGAACACAGTTTAGCTGTGAAAAGCTCACTTGTGTGTGAAGGGCATGGGTGCATATAAGGGGCAGCCCAATCTTCTCCTAACACCGCTTTTACTTTCCCCGAACTGTTGGGTGGACATGCCGAGTTTTCAATCCGCAGGTGGAGAGCCTAAGAGAGGTTTGAACTTGAAGACGGTCAGCTCTTCAGCTCAACACTTTAACCATTTGGCCACGGCTTCCTCAGCCTAAAGACATGGTCGTCGACAAGCAAACAAGAGGTGACTCTGGTGGACTTTGATGGGTTTTTTTTTTTCTCTTCTCCAGGCTCTGATCTGTGCCGGGGATGTATATTCACCTAATCACCGGCTGATAGATATCATTTTCTCTCTGGATATAGTTATGGTGGACAAATGACGTAGATGGGAAAATTCTGATGTATGCTGAATTAAGTCTAAAGTCTGAGTACAGTAGTCTACGTATGGTTTTCGTATGCTTCCCTGTTCTTTCTTTCTTTCTTTCTTTCTTTCTTTTCTTTCTTTCTTTCTTTCTTTCTTTCTTTCTTTTTCTGCGCGTGTGTGTGTGTGTGTGTGTGTGTGTGTGTGTGTGTGTGTGTGTGTGTGTGTGTGTGTGTGTGTGTGTGTGTGTGTGTGTGTGTGTG
>CM031620.1:39314562-39319562 GCA_018398815.1 Conus ventricosus
CCAGTGTTGAGCACTGAATTTGATGGTCATGGCGGCGATTTCCCAATCCTTCTCGCAGCGCCGAGGGTAAAAAGATTGCTATTATTGCCGACTATCTTCACGTGATTGAGTTCCGTTGGAATAGGTGCTGTTCTAGTATGCCCCCCCCCCCCCACTACATGCCCCCCCCCCCGCCCTCTTCACCTTCCATCCTACTCCCATTCAATTATTTGAGAGTGACACACAGAGAGAGAGACAGAGACACAGAGAGAGAGACAAAACAGACAGAGAGAGGGGACAGAGCGACAAACAGACAGACAGGCAGAGAGGGTGTAGACACGGAGAAAGGGGCGGGAGTGAGAGGGAGAGACACGGAGAGAGAGGGAGGTGGAGAGCGTATGTGTGTGTGTGTGTGTGTGTGTGTGTGTGTGTGTGTGTGTGTGTGTGTGTGTGTGTGTGTGTGTGTGTGTGTGTGTGTGTGTGTGTGTGTGTGTGTGAGAGAGAGAGAGAGAGAGAGAGAGAGAGAGAGAGAAAGAAAGAAAGAAAGAGAGAGAGAGGGGGAGAGATACATACACGCACGCACGCACGCACGCACGCACGCGCGCGCACACACACACACACACACACACACACACAACACACACACACACACACACACACACACACACACACACACACACACACACACACACACACACACACACAGAGAGAGATGAGAAGAGAGAGAGAGAGAGAGAGAGAGAAGAGAGAGAGAGAGGAGAGAGAGAGGGGAGAGAGAGAGAGAGAGGGGGAGGGAGGGAGGGAGGGAGTCATAGAACCAATGGCAACGACACTTGGTGGAAAGGTAAAACATGGTGCCCATACGACTCTGCTCTATGCTGGCACCGATCTGGACCAACGGGCAGGCCAGGCCCCCTTCAGCACGGGGATGCCAAAACTACCTTACCGACGTAAGCCATACTGAGCACGGGGGTGCCCAAACTACCTTACCGACGTAAGCCATACTGAGCACGGGGGTGCCCAAACTACCTTACCGACGTAAGCCATACTGAGCACGGGGGTGCCCAAACTACCTTACCCGACGTAAGCCATACTGAGCACGGGGGTGCCCAAACTGCCTTACCGACGTAAGCCATACTGATTCAACAGATATTACGTGGTTCTAAGACGAAACTCCACCGCTGTGGAGGACAGAGACGGTGGAGGAGAGTGGTGGCCAGATGATCAGGGGTGCCCCAACGACAACAGCCGATGTCAAGGGATAGGTGAAGGTGAAGGTGAAAGGGCCAACTCAGTCCATTCTGAAGGGCATCTGTCGTGTAGAAATTTAGATAACAAGAAGGATTCAGAACCTATGCCATCATGGCGGAGATCTGCAACTGCCCAGGTGCCTTTCTAGTTCTTTTTTTCCCCCGAACTCACGCAGGTAGTGCAACAAAAAATCAAATTTGTCTGCATAGTTTTTACACTTGTTGTTCTGTTTGATACTAGGGAGTGGGGGGGGGGGGGGGGTTAACTCGGTGGTAGAGAGACTCATAATCTTGGTGATCCTTGGGTTGCGGGCTTGAATCTCCACCGGGCCGTTTCGGTACAGGGGGGGATTGTTCCCTCGGTGTTAACAATAGGTTCTGACTCCATTTCCCAAACAGTCCTTCGAATGAGACTATAAACCGAGGTTCCGTGTGTGAACACACGCATAACATCTTGCACACACGTAAAATCCCATCACCAAATTTCGGAAGAAAGGCCAGTTTGGCCGTTGGTATGGATGACATAATAATAATAATAAAAAGCATACGCTCTGCGTGAAAAATCGGAAGTATGAAAGACTTGTTACATTGAATAAACGTTCATGACTGAATGACACGGAAACGACTGAATGAAGCGCCAGCATGCAGCTCTTCAGTCGCCTCTACCCAGGTAGGCAGCCCGTTGTGCAAACGAGAATGCGGATTGTAAAGCGCTTAGAACTTGGTAATTGGCCGGGGATAGGCGCTATATAAGTACTCGTAATAATGATAATAATGATGATAATAATATTAATAATAATAATAATAATATAATAATATTAATAATAATAATAATAATAATAATAATAATAATATATAATAATATTTAATATAATATAATAATAATAAATAACAACAACAACAATGATAACGATAGAAGTAATAAAATACTATGCCACGTATTTCCTATATCCACCTCATTAATAATATCATCATCATCATCATCATCATAATAGTGATAATGATGATGAAGATCTAATAACCATCATCATCATCATCATCATCATCATCATCATCATCATCATCATCATCATCACCCATCATCATCATCATCATCATCATCATCATCATAATAATAAATACTACGCCATGTATTCCCCATCCCCACCCCACTCTACCCCCTTCGCCATCCTTCCTGTCACCCCCCCCCCCTCCCCCCAGCTGCCCGTTCACCCCCACCCCCTCCCTCCCTGCCATTCTTCGTACTACATCCGAGGCCCCTAATGCTGACCCTGCATTAACCCGCAGCCTAGCCTCCTAATGCTGCCCCTGCATTTACCCCAGCCTAGCCCCTCTATGATGCACCTGCATTTACTCACAGCCTAGCCCCTCTAATGCTGCCCCTGTATTAACCCACAGCCTAGCCTCTCTAATGCTGCCCCTGTATTAACCCACAGCCTAGCCTCTCTAATGATGCCCCTGCATTTACCCACAGCCTAGCCCCTCTAATGATCCCCTGCATGTACCCACAGCCTAGCCTCTCTAATGATGCCCCTGCATTTAACCCACAGCCTAGCCTCTCTAATGCTGCCCCTTATTTACCCACACCCTTTCCCTCTCTAATGCTCCCCCCTGCATTTTACACACAGCCTACCCTCTCAAAATGATGCCCCTGCATTTACCACAGACTAGCCTCTCTAAGCTGCCCTGTAGTACCCAAGCCTACCTCTTAATGCTCCCCCTGTATGTCCCCACAGCCTTCCCCTCAAATGCGCCCCTGCTTAAAACCCCAGCCTGCCCTCTTTTTTCCCCCCTGTATGTCCCCACACCTTCCTCTCAAATGTTGCCCCTGCATGTACCCACCCTACCCTCTAATGTTCCCCCTGCATGACCCACAGCCTAGCCCTCTAATGCTCCCCCTGCATGTACCCCACCCTGCCTCTCTAATGATCCCCCTGCTTTCCCAAAAGCCTAGCCTCTCTAATGTTGCCCCTTTTATGTCCCCAAAAGCCTAGGCTTCAAAGCCCCCCCTGCATTAACCCACAGCCTGCCCTCTAATGTCCCCCTGCTTTAAAACCCTCACCTGCCTCTAAAATGAGGGCCCTGCATTAACCCACACCCTAGCCTCCTAATGCCCCCGCAGTACCCCACGCCTAGCCTTTTAATGATCCCCCTGCTTTTCCCCCAAGCCGCCTTTCAAATGTTTCCCCTGTATTTAAACCCCACAGCTGCCTCTTATGATCCCCTGTATTTAACCCCCAGCCTAGCCCCTCTAATGATGCCCCTGTATTTAACCCACAGCGTGGGCTCTGTTTGTCCTCGTAGCCGTTCTAACATGGGGGTGGGGCGTCTCCTGGCTTTTTCTGTGTGCTCTGTGCTGCCATGTCTCCCGGGCGATTCGGTCTCGAAACCAGCATTCGTTTGGAGTTAGGGGGTGTATTTGTTTTCATCGTGGGGGGCGAGACTTACCCCTGCTTGTTTGTTAGTCCCTGCATAAATTCTTATTTGTAAGCTCCACCGTCCACCCTGTCACTACCACGACACTGACACTGCCCCCAGAATGAAAGAAGGAAACAGGCTGAAAATTCGATCGCCTAATGGCCATGAACAAGTTTTGCTGTGAAAAGTCACTTGTGTGTGAAGGGCATGGGTGCATAAGGGGCACCCCAATCTTCTCCTAACACCGCTTTTATTTTCCCCCGAACTGTTGGGTGGACATGCCGAGTTTTCATCCGCAGGTGGAGAGCCTAAGGGAGGTTTGAACTTGAAGAGGGTCAGCTCTTCAGCTCAACACTTTAACCATTTGGCCCGGTTCTCACCCTAAAGACATGGCGTCGAAAAGAAACAAAAAGGTGCTTGGGGGTTTTGATGGGTTTTTTTTTTCTCTTTCCGGTTTGTCTGTGCGGGGAAAGTATATTCACCTAATCACCGGCTGAAGATATCATTTCCTGGATTAGTTTGGTGGACAATGACGTAGAGGGGAAAAATTTTTGATGTTTGCTGATTAGTCTAAAGTCTGAGTACAGTAGTCTCGTATGGTTTTCGTATGCTTCCCCTGTTCTTTCTTTCTTTCTTTCTTTCTTTCTTTCTTTCTTTCTTTCTTTCTTTCTTTCTTTCTTTTTCTGCGGTGTGGGGTGTGTGTTGTTGTGTGTGTGTGTGTGTGTGTGTGTGTGTGTGTGTGTGTGTGTGTGTTTTGTGTGTGTGTGTGTGTGTGTGTGTGTGTGTGTGTGTGTGTGTTGTGTGTGTGTGTGTGGTGTGTGTGTTGTGTGTGTGTGTGTGTTGTGTGTGTGTGTGTTGTATGTGTGTGTGTGTGTGTGTGTGTGTGCGCGCGTGCGCGCGAGTGCTTGTTTTTGTGTGTGAATGTGTGAGGGGTGCGCGTGCGAGTGTGCATGCATGCGTGAGTGCGCGAGTGTATGTGTGTGTTGTCTGTGTGTGTGTGTGAGAGATGGGAGAGAGAGAGAGGAGAGAGAGAGAGTGAGAGAGAGAGAGAGGAAGTAGAGGAGAGAGAGAGAGAGAGAGAGAGAGAGAGAGTGAGCAGTAGAAGGTAAACGCATGCAACTACCATAGCCTTGAAGAGCCAGTTTATAACTCAGCTGCTGGGCTCCAAAAACTTGACGTGCATTTTCCCCACTGTAGCAAATCCTTTTTTTTTTCTCGTTCATGTTTTGCACAAGAGGGAAGTCTGGATCTTTTTCTAGACAGACAAATAGAAATAGTGCCCACAAAGGCAGCTTGTGAGAGCAGAACAAAGCAAAGGTGAAATCTAGCCAAAACACACATTTACAGGGTGAA
>CM031620.1:39324562-39347062 GCA_018398815.1 Conus ventricosus
CAGTTATCCTTGAACATCCAAAGTCAGACACTCCCGATGTTTCAGTGCTTCTAGTGACTTCGGTGTGATCCGTTATGGTCTGCTGCTAAAGGCAGAGAGAGGGTCAGTCATAGCAAAAAAATGAAACAAACAACAACAACAACGACAGCAGATCACTGCCTTGATCGACGATGAATCTGGTCGCTCTATATTTTTTGTGTTACGTGTGGCTTGTGGTTGTCTCCCGTCACACTCTAACCTTCTCCCCAAAGGTTTCGCCATGAATATCATACTTTTCTCTCTCCTTCAACTAAAACAGACAGCAGCCATGATTCGTATGGGTGGCAAAAGCACTATGCAATGGCGTTTTCTATGGTTTGTGAGGTAAAATTTAGAAAGCCCTGAACAACGAACAAGAGAGGTCGGCAAGCGATGAGCGGCAAAGCAAGGAGATTACTCAAAACGGCATTTTATACCAACTAGCATTTGCATAAGAGACGGGACTGGTCGTTGTTTGTCGCAAGAAGAAAAGAAACACCCGAAGGTGCTGGGAGGACCCAGAGAAGCACCGTCTTCACCCGCCTTTAGAGCAGTCCTGTACCACCCTTGGAGGCCTGCGCTGTGTTGACGATGGGTACAGGCACGCGCAGGACACTCCATTAAGATATCAAGGGACATAACTGCTCCTGAACAGAGGTAAATTAGACTACAGGATGCAGCTCATAACAGCCTTAAAGTAGCATCCCCATGGGTGTACCAGCCCGTATTTCATGACTGCAGAGCCCACCGGCAAAAAACACCACCCTCCAGCTGCCGAGCACACCCCACAGACCCAACCACCCCTGCCCACGGACAGATGAAGACGGTGCCACTCCAGACACAGCCAAGCTTTCGCCATACGGACTTATGTGCCCTCAAGAGAGAATCCAAAGTTGTAGTCTTTCCCACTGTCGACAGGACTTTCCCTGTGGTCAGTGGGTCTTTCCTCACCGTCACTGGACCTTTCTCCAGGGTCAGCCTAGTTAAGGCTAAGCCGAAGGTGCTGAACGAGGTATTACTCAATGAAGAAACACAAGTGGTGAATAAGCAGTGGTGGGGAAACAGTCTTGAAGCGAGTGTTCTGTACAGTTTCTCCCACAATGAGTGTTGTTCACAGTCATACAGTGCACTGCACAGGCTAACCCAGGGTGCGGATGGTCAGGGAAGGGCTGGTAAAGACCTGGGTGGCTGGAATCGGGTGCGTCGCACTGCCTTCCTTGGATTCTGCCAGAACCAGTCTCTAACATGCCTCTCAATGTTCTTGACAAACACACTGGCCCCTCTTCAGGTAGGACGCAGACGGGGGGGGGGGGGGGGGGGGGGGGGGGGGGGGGGGGGGGGCACTCGATAGATCCCCGTCTCGATAGATCCCCGTCTCGATGGATCCCCCATCTCGATAGATCCCCGTCTCGATGGATCCCCGTCTTGATAGATCCCCGTCTCGATAGATCCCATCTCTATGGATCCCCGTTACTGTTTTTGGATCTACCGAGACGGGGATCTATAGAGATGGGGATCTACCGAGATGGGGATCTACCGAGACGGGGATCTATCGAGACGGAAATTCGTCCACATGTAGTGGGGGATCAATCGAGACGGGGATCTACCGAGATGGGGATCTACCGAGACGGGGATCTACCGAGACGGAAATTCGTCCACATGTACTGGGGGATCTATCGAGACGGGGATCTACCGAGATGGGGATCTACCGAGACGGGGATCTATCGAGACTGTCACGCGGGCTCTCAGGTTGTACAGCTGGAAATGTTCTCGTCCTTACTGAGCTCTGGCATGAAGATGGCATTGAGCCGTTCTCGTTGATGTCTAATTGGGAGTCTCTGACTGCGCCGCCTTGATGATCATGATCTTCAGACCGGGATGCTCTTGACAATGTCCCTGGCACTCTTTCACAAGTGCCTGGCTGTGTCCTGAGGGAGTCACATTGTTCAATGCAGGTAGCCCAAGGTGGACGAAGAGAAGGGAATGTCTAGAATGATTGTGGCAGATCTTTGAGTCAGACGGACTTTTGTGTCATTGCTGCGGCCAAGCCTTTGCCTGGTGACTTTTTCTTTCACTGAATCGTGAAGAAATCAGAACATGAAAAGAGTCTGCATCTTGGTTTCTTTGTTGTGACGGTATTTTTAATGTTAGAGTCACGAACCTGTTTCTCTCTGACAGGCAGAGAGCCTGATAGACAGGCAGATGACAGATAGACAGGCAGATAGACAGACAGACAAGTTTAGACACATCTCTCTCTCTCTCTCTCTCTCTCTCTCTCTCTCTCTCTCTCTCTCTCTCCATAAGATACAGACAGACAGACAGACAGACAGACAGACACGCAGACAGACAGAAATACAGAGAGACTGAGAGACAGGCAGACAAAAGGACACAGTGAGGAAATGTGTGTGTGTGTGTGTGTGTGTGTGTGTGTGTGTGTGTGTGTGTGTGTGTGTGTGTGTGTGTGTGTGTGTGTGTGTGTCTATCTGTCTGTCTGTCTGTATGTCTGTCTGCCTGTCTGTCTGTCTGTTACAGTGATTAGCGTTCTCGTCTCTGACCTCTGTGTGTGTGTGCGTGCGTGCGTGTGTGTGTGTGTGTGTGTGTGTGTGTGTGTGTGTGTGTGTGTGTGTGTGTGTGTGTGTGTGTGTGTGTGTGTGTGTGTATGTGTGTGTGTGTGTCTGTGTGTCTGTGTGTGCGTGTGTGTGTGTGTGTGTGTGTGTGTGTGTGTGTGTGTGTGTGTGTGTGTGTGTGTGTGTGTGTGTGTGTGTGTTGTGAATGAGAGGGGAGAAGGAAAGCATATGCGTGTGCGTGTGACAGAGAGAGACAGAAAGAGAGAGACAAAGGAAGAGTAAAGGAGGGGGATGTCAAAGACGAGAATGCTAATCCTTGCGACCGAAGCTGCATGTGCGTGAGAGAGAGAGAGGGAGAGAGAGAGGAGAGAGAGAGAGAGAGAGAGAGAGAGAGAGAGAGAGAGAGAGAGAGAAAAGGAGACGGATACGGAAAGTGTAATCATGTTTAGGCCATTGCCCCTCATGAAGGGGTGTATATACAAACACTTGTCCGTCTAAGAGAGAGAGAGGAGAGATGAGAGAGAGAGAGAGAGAGAGAGAGAGAGAGAGAGGAGAGAGAGAGAGAGAGGGGGAGGAATGAGAGAGGGGGCCAGAGACGTGGACGCCAATCACTGTAACAGGAACTCTTCCAGGATCACAGTGCCCACATAGCAGGTCTCGGGGAATAAACAAGATGATAAATTTCAGCTCTGGCATCAATAGGGATGAACCAAGGACGTTTCCAGCAGTTGACCCTGGCGGTGACCGCGACCTTGTCACGAAGTTTAAACTACAGGAGAAGGAAGAACAACAAGAGAGTGTAGGTCAGCCATCTCAATTTCAGTGGTGAAAAACTTAAAAGATCCTAAGTTTCAAAACGGAGTGACTGAGGGCGGAAAATGAAGCAAAATTTAGAAACAAGGGGGGGGGGGGGGGGGGGTTTAGTTACCGCCAAGGACATGGTGGACAAAGAAAGGAAGAACAAAACACAATGCATTCGACCTTTTGGGGTCTTCTTCAGGCAAAAACAAACAACATTTAAGACAGTGAAAACCAAGAACGAGAAATCATTACCTTCTCATTCGCCGCAGGACCAAAATGGCGCCGGACGGAAACGAACCCCTCAGGAGGGCATCATGGGAGGAAATAGTGAGGGGGGAGGGTGGGAAGGGGGAGGGGGGGATGGAGGGGGTGTGAAACAATGACAAGCTACAAATCCTTTGTTTCACACTCCCCCCCCTTCCCGCCGCCTCCTCCCCCCCCCACCCCCCCCTCCACCCCCTCCCTAAATATTTCCTCTCCATGAACCCCCCTGGGTGGACTCGTTTCCGTCCGGCGGCATATTAGTCGTGCGGCGAATATGAGAGATAGTGGGTTCTCGTTCTTGGTTTTCGTTGTAGAAAACAGGGAAAGGGGCATTCTGGGCCACTTCCGCCCTCACTCAGTTCGGGCAAAAGTAACCCAGAATGCCCCTTTCCCTGTTCTCTGACAAGTAAGAGTAATACTGTGTAGGGTATCCGTTTTTTAAAAACTAATTTACTAAAGTTTTCAGAGAGTAGCCAGGACTGAACACATTCCATAAGTAACGCAGGGAAAAGCAGTTGTGGCTGAAGGGCCCCCATTTTAAACGGTGGGTGCACCAGGCTATCCGATTACTTCGCGGTATGTTAATTGCGCCTGGGGAGAGAGAGAGAACCCTAGGTTAAGTTGCCCTCAGAACAGACAGACAGACAGACAGACAGAGAGAGAGACAGAGAGACAGACAGACAGACAGAGAGGCGCGCACAACACACACACACACACACACACACACACACACACACACACACACACACACACAACACAAAAACATACACACACACACACACACACAAAACACACACACACACACACACAACACTTCTTCGCATACTTTTTTGTGTCACCTTCCTGACTGCTGTTACCTCCCTCCTTCCTCTTTTCCACAATGCACCCCAACCCCTCCACCACCACCTCCGCCACCCCCCACCCCCCAACACACACACATACACACCACACCCCACACACACAACACACACACCACACACACCACACACACACCACACACACACACAGACGGACAGACAGGCAGACAGACAGAAGGCAGAGACAGAACTCATACACGGCGCGCGCGCGCGCCTCACACCTGCCGACAAAACGGAGAGGCTAAAAAATCAATACTGCCGCCCTGCTACTCCCCTCACCCCACTCCTCACGCTGGGCCTGCGCATTGCGCCATATGACATCAGCATTCTCGAATCTTCTCCGCCGTGTGAGGGCGCTGTTAAAGCGCTCACTGATCAGTTACCAACACCGGTTTCCTCATTTTCTACTGACTACGGACGAGTAAGACGTTTTTTTATTGCGTGTGTTCTGTGCTTGGTGTTGTTATTCTAAAAAATGGCAAACCCGTTTCACTGAAGGCAGGCTCTTGCCATTGAACACCAAAAGGGTTTTACCATACTTGCTGTCGATATTTGTTGAAAAAAAAAACGAGGTGAAGCATGTTCGTTGCCGTCGAAACCGAAAAAGTATTGCTTTCTAGAAGGAACAGAAAAAAGAAAAAAGTGAACCGACTGTTTTGGGAAAATGGACGACTATCTTAAAGGTTTGTTGGTTAAAGGGAAATGAAAACGTTGAAGGCAATATTGTGAACAAAATTATAGCCAATTTCAATGGTGTTTGTTATCGATGAGATGGTTCCTTATTTAAATTAAAGGCGCTGCTTTGTTAAAAGCTGGCCAAAGCCAAAACAATCCATCACGCGTTGATTGTTGGACGTTGGCTTGAGACAGCCCAAGTCATGTTTAAAAAACAAAAAACGCATCAAACATGGCGTTCATTTCTTAAGACGCAGGTGAAATGTCTGATTCTTTATGCTAGGAAACTATTCAACTTTCTGTGTGTTTTTATAACTATCCTAAATTCCACAAGCTGGGAAATCTTTATAAATGAACTGTGTAGCAAACGCCAAACCATTATTAAACTTATGCAACTGGATGACAATTTTCGGGGGTTCTGGCAAAAACTAGATAGGCTAGGCAGACCTTAGTAAAATCTACCAGTATGGAGGGGAGTATGTGTGGCCAGCACTATCTTCATATAAATGCCCCAAATATACAATGACGGATGTATACTCTGGCGTTTTAGACCCGCCAAAAAAGTCGGCCACAGCAGAAATTGCTGAAATCTCCCATAGCCAGTTGCAAGCCTGGTTGAGAAAGGGGCAGAGCAAACTAGGCCAAAACAACCCTATGTGATCGCTTGCTGCCAATGACGTCAGCACTTGCAAGTCGGTGGCAAACTGGGCCCAAAGACCCTATGTGATCCGCTTGACTACAAAGCGCGGCAGAAACCAGCAAAGCTCAGCGGCAAACTAGGGCCAAAGGGACCCTATGTGTCACTTGGGTTGATTGAGGTTGCGCGCGGGACACAGCCGGTAGTTCTACTTCTTGTTTGTTTGTTGGTGTTTGTGTGTTTTGTCTGCCCACCACGCACGCCCCCCCCACCCCCACCTGGACGGCTATTGTGTGTTTGTGTTTGTTGTTTGTTTTGTCTGCCCCCACGCATGCACCCCCCCCACCCCACGCACGCACGTCCCCCACCCCCCCCCCAACCCCACGCATGCACACTCAAGTCACCCACAAGTTTTTATTAAGTCATTCTCAAGTCATTACAAGTCATCCTAAAAAGTAAATTCACAAGTCATCCTCAAGTCATTCACAAGTTCTTACTTAAGTCATTCTTAAGTCATTCACAAGTTCTTACTTAAGTTATTCTCAATCATTTACAAGTCATCCTCAAGTCATTCACAAGTCTTAGGCAAGTTTTTAATCAAGTTGTTCTAAAGTTAACCTAAGATCTAAGAACCTAAGATCTTATTTTTTTATCTTAAATGTAGATGTCTAAGATAGTCACACACGCCTCAAAAAACGCGTCATTTTTGGGAAAATTGTCTTGCTCAGCGTTCTCTGCATAGATCTTAATGAAGGTTTTACATACGAGCAACCGCATTGATTACAATTCGGGTCTATGGAATGCCTTTATAGACCCCAGGTCTTTATTTATTAAACTTCATCATTTTTAATACGCCATGATCTATTTTTATAAAAAAATTTAAAATTAAGTTTTTAAAAATATTATTCCATTTGAAATGGATCAAAATGAGGGCTTTGTTATTGGTGGTTTTGGCGTGCAGTTGTCTCTTTCTGCATTTAGTGGCTCAGATTTTTTTGATAGCTTTCCCGTTTCTGTTGCCATTCTTTATTATGTTTTATAACAGTAATAACCGCCCCGCAGCAGCAAGGGCGCCAAAAATGGCAACAGTTTTAAGTTCAATATTTCCATGAAGACTTTGGTGCCCTTGTATCACATGGAGTTTTTATAGCTGGCATTGAATCAACTTGTTCTGGCGTTGCGGTGTTATGTTTTCATGATGCTGTAACATTAATTTTTTTTGGTCTGTTCCACTCTGCTAATTTTCTTCCTGCTTCAACACGCCAGGATTTTTAATGGTCTCCGCAAATTTCAGCGTTTTTGGTGATTTTCTAGCTTGGTTACTTTCCCCACCTGATTCAGTGTTTTTGGTTCTGATGATTTTCCAGATCGTTCTTTTTGAAGGGAAATAAAAATCTATATGATTAAATTTATTAATCCCATGATTAATGGCGATAACATTGTTCCAAATCTGTATATAGATCACACCCTAGAGACTCTAATGACTTTGTTAAAACAGGATCTTGCGTTAAATCATCGTAAGATCTTGTTTCAGAATCAATGGGAGCAAATTTTACTGACTAGTTTGTGTACAAACTAAGAACCGTTTGCCCCACATTTTTACCATTCTAGCCCCAGCTGCGCTTCATACCTGTTATGATACTTTAAATGTCTTGTGGCGACATCTGTTGAATCTGTTCAATGCTGAATTCAGTTCCGGGGAAAACTGTTTTGTTTTTCCACACGTGCAAAAAATACAGCCTCTCCTTTTTGGGCATAATAGCTTGATCATCAACTTGGCCATTCATAAGTTCGGGAAGGTTTAGGCTGCCTTGTAGCTGTAGGAGATCATCACTGTTCATGTTTTTTTAATAATTATAATTATTTATTTTATAAAAATGAGAAACCGAAAAAAACTATTGCTAACCTTGTATACCATTCTGCTGTTATTGGGGACTAAGTGTAGGATACTAAATGCTGGGTAAAAGCCTGTTAAGTTTAAAACCAGCAGATCTTGGCAAACTAGACTTTGAGGTTTCAGCAAAACTGATTGCTATTTTTGCAGCTTCATTTGTACGAAAGATTTTCTAGTTAAGCAAGGAATAATTCAGAGAATATAATATGTAAAAAAATACATTTATAAAAAATGGCTTCACTCGCAATAATGATAGGCGGCGTTTGTGGTGAATGCGCTTGCTTTTAGCGGCAGTAAATTTCGCATTTAGTAAACTGGGGAATGACAGCGAGAGAAAAAGACATAACAAAGCTATGGAGGAACTAGCAGCTGCAAAAAGAGCCTATGAAAGGCAGAGATTTGAGAGTTAGATTTTATTATGACACACTGAAAAGACGGGGGCATGCAGCTTACACATTTAAAAATGTTGATCAAGCAATAAACAATATTATTAGTAACAGGCAAACCAAATCGAGACATTGCCCCACAAAATTCAGTGACTTTTATCAACCTTCAGAAAAACAAAAGATGAAGAAATCGGGTTTATTGTCGTTGGTATGACCGTCGTGTATTTTGTTGCACTTAATATTGGCTGAATAAAAATGAACAAAATCTATTATTCGCCAAAGGATATTGGAAGGGCATCACAGCAATACAAAAGCTAAGCCAAGCAGCAGGGTAGTAAAACAAACAGCAAAGGAATGGTTATCTAAACAAGCGATTTGGCAAATTTATTTTCTGCCCCTAGGCGAATACAGAGACCACACTTTGTCAATACAACTCCAACGAAAACCCATCAAATGGATTTCTATTTTACCCTCTGATGGATTAGACGAAAAAGATTTAGTACGCACTTACAGTCATTGAAATAGCTTCAAGATTTTAAAGATGCTGAACCATTAACAAAAAAGATTGCTTCTGTGTTGCTGTCGCTATACAACTGATATACCAACGAGGCCCGTAACTTACCCTCGAATGATTCAAGTTGATGATGGAAAAGAATTTAAAGGCCAAGTGAATAAATTTATTGTTGAAACATAGAGTTACCATTAAAAGAGGCATTCCGGGAGTTCACAGATCACAGGCTTTAGTTAAAAAACTTTAACAAACAGTTAGCCGAAAGACTTTTCTCCTACCAGTATCACAGAGAGCTGATTTGACAATTCTCGCAACACAGAAT
Source organism: Conus ventricosus (assembly GCA_018398815.1). Taxonomy (NCBI): domain Eukaryota; kingdom Metazoa; phylum Mollusca; class Gastropoda; order Neogastropoda; family Conidae; genus Conus; species Conus ventricosus. Next base: position 39,333,495 of record CM031620.1, read on the forward strand.
GGGTTAGAAGATTGCCCTCAGTTTTTGCGCGCAATGAAAAAATGAAGAATTTAAAGGGCAAAAACCAGTAAAAGCAATCAAAAGAAAAACAATAAATGTTGCTAAAGACTCCAGTACACCCAGCAAACTATTACCATTTGGATTGAAAGTAAGGAAACCTTTATTTACCGGGGGAAGGAAGGGGACACTCGCATCAGGGCAACCGGGACCCAAATTTGGGAGTGTTGACCCGTACAAAATAAAAAGAATTTGTAAAAATGAATCCGCCCGTGTATTATTTACGGGGAAACTGACACAACAAAACAACCAGCTCCTCAAAGTCTTTTGTGAAAGAAGAACTGCGATAATTCCCCCAGACACATTTCCGCTTTAATTAATTTACGTTCTCCAGTGCCCAATTGCATATGAAAACTTGGTTTAACAAACACCCGTTTTGTGTTTGTTCTATCTAATGACTTCTTTGTTACAATGTTGTGTTGTTTCTCATGTAGATTAGATCGCAGTTTTACGTTGTCATGATGAAAAGTCTTATTGCCAAACAATGCTTCTTTGTAGTTGTCATGTGATATGTTTGACGCCCCAACGCTGCGGGATATTCCTTTTGCTTTCTTAATGATTTTCTCCTGGCTCGAAATACTGAAATTTTTTGACCTTAGCCCCCATACTCCTTGATCCCCTTTTCCAGATAATTCTCCTTCATCTTTCCCTAAAACCTTCTTGTTAGTAATTGAATGCAAAGGCGAATCTTTAGGATAATCGGACGTGTCATACCATCACTCGCTCCTTTAGCTACTTCTAATTCCATGTCTTTTTTAGTTTGTCTTCAGTAGGAATATCTATAACAAAACTTTCTGTATCTGTGTAAAGTACTCTGGACTCAGGATACGAGGGTTTAAAAAGTAGTCATAAAGAAATTCTAACATCAAAAGCTTTGATAATTCTAAAACAGTAACCCGATAAATACAGGTTTGTCCAATTTGACTTTCTTTTTTTTCATCATTATACCAAAAAAGCTGATCATGAAATCTTTGAAGTCCTGATAATTTGGTTTTGAAGTCAGCTTAATTGCTTCGTTCTCTCTGGGGGACTAATCTGACATCTTTGCGCTTGTGCGGATTCCCCATAGTCTTTCCAAAACAGCTGTTGTTCATAAACTTAAAAAGTCTTTTTTGAAGCATCTGTGGATTTGGTTCTGGAGATCAGTGTTCTTCATGATGTATGGTTTCCCATGACTGTTCTTGATCAAAGAATTTATACGATGAACAGCTGTCAACTTAAAACCCATGTCTTAAATAAAATTGTAGAAGTCTGTAAGGGCAGGCATAATTTTTTTTGCCTCGAAGATTAGGCACAAGTTTAGGCGGCTCTCTTGGGGTCCATCTTTAGACTTTCTGCTGCTAACGGATAGTCATTATGAAGGTCATGGATTTCATGAGGATTTTTCAAAGTCAACTTCTAGAATAAAACCCACGCTGTTGGTCAGGCGTTAAACTGCCCAACCACTTTAATGCCTTTTAAAATATTATTCGTACCTGTGTACATCTTGAAGTTGCGTAATGGAAGCGATTGTGCCATAGCCAACCATACAGATTGTTTGCATCTAAATACTTGAGATAGTTAGACCTTTTACTAGGATCATAATCGTCCAAGTATTTGTTGTTTGCTTTACAGTAATGATGCGACGCCATACTAAATTCCCCCACGCAATCCGTTTTCAATCATCTGAATCATTGGTAAAATCTGACAATAAATCAATCTGTACCCCAGTAAACTTTAAAAAAGCATCCCAGCTCATCCGGGCGCAGAAATATAATGCGCAGGATCCAGGCTATAATGTTTCATGCAGGTCTTTCTTAATTTTCAAAGACGTCCCGCCAACAACATACATTTTGCCATCAGTATGAGTCATGATAGTTTTCCATTGTTTTACAATCTAACTTCTCCCATGCTTCTTGAGCATGCTGGTAATCAGAGTCGCTGATGTCCTTTCCTCAAAGACTAGAAAAGAAACGCGCCTTTAGGCGGAAGTGTATCTTCATCAAACCTTTCCCACTGTTCATGTACTCATAAGGGTAAACACCCTTTTAACGAGAGTTGGGTCAAAATATTTTTCCGTTATTGGGCAGGACTTTAAGGACATAGCCAGTCCCTCTAATGAGGCCCATATGTGTTGCATAGAGTCTTTAGAAGACATGTTATTTAAAGTGAAACACATGTACTTTTCTGATGAATGTGCAATGCATGCAAACCCTGAAGGCGCTGGTTACTGCTTGCAATATAAGATGAGAGTCGAAACCCTCGCAAGTTATGAAAGAAGATGGGCAGCTTCCAGTTTTTGGTTCAAACTTTAGTTGAAGATTGCATTTGTTATGCGCTGCATCTAAACTTCCCACTAATGTGATCATGGTCTCTTACTGTGGGGTTTACACTCTTGGGCGTTAGCTCTAAAACCGCAAACCCAAACAATGCGTGGCTGAGTCATACTGTTGTTGGTCTTCAGGCGCCTTATGATTTCAGATAAGTTTAGTTTTTATTAGATCAATCATTACGCACTTGCTGCATGCGTTTTAAGAATTTTTTCTGCAGCATCTGGTCCTTATTTTATTCTGGCTCTGAATAAACGCCATCCGACCTAACAATAATGAAGGAAAATGAAAATCTGTGATTACTCATTAAGACTGTTTTTCGAAGTTTTGTGGTGCTGGCCCTTCATAAGGAACAATAAGCGACTCGAAGTTGCGTAAACTACGTATGGAGAATTTTGCAGCCGTTTCCAGTTCTTAAAACTAACTTTAGATCCTGGCGGGGGGCGTAATTAGTTTTTGTATTACAGTCTACAGAACTTTTACAATGTTTTATATGTTCACTCGCAGCTTGCCCAGATGGAATTCTTGTTAAACATTTTCTGCAGAATTTCTTTTTTGCTATGTTTGTTTGTAGTATAACTCAATAATCTACTCATTGTGCGTATCAAAGTGTAATGGGGTGCCTGCTGGTGAAAACATTGTAGTAAGTCAAATGATTTTTGTCTGGTTCGCCTATTGTTTGGACTGTTCTTGGACACTTTAATTGGCACCAAATTTGTTTTCGTCCATGTGTATACATTAAACAGTTATTGGGTTTTTTTTGTTCTTCAAACTGATCAATTTGGTCTACACTAACAGGAAAGGATTTTTCCATTGAAGTTAAGATCTTTGGCGTATTGCCGATAGTTTGTCCCCTCTCTCTGCGTGTTCGCGGACATGATGCAGCTTGCAAGAACGACCACATGAAACATTTGTTGTCTGAATTTTTTTTGTTTAAAAAACTGCTCTCTTTTAAACCAACTCCGAGGTTTGCGGAATGTAAGCCTTGCCTACAATCGGTGATACTTTTGCCTGTTTTAATCTAATCTCTAAGACTTCGCCCTCTGACCAACCAGAGCCCCTCATTTTAGCTTCTTCAGCGGCAGGCGTCAAACTGTGTAAGCAGTTCGTCTGCCCAACCGGGTGTTAAGTCATTATGAGAAAGAATAGTCTGCTGTTTAGTTGAGACCCAGACTTCAGTTTTCTCTTTTATTTTTACATAGTCGATTAAAACAGCTAACATACTTTAACTGGCGGGTCTATTGTTAGTTTGCCCGGAAATTGAGAAATTGCATGAACAACGCTTGCCTGTACGTTTGTTGGGTCAATGACTTCTAAATCAATATCATTCAGTGCTCTTGATAACGCTCTCTCTCGAGCATTCCTTCAAACAATTCGTCTTGTCCTTCATATATCTTAGCCATGCTGTCTTTCTTTTCTAAGCCAAAATTTTTTATTTAATTAAAAAAAAATACTTAATCAGAACCAATATCAATGGTCTTTTTGTGCTTGGACTCATAAACTAAAGTATAAAAACCCTTTTTGGGTTGTTTAATGGGGAGCTGTTTAGAACAGAGTTTAATGTTTCGTTTACTTTTTTTAAGCATTCCTTTTTATCTGCTCGGGGTCTGGCTGTTGAGAAAACTTGCTCGCCTTTCTTTGAAGATCAAACTTTTGTCTTTTATAGTCATCAAAATCGGCCTGTAAACGACTAAATTCTTCATCCGTGATGTTTGAGTCAGCTAGTGCTTTATTTATAATCAGCTTGAAGGAACTAAGTTTAGCTGTTATTAGTTGAACCATGGCTGTGTTTCTTTTGGAGTTTAGTTTTTTTTTTTTTGCTCGCAGCACCTACGGGTAATGAACACAGACGAGAGCTAAAGACAAACCTCCTAGAGGTAAAGTGCGGGGTGCGCCTATGCCCGTTGCTAAGAGACCCAAAAACTCGTTCCTGCTGATAGAGCGCTTTAGTCGATGTCCAGTTTTTAAAATATGTAACAGCATTAAAGGCAGCAGAAAAACCTTCGTTTGGTTTTGCGTATTTTGAAAGGTCTTGCTCTAGTTTTTTTTGCATTTGTGTAATGTTTGTTAAACTGAAGGTTTTTTTTTCAGCAGCAGAATTGCCCGCTATCCTTCTTTTGGCGGTGCTGTAGGCACATTTGGATAACCTGAACAGACATGCTTTTTATAAAATGAAAAATAATTTAGTATAATACATATTTAATTCTGTTTTCTCGAATATTCAGCTGCGCATCATATAATAAAACAAATGTACATTAAACGGTTTATCGGCTTCTTCTTCTTTATCAATTTGAATGTTTTTTACGTCTCTCACGTTTCTCCGCTTCCCTACAACTCATTATCCTCTGTTGACCTTAGGTCAAACCATAAACCGTATTTTGTTGTTTAAAAAATCATCGAGTCTAACACTTGTGAGATGTAAATCTTTAGACACTAGGTCTGCTTTTGGATTTCTACCCTCCACCCCCAAACAATTTTTTTATTTCGTCAAAATGATGATAAGGTCTAAGCCCCCTAGCGTAGATTTGGTTAGGATGCCGTCAATTGTACATTGCACTTTCGTTATTTTAGGATTAAAAAACTTTTCACTTGCTCTTTTGAACGGTTCTCATTTCACACAGCAATAAAATACCTTTAAGCGATCTTGCTGCGACGCTTTAAAAATAAAATTCCATATAGTGTCTGCCCTGCTTCTAGGAGATGTTGTATGATGAATCACTCTTTCGTAATTTTATTGGTATTTTGATGAAAATTTTTGTTCAATCAGCCTTGCTAAATGAAGGTTGCTAACAACGAAAAATCTAACGAGATGTCAGAAAAGCTGTACTTTGCTTCGGTGTCTGATGATCTGATAAAAGCGTTGTATTCATTAAAGTTAGTTCATAGACAATCTGTCTTTTAATGCTCCTTGAAAGTATGGTGCAAAGCGCTTTTAACAACTCAAAATCTAAGGAATGGAAAAAAAAAAGATTTTCCCAAAGCAAAATTTACAGCTACAGCCTTTTTTCTGCTTTTAGCACCTGAGGCGAGTTTTGGCGCCTATTCTAAGCTTTTAGTGCTTCTTCATTTTCAATTCCTTGAAACGCAAGATCAGCCCTTTCGTTCCCGGTTAGCCATAGATCAGAATAGGTTAAAATATGTCTGCATTTTGTAAAGAAAATATTTCTTGCCCCCCAAGTTTTTATAGAAATTTTCTTAACGATTGCCCGCCCAGATTCTGCACAACTGTCCTGTTTGGGTCTGTTGTTGAATCGAGCGCTATTTTGAAAGTAAAACGCGCAGAGCCTGGCACAATCACTTCATCCGCTCTAGGTCTGGAATTTTGACAGTAAGAATTTGATCTGCATCAATAGTAGATGGATTAATTTGGAACAGTAATATTCCCCTTATTTCCCCTTTACGCCAAAGGGCTCTTTCAGTTTTCTATCGGGGTCAAGAATCGAGCCATGTACTTGTTTTTGGCATTTTTATGAAGCAAAATAAAAAATTAATTATTTAAAAACATGGCAGGATTTGAAGGTGAAGAAGATTATGATGTTTTGATCGTGGAGACGACATGAGTGAAGATCCCCTTTTACACGCATCGCTCAAACGCTCTCAATGCAGCGTGAATTAACAGAAAGTACGGTCGGAGCATTTTACAAAAGTTTAGGTCAAGAACCTCCCGAATTTATAGACCCCAAAAGATTTTGAATTAAAAAGATGGTCATTTGTCTGTAAAAAACGATCAAGGGCAACTTGTTCGGCTTACAACTAAACCCGACCCATCAAAGTTTTTAGCCGTGGGGTTTAATTAGAAAAGAATCAGTGTGAAAGATCAAAAAGCCTTGGCATTGCTAGACAAATTAAGGGCGGAGGCAGTTGCTAAACTTCAAAACACACTACAAGAACTCCGACAGATAACCAAATGCAAAACATGGAACTTAAAGAATTAAATCAATAGCAGGCGAATTAATAAATACAATAGAAGCAGAAACCAGTTTTTAAAAGAACAGCGTTAAAAACAATTAATGATTCCCCCTTGCTATGCGGAACTAACAGCCTTGATGTACTTTAAGAACCATCAGAGGCGAATTAACAAACAATTTAGCAAAACTTTGGTGAAAATAGATGAGCATATAAAAGAGAAAAAGAAAACTCGTGAGGCTGATGACGCCAACTTAGGACATGATATTAAAGAAAGAATAACCCAAAGACTAAAAGATCTTGAACAAGAAAGATCAGCAAGACTAGAAGTGCTGTCTACTAACCGAAACAATTACGAACTCAAGGGGAAGCGAATAAGAGAAACTATCCAAAGAATTTTATATGAAGACACGGGCATGGCAGAACGAATACGAACACTGTTTAGAGAGCAAGGAGTCACATTAGCAAGCGTTATAACAGCCTTAGGATTTGCAATAAGTACACTGGTGATGGCTATTACAGGCGGCGGTGGAGGGCAAAGTTCAGTGCCTCCATCGCATCTCCTAATAAATCATGGGTAAAAAAACAGCTTGATCATCTTGCAAGTTTATTAAAAAAATTAGCTAGTAAAGCCGCGACGCTTTACCAGGGAAAATTGGGGAGTATTGTCAGTGGATTTTGTCTACTGCAAGCAAAGTAGTTGGCTTTAAAGGCCAAGCACTTATGGGGATTAGCCCCTCTCTTTTAGTTGGGTTAATATTTAGTAAGATAAAGACCCGTAAACCTATGCCAGTTAATCCAAGAAACAAGCGCTGTCTTTTCATATTCATGGTCATCGCGAAAAGAGTCTGCGAGCTTTGTTGAGTCTTCAATGATTTTGGGGGTTTGGACTTCGGGAATTAAAATGACTTAATCTTGGTGTTTGTTACTGCTTGTATATTATGGCTCAGAAATTTTTGTCTTTTTCCCAAACCCTTTTGTTCATTGCCGCTATAAGAAATTTCATTTATTATAGTTTATTATTATTCCTACCTGGAGTCTGAGGTCAGAAGGCAACATGTATAAACCAGTGCCAACAGCAAAGTCTACTTTCGATCTTGCGTATTGTAAAACATGTTGGTTTCTTTGAATACTTGAAGGTAAAAAACTGTAGAATTAATAGCGTCCTTAAATTTGCTAAGTATTGTTTTTGGCGCGTCAAAGCCCGTGAAGGATCAGTTATGCCGATCTTGCTGTGCTTGCGCCCCCAGCAAACACCAAACTAAGTACGAATAGAGTCGTTTATTTGTTCTATTCCCGCTCTAGTTAGGCCCTTAGAAGCGTCTAAGATAAATGTTGTCCATGCTGTTTTATGCTCTTGCCCCTATGGACAGGGCTGAACAATTTTGAACGGAAACGCCGGTCAAGTTATACTTTCTGTGCGTGCCCTGAAAATAAATGACGCCTAGCCATGATTATGATCCAACTTTTGTCTAAAGTCTGTCTTGTTTTTAATATTAAATTCGTTACAGATCTTTCAAAGCCTTCATGTCTATTCTGTTGCTGAATGGATTAAACGATTTGTCATTCGGTAATGGTGCTTGCAGTTCAGTCAAAATACGCCTGAAGGGGTAATAGAAAGAAAACTGTACACTGACCTCACCAAAAAGATCATGGTGATTTAATGTTTGGATACGCCCCTCCACACCCGTTGATGCACAAGACACAGCAAAGTTTTTAAATGGTTCTGATAAAACTGCATCGGATGATTAATACCACGCTTTTTGGATTGCTCTTTTTTCAATAGGGGGGTTAAGATAGCTCTTCAATGAGTACTCACCTTTTTATGAAAAGAGCAGTCTGGGTCACAGCAATGTCAAGAGTATCAGTTGCTATATTTTTAAAATTGTAGTGCGGCCAACAGAATATTTTGCATTAGTAAATTTTTAATGCACTCATTTTAATTTGTTTTAAAAAATGTTTGTAACAAAAAACAACTCAAGACCGTCCTTCGTTTTTAGAACATTTCTATTTTAACGAATGCGGAACCAGAACGGCCGCGCTCCATGAAATATTTTACAAAGTCGTATGGTTTAATATAAGCAAAGCCAAGAAGAATAATAATGTTCTAAAGTTAACAGAGCAGGGACCAAAATGAGCCAGTTAACATACCTGATGGTTATTACGGGTTTTGCTCACTAAAGAAGCAAAGAGTAACTTTGACATTACTCTAACTTAAAAATGCAAATCTAAAAACAATGTTAACATTAAGCTTGAAGACGAAGGACATCTTACTTTTTTGATAGAGAGCTAGCTAAAATGTTAAGGCTTTCAACTAGCCAATTTACCCACTCATAGTTTTATTGCTGGGCCAGACAAAACTACTTATGAGGGGGAAAATCCCCTCGATCTTGCATTACATTCATTACTCTATTTTTCATTTGGATGAGCTGAGCACTGATGAAAAACTTATATGATGGAAGGCCTCAATGTTTTAAGAGCTCTTCCGTCAGGGAAAGCAGCATATTGCGTTATGAAATTATACGATTCCTAATTTACAGTTAAAAGATTAGTTTGTGGGAGGGTCGGATCATTTATATAGAAATCAAAGACAAAGCAGGAAAAGTTGTGAAATGCGTAACCTGCACATTGTTTTAGAAATAAAAAAAATACGTACTAAAAAAAAATGTCGCGTGGGCCAGAAAAACCCGGGTTACATTAGCGCCTGTGAGGTGTATAACTTTAGAATTTAAAAGACCCTTTCAGACGTTGCGGACTTTTAACGAATGGTGAGATAGGCACTTTTTTATGGTTTTGAGTACACTAAAGATGGTGATTATAAACGCAAGAGGTTGACGACAACAAAAGGTTTCCTAAACTAGAACAACTACGCAATCTAGAAGCAAATAATGTTGGTCAGTATGAATATAAAAAAAGTTCGAAACCCGACCTCAAAAGGCACTTAGAACCATATTTAGAATGGGAAAAAAAATTTGAATTCATAAGCCATTTACATTTTTTGACCGCCAAAAAAGTTTCAGAAAAGCATTCAATCTGGCCCTTTACATGTAAGTCTTATACCGGACGATAATAGTCGAAAAGAAATTGAAATAACGCCGTATGGGAAAAAACAGTACATCCTCCACAGAAAAGAAAAGTTGTAAAAAAAAGCTTCTACAAAATTACAGTTCTTTCCAAGCAGAAATTAGGAGACACGTTCACAATGATATTTGAAATTTCTGTCTTTAAAGATGTGGAGAGGGATGGGGTTGTGGGCGTTAGTGATGACCCTTATAAAAGGAATTATATTTGCTGGCAAAACTTAGACGTTAAACGTCTTAACGTTGTTGTCGTCGTTCTTACAAAGGCGAGGATATTAAGATATTTAAAAAAAGCAACAAAATCATGTTGACTTAATAGAAACAATTTACAGGACTAAATTGGATTAATCTTAAACATTTAGGCCTCAGGGTTTTATTATATGAACAAGTTTTGACGGAGAGTATGATAAAAAAAAATAACTGAATTAGATTAAACTTGTATAAAATTGGAGCAGTTAAAATTTATGACAAAAACTCCTCATTGCTCATTGATTTGTGGGCAGACTGGTTGTGGAAAAACAATATTTATCCCCGACCTGTTACAAACAGTTTATCGTTTAATTTTATTTATATTGTGGTTTTCTGTCCAAAACTTTAAAAGGAACAAAGCATATCATAAAAAGAGGTTTATATGGACAGATGATGACATTTTATTTAGTTAATCCTAGCAATAAACTGGTGAGTGTTTAGAACAGTTTATTAGACTGTTTGAAGGAACGCAGACACTATTTATTATAGATGACTGTTCGGCAGAAAAGGGGACATAGTTAAAAAGAGAAACACTTTGTCAAAACTAGCTTTCAGCGGAAGGCATGCTGGGATAAGTGTGTGGGATTTTATGCCAGAAATTTAACTCGGTTTTAAAAGACTTTAGAGAACAGTTAAAGACTGTAGTTTTATTTCACATGAAAGACAAAGACTCATTTGAAGAATGTTTGCGCGAAAATGATGTTATTGAAAATGACCAGGAAAAACACAAGATTAAGCAAAACTGAAATCTAAAAGTTTAGTAAATTAGTATGAAAACGGATAACCCTACGCAGTACGTTTGTTTGTAGATAATCGTTTTTTTTTAGTTATTGAAGTCTTACTTGTCAGAGAACAGGGAAAGGGCATTCTGGGTTACTTTCGCCCGAAATGGGTGAGGGCGGAAGTGGCCCCGAATGCCCTTTCCCTGTTCTCTGTTGTCCTAAATGTTATATGTTTTTGCCCGAAGAAGCCAAGAGGTCGAAATGCATTGTGTCTTGTCCTGTACTTTTTTTGTCTATGTCCTTGGTGGTAACTAACCCCTCTCTTTCTAAAAAAATTTTTTTGAAAAGATCCAGAAATCGCTGAACATCCCACCCCCGGGCATGTAAGGAAAATTTCTCCATAGTATGCTTGAAGCAGACCTTGAATCCACACAAACAATTTATCAAAATTCAAAAATGTGTGAAACGGCAACAGATGGTGCCTGAATTGACCGTTAGGATCCTTGCTATGGACCACAGACAATGTTCTGGGTATGTGTTGCAGGAAAAGGGGGTTGAAAACTGCGTTGAAAAATGAAAGGGGCCGGGGGGGGGGGAGGGGGGGGGGAGGGGGGATATAGTTCTTTAAACAAGAGGATCAGTAAGTTAACGAAGAAAGCAAACGAACACTATATCGAACAACAGTGTGTAGATATTGACCACAAAAAAAAAGAAGGAAGACAACAACAGCAACAACGCGAAGTGTTGGAGACGGTGAAGGTCTCTGACAACACAGAAGCAAGGTAACGTCAGCGCTTTGAACGAAAGAAAAGAAGAAAAAGAGATGATTTTCCGAAACTCCATGGGGAAGCTGTAGCCGCCGTAAAGTAAACTGAACTGTTGTAATGGTCCAGGCTATGACAACATTCTCATAGTTCTCCTAAAACACAGCGGCCAGACAGTAAACTGACATCGTTCTCTACCATCTGCAACACAATCTGGCAAACTGAGTGAGAGAGAGAGAGAGAGAGGAGAGAGAGAGAGAGAGAGAGAGAGAGAGAGAGAGAGAGAGAGACAGACAGACAGACAGACAGACAGACAGACAGACAGAGACAGAGACAGAGAGACAGAGAGAGAGGGGGGGGGGGGGTTTAATGGGGGGTGGGGGGTGGAGGACAAACACACTGTCGCCCATCATTGTCACAGTAGATCTCCGGGAGATTTGCAACCTTCTAATTTGCAGGCCTGTAGGAATCAACAAGGTTATAAATTTCATTCCGTGTTATTCTGCTCCAAGACGAAACAGACAGACGTACACAAAGGAGTAGGAGAGAGAGAGAGAGAGAGAGAGAGAGAGAGAGAGAGAGAGAGAGAGAGAGAGAGAGAGAGGGGGTGAGAGAGAGAGACAGGCATACAGACAGATAGAGGGGGGGGGAGTGAGGGAGAGAGAGGGAGAGATAGAGAGACAGAGACAGAGGCAGAGACCAGGAGAAAAAAACATGTCAAAGAACAAAAAAAAAAACAGACAGTAACTAGCACACACACACACACACACACACACACACACACACACACAACACACACACACACACACACACACACACACACACACACAGCACCACACACCACACACACACACACACACACACACACACACACCACACACACACACACATCACACACACACACACCACACCACACACACACACACACACACACACACACACACACACACACACACACACACACACACACACACACACACACACACGCACGCACGCACACACACACACACACACACACACACACACACACACACACACACACACACACACACACGCACACACACACACACACACACACTCACACGCACACACACACACACACACACACACACACACACACACACACACACACACACACACACACACACACACACACACACACACCACACACACACACACCACACACACAATTCAAGCGCGAACTACCAGCAGTTTGCTATCATCTCTCGAGGAAAATCAAAGTTCTCAAGGCTGTCCTACTTTAGGGACTGCCTCCCCCCCCCACCCACCCACCCGCACCATCCCCATCCACAACAGAAGAGGAGATGAGCAGGCAATCAGTTTTGTTTTTTTACTTGGAAGAAAGACGTTTCCCTTTTTTATGGCAGTATATGCTAAACAGATAACTTGTAATAAGACAGAATAGAAGAAATGTCTGTTTCTTACTGTGTCAAGTCTTCGATTTCTTCACACAAGCGCTTCTTAGAAGCTTTGTACACCCCCTTTCTCTCCAAATCCTCTGGCGGGACTAACTTCAAAAGCCCAAGGATTTGTCTGGCATTCTGGAATTGCTGTTTCTGCCATGGCCCCCGGGATCACAGTCATAACCATGAAAGTCAGGGACAGTGAGATGAAAGAAACGATTCCACTACACAAGGATTGTCATCCTATTTGATCGGGATGAAAGGTGTTGGTTGGATGGGAGGGTCATCTGGGAAAGGCGAAAACGTGCCTAAGTGGTAAATACACTCTCCCTGAATGTAGGAGACTCTCTTCAGTTTCTGGTTCGAGCCTTGGACGCGAGACTGGATGTTTCTGTCTTTTGTAATTAACCATGAAGTTTGTGTCCTGGGTGCCAAGACTTTCAGATGAAATGACAAATAGATAAAATCATTTTGCAGTGTATTAGAATACAGAAAGATGCCCTATAATGCCATTCAAATTAATGCAGTATGATTCACCGAAATGTGCAGTGCACTTCAATGCAAGCAGTGCAATATAGCCCAATGCAAAATAATGTAAAATAATGCAATGCAATACAATGCAGATAGAGGCAACACAGTCAATTCCAGTGCACTGCATTACAGGAAATAGAACACACTACTTTGCAATCAAATGGAACACGATTCAGCAAGATGCCACACAATGCAGTATGGTCCCATACCATGCCATACGCTACGAAGGGAATGCTTTTCATAAACTCTATACAATACCATACAATACAAATGGAATACTTTTCATCAACTCTATACAATACACATACAATACACATGACAAACTTTTCAGCATCTCTGTCTCCCAAACTAAAAAAAAAATCTACCTTCTTTCTGTCCCTGTCTGCCTTTCCTTGACGTAGTACATATCTTTGTACTTCAATACTTCGCACACACACACACACACACACACACACACACACACACACACACACACACACACACACACACACACTCACACACACACACACACACACACACACACACA
>CM031620.1:39352062-39354562 GCA_018398815.1 Conus ventricosus
ACACACAAATACAGACACACACACACACAAACAAACACACACATGCACACAGACACACACAGACACACACAGACAGCCCACACACACACACACACACACACACACACACACACACACACACACACACACACACTACACACACACTCACACACACACACACACACACACACACACACACACACACACACACACACACACACACACACACACACACACACACACACACACGATCTTCTTTTCTGTACCGGGAAGTTAACAGACCAGGATTTTCAACCCACTCATTACAGAAACAAAATTCTCACATGTGTCATCGGAGAAAGAAAAGACATAATGTTTGAGAAAAATAAATAACATAAATTGTTTGTTTGTGACATATTCGATTTGTTTTTACCAACGCAATACATAATGTATGGAGAAAATAAATAAAATAAATTGTTGTTTGTGACTTATATTCGATTTGTTTTACCAACACCTTTTTTCATGCTTTTTTTTTTATCCCTGTTCTATCCTAATCACATCTGCGTGAATGACTTCCAAAGCCCAGGGATTCATCCGGCATTCCGGTGAGGCTGTTCCTGCAATGGTTCCAGGGTCAACGCCCTAACTTCGAAAGTCAGGGATCGTAGGATGAAAGAAACGATTCGCCACAAGAATTATCATTTTAGTTGATCGATATGAGACGGGGGAAGGTGGGCATAAGGGGTAACACACTCGCCTGAAAAGAAAAAAAAAAGAAACACCAAAAAAATGGAGATCGCCTGCTCCGTGGTTCTAGCATAACATGTTTTCCTTTTCTTTCCATTGTCAGTAACCATGAAGTGTGGACTGGGTGCTAGTATTTCTTTTCATTTTTTTTAACTTTTTTTTTAATGCTCATCGATGAGAATGAGGATGATTAAGATGATGCTACGGATTTCCATTTCGGTCTTGACTACATGACAGGGCTGTACTCTACGCTTCCTTTCATAATGTATCCCGGCGTCAACCAGGCCCGAGAGATACAGGCACCTGCAGTGTTGGTCAGGAAATTTGAGAAACACTCTCAAAAACGCATCCATTAAGTGGATGAAACTCGACTGTGGGGCCCCAGTCTTCCCAACTGAGTCCGCAGCAAGCTCAACTCTGGGTAGGAGCCGGTGGGGGCAGAAAAACCCACATGACTCTGATGGGATTCGAACCCACGACCTCCCAGTCGGAGTCCGCGACGCTAACCACTTCGCCACGGCGGCTGGTGGATGCTAGTATTTCATTTGAAACATAACACCGAAGACCCTGCGTGTGTTTTAAACGCATGTTATCAGACCTACGGCAACAGAGGAGCTAAGTCTGGCAAATTCTGCACTGAAGCCCACTTTGATATGCAGAACAAATATGGTTGGAATATGATGATACATCTCACGGTAGAGAGCGGCTGGAATCTCACATAAGAAAATGTCTTGTGACGACGAGTTCAACACTGAACCAAAATACAAGACAAAACGTACAATAAATACAATACATGTGATGCAATGCAAAACAATTCAGCATAATACTGCGATTAAAATAGATACTATAGAATTGAGTACAGCACGTCGTAAAATTCAGTACAGTAAGCTTCAATCCACTGCGACACATTACAATGGAATGCAAAACAACGCAATAGGGTGCAGTAGATATGATAAAGTACATATCAATGCTCTATGATGCAACAAAAAGCAATGCAATGAACACGGTACAATAGAAGGCAGTCAATGCAATCCAGTATAATACAGTCTCTGACACCGTACAAGACAATACAAATCAATACAGCACAATATCATATATAGTAAAATGCAATCCTATATGATGCAACAGAATATATCCAATTCAGTGGAATATAATACAATACACTTCAATGCGTCTGATGTAATCCAGTTCAACACAGTACAGTATCATGATATACAGTCAAAAGGAAAAAAAAAAAGAACTATAGGGAGGGTTTTGACAGCAGAGGCTTTTTTAGAGAAGATACCCACCCAACCCCACCCCTCCTCAGACACGTCTTTTGGCCCTGAACTCCTTAAACTGTAAGGAACCCTGCCTTACCCAGGCTACGACTCCTAGACGTCCTTCAGTTGCCAGAAATTTACCCTGACGCTGCCGAGATTCAAACCAGCAACTTCTTGGATGGGAGGACGTCTCAAGGCGTTGCATTATGGGGGGATGTCTTTCCCACATGAGTATGGGACCAATTCAAGCCCTAGGCCTATGACGTTCACTTTTGCCAGATAGAACACTTTTCACCTGTCTCTGTCATTGCCTTTTAGCGTTCTTGTCATTTTTCTATCGGAAAACCGGAGTTGTTTCATGAGATCAAACCATACAGGAACTACACACGTTGAGCAGGAAGACAACACCAGTCCTGCAGTGGATTCCCTCCCACTTTAGTATTGCAGGAAATGAAGAGGCGGGCAGACTCTCCAAGGCGGGCAGCCAACAAGACCAAATAGCCCATGCTGTATCCTACAGAGAGGCGAAGACC
>CM031620.1:39362062-39367062 GCA_018398815.1 Conus ventricosus
GACGCCAGGTGTATTAGACTCGTCATGGAAGCATAGCTCAACTTCGTATGTAGGGCCTTGGCATTGAATACAGATATACTTCAGTCTACAATTCGAAGGTGTTCTCACCACCAAGGGTCCAAAAACAGAATTCAGCAGCACCCCAAAGCAGCCACTGAAGAAAACAAGAGAAAATGTGGTAAAGACATAAATTGCTGAAAAACTAAAATCGTGTATGAAAATAAGGGTAAATCTTTTAGCCTAGGCCTAAGGATCCATTGAAAGATGCAAAAGAGATTTTTTTAGAGTGTCAACAGTCAGAGTGGTCATCTCAATTGTTTAATAACCCAAGAAATGTTAATAGCTAAGAATTGTGCAAGACAGCCTTTACTTGGATCTCGTAAAGGAGGCAATCTCCTATTGGTTGACCAATCAATAGGTAAGGTAAGATAATGTTGCTTATAGCCCAGCCGACCGCAAAGGACAATATCAGGGCTGTCACCGCGTTAAAATCAACTCACAAGTCATCAAACACACACACACACACACACACACACACACACACACACACTCTCTCTCTCTCCTCTCTCTCTCTCTCTCTCTCCTCTCTCTCTCTCTCTCTCTCTCTCACACACACACACACACACACACACACACACACACACACACACACACACACACACACACACCATTCACACATCTCTTTATAATACACCTTCTAAAAACGCACCAGCAACCTAGTAATGGGGCAAAAAAGGGCAGGCTAACAATTCTTCCATCACTATGTTAATGACTTGGCAAAGATTCGAAGGAATAAACAGGTGGAGGGGGGGGGGGGTAAAGACAATGAGAATGAAAAGTCAGGGAAATATGTTATGAATAAAAAAAATTCTTCACCACCACCATATGGACACCATCGTCACACACCTTGAACTGTTCGCATTGCCTGCTCCAAGGCCATTCGTTCACCGAATATATACATTATGCCTACTCCTAGGCCTTTCGTCCGCTGGATATATATAATATATATATAATCACAGGTTAATAAATATATATATATATATATATATATATATATATATATTATATATATATAATATATATATATATATATATATATATATATATATATATATTATAATATATCTGTCAATGATGTTAAAAAGGAAGGTTAAAACTCAAGGTTAAAACTCGACAAATTTGTTTCTAGCGGCGTTGCGCTGTCATCAGGATGGTTTTTGTTTGCCCACCGCCGATGTTATATAGCGTGTGGGCTCACGTTTGCGGTTGTTTGCACGTGCGGGTTGGCTGCACGTGTTTTTTGGGCTTTCAGGTTTTTGTTTTGGATGTGTTCACTAACAACGATTTCCATTTATGCCTGCAGTTGTTTACTATTTCTGTTTTGGTGTTTAAAGTTGCTAAGTGTGGTTTGCATAGTATTAACCATTTTTCAGTTAAACATAGGTTGCACCTTTTTGAAACATTGCTGTATGGTGATGCTCTTTTTATGATTTTCCAGGATATATTGTAGCTTGTTTTTGCGTCTTTAAGTTTCCAGATATATTTGCTCAGTTCTGTTTGGTTTTTATATTTTTCTTTATTGAATGACTGTTTGTGGTTTGCATATCTGGTTTTGAAGTGGTTTTCAGTGATCCCTATGTATGTTTCTTTTTCATTTTCTGATGTTACAGTAGCCTGGTATACAATGTTGCTGTGGAGACATTTATTGTTTAGTGGGCACTGCTCCTTTCTCGTGCAATTGCAAGATTTCCTTTCTTCACCCTTCTTTGCTGTGTTGATTTTCATTTTGTTGGATGCGTCAATCAGGTTTTTGAGGTTGGGCATACATGAGTACGA
The DNA here is from genome assembly GCA_018398815.1 of Conus ventricosus. Taxonomy (NCBI): domain Eukaryota; kingdom Metazoa; phylum Mollusca; class Gastropoda; order Neogastropoda; family Conidae; genus Conus; species Conus ventricosus. The sequence goes on from CM031620.1 coordinate 39,363,899, forward strand.
TAGTTTGACAGTGTTTTTGTTAAATATTTGGACAGTTTGTGCTCTTTTGGAAATGAAGTTGCTAGGATTTTGAAGAATTCTTTCCCTATGTTGTTTTTGAGTTTCCCGTCGTATGGGGGGTTATACCATATGATTTTTCTTTTCCTATTTTTCTTGCTTTTATTTGTGTTGTTGTCCGGGTTGTATTGTAGTTTGTAATTGTATCCACAACACAAATAAAAGCAAGAAAAATAGGAAAAGAAAAATCATATGGTATAACCCCCCATACGACGGGAAACTCAAAACAAACATAGGGAAAGAATTCTTCAAAATCCTAGCAACTTCATTTCCAAAAGAGCACAAACTGTCCAAAATATTTAACAAAAACACTGTCAAACTATCGTACTCATGTATGCCCAACCTCAAAAACCTGATTGACGCATCCAACAAAATGAAAATCAACACAGCAAAGAAGGGTGAAGAAAGGAAATCTTGCAATTGCACGAGAAAGGAGCAGTGCCCACTAAACAATAAATGTCTCCACAGCAACATTGTATACCAGGCTACTGTAACATCAGAAAATGAAAAAGAAACATACATAGGGATCACTGAAAACCACTTCAAAACCAGATATGCAAACCACAAACAGTCATTCAATAAAGAAAAATATAAAAACCAAACAGAACTGAGCAAATATATCTGGAAACTTAAAGACGCAAAAACAAGCTACAATATATCCTGGAAAATCATAAAAAGAGCATCACCATACAGCAATGTTTCAAAAAGGTGCAACCTATGTTTAACTGAAAAATGGTTAATACTATGCAAACCACACTTAGCAACTTTAAACACCAAAACAGAAATAGTAAACAACTGCAGGCATAAATGGAAATCGTTGTTAGTGAACACATCCAAAACAAAAACCTGAAAGCCCCAAAAAACACGTGCAGCCAACCCGCACGTGCAAACAACCGCAAACGTGAGCCCACACGCTATATAACATCGGCGGTGGGCAAACAAAAACCATCCTGATGACAGCACAACGCCGCTAGAAACAAATTTGTCGAGTTTTAACCTTGAGTTTTAACCTTCCTTTTTAACATCATTGACAAATGTTGCTCCCCAAGGGTCGAGCACTTTTAAAATCATTTTAGGCTCTTTGGTTATATTCATCTATATATATATATATATATATATATATATATATATATATATATATATATATATATATCCAGCGGACGAAAGGCCTAGGAGTAGGCAATACAAATAAATGTGTCTTTGAGAGGATTACGATAGTTCCCTCAGGCAGCTGGTCGAAGGGCTTCTCATATTTATAATATATTCCCCCATTTACTTCATCTTCGTTTTTTTTTTTAAAAGTTCAAATCTTTGCCAAGTCATTACTACAACAACTGAAGAATTGTTAGCCTGCACTTGTTTTCCCCACTAAAATAATTAATAATTGTTCAGCATTCTATATTGTGTGTGTGTGTGTGTGTGTGTGTGTGTGTGTGTGTGTGTGCGAGATTCACCAGGCTTTCTGACGGCACAAAATCCATTTGCGTCACATGTCCTGTAAGTATCTCAGTAACTGGCGCTGCACAAGCCACTCAGACTCGTTCAAACAAACAGGAGAGGGCCTTTAGCCATTCAGACAGGTAGGAAGGAGTCGACCCTGATACGTTTGCAGGCAGACAATGTGGGACACACATGCCGGGCCCCAAGAACTCCCACACAACCACCCACACACACACACACACAAACACACACACACACACACACCACACACACACACACACACACACACACACACACACACACACACACACACACTGCAATTTCTGACACAGCCTACAACTCCGTGTGTGTGTGTGTGTGTGTGTGTGTGTGTGGTTGTGTGTGTGTGTGTGTGTGTGTGTGTGTTGTGTGTGGTGTTGTGTGTTGCGTGTGGTGTGTGTGTGTGTGTGTGTGTGTGTGGTGTGTGTGTGTGTGTGTGTGTGTGTGTAGTAGTAGTAGTAGTAGTACTTTCATTTTTACGTCTTTTCACAAATTGTGTGATATTAGACGAGAGAGAGAGAGAGAGAGAGAGAGAGAGAGAGAGAGAGAGAGAGAGAGAGAGAGAGAGAGAGAGAAAGGGTATGTGTGTGATGCATAGGTGTGTGGAAGTGCACGCAAAACATGGAATATTTACTACTTATAACATTATAGCAAATATCTAACAGGACTACATATTAAACAAAAGGTAACTTTGAAAGCAAAATCAATATCAGAAAAAACATCAGTCACTGTCATGCCTAATAAACATGGTAAGTATGCCTTAAGAGTCACACAATCAAATAAAACGTGGGCTCTCGACACGTTTGCCTTACACATATGTGTGTGTGTGTGTGTGTGTGTGTGTGTGTAACAGACTCGCATTCCTCTCTCTCTCTCTCTCTCTCTCTCCTCTCACTCTCTCTCTCTCTCTCTCTCTCTCTCCTCTCTCTCTCTCTCTCTCTCTCTCTCTCTCTCTCTCTCCTCTCTCTCTCTCTCTCTGATTACATCACTCACAAAAAAAACTTTCTTGGGACAGTTTTGATTTGTGTCGAAACTCTTTCTTAGATTACACTTCTTTTTTTTTTTTTTTTTTTTTTAGACCAAGTCATTAAAATGTCCAATCACAGAAAGCGATGTGAGGGGCTGATACAGTCACGATCAAATATTTCTTCTTCTTTTTTTTTTTAGTAGATGCATTGAACGAGGGACCTAACCTGTAATAACATGATGGTTCTCAAGATGTCTGGAAATGTGATTGGCAATGAGGGAGATTGCTTTTATTCATCCGTGTCTTTCCTTCTCACCCGATCGCCCCATCTCCACGAAAGTCCATCCCATGATCTATTTTCGCTAATGAATTTAAAATTCAGGCATTTTGCGGGTTTGAAGACTTTATCAAAGCGAAGACATGTCATTTCCGGGTGAATGACGTTTTCATTGAGAGAATGTGTGCATGCAGAAGGGATATTTGTTGTTGTTGTTGTTGTTGTTGTCAGTAAAACTGTGCAAAAAAAAGCGGGCGTCTGAATGTGTTTTTTTTGTTTTTTAGAGTTTATTGACAGAATGTACTATGCTCGGAATCCCAAAAGCCAAGGGTATTGGCCTGTGTCGTTGAGAGCTCTCCCCTCCTCTCCCCTCTCTCCTCTCTC
>CM031620.1:39382062-39384562 GCA_018398815.1 Conus ventricosus
TAAACGATTTCGGGCATTGGATACCTGTTATGTCTGAAACTGCGCTGCAGCATATCTATGAGCTTTAGAACGTTGAAGATCCATCAGAACCTCTCTGTTATTCTCCGAATGCCAGGATTTGGGGCACTCCAAAATTCAGTTGCGAGATAGGCGCTGGAAGAGTATTCAGTTTTCCTGTTCGAAGGAAACCTTGCCTAGATGTGTCTATCCTTCTCATGTTTTAGTTAAAAGAATTTTTCAAACGCTTCTTTTAATGCTTTCTAAGATGTCCTGAATTTCATTCTGCTATTTGTGTGTGTGTTTGTGTGTGTGGGGAGAGAGAGAGAGAGAGAGAGAAGAGAGAGAGAGAGAGAGAGAGAGAGAGAGGAATTATTTATGAGAAGAAACTAGTTCGTGTTTTTGTATATACGGAGGAAAGGGGAGGGTGGAGAGGGAGGACATTCACGGAGAGATGAGGACTGGAGGTGAAAGGGGCGGGTGGTGTCGGAAAAGCGTGAAGGGGAGAATGGGGGGGGGGGGGGTTGCCACCTAGAGCGCGTGCTAAGTGCGTACAGACGTGTAAGAGAGCATTCCACTGATGTGGTAAAGCGCTGTAGGAGGGCAGAACAGCGCGACCGAAATGCCCCATCATTGTTATCAGTGTTAACAGAAGGAGGGGAAGGGGGCATACAGGGATGGCGTGACCCATTTACCCCCCTCCCCCTCCCTCCCTTCCCCCCCCCCCCTCTCCTCCCCCCGCCGTGCGTGGGTGGTGTGACGTCATCAAAGTCATGACATCTGTCACCTTTGTCGGAGAAATCACAGACAGGCGATTCGACACTTCTTGCTGTGAAAGAGAACATTTGGGAGATATGGATACCCCTTTTTTACGTCAGGTTGACATTTATTTATGTCACCACGGATAGACGCTTGCCGTATTATGTTTGCGTATTGAAAAAAAAACAAAAGTTGAGACAGTGTCCGAAAATAATATGTGCATAAACATTGGAGCGCGTGCACCCTCGCCCAAATCTCTCCCCCCCCCCCCCCCCCCCCCCCCCCCCCACACACACCAGACACGCACGCACGCACGCACACACACGCACGCACGCGCACACACACACACACACACACACACACACACACACACGCTCTCTCCCTCTCTCTCTCTCTCTCTCTCTCTCTCTCTCCCCACACACACACACACACACACACACACACACACACACACACACACACACACCACACACGCACACACACACACACACACACACACACACACACACACACACACACACACACACACACCGCACACACACGTGTGTGTGTGTGTGTGTGCGTGTGTAAGAGCTCGTTTACCTACTGGCAAATGTATATGTATTTAGGATAATAACTATTTGCTTAGAGCGTTACAAACATTATCAGATAACTTGGTGAAAGAAACTGATTACTAGCAGAGACAAACAGAAAAGGTGCACGTTAATTCAATCAACCAGAAAAAAAAGTTAGGAGAGACAAAGCAGAAACGAGAGGAGAGAGAGAGAGAGAGAGAGGAGAGAGAGGAAGAGAGAGAGAGAGAGAGAGAGAGAGAGAGGATTCTTTATTTCAGAGTATAATACGTAAGTGCCTATGTGGTCTTTACATCTGATATCTGCTGTCGGCAGGGTCTATGGTCTAAAATAACACCAGTCATAAACATTACAATGAGAAGATTAAATCAAAAGTTAGAGAGGGAGAGAGAAAGCGTTCGGAAGTGAAGACCATACATTGCTAAACAAAAACAAACATAAAAAAGTATGATGTGAAAAGTAAGCACACCAGGGAATGTTCTTATTGAAATAAGAAGAATACCACAAAAAAAACTATTAATAAGTATAGTAAATACATGTTCCCAATAAAATGTCAGCTACCACAAACACAGAGGGTTCTAATTGTATTCTGAAAGGCATGTCTGCTTCAACCATCCCCACCAGCTCTTGGACGCTGCTTCATGCTGAAGACAGAGTGAACAGTGTTTGCACTGGACTCCAATGCACGTGCATCACGTATAGCTACTGTTGCGGGTATGGTTTGTTAGCCGCACTGCTTTGGAAGTGGGTAAACATTCCGTCATTTTTTATCTGGATTTATTCCTCGGGTCTGAACTGCCGTTGGATAAGGAGAGAGGAGAGGTGGGATTAACGTGAACACCTGAGGTGTCGGGTGGATTGATAGATAGGCAGTTACGTGGTATTCCGTGCTAAAGTGCGTATTCTTCTTCAAGAAATTCTTGCATAGAACTGCTAAATTCAAAGCGTGTGTGTGTATGTGTGTGTCTGTGTGTCTGTGTGCGCGGGCGCGCGCGCGCGCTTCCAACGTTTGGATTAAAGACCACCCAGAAAGAGCTTCCGACATGTAGTAGAACGCATTATGTGAATTGATAGTGAAAACTGAAAACACAAAGCTATCCCAAACAGCTAGGAACAACAATAACACAACTTCTTCATCTGCATGCTCCATTGTCTGTTACGGATCTTGAACC
>CM031620.1:39399562-39404562 GCA_018398815.1 Conus ventricosus
TGTGTGTATGTGCTTCTCTGTGTCAGCGTCTTTGTGTAATATATCTTCGCTAAGAGGATTACAAAAATTACCAGATTATTTTTTCTAAAGAAACTGACAGCACATAGAGACAAATAGAAAAGATGCAACAAGCTACGCTGAAATAACACTTTTAAAAAATACAGAAAAAGGGGAAAAGAGGAAAGGGTAGGAATAACAAAACAGGGAGAGAGAACGGGGGAGGTTAGGGGGGGGGGTATGACTAGAGAGGATCCTTCATTTTCGAGGATAAAAAAACAAGTACATCTAGTACTTGCTTTGAGTGGGGCCTATAACACAACAGAAAAAAAGACATAAAATATGAGGGGAAAAAATAACTTGAATTAGGGGACGTAGGGAAAGAGGTGGTGATAGAGCATGATGCTCTGAAAAAAAACACAGTATGCTGTGACATCAAGCATATTGAACCCTTTTTTTTAATATAAATAACATGTAGGTTTCAGCAAAATAGCTCAGAAAATGAATTATTCCCATTGGTAACAAGTCTAGGACCACAAATACATTTTTCATTTGTTTCTCAGAGACCTGTTTGTTTCAGCTCATACTGCTGGCTCTTTTACAAAGTAACGTGCCGAACAGATGGTGAACAGTGTTAACCCTGGACGTCTGTTGCACGTGCATCATGTATTGCCACTGTCACTGGTATGGCTCGTTAGCTACTCGACTTTGGGAATGGGTCAAATTCTCTGATTTACCTGGTAGATGTCCTCAAATCTGAACAAGGATCTAATAAGCAGTCAGAAGAAAGAGAATTTACGTGCACAGGATAAGGTGTCAAATGTAGGGATAGTTTTTCATGTCAAATGTTGGGATAGTTTTTTTTTAATGTCAAATGTAGGGATAGTTTTTCATGTCAGCGTAAGGTGTCAAATGTAGGGATAGTTCTTCATGTCAAATGTAGGGATAGTTTTTCATGTCAAATGTAGGGATAGTTTTTCATGTCAAATGTAGGGATAGTTTTTCATGTCAAATGTAGGGATAGTTTTTCATGTCAAATGTAGGGATAGTTTTCTTTTTTATGTCAAATGTAGGGATAGTTTTTCATGTCAGCATAAGGTGTCAAATGTAGGGATAGTTTTTCATGTCAAATGTAGGGATAGTTTTCCATGTCGACGAGTTTATTCTTTTTCGTTAATTCTTACGGATAGGAGATTGATGATTCACACACAAAACTAAGGTCTAAATTCTTTTTTTTATGGAGAAGTTTTTCTTCAAATTCTTCTATGAAACCGAAGGTGGTGGTGGGGGTGGGGGTGATGATGATGATAGATGTGTGTGTGTGTGTGAATCTGTGTCTGAGTGTCTGTTTCTGTGTGTATGTGTGTCTGTCTGTGTGTGCATGCTTCTAAAGACTGAATGTAAAGACCACCCAGAAAGAGCTCCAGACATTTAGTGGGGCACAAGAACTGGTAGTGAGAACTGAAAACAAAAAAGCTTTCCAACACGGCTAGCCACTACAGTAAGATAACGTTCCAAAAGGGCCCAATCACGACAACGATACACATTTCAATAATGGCCACTCACCATAGGAACACAACTTCTTACCTGTGTGCTCAGCCATTCATCTGTGACACTGAACGTAGGATTCACCTATGATACAGGCTTGAGGAGAGAATGATCCGAGACGTCTTGTTTGTTGTTGACGACACCAGGTGGCGGGGCCCCACCTACCTCCTGTTGATCAGTGAGAGATCTGTGAAAGCCTCTCGTCTCCCCAGGCGGCCTATCTCCTGTTGATCGGTGAGAGATCTGTGAAAGCCTCTCGTCTCCCCAGGCGGCCTATCTCCTGTTGATCAGTGAGAGATCTGTGAAAGCCTCTCGTCTCCCCAGGCGGCCTATCGCCTGTTGATCGGTGAGGGATCTGTGAAAGCCTCCCGTCTCTACAGACTCAGCATCAACCTGGCAGCAAACCACAGACACTGTTCCGCCGCTGCCCCCTGCCCCTGCTGCCCGTCCTTCTTCAGCCTGCACCGACAGACTGCTGCCCGTCCTTCTTCAGCCTGCACCGACAGACTGCAAAGGACTCCAGCACCTCAGGGGTATCATGCCCAGCGATGGTTCCCTGAATGCAGAGATCTCTCTGTAAAACCCTCGCCACACTGGCTTCAGGTGGTGCCAGAGAGCTACTGTGTTGCTGTTTGCCCTCTTCTCTTCGCCTTGCTGTCTTGTAGTCACGTGACACAACACGGAATCCACAACTTGGCGCATTACTCCATGCTGTTCATTCAATGGACATTGAGGCTTTTTGACTTCACATTGAGGCTTTTTGACTTCACATTGAGGCTTTTTGACTTCACATTGAGGCTTTTTGACTTCACATTGAGGCTTTTTGACTTCACATTGAGGCTTTTTTGACTTCACATTGAGGCTTTTTGACTTCGTTTACTTCTGTGAAGAGTACGAAATAACGAGTAAAATAATATTCAACACAGCGTCACAAAGGCTGAAACCCTGCACAGAGACAGCCACGCCCTCGGTGATGTCGATCCAGAGGGCTAAACCAGCACAGTAACCAAGACTCACCAGACTCACAGTGCACAAGGCTATTGCCCGCTAAAGTCTTCTCTGTGGATGTGACACTTGGACTCCGTGGAGAAGACATCAACACTATCAGGAATGCTTCTACCTGTGCAGCATGTCATCGGCAGAGGAGGATCACAGACTCAAAGGATTCTGACAGGGTTGAAACGACAAGATTCGAACACATGATTGTCAAAGTCCAGACATGATACACAGGATATGTCAGAAGACTGGAAGACACCAGGCTACCAAGACAGTTCTAGTTTAGCGGACTGTTCAGGATGGGCAGTCTCCGAAGCAGCTTCCCTAGTCCTGCTTTACACATGCAGTTACAGAACCAAAGAGCGATGCCAAATGGTCCTGACAAGGATGGCAAGGTGCTTTCTACCAAGAAACCACATGGCACCTATAGGGAATTTCAGTTTCATCAAGGGGGTGTCACTGGGTGCATACCAGTCTCAGTGCGCGGATCGATAAGTGCAACGCGTGCAGAGTCTAGAGGTGATCCACGGAATGAGTAAATGACCATGAGAAAACGATTTGAGAAGAAAATCTCCTGAGCAAGAAGACTAAGCCGACACCTGACCAGTGCATTAACCCAATCTGCTGATCAGGCTATTGTCTGTGCGATTGCTGCGTGGGTGTATGTGTCTGTGTGTGTGTCCATCCGTCCTTCTGTCCGTCCGTCTGTCTGTCTGTCCATCCGTCCGTCCGTCCGTCCGTCCGTCTGTCTGTCTGTCTGTCTGTCTGTCTGTCGGTACGTTGTTTGTTTGTTTGTTTGTTTGTTTGTTTTTGTTCTGTTTTGTGTTTGTTTTTCACTTCTCAGTACAAACAAGACTTAATTCAACAATGAACTCTTTAGTTCAGTCGAGCAGACAGGAGAGAGAGAGAGAGAGAGAGAGAGAGAGAGAGAGAGAGAGAGAGAGACAGACAGACAGACAGACAGACAGACAGACAGACAGACAGACAGACAGACAGACAGAAAGAGAGGATGTATGTATGCCTACTACCACTCATGCCTGGGTTTGGTAGCACGGTTTATCTCTTTGCTAAGACAATGAAAAACGAAAACCAGTTAACTGACAAGAAAAATTTAAAAAACCTAGACCTACAGACGAAAAGACGGGTTCCGTGAACTCCACCGAGAGACAGCTTAACAAAGTGAGAACTAGACCCCCAAAAAAATGAGAAAAAGAAAGTTGTCAAAAAAAAAAAAGAGAGAGAGAGAGAGAGAGAGAGAGAGAGAGAGAGAGAGAGAGAGAGAGAGTATAGTTAATTAGTTCAGGCAATACTTTTGTCGTTTTATTTTGTTTTTCAAACACTGTTTGCTCTGTCCAAGACTACTTCGTCACTGTGTCCACCAGAAACCTTTCGTGCCCATGCGCTTTGCGGTCTGACGTGGGTCAACTTCAGGACTGGACATTATTCGGGTGGTCAGTTTGATAGAAAGCTTTTACAGAGCGGAAGACCGTTGAGGGCCCCTGTTGTTGTTGTTGTTGTTAATGCTGTAATGAGTACAAATCTCTTCTGCGTTCGCTCTCTCTCTCTCTCTCTCTCCTCTCTCTCTCTCTCTCTCTCCTCTCTCTCTCTCTCTCTCTCTCTCACCACACAACACACACACACACCCACACACACACACACACACACACACCCACACACACACACACACACACACACACACACACACACACACACACACACACACACACACACACACACACACACACACACACACACATACGCGCGCACGCGCGCGCGCGCGCACGCATGCACGCGGTCACACACAGAGAGAAATTATGAATAATGGTAGACATGGTGTTAGTCTCAATATGGATATGATTGAATTGTTTATTCTTTTATTTGCTGATGACATTATACTATTGTCAGAAACTGTGGTTGGGTTGCAGACACAACTAAATATTCTTCATAAAGCTGCATGCCAGTTACAACTTAAAGTTAATTTAGAAAAATCTAGCATTATGGTTTTTAGAAAAGGGGGATACCTAGCAAGCGCAGAGAGATGGTTTTACGGCAATGTTAAGATGAATGTAGTGAATTCATATCGATACCTAGGTATTGTGTTTTCAACAAGATTGAGTTTTAAGCCTGCATGCCAAGATTTAGCGAACAAAGGGAAACGAGCTGCTATTCGCATTATTTGTAAGTTGAATCAGTTGAATAATAACTCTGTGAAATTATTCTTGAAGCTTTTCGATTCACAGATTCAATCTATGCTTCTATATGGTGCTGAGATTTGGGGTTTAGAAGATGCTTCATCAGTGATAGAGAGTGTTCATTTGTTTGTGTTAAAGAGGTATTTAGGGGTAGGTATCAAAACACCGAATGATCTTGTATATGGTGAATTAAATCGATTCCCCCTGTTTATCAATTCTACTGTCTCTTGCATTAGATACTGGTTGAAATTAACCCGAATGGAGGAG
>CM031620.1:39427062-39467062 GCA_018398815.1 Conus ventricosus
TTTCCTCAGTACAACCAAAGGTCATGACGTTCATCTGAATATTAACGGCGTTTCTCAGCTAACTAAATAGACTGGCAGCGTGTGTGTGTTGTTGTTGTTGTTGCTGCTGCTGCTGCTGCTGTTGTTGTCGTCGTTCTTGTTGCTGTTATTGTTGATGTTGTGGCTGTGGTCGCGGTTGTGGTTGTCGTTGACGCAGCTGAGAGAACAGTAATATGCCGACTCTAAGCCACTTTCACCCTCAACCAGTTTTCGGGCGAAAGTGCCCTAGAATCAGCATATTACTGTTCTCTGACAAGTAAGACTTCAATAAATAAAAAATAACGATTATCTACAAACAAACATACTGTGCAGGGTTATCCATTTTAATACTAATTTACTAAAGTTTTCAGAGAGTAGCGTAGGAGAAAGTAGCCGGGACTGAACACGCTCCATAGAGTAACGTAGGGAAAAGCAGCCGTGACTGAACGCGCTTCATATACAAACGGTGTCTGTTCCCACGGCTCTCTTTTTAGTACTGGCAACTCTGTCAGGGCGGTTGTAAGCTTTTAATTGCTAGTTGCCGGCCTACCTGCCAGCACTTGGGGTGTCACAAAATATAGCTGCAGTTTTAGAAGACAGTGCGGATTCTAAGTTAGAAAAAGTTTTTGAATCACAAATACTTTTTCAACAGCTTTATAGATTAAATTGTGCGGAAGACATGGAATCAGCTACAACTTTATATATAACCACACACACACACACACACACAACACACACACACACACACACACACACACACACACACCACTCTTTCTCTTTCTCTCTCTCAATTAAATGACATAAAATGACAGGCAGACACGGGGCTGAAACCTGATCACTTAATTTATGGCTCGCGGCCTTCGGTTGCACAGCGCAGGCTAGGCGCTCGGCCAAAAAATCAATAAGCACACAGGTGGCGCTTTAGCGAATCACGTCAGCAAGACCGGTTTGTATTGTCAGTTTACTTGGCAGCGTTGGAGCTGTAAAGGTGTGTGCGTTGTAGTGAGAAGATATTTACAGGGTTTTGTGCAGGTTGGTTTTGTTAAACGTTACTGAAGAACAGGGTTGTGATATTCGCGGCCATAAGGTTTACTTTAACTGCATGTTAGAGTATTTGTTGAAAGAATTAGGCGAAGCATGTTGTGAAACCGGGGAGATTGTTTTTCTAGAAAACGAAAAAGTGAACTAACTGCTTTGGAAATGAACGACTATCTTAAAGGTTTGTTGGTTCAAGGAAATGAAACAAGATGTAGCCAGTTTTAATACGTGTTTGGCTATCGATGAGATGGTTCTTTATCTAATAAATGGCGCTGCATTGTTGAAGTTGGCCGAAGCAAACAAAACCATCACGCGTTGATTGTTGGGAGCTGGCTTGAGACAGCTAAAGCCATGTTTAAAAAACATGGCGTTCATTTCTTAAGGCGGGGGTAAACACGACTGATTCGTATGCTAAAAAACTTATATTTGAAACATTTTGCTGTTCCTCCCAAGTAAAAATGTTTCTCAGTTTGTATCAGACTTGATTGATTGTTAACTACAGATTCAGTGTTCATGTAGCAAGCTGATCTGTGTTAAGATGTGTATACTTTTCTACTTTTCTAATTCTAACTAGTTCATCTGCCTTCAAGTGTGTCCTTATGCAACTGAATGGCGATTTTCGAATGTTCTGGCAAACAAACTAGATAGGGCTAGGCAGACCTTAGTACATCTACCAGTATGGAGAGGAGTAGCCCGTAGCCGGGAGGCGGTCTGTGGGGAAGTCAGCCTTGCTATAAATAGCCGTTTATACATGAACGGCTATTTTTAGCAGCAAGAGGCTGTGGGGAAATCCGCCTTGCTATAAATAGCCGTTTATACATGAACGGCTATTTTTAGCAGCAAGAGGCCTGTGGGGAAATCCGCCTTGCTATAAATAGCCGTTTATACATGAACGGCTATTTTTAGCAGCAAGAGGACTGTGGGGAAATCCGCCTTGCTATAAATAGCCGTTTATACATGAACGGCTATTTTTAGCAGCAAGAGGACTGTGGGAAAATCCGCCTTGCTGACTGCTACTATAAATAGCCGTTTATACATGAACGGCTATATTTAGCAGCATGAGTCTAACAGGATGTAGTGGTGCTTGTAACTGGGACAGATGTGCCCCACCCCCACCCACGCATGCACACCTCCTCCTCCCACCCCCACCCCACGCATGCACACCTCCTCCTCCCACCCCCACCCCACGCATGCACACCCCCCTACCCCACTCCACCCACCCCCCACGCATGCACACACTCAAGTTCCTTCTAAGTTTTAACTTAAGTTACCCCAAGTTACTTTTAAGTTCTTACCAAGTTACTTCTAAGTTTTTAATTAAGTCGCCCAGGTTCTTAATAAGTTCTTGATCAAGTTCTTAAGTAAGTTCTTAATAAGTTCTTGATCAAGTTCTTGATAAGTTCTTGATTAAGTCATCCTCTAAGTACAACCAAGTTCTTTATTTAAGTTATCTTATAATTATCAAAAAAATACAATCTATGTTTTTATCTTAAATAGTAAATGTCTAATATAGTACACACACGCCTCAAAAAACGCGTCATCGTTGAGGATGTCTTGCTCAGCGTTCTCTGCATAGATCTTAAGGAAGTTCTTACATCCTAAGCAACCGCATTGATTACAATTCTGGTCTATGGAAATGTCTTTTATAGACTCCATGTCTTTATTTATTGACTTTATCATTTTAATACGCCATGATCTATTTTTATTAAAAAATTTAAAATTAAGTTCTTAAAATATTATTCCATTTGAAATGGATCAAAATGATGCTTTGTTATTGGCGGTTTTGGCGTGCTGTTGTCATTTTCTGCATTTAATGGTTCAGATTTTTTTGATTGCTTTTGTTTTTGTTGCCATTGGTTATATATTTTATAACAGTAATAACCGCCCCCAGCAGCAGCAAGGGCGCCAAAAATGGCAACAGTTTTAAGTTCAATATTCCATGAAGACTTTGGGGCCCTTGTATCACATGGAGTTTTTATAGAGGGCATTGAATCAACTTGTTCTGGCGCTGGCGGTGTTATGTTTTCATGATGAGTTATATTCTGTAACATTAATTTTTTTTGTCTGTTCCACTCTGCTAATTTTTTTCCTGCTTCAACACGCCAGGATTTTTAATGGTCCCCACCTGGTTCAGTGTTTTCTGCTGATTTTCTGGCTTGGTTACTTTCTCCACCTGATTTTAGTGTTTTCTGGTTCTGCTGATTTTCCGGCTCGGTCATTTTGAAGGGAAACAAAATCTATATGATTAAAAGTTATTAATCCCATGATTAATGGCGATAACAATGTTCCAAATCTATAGTATAAATCACACCCTAGAGACTCTAATGACTTTGTTAAAACTGGATCTTGCGTTAAATCATACGTAAGATCTTGTTCAGAATCAATGGGAGCAAATCTACTGACTAGTTTAGTGTACAAACTAAGAACCGTTTGCCCCACACTTTTCACCATTCTAGACCCCAGCTGCGCTTCATACCTGTTATGATACTTTAAAATGTCTTGTGTAGACATCTGTTGAATCTGTTCTATGCTGAATTCAGTTCCGAGGAACTGTTTTGTTTTCCCACATGCTGCCAAAGAATACAGCCTCTCCTTTTTGGGCATAATAGCTTGGTCATCAACTTGGTCATTCATAAGTTCAGGAAGGTTTAGGCTGCCCTGTAGCTGTAGTAGATCATCGCTGTTCATGTTTTTATATTAATTATAATTATTTTATTTTCTAAAAAATGAGCACCGAAAAAAACTGTTGCTAACCTTGTATACCATTCTGCTGTTATTGGAGGTCTAAGTGTAGGATACTCAATGCTTGGTAAAAGCCCGTTAAAAATAAAGCCAGCAGATCTTGGCAAACTAGACTTTGAGGATTCAGCAAAGCTAATTGCTATCATTGCAGCTTCGTTTGCTACGAAAGATTTTCTAGTTAAGCAAGGAATAATTCCAGACAATATAAATATGTAAGAAAAAAATACATTTATAAAAATGGCTTCACTCGTAATGATGATAGGCGGCGCTGTGGTTAATGCGCTCGCTTTTAGTGGAAGTAATTACGCATTTAGTAAACTGCGAGATGAAGGCGAGAGAAAAAGACATAACAAAGCTGTGGAGCAACTAGCTGCAGCACAAGATCGCTATGAAAGCAGAGAATTGAGCAGTTAGATTTTATTAATAACACACTGAAAAAACAGGGGCATGCAGCTTACACATTTAAAGATGTTGATCAAGCAATAAAACAATATTATCTTGTAACAGGCAAACCAATCGAGACATTGCCCCCACCAAAATTCAGTGACTTTTATCATCCATCAGAAAAACAAAAGATGCAAGAAATTGCGTTTATTGCCGTTGGTATGACCGTTGTGTATTTTGTTGCGCATAATATTGGCTGAATAAAAAATGAACAAAATCTATTATTCGCCAAAAGGATATTGGAAGGGAATAACAGCAATACAAAAGCTAAGCCAAGCGGCAGGAGTCAGTGAACAAACAGCAAAAGAATGGTTATCTAAACAAGCGATTTGGCAAATTTATTTACCTGCACCTAGACGAATACAGAGACCACACTTTGTCAATACAACTCCAAACGACACCCATCAAATGGTCCTTCTATATTCACCCTCTGATACGATTAGACGAAAAAGATTTAAGTACGCACTTACAGTCATTGACGTAGCTTCAAGATACAAAGATGCGGAACCATTAACACAAAAGAGTGCTTCTGCTGTTGCTGTCGCTATACAACTGATATACCAACGAGGCCCCTTAACTTTCCCTCGCATGATTCAAGTCGATGACGGAAAAGAATTTAAAGGGCAAGTGAATCAATTATTGTTGAAACATAGAGTTACCATTAAAAGAGGCATTCGGGAGTTCACAGATCACAGGCTTTAGTTGAAAACTTTAACAAACAGTTAGCCGAAAGACTTTTCTCCTACCAGTATCACAGAGAGCTGATTGACAATTCTCGCAACACAGAATGGGTTAGAAGATTGCCCTCAGTTTTGCGCGCAATGAATAATGAAGAATTTAAAGGGCTAAAACCAGTACAAGCAATCAAAAGAAAAACAATAAATGTTGCTGAAGGAGACTCCAGTACAACCAGCAAACTATTACCATTTGGTTTGAAAGTAAGGCACCTTTATTTACCGGGGGAAGCAGAAGGGGACACTCGCATTAGGGCAACCGATCCAATTTGGAGCGTTGACCCGTACGAAATAAAAAGAATTGTAAAAATGAATCCGCCCGTGTATTATTTACGAGAAACTGACACAACAAAACAACCAGCTCCTCAAAGATCTTTTGTGAAGGAAGAACTGCAGATAATTCCGCCAGACACAGTTCCGCTTTAATTAATTTACGGTTCTCCAGTGCCCAATTGCATATGAAAACTCTGGATTAACAAATACTCGTTTTGTGTTTGTTCTATCTAACGACTTCTTTGTTACAACTGTTGTGTTGATCTCATGTAGATTAGATCGCAGTTTTACGTTGTCATGATGAAAAGTCTTATTGCCAAACAATGCTTCTTTATAGTTGTCATGTGATATGTTTGACTGCACAACGCTGCGAGATATTCCCTTTGCTTTCTTAATGATTTTCTCCTGGCTCGAAATACTGTACATTTTTGACCTTAAACCAACAAACTCCTTGATCACCTTTCCGGATAATTCATCCTTCATCTTTCCTAAAACCTTCTTATTAGTAATTGAATGCAAAGGCGAATCTTTAGGATAATCGGACGTGTCATACCATCCACTCGCTCCTTTAGCCACTTCGGTTTCCATGTCTTTATAGATGTCTTCAGTAGGGATATCTATAACAAAACTGTCTGTATCTGTGTAAAGTACTCTGGACTCAGGATACGAGGGCTTAAAGTAGTCATAAAGAAACTCTAACATCAAAAGCTTTGATAATTCTAAAACAGTAAACCCAATAAATACAGGTTTGTCCAATTTGACTTTCTTTTTTTTCATCATTATGCCAAAAGCTGATCATGAAATCTTCTAAAGTCCTGATAATTAGGTTTTGAAGTCAGCTTAATTGCTTCGTTCTCTTTGGTGACTAATCTGACATCTTTGCGCTTGTGCGGATTCTCCATAGTCTTTCCAAAACAGCTGTTGTTCATCAGCTTGAAAAAGTCTTTTTCTGAAGCATCTGTGGATTTAGTTCTGAGATCAGTGTTCTTCATGATGTATGGTTTCATGAACTGTTCTTGATCAAAAGCAATTATGCGATGAACTGCTGTCAACTTTAAACCATGTCTTAAATAAAATTGTAGAAGTCTGTAATGACAGACATAATTTTTTTTGCCTCGAAGATTAGGCACAAGTTTAGGCGGCTCTCTTGGATTTGTCTTTAGACTTTCTGCTGCTAATGGGTAGTCATTATGCAGGTCATGAAGTTCATGAGGATATTCCAAGTCAACTTCTAGAATGAAACCGCGCTGTTGATCGGGCGTCAAACTGTTCAACCACTTTAATGCTCTTTGAATATTTTTCGGATTGTCTTCTGTGTACATTTTAAAGTTGCGTAATGGAAGTGATTGCGCCATAGCCCAACCATACAGATTGTTTGCATCTAAATACATAAGATAGTTAGACCTTTTACTTGGATCATAGTCGTCCAAGTATTTGTTGTTTGCTTTACAGTAATGATGCGACGCCATACTAATTCCTCCACGCAATCGTTTTCAAATCATCTGAATCATTGGTAAATCAGACAATAAATCAATCTGTACTCCAGTAAACTTTAAGAAAGCGTCCCAACTCATCCCGGGCGCAGAAATGTAATGCGCAGGATCCAGGCTATAATGTTTCATGCAGGTCTTTCTATAATTTTCAAAGACGTCCGCCAACAAACATACATCAGCCATCAAGTAGGAGTCATGATAGTCTCCCATCGTTTTACACTCTAACTTCTGCCACGCATCTTGAGCATGCTGGTAATCGGAATCGCTGATGTCCTTTCCTCTAAGACTAGAAAAGAACGCGCCTTTAGGCGGAAGTGTATCTTCGTCAAACCTTTCCCAACTGTTCATGTATTCATAAGGGTAAACACCCTTTCTAACAAGAGTTGAGTCAAAATATTTTTCCGTTATTGGGCAGGACTTTAAGGACATAGCCAGTGCCTCTAATGAGCCCATCATGTGTTGCATAGAGTCGTAGAAAGACATGTTATTTAAAGTGAAACACATGTACTTTTCTGATGACTGTGCAATGCATGCTACCCTGAAGGCGCTGGTTACTGCTTGCATTATAAGGTGAGAGTCATAACCTCGCAAGTTGTGAAAGAATACAGGCAGCTTCCATGTCTTTGGATCAAACTTTAGTTGAAGATTGCATTTGTTATGCGCCGCTCCTCTGAACTTTCCGCTAATGTGATCATGGTCTCTTACTGTGGGGTTTACACTCTTGGGCGTTAGCTCTAAACCACAAATCCAACAGTGAGTGGCTGAGTCATACTGTTGTTGGGCTTCAGGCGTCATCATGATTTCAGATAAATTCAGATTATTAGAACAATCATTACGCACTTGCTGCATGCGCTGTAAAAATCTTCTAGCCGCATTTGGGCCTCTATATAATTCTGGTTCTGAATAAACGCCATCCGACCTAACAACAATGAAAGCAAATGAACAAATCTGATGATTACTCATTAAGACTGTTTTTCGAAGTTTTTGTGGTGCTGGCCCTTCATAAGGAACAATAAGCGACTCGAAGTCTGCGTAAACTACGTATGGACTTGTTTGCAGCCGTTTCCAGTTCTTAAAAGTAACTTTAGATCCTGGCGGGGGCGTAGTTAGTTCTGTCTTACAGTCTACAGAACTTTTACAATGTTTTATATGTTCAAGCGCGGCTTGAGCGGTTGGAATTCTTGTTAAACATTTTCTACAGAATTCTTGTTTATGTTCATGCTTTGAAGTATGCGCTAATAATCTGCTCATTGTGCGTATCAATGTGTAATGGGGCAGCCCTGCTGGCGAAAACATTAGGAGTAAGTCCACATGACTTTTGGCTGGTTCGCCTATTGTTGGACTGTTCTTGGACACTTTAATTGGCACCAAATTTGTTTCCTCATCCCATGTGTATACATTAACAGTTATTGGGTTGTTTTGTTCTTCAAACTGATCAATTTGGTCTACACTAACAGGAAAGGATATTCCATTGAAGTTAAGACTTTGGCGTATTGCCGATAGTTAGTCACCCTTTCGCGTGTTCCGGACATAGCAGCCTTGCAAGAACCACCACGAAACATTTTTTTCTGAATTTTTTATTTTAAAACGCTCCCTTTAAAACCAACCCCTCCCGGGGTAGCGGAAATGAACCTTGCCTACAATCGGTGAAAATTTTTACCCTTTTTATTAAGATTTTCCCCCTCTGACCAACCAAGCCCTCTTTTACTTCTTCAGGGGCAGCGTAAAACTGTGCAAGCATTCGTCTGCCCAACCGGGTTTAATCTTTAGGGGAAAAGAATAGCGCTGTTTAGTTGAGACCCAGACTTCTAGATTTTCTTATTTTTTGTTACAATCATTAAAACAGCAACATTACTTTAACCGGTGGGCATTGTTTTTGCCGGGGAACTTGAAAAACATAAACAACGCTTGCCTTACTTTGTTGGTAAATGACTTAAAAAACAATATCTTTCATGCTTTTGATAAACCCTCTCTCGAGCATTCCTCAAAAAATTCGTCTTTCCTTCTTAAAATTTTTAGCCAGCTGCCCTTTTTTTTCTAACCAACAATTTATTTAAATTAAAAAAAAATAATTAATCAAACCCAATATCGACGGTTTTTTTGGCGGACTCATAAACAAAAGTATAAACACCCTTCGTTTGTTAATGTGAGCTTTTTTAGAAAAGTTTAATGTTTCTTTTACTTTTTTTAAGCATTCCTTTTTTTATGCTGGGGCGTCGGGCTGTTAGAAAAAGTTGTCCTCCCCTTTTCTTTGAAATCAAACTTTTGTCTTTTGTAGTCACAAAATGGGCCTTAAAAACGTTTAAAATCTTCATCCGTGATGTGCAGTCAGCTAGTCTTTATTTATAATCATTTGAAGGAAAACTATTTTTAGCTTTTTATTGAACCAAGCTGTGTCTTTTGGATTTTTTATTTTTTTTAATTTTTTGCTAGCGCACCCACTAATGAACACAGGCCGAGAGCTAAAGACAAACCGCCTAGAGGTAAAAACTGCGGGCGCCCTACGCCGTTGCTAAGAACCAACACCGTTCCTGCTATAGAGCACTTAAGTTGAAAGCTCCAGTATTAAAAATGTAACAGCATTAAAGGGGGCAGAATACCTTTGTTTGGTTTGCTTATTTTGAAAGGTCTTGCTCTAGTACTGCTCATTTGTGTAATGTTGGTTAACGAAAGGTTTTTTTGTTAGGGGGTTTTTACATCTCTTTCTTTGGCGGCGCTGTAGGCACATTTGGATAAACCTAACAACATGCTTTTTTTTAAAAAAAAAAATAAATTTTGTATATACATCTTTTTAAACTGTTTTTCTCCCAAAATTCACGCGCACATATATTAAAAACAAATGTACATAAGCGGTTTCGGCTTTTTCTTTTTTATCAATTGAATGTTTATTACGTCTCCCACACTCTCCCCGTTCCCTGCAACTGATTATCCTCTGTTGACCTTAGGTCAATCCATAAACCGTATTTCGTTGTTAAATAATCATCAAGCCTAACATTGTGAAGATGTAAATCTTTAGACGCAAGGTCAACTGTTGGATTTCTACACCTCCCGCCTCCAAACAGTTTTCTTATTTCATCAAAATGCTGATAAGGTTTAAGCCCGCTAGCGTAGATTTGGTTAGGACTACCCTCAATCGAACATTGCACTTTCGTTATTTTAGGATTAAAAAACTTTTCACTTGCTCTTTTGAACGGTTCTTCATCTTCACACAGCAATAAAATACCTTTAAGCGATCTTGCTGCGACGCTAAAACTAAAATTCCATATAGTGTCTGCCCTGCTTCTGGGATATGTTGTATGATGAATCACTCTGTCGTAATATATTACTAATTTTCTCTGATATTGTTGCTCAATCAGCTCTGCTAAGAAAGGGTTGCTAACAACGTCAAACTCTAACGAGATGTCAGAAATGCTGTACTTTGCTCCGGTGTCTGATGATCTGATAACACGTTTGTATTCATTAAAAGTTAGTTCATATGACAATCTGTCTTTTAATCCTCCTTGAAAGTATGGCGCATGCGCTTTTAACAACTCAAAATCTAAGGGGATGGAAAAGCGATTTCCATACGCAAAATTTACAGCTGCATACTTTTTGCCGTCTTTAATATCTTCGGCGCCTATTCTATGTTTTAGTGCTTCTTCATTTTTCGATTCCTTGAAACGCAAGATCAGCCCTTTCATTCCCGGTTAGCCATAGATCAGAATAGGTTAAAAATATGTCTGCATTGTGTAAAGAAAATATTTCTTGCCCCTCAAGTTTTATAGAAATTTTCTTAACGATTGCCCGCCCCAGATTCTGTACAACTGTCCTGTTTGGGTCTGTTGTTGAAACAAGTTCTATTTTGAAAGTAAGACGGCAGAGCCTGGCACAATCAATTCATCTGCTCCTAGGTCTGGAAATTTGACAGTAAGAATTTGATCTGCATCATAGTAGATGGATTATTTGGAACAATAATATTCGTTTATTTCCCTTCACGCCATGGGGCTCTTTCAGACTTCTATGCGGGTTAAGAATCGAGCCATGTGCTTGTGACATTTTTATGAAGCAAAATAAAAAATTAATTATTTAAAAACATGGCAGGAATTGAAGATGAAGAAGATTATGATGTTTTTGATCCTGGAGACGACATGAGTGAAATGATCCCTTTGATACAACATCGCTCAACGCTCTCAATGCGGCATGAATTAACAGAAAGTAAGGTTAAATCATTTACGAAAGTTTAGGTCAAGAACCTCCCGAATTTATAGACCCAAATGATTTTGAATTAAAAGATGATCATTTGTCTGTAAAAAACGATCAAGGGCAACTTGTTCGGCTTACAACTAAACCCGACCCATCAAAGTTTTTAGCCAAGAGTACAATTATACAAAGACTCAGTGTGAAAGACCAAAATCGCCTTGGCCTTGTTAGACCGAAATTAGACAGGGATGCAGTTTCTAAACTTCAAAACACACTGCAGGAACTCCCAACAGCTAATCAAATACAAAACATGGAACTTGAAGAATTAAATCAATCAGCAGATGAAATAATAAATGCAATAGAAGCAGAAACCAGTTTTTCAGAAGAAACAGCGTTAAAGACTATACACGACTCACCGCTACCCATGCGAGAAATAGCGGCCCTTGATCATGCTTTAAGAACCATCAGAGGCGAATTAACAAACAATTTAGCAAAACTAGGTGAACTAGATGGGCATATAAGAAGAGAAAAAGAAAAACTCGTTGAGGCTGATGACGCCGACTTAGGGCATGATATTAAAGAAAGAATAACCCAAAAAACTAAAAGATCTTGAACAAGAAAGATCAGCAAGACTAGAAGTGCTAACACTAACCGAGACCAATTACGAACTCAAGTGAATAGAATAAGAGAAACTATCCGAAAAATTTTATATGAAGACACAACGCTAGCAGAACGAATAAAAACGCTGTTTAGAGAGCAAGGCGTCCACATTAGCAAGCTTTTATAACTGCCTTAGGATTTGCAATAAGTACACTGGTAAGGCTATTACAGGCGGCGGTGGCCAAAGTTCAGTACCTCGCCGCCATCGCCTCCACCTGATAAATCATGGGTAAAAAAACAGCTTGATCATCTTGCGGATTTATTAAAAAAATTAGCTGGTAAAGCTATAACGCTTTACCAGGAATATTGGGGGGCATTGTCAGCTGGCTTTGTCTACTGCAAGCAAAGTAGTTGGCTTTATGGCCGAGCACTTATGGACATTAGTTCTTGTAATAGTTGGGTTCTATTTAGAAAAGATAAAGACCAAGAAAATCCTATGCCATTTTAATTTCCAAGAACAAGCGCTGTCTTTTTCATATTCATGGTCATCGCGAACAGAGTCCGCGAGCTTTGCTGAGTCTTCAATGACTTTGGGGGTTGGATTTCGGGGATTGGATGACTTAATCTTGGGTGTTCTTTTATTGTTTGTAATATTACTGGCTCAGAATTTATGTCGTTTTTCCCAACCTTCTGTTCATTGCCTGCATAAGAATTTCATTATTATAGTTTATTATTATTCCTACCTGGAGTCTGAGGTCAGAAGGCAGCATGTATAAACCAGTGCCAACAGCAAAGTCTACTTTCGATCTTGCGTATTGTAAACATGTTGGTACCTTTGAATACTTGAAGGTAAATCAACTGTAGAATTAATGGCGTCCTCAAAAATTTGCTAAGTATTGTTTTTGCGCGTCAAAACCAGTAGAAGATCGGTTAGGGCTTGACCTTGTCGTGCTTGCGAACCTAGCAAACCCAAACGTAAGTACGAATAGAGTCGTTTTTATTCGTTCTATTCCTGCTTTATTGGGCCCTTAGAAGTGTCTAAGATAAATGTTGTCCATGCGTTTTATGCTCTTGCTCTATGGACCCGAGGTGAACAGCTGTGCCTAAAGGGGAAAAGATGTGTAAGGAGGTTTCCCCAGTCATAGTTATATTTTCTGTGCACGCCCCAATAATAAGGGGTGCCTAAGCCATGATTGCGGTCCAACTTTTGTCTAAAAGTCTGTCTTGATGTTAATATTGAATTCGTTACAGTTTCCCTTCAAAAGCCTTAAATGTCTATTTCGGTTGCTAAATGGATTTAAACGGTTTGTCATTTGGTAATGGTGCTTGCAGTTCAGTCAAAATACGTCTGAAGGTGTAATAGAAATGAAATCTGTACACCGACCCCACCAAAGGATCAGGATGAAATTTTAAATGATCAGCATACACACTCCACACCCAGTTGTTGCACAAAACACAGCAAAGTTTAACTGGTTCTGATAAAACTGCATCGGATGACTAAACCACACTTTCGCGATGTAGTCTTTTTTAACAGGGGGGGTTTAAAATATCTGCTTAATGGAGTACTTTCCTTTTTATGAAAGGTGTCATTTTGGGTCACAGAAATGTCGAGGGTGTCAGTTGTTATATTTTAAGATTGTAGTGCGGCCCAACAGAATATTTTGCATCAGTATATTTGAATGCACTCATTCTTAAATTTTTTTTTAAAAAATGTTTGTAACAATAACAACTCAAGACCGTCCTCGTTTTTAGAACATGCTATTGATAATGAATGCGGAAGCAGAATGGTTGCGCTTCATGAAATATTTTTCAAAGTCGTATGGTTTTTAAAATAATGAAATCCAGGGAGAATAATACGATTCTAAAAGTTAACAAAAAAGGGGGCCAAAGTTAGCCTTAACAATAACTGATGGTTTATTACGGGTTTTGCTCACTAAAAGAAGCAATGAGTAACCTTTAACATTACTCTCAAACTTAACAATGCGAATCTGAAAACAATGTTGACCTTCAAACCTGAAGAAGAAGAAGTAGGTTACCATTTTGATGGAGAGTTAGCTAAAATGTTAGGTTTTACAACTGCCAATCAAGCCGTTCATAGTTTTGAAGTTTTCGCCAAACAAAACTACTTATGAGGGAGAAAATCCGCTCGATCTTGCATTACATTCATTACTCTATGTTCATTTGGATGAGCTGAGCACTGATGAAAACTTATATGATGGAAGGCCCTCAACTGTTCTAAGAGCTCTTCCGTCAGGGAAAGCTGCATATTGCGATTATGAAATTATACAATTCCCTAATTTTCAGTTTAAAAGATTAGTTTGTGGGAGGGTCGGATCATTTAATATAAAAATCAAAGACAAAGCAGGAAAAGTTGTAAAATGCGATAACCTACACATTGTTTTAGAAATAAAATAATACGTTACTAAAAAATAATGTCACGTGGGCCAGAAGAATCAGGAGTTACATTAGCGCCTGTAAGGTGTAAACTTTAGAATTAAAAGACCTTGCAGACGTTGCGGACTTTGAACAGAACGGTGAGATAGGCGCTTTGTATGGTTTTGAGTACACTAAAGATGGCGATTATAAACGCAAAGAGGTTGGCGACAGCAAAAAGTTTCCTAAACTAGAACAACTGCGCAATCTAGAGGCAAATAATGTTGGCCAGTATGAATATAAAATAGTTCGAAAACCTGACCTCAAATGGCACTTAGAACCATATTTAGAATGGGAAATAAAATTTGAATTCATAAGCCCATTTACATATTTTAGCCGTCAAAAAAGTTTCAGAAAAGCATTCAACTCTGCCCTTTACATGTAAGTCTTATGCCGGACGACAATAGTCGGAAAGAAATTGAAATAACGCCGTATGGGAAAAAACAGTACATCCTCCACAGAAAAGAAACAGTTGTAAAAAAAGCTTCTACAAAATTACAGTTCTTTCCAAGCAGAAAATTAGGAGACACGTTCACAATGATATTTGAAATTTCTGTCTTTAAAGATGTGGAGAGGGATGGGGTTGTGGGCGTTAGTGACGTCCTTATAAAAGGAATTAATATTAGCTGGCAAAACTTAGACGTTAAACGCCTTAACGTTGTTGTCGTCGTTCTTCACAATGGCGAGGATATTAAGATCATAACAACAAGCAAACAAAATCAATGTTGACTTAAATAGAAACAACCTTACGAAGCTGAATTGGATTAATCTTACACATTTAGGCCCGTAGGTTGTTATTATACTGAACAAGTTTGACGGAGAGTATGATAAAAATAATAACTGGATTAGATTAAATTCTTTCTATAAAACCATGGAGCATTAAACTTTATGACAAAAACTCCTCATTGCTCATTGATTTGTGGGCAAACTGGTTGTGGAAAAACAATATTTGTCCTAGACTTATTACAAACAGTTTATCGCTATAATTTTGATCATATTGTGATTTTCTGTCCAACACTTAAAAGGAACAAAGCATATCATGATAGAAGGTTTATATGGACAGACAATGACGTATATTTAGTTAATCCATAGCAATAAACTGAGTGAGTGTTTAGAACAGTTTTATAGACTGTTTGAAGGAACGCAGACACTATTTATTATAGATGACTGTTCGGCAGAAAGAGACATAGTTAAAAAGAGAAACACTTTGTCGAAACTAGCTTTCAGCGGAAGACATGCTGGATAAGTGTGTGGATTTTATGCCAAAAATATAACTCGGTTTAAAAGACTTTAGAGAACAGTTAAAGACTGTAGTGTTTATTTCACATGAAAGACAGAGACTCATTTGAAGAATGTTTGCGCGAAAATGATGTTATTGAAAATGATCAGGAAAAACATAGATTAAGCAAAAATTAAAATCTGAAAAGTTTAGTAAATTAGTATTGAAAACGGATAACCCTGCACAGTATGTTTGTTTGTAGATAATCGTTATTTTTTGGTTATTGACGTCTTACTTGTCAGAGAACAGTAATATGCTGATTCTAGGGCACTTTCGCCCGAAAACTGGTTGAGGGTGAAAGTGGCTTAGAGTCGGCATATTACTGTTCTCTCAGCTGTTATTTTTTTACAGCTAAATGCAAACATGACATTCTAACAGTAGTTTGTTAATCAGTTAATCAGTCAGACAATATGTGTGTGTGTGTGTGTGTGTGTGTGTGTGTGTGTGTGTGTGTGGTGTGTGTGTGTGTGTGTGTGTGTGTGTGTGTGTTCGTGCGCGCGTGTGCGTGTGTATGTGTGTGTTCGCATGTGCATATGTGTGTGTGCGCGTGTGTGTGTGTGCGCGCGCGCGCGCGCGTGCGTGAGTGCGTGTGTGCGTTAGAATTTGCCAAGTCAATGAAAACGAAATGAATTTCAAAGAAAAGCGAACAGAAAACGTCTCACCAAATGTGACATCATCAAACTCAGTCAACACAGCTTAAAAAGGAGAGAACTAGACAACAACAAAAAAGGGCGGGGGGGGGGGGGGAAGAAACGAAGGGGGGATCAACCAACAGAGAAAGTGATCAGCAAGTTCAGGCAGTAGCCATTTATTTTTTATTTCACACCATTAGTTTTGTCCAAAAACTCTGTGACGGTCGTGCCAGGAAAAACCCTCGTGCCAAGTGCTTTGCAGACTGACGTGGTCTCTACAGGACTGAACGCCATTCTGGAGCAGAAGTCTGATAGTAAGTGTAGCGGGGCGGAAGAGGTCGAGGGCTTCTGTTGTTGCTATTAGCGTCGTAATGAGGTAATACGCCACGTACACGTAACTTCCGTGTGGATCGTCTCCATCCGTCTTATAGTTAATGTAGCCTCTCTCTCTCTCTGTCTCTGTCTCTCTCTCTCTCTCTCTCTCTCTCTCTCTCTCTCTCTCTCTGTCTCTCTCTCTCTCTCTCTCTCTCTCTCTCTCTCTCTCTCTCTCTCCTCTCTCTCTCTCTCTCCTCTTGTTTGAAGGTGATCTAGTTCAAAGCAGTCATTTAGGAAGGGAGAGAATCCTTGTTTGCTGGTTAGAGTCTTCTCCCTTTCTCCAACCGACTGTAAATAAAGGTACGAGTACCAGCCAGTCCCAGGGTACAAGCAAAAACACCGGACTCCATGTGGTACACCCGTGAACTTGGCGCGCGCACGTAGAATAAACCTCGGCAAGAAGGGACTCTCATTTTTCCAAGTTTTAGTTTTATCTTCAGCCGCGCCACTCTTCCACCAGCAGTAATATCTTCATGGCTAGAGTCTATGGACTATCTAAATGAAGAAGGGACTCGTTCGGGTACAATTCTGTTGCAAAATCCACTTTGATTTTCTAGTTTAGAATAAACAACTGCGGGAAGAAGAAAAATTAAAGAGACAGGTTACACTGTAGTGTGGCAGTGAACTCTTCTCAGGCGAAGGGGGGGGGGGGGGATGGAGTAGAGAGCAGCCATGATGTAAAAGATCTGTTGTGACTATTACTTTGTACAACACAATTCATGTGTGAAGAGAGTAGGGAGGGGTGTAAGTCTGTATCTACGTGTCTTTGTCTGTTTGTCGGTTGATCTGTCTGGCTGTGTTGGTCTGTATATCTGTCTGACAGACGGACTGTATCTGCGCTCATGTGTTGGTGAGACAGACAGACAGACAGACAGACAGACAGACAAAAAGACAGTGATAAGGAACAACTGAAACATAGATGCGGACATTTATGGTCGCGATTTTTATTTTAATAAAAAAAAGAGGTTTAGAACCATCTTGTTTGAGAAAGAGGCAATAAGAGAACACGAATCACATTTACAAAGACAAAATAAAAATTAAGTTGAAGAAAGGATGTCAATATATCACAGGGAAAAAAACGAAATGCAAAAGAGAGAAAGGAGAGGCAACTATGGAGGTCACAGATACTACGCGAAAAAAAAAGAAGGAAGGAAGATAAGGGGAAGAAAGAAAGAGAAAGAGAAACAAGAATTGGAAGAAGAGGTGAGAGTCAAAAGTTCACCAGCTTGCAAGAACAATGTATGTACTTGTATATATAAACTAAGTTTTGTCCGAGGATGAATCTGTTCAGTCCAAAAATTCAGTGACTAATTGACAAGAGAAATCTCCAGGAATATCAGGTGATTTTAGCTAGGACTCCTGTGAGAATTTGTCTGTACCATCACCTCACCCCTAACATTTTTTCTCTCTCTCTTCTTAACTCTCTGTCTCCGTCGCTGTCTACCTGTCTTTCCATCTGTCTGTCTGTCTGTCTGTCTGTTTTCTCTCTGTGTCTCTCTGTCTCTGCCTCTCTCAATCTTCTCTCTCTCTCTCTCTCTCTCTCTCTCCTCTCTCTCTCTCTCTCTCTCTCTCTCTCTCTTGTCTTTCTCTGTCTCTGTCTCTGTCTGTCTGTCTGTCTCCCTATTTCTCTCTCTCTGTCTCTGTCTCTGTCTCTGTGTCTCTCTCTCTCTGTCTCTTTCTCCCTCCCTCCCTCCCTCTCTCTCTCTCTCTCTCCTCTCTCTCTCTCTCTCTCTCTCTTTCTCTCCCCCCCCTCCCCTATTCTTTTGTACACAAGCGCCAGATGGTGAGACCATGTCAGCGCATGAATCACAGGTATACGTTAGTGTGCGTGCGTGCGTGCGTGCGTGCGTGCGTGCGTGCGTGCGTGCGTGCGTGCGTGCTTGCGTGCGTGCGTGCGTGTGTGTGTGTGTGTGTGTGTGTGTGTGTGTGTGTGTGTGTGTGTGTTGTGTGCGCGCGCGCGCGAGCGCGCCTGTGAGTGTGAAACATGGTGTTTGTATCTGAGTGTGAGCAGGAGGTGGGGAAAGGGGGAGGGTGGGAGGAAGCGGAGCTTGGAGGGAGAGGATGCTGAGCGGCATAGGATGAAGTACAAAGGAGGGAGGGGATGCTGAGCGGCATGGAGGATTGTACAGGCCGTACAAAGGAGGAGGGGATGCTGAACGGCATGGAGGATTGTACAGGCCGTACAAAGGAGGACAGGATGCTGAGCGGCATGGAGGATTGTACAGGCCGTACAAAGGAGGGAGGGGATGCTGAGCGGCATGGAGGATTGTACAGGCCGTACAAAGGAGGGAGAGGATGCTGAACGGCATGGAGGATTGTACAGGCCGTACAAAGGAGGGAGAGGATGCTAGAGCGGCATGGAGGATTGTACAGGCCGTACAAAGGAGGGAGAGGATGCTGAGCGCATGGAGGATTGTACAGGCCGTACAAAGTAGGGAGAGGATGCTGAACGGCATGGAGGATTGTACAGGCCGTACAAAGTAGGGAGGGGATGCTGAGCGGCATGGAGGATTGTACAGCCGTACAAAGGAGGGAGGGGATGCTGAGCGGCATGGAGGATTGTACAGGCCGTACAAAGGACTGTGGGCCTTAGGCAGTAAGTTCCAGTTGAGTTCAGAGGTCACGTACTCAGCAGCGTGATGAACATTCTCTTTACTCTCTGTCTCTGGCTCAGTCTCAGTGTCTGTCTGTATATCTGTCTGTCTGTCTGTGTGTCTGTCTGTGTCTGTGTCTGTCTGTCTGCCTCTCTCTCTCCTCTCTCTCTCTCTCTCTCTCTCTCTCCTCTCTCTCTCTCTCTCTCTCTCTCTCTCTCTCTCTCTCTCTCTCTCTCTCCTCTCTCTCTCTCTCTCTCTCTCTCTCTCTCCATCTCTCTCTCTCTCCCCCTCCTCTCTCCCTCCCTCCCTCTCTCTCTCTCTCTCTCTCTCCCCTCCTTCCCTCCCTCTCTCTCTCTTCTCCTCTCTCTTCCCTCTCTCCTTCCTCCCCTCTCTTCCTCTCTCTCTCTCTCCCCTACTGTGAAAAAATCAAAATTATATCCTGGACACAATTTTGCTATGTTCTTTATAATTTGGTTTGGAATTTTTTTGGGAAATGCAATGTTGGTAAGTGAAAGCTTTTTGCAGAATTTAAGAACTTTTAAGTGATTTTACATCCAAGACGGCTTTCAACATTAATCGCATGAGTTGTACATGTTTATCGTCATATAAGCACCCTTTTTGTTAAAAGTTCCTACCTCGTGAAATTAAAACATTTTAACACCGCAGGTTATTTTCAAGGTTGGGTTTAGATGCGCCATTACACCCCACTTTTTTACGATAACTAATCGCAAAGAAACCAGTTTTTTCTGTCCACCTGTAAGGAACAAAACTACTCCTTTTTCTACGTTTTTCCCTTTTGTACAAAGTTCCCCTTTGATTGATCCAGCAAATATTCAAACACCCTTCTCTTTAAAAAATGTCCTGTTCAGCCGTTTTTTGAACTACTTTTATGATTTTGGGTTTTTCTTTTATAACAATGGCTGTTAGAAGGGAAAAATTAATCGGCAGTTGCTTCATAATGTTTTCTTTGAACTTTGAACACCATTCAGCTGAGTTTTCTTTTCGATGGCTTGTACCGATTTTTTTGACCTTTTTCACTCATTTTGATATGGCCTGGGCCGTAAATAAAAATTCGGGTTCGATTTCTATTCTCTCCTCTCCCCTCTCCCCTCCCCTCTCTCCTCTCTCTCTCTCTCTCTCTCTGAAATATGTAACAAATTAAAATAAAAATATATATATATATATATATATAATATATATATAATATAATATATATAATATATATATAAAAAATAAAAACGGGGTTAAAAAGCCGCTCGGACCAAAGTCTCAACCTGTAGGGAGCGACATCCAGTTTAAAATGGGTTTTTAAAAATGAAGGGGTTAAAAACCCTACAACGTTTTCAAGCTAAAAGCGCTCCCTCGGGGTTACAACTACCCTGGGAACGCTTTGTTAAACAAGCTTGTAGTTTTAACCTTTTCATTTAAAATCCTATTTTTAAACTGGTATAAAAAATATAATATAAAAATATATTATAAATATATAAAAAATATAATTATATAAAAATAATATAATATATATATACATACATACAATTTTAAAAATTGTCAATCTACTGTTTGTCGTCTGTTTTCCCATCATCTTTTGATCCTCTCTCTCTCTCTCTCTCTCATCTCCTCTCCCCCCCCTCTCCCCTCCACTCTCTCCTCTCTCTCTCCTCTCTCCTCCCTCAATTATCTACTATCTACTGTCTATCTAAATAATGCTTGTCCTTTTTCCGCGTCCGGGGATGCAGTACAGGGGACGGTTACCCCAACACTTGATTCAAACTCCACCAACACGCCCGGGCCCTCGGCTTTCCCCGCCACTTTGTACCTACCTTTGACTTTTGAATGGGGCATAAAGTTTTGGGC
The DNA here is from genome assembly GCA_018398815.1 of Conus ventricosus. Lineage (NCBI taxonomy): Eukaryota > Metazoa > Mollusca > Gastropoda > Neogastropoda > Conidae > Conus > Conus ventricosus. Next base: position 39,447,751 of record CM031620.1, read on the forward strand.
CCTCATACCCCCCTGAAATGGGATGGAGGGGAGGGGGGGAGGGGATGGGATGGGATGGAGGGGGGATGGAGGATGGAGGGGATGGGAGAATGGAGGGAGGGATGGAGGATGGATTAATGGGGGGGAGGGGATGGAGGAGGGGATGGGAGGGACAGTCCCTGTCAGGATCGCCTGGGGGTTTCCACGGATTTACTCTGAATGAACGTTACATGACATTAGTTCCCCAGAACTGCAGTAGAAATAACACAAAATTTGACGCACAAACCTCGGGGTCTGTACGTCCACGCTGCTTTCCTTTTTTCTGAAAACTCTCTCTCTCCTCTCTCTCTCCCCTTCTCTCTCCTCCCCTCTCCTCTTCTCCACTCTCTCCTCCTCTCTCTCTCTCAATCTATCTATCATTATCGTCTATCAAAATATTCTTTGTCCATTTTCACGTCATGTCCTTTTCGAGGCCTGACAGAGACTGATTGCCCCTCAACACGGGGAGTTCAAACCCACCAAACACGACCAGGGCCCCCTCGTTTTCTCGCCGCGCATTTTGTACCTACCGTTGCTTTTAAATAGGGGCGGACGTTTTAGGACCCATCCCACCTAAAGGGATGGGATGTGGAGGGGATGGGAAAGGGGATGGAGGGGAGGGGATGGATGGATGGATGGGAGGGGATGGATGAGGGGAGGGAGGGGAATGGATGGAGGAAAATGGGATGGGATGGATGGATGGGAGGGGAGGGGATGGACATCCCGTGTCGGGATCGCCGTGGTGCCATGGACTTACTCTGAATGTAATTTACTACTTTGAGCCCCAGAACGGGCAGTAAAATAAACACAAAATTTTGACTGCACAAAACCTCGGGACTGACGTGCCACGCGCGACGGGGTTTATCGTGAAAACGCTCTCCTCTCCCCTCCCCTTTTCCTCTCCTTCCTCTCTCTCTCTCTCCTCTTCTCTCTCTCATCCTCTCCTTCCTCTCCTCTCTCTCTCTCCTCTCTCTCTCTCTCTCTCTCCTCATCTCTCTCTCTCCTCTCTCTCTCTCTCTTTTCCTCCTCTCCTCTCTCCTCTCTCTCTCTCTCTCTCTCTTCTCTCTCTCTCCTATGGATATTTTCTTTTTGTTACCACCATTGGAAAAATTTTCGTTTTCTCTTTCTACCTAAGGGGTGACAATTACGACAGAATTTTATCCGAAAATTTTACGCAATTCAAACTCAATGACAGCTTTCAAAAAGATGCAACAAAACAATCCCCCCACGTCTTTGGCAGATATGTTACAAAGCATACAAATCCCATTGATTTGCTTGAAACTTATTAATGGCCGAATGCTTGAGTCTTCACCACTTTAGTGCTGTAAAGGGCCCCCCGAAAATCTGTTAAATATTTTAATACAGCTGACAGCCCGAATTCCCAAAGGTCGTAGGGGTTTGTACAATAAAAAATTCTCTCTCTCCTCTCCTCCCTCTCTCTCCCCTCCTCTCTCTCCTCTCTCTCCTCTTTTCTTCTCTCTCCTCTCTCTCCTCTCTCCTCCCCCTCCCCTCCCTCCCTCTCTCTCTCTCTCTCCCTCTCTCTCTCTTTCCCCCCTTCCTTCCCTCCTCTCTCCCCCTCTCTCTCTCTCCTCTCTCTCTCTCCCTCCTTCTCTCCCCCCCCTCTCCCTCTCCCCTTTCTCTTCCCTCTCTCTCTCCCTCTCTCTCTCTTTTCTCTCCCCTCTCTCTTTCTCTCTCTCTCCCCCCTTTCTCTTCCCCTCTCTCTCTCTCTCTCCTTCCCCCTTTTCCTCTCTCCCCTCCCCATCTTTCTCCTCTCTCTCTCTCTCCTCTCCGCTCCTCGTCTCTCCCCCCCCTCTTCTCTCGCCTCTCTCCCTCCTCTCTCACCCTCTCTCTCCTCCTCCTCTCTCTCCTCTCTCTCTCTCTCTCTCCTTTTTTACACAAGCTCCAAAGGCGAGAGGTGTGAGCGCATATTACATCATAGGGGGTTTGTGTTGGTGTGCTTTTTGGTGAGTGTAGGCAGGTGGCGTATTTTACTGTGATGGAAAGGGGGTTTGGGAGAGGGGGGGGGGGGGCAAAAAGGGGGGGTGGAGGGAAAAGGGGGTCCGAACTGCACGAAATATTTCAACATTCAGGGAAGGGGCGTCGCCCAAAATCAGTAAAATCTTTCGATTCAGAGCTCTCTCTCTTCTCTCCAATCTCTCTCCCTCTCTTCCCCCCTTCTCTCTCTCTCTCTCTTCTCGTCTTGTTTGTGTGTCACTCCTCTCCTTTTCTCTGACAGGTTTTTGGTTTTTTACTTTTATTTTTTTTTTTTCTGCACAAAAAATGGGCAAGAAATGTTAATACTCTGTGTTGTTTAAAGCGTGCGTGCGTGCTCGTTCTGCGTGCTGCTGCGGCGTCGTCTGCGTGCGGCGTGCGGCTGCGGTTGGTGTTTTTGTGTGTGTTTGTGTGGTGTGTGTGGTGGCGTGTGGGGGTGTGAGAGAGAGAAGAAAAAAGAGAGAAGAGGTGTGTGGTTTTTTCTGGTATAGTCTTTCCTCTGTGGGGTGGTGTTGGGGGTGTGGTGTTTTGTGTGTTGTGTGTGGGGTGTGTGTTGTGTGTGTGTGTGTGTGTGTTGTGTTCTGTCGTCTGTCTGTCGTCTTCTGTGTGTGTGTGTGTGTGTGTGTGTTGTGTGTGGGTGTTGTTTGGGTTTTTTTTTTTTTCTCGCGCGTACAGCGCCGCACTTCCCTTCCCGCTTTTTTTCCCCGTCTGACAATTAAAACGTTTTGGGGGAAACTGACTATAATTTTTACATTGCGTTATTAACTACTTAGAGGCAATAAAAAAGAGGAGAAGAGAGAGAGAAGAGAGAGAAAAGAGAAGAGAGAGAGAGAAGAGAGAAAAAGAGAAAAGGAATAAACAAAGAACAAACAAAAAACAAAACCTCTTAACTTTCTGCATATTGCGTCCCGATCGAACCATAGTAATTTTTGTGTAGTTTGGGGATGTGTCTTACACGCCAGAGAGAGAGAGAGAAGGAAAAAAGAGAGAGAGAAAAGAAGAGAGAGAGAGAAGAGACAACAACAACAACAGACAACGACAGACAGACAACAGAGACAAAAAATACAGAGAACAGGAGAAGACAGAGACAGAGTGAGAACAGACAGAGAGGGGGAACCCAAAAGAGAAAAGAGAGAAGAAGAGAGAGAGAGAGAAAAGGGGAGAGAGGAGAAAGAGTATACTTAAAGAACCACTCCTGCTTTATCTCCTCGTCTCCTACCCCCCTTTCCCCCTTTTCCCCCCCCCTCCCCCCTCATTGTCCCAGCCCTCCCTTTCCCTCTCCTCCTTCTGTCATCTCCCCCTCTTTCTCCTCTACCTTTGTGTTCCACATACACCCCTTCCCCTTCACCATCCCCCTTCACCCTCTCCCTTCTCCCAGTCCCCTTCCCCCTCCAATCACCTCCGTTCCCCTCCTTCTTCCACCATTTCTGTCCGTCTCCCCCTTTCCCCAACGCTCTCCTCCCTTACCACTCCTCCATTTTTCCTCATCCCCCATCTTCTTCCTTCGTCGTCTCTGTAACCTCCATCCTCTTCCTCCCTTTTTTTGCCTAAGTTCCGCTTCGACTCTCTCGAAGAACAATAAATAAAGTGCACGAACCAAAGATTGAACCTGGGGTGTTTAGATCTTCAGTCTGATCAACTGAGCTATTACGGCTGACAGCAAGTAGAATGGTTTTAATGTATGTGAACGCAAGCGGTGAGGCATTTTTTTTTTTTTGTTTATGGCCGACGTCGCTTCACTTCGCGTTATAGACGCATTCAAAATGCGACTTTCTGGCGCATAAGTGCGACGGTACTGACGTGCTCGCTTTGCAAATATTGAAGATCATATGGAAAGTGTGGCGGTATAAGACTACGGCACTGGACACAGATACAGACACACATACATACAGAGAGACAGACACAGACACACATACATACAGAGAGACAGACACAGACACACATACATACAGAGAAACAGACACAGACACACATACATACAGAGAGACAGACACAGACACACATACATACAGAGAGACAGACACAGACACACATACATACAGAGAGACAGACACAGACACACATACATACAGAGAGACAGACACAGACACACATACATACAGAGAGACAGACACAGACACACATACATACAGAGAGACAGACACAGACACACATACATACAGAGAGACAGACACAGACACACATACATACAGAGAGACAGACACAGACACACATACATACAGAGAGACAGACACAGACACACATACATACAGAAAGACAGACACAGACACACATACATACAGAGAGACAGACACAGACACACATACATACAGAGAGACAGACACAGACACACATACATACAGAGAGACAGACACAGACACACATACATACAGAAAGACAGACACAGACACACATACATACAGAGAGACAGACACAGACACACATACATACAGAGAGACAGACACACATACATACAGAGAGACAAACAGTCAGACAGACAAACCGTGTTTTAATTTCCAGATAAAATATTAGATTTTGAGTTTAGATCAGGTTTTGTAATTGCTGGTTTCTGGTCAGTCTGAATGTGTATTGTTGACGCATTTCTTTAGTACTCTCTTCCTTCCTTCCTTCCTTCCTTCCTTCCTTCCTTCCTTCCTTCCTTCCTTCCTTCCTTCCTTTCTTCCTTCCTTTTCTTTTTTTTCTTTCTCTGCATTGCCTCTTGATTTTACTTGTCTCGTTCTTCACGGCCTTTTTCAATGTCTTTTCATTTCTTCCTTATTGGTCTCTTATCTTTTCCCATTTAGTTTTCTACATTGATTTTTTGTTGTTGTTGTCTTTTTGTGATTTTTTTCACGTTTTAAGCTTTACTTTGAATTTTGGTTTTAGTTTTCTTCTTTAATTTCCTTGCCTTGTTTCTTGGTTTTGTTGCTGGTCCTATGACAACGACACACAAAAGACACACAGAAAAAGAGGGAAAGATAACACATACAAATTTACACACAAAGATACTCAGACAAGTGTAAATACCCACGTATGCGCTTTCACTCGCGCGCATCGCGCGCGCGCACACACACACACACACACACACACACCACGCACGCACGCACGCACGCACGCACACACGCACGCACGCACGCTCGCACACACACACACACACACACACACACACACACACACACACACACACACACACACACACACACACACCAGTCAATAGCTTCTTGTTTGTTTTGAATGTATAACCATAAACAAGATCAATACATACCGCAGATGTGTACATTCATGTAGTACAAATAGCAGCGTAATTGTAGCAGCAGCTGCAGCAGCAGTGAAGAGTAGTAGTAATAGTAGTAGCAATAGCAACAACAGCAATAGCAGTAGTAATAGTAGTAGCCACAGCAGCAGTAGTAGTGGCAGAAGTAGTAGCAGTTGTAGCAGGAACAGTAGCAGTAGTAGTAGTAGTTAATGTAGCAGCAGCAGCAGCAGCTGTAGGAACAGGAGCAGTAGTAGCAGCACCTGCAGTAGGAACAGAAGCAGCAGTAGAAGCAGTAGTAGTGGCAGCAGCGGTAACAGTAGTAGTAGTCGACGTGGTGGTGGTGGTGGTAGTAGTAATGTTGGCGGGGTGGCGTTGGTGGTATTAGTAGTAGCTGTAGTAGAAGTCTGGGCAGCATTAGCGGAAGCAACGTCAATACAAGTATTTTCTAGAAGTTTTTTGTTTGTTTTTTTTATCAATAATGATGATGATGTGTGTCACGCACCGCATGTTTCTTCCAACTGTCATGTTCAAGGTCCGTTTTGTCCAGAGGGAAGAATTTGTGTAGGGGGTTAGTTTGGTTAAAATGTAACCTTAAGCAGAGTGTCTTTTGTCTTAAAAAAAAACCAACTGAGTTTTTATTTTAGCTTTTAAACTCTCTGCAACCCACCTTCCATCCTGCATTGTCATGTGTTTTCCGTGTGGACTCGGGTTGCACGGGGGGTTAAACGTAGGCTGAGTGAGCCTCCTCTCACCTGCCGATCAGTTTTTTTTTGGAAGCCGAACCTGGGCAGTCGAGATTGGGTTGGGAGAGTGGGAGGAAAGATTACGTGTCGTGCAAGCCTTATGCATGCAGGTTTTTCTTGTAACTGTATTTTTGTGAGGGATCCATATCCCTCGGGGACCACCATTGTTTCGCCTTTGAGGGAAACTGCGTTGCATTATTTTTTTTGGAGATCCATATCTCCGGGCTCTTGCATCAGGTTTTTACCTTTGGGTTGAACCAAACTATTGTACTCCATAGGAGTGCTGTCGTCTCGTCCAGCTTTTTGTAGTATTCCTGTGATCTATATCGCAGTCGGAACCTGATTCACTTGGAGGAAGAACTGTTTTTTTTTTTTAAACTTTTTGGCCCTGCCCCGGGGTACGGAACCATGCAGGGGTTACTATTTCCCCGGGCCCTTTCCCTTTTCCCAACCCCTAAAATTTTTCCCTCCCCCCCATCTTTTTTCCTTCGTGGGTCTCTGTAACCCCCAACCCTCTTCCCCCTTTTTTTCCCTAAGTTCCGCTTCGCTCTCTCGAAAGAAAAAATTTTTTTAAAGTGCACAAAACCCAAAGATTAAAAACCTTTGGGGTTTTTTAGTCTTCAGTCTGTTAAAACCTGGCTATTACGGCTGACGGGCATTTAAAATTTGGTTTTAATGTATGTGAACGAAACCCGGTGAGGTTTTTTTTTTTTTTTTTTTTTTTTGGCCGCGTCGCTTCACTTGCTTTTTGAGGCATTAAAAATGCGACTTTCTGGCGCATAAGTGCGAGGGTTTAATGCGTGCTCGCTTTGAAAATTATTAAAGGGATCATTTGGAAAGTGTGGGGGTTTATAAGACTACGGAAATGGACACAAAATACAGACAAAATACTTTACAGAGGGGGACAGACACAGAAACAATACATACGGGAGAGACAACAACAAAACATACTTTACAGAGAAACAGACACGACAAAAATTAACAAAACGAGAGACGGGAAACAGCCCAAAACACCCCTTTAAGGAAGGGGACCAAAAACCCCAAAAATTTACAGAGAGACGAAACAGACACAATAAATAAGAGAGACAGACCAGACCCCAAAATTACTAAGAGGGGAAGACACAGAAACATTTCCCTTTACAGGGGGAAAAAGGGGCCCAAAAGACACACTAATACGGAGACAGACACAGACACACATCATACAGGAGAAACAGCCCACAAAAACCACAAAATTACGAGGACGGGAACAGACACCAAAACTTACAAAAAGACGACACAGACACACTTTAAATTACAAGAGACAGACACAGACACAATACTTTACAGGGGGACAGACACGGCACACATACATACAGAGGAAAGCACAGCCCAAAAAATACTTACAGAAAGACAGCCGACACCAATCTTTTAAAAGGAGACAGACACAGCCCCCTTTACTAAAAGGGGAAAAGAAACTCCATACTTTAAGAGAAAAAAAAACAGTCAGACAGCCCAAACCGTTTTTTTAATTTCCAGATAAAAATATTAGTTTTTGGTTTAGATCAGGTTTTGAAATTTTTGGGGTTTTCTGGTCTTTCGGGAATGTTTTTATTGTTGGACCCCATTTTTTTGAAACTCTTTCCCTTTCCTTTCCCTTTTTCCTTTCCTTTCCCTTTCCCCTTCCCTTTCCTTCCTTTTTTCCTTTCCCTTTTCCTTTTTCTTCCCCCTTTTCTTTTTTTTTTCGCTTTGCCTTTGATTTTCCTTGTCCTTTTCCTTCACGGCCTTTTTCAAGGGTCTTTTATTTCTTCCTTTTGGTTTTTTATTTTTTCCCATTTAGTTTTTACATGATTTTTTGTTGTTTTTTGCCCTTTTTGTGTTTTTTTTCACTTTTTTAAGCTTATTTGAATTTTGGTTTTTGTTTTTTCTTTAATTTCCTTGCCGGTTTTTTGGGTTTTTGTTGTGGACCTATGAAAACGTCACAAAAGGGACACACGGGAAAAGTGGGAAATAACCCCTTAAAAAATTTTCCCACAAATTTTACTCAGAAAGGGTAAATCCCCCTTTATGCGTTTTTAAATCGCGCGCATGCCCCGCGCCCCAACACTCACACACACCAAACCCCCGCACCCCACGCACGAAAGGAACGAACACCGCACGCACGCACCCCTCGCACCACACAAAACACACCCACACACACCCACACAACCCCACACACACACCCCACACACACCCCAAAACCAGTAAATTTGCTTTTTGTTTGTTTTGAATTTTTTAACCATAAACTTTTGATAAATACATACCCCCGGGTTGTTTTCATTCATGAAAGTACAAAATAGCGCGTAATTGTAGCAGCGCTCCCAGCAGCGTGAAGGGTAGTAGTAATTTTAGTAGCTTTGAAACAACAGCAATGCGTAGTTTTTGTGAAAGCCAGCGGGCGTGGGTGGGGGCAAAAGTTTTTGCTTTTGTAGCAGGTTCTTTTTGCAGTAGTAGTGTAGTTAAGGTAGCCCCCAGCAGCAGCAGCTGTGGAACGGACCCAGAAATTTGCAGCCCCGGCAGTAGGAACAGAAAGCAGAAATAGAAGCGAGTTTTGGCAGCGGGGGACCGTGTTTAGTCGAGTGGTGGTGGGGGTGGTTTTTGTTTTAAAAAATTGGTGGGGGGGGTGGCGTTGGTGGTATTAGTGTAGCTGTAGTAGAAGTCTGGGCGCTTTTTGGGGAAAGAAAAAGTAAATACAAGTATTTTCTAGAATTTTTTTGGGTTTGTTTTTTTTATAAATAATGATGTGTTTGTGTGTCCGCCCCGGCATGTTTTTTCCAACTGTCTTTTCAAGGTCGTTTTGTCCAGGGGAAAAATTTTTTTGTGGGGGGGGTTGTTTTTTTGGGTTTAAAAAATTTTAACCTTTAAAGACAGAGGGTTTTTGTTTTAAAATAAAAAAAAAAGGGTTTTTTTTTTTTGTTTTAACCTCTCGGAAAACCCACCTTCCATCCTGCATTTCATGTGTTTTCCGTGTGGGACTGGGTTTTTGCCGGGGGGGTTTTTAAACCTAGGTGAGTGACCCTCCTCTCATTTGCCGATAGGTTTTTTTTTTTGGAAAAAGCCGACGGGGAAAGTCGAGTTTGGGTTTGGGGGAGGGGGGGGAAAAAAATATTTTTTTCGGGTCGTGCAACCCTTTTTGAAATGGGGTTTTTTCTTGAAAAGGGTTTTTTGTGAGGGATCCTTTTTCCTGGGGGGAAACCCTTTTTTGGGTTCCCCCCCTTTTTTGGGGGGAAACTGCTTTGGGCCATTTTTTTTTTTTTGGAGACCAAAACCCCGGGGCTTTTGGCATAGGTTTTTACCGGGGGGTTTGTAACCAAACTATTGTACTCCATAGGGGGCTTTTTCGTCTCGCCCCGGCTTTTTTTGTACCCTGGTTCTTTTTTGCGGGTCGGGAATCCCTGTTCCTGGGGGCAGAACCGTTTTTTTTTCTTTGGCCCGGGACCGGGGTTCCGGCCGGCGGGGGGTTTTTTTCCGGCCCCAAGGGGCCCTTTCACAATTGGGGGGGGGTGGTCTTGGGGGGGGGGGTTTTTCATAATTAGGGGGTTTTCCTTTTATTATTTTTTACCAAATCGTTTTAAAAAGGGGTTTTTGGGGTTTGTTTTTTTTTAAATTTTTTGTTGTGTTTGGGGTTTTTTTTCGTTTTTTTTTTTCCCTTTTTTCGTTTATCCCAAATTTTAATTATCCATTTACTTCTGGGGCCATTTTTTTTTTCTTTTTACGCAGTAGAGCGGGGTTATTTTTTTTTTTTTCCCCCCTTTAAAAAATTTTGTAGTGTTGTTGTGTTTCGGTTTTGTTTTCGCTTTCCTGTACCACATTCCGGGCCCTGTCTTCCCCCGTTTTTTGGTGTTTTAAAGTGTCCGCCCTTGAAAATGGGTGTTCAGGACTTGGGGTTTTTTTTTCTCCTTTTTTTTTTGGTCTTTCCGGGAAAAATATTTAGGGCGCCCATAATTTTGTGTGGCGCGGTTAATTTTTCCGGCCTCTTTTTAATGGGAAAAAAGGGTTGCCCCAAGGGAGTGTTTCGTTTTGTTTTTAACTCAAGGACCCAAAACCCCGGGGGTTTTTGACATAAACGATAGGAACGGGTATTGGAAATAGGTATGTAAAAAAAAATGTCTGAAACCGGGGGAAAAGGGGTTTTTAAAAATTTTTTTGGGGAAAACTGTAATTACCCGCGCTCTCCCATTCCCTTCCTTTTTACCTCTGTAATGGTTGTCTGCTTACGGGTTTTTGTTTCCCACCTTTTTTATAGGGGGGAAAACCCCCTTTTGTGGGTTTTCCAGGAGGCTTTTCAGGGTTCCTTGTTTTTACTTCGTCTTTTATTTCAAATTCTTCCTCTTGGTGGTTTTCCCTTCCCTCCCCCTGTGGCAACCTTTTTCCTGTGTTCCCGCTGCTGTTGCCGTGCCTTTGGGCACCCTGTAGGGGGCTCGCCGCCTTCCCGGTTTTGCTTTGGCCACCGGTACCGAAGCTGCTGCTGCGCCCACGGCTTGCCCCGACTACCTCCATTTCTTTCGCCCACATCCCCCCCCCTTTTCCCTCTCCCATTTCTTCAGCCCTTCCTCCTCCCCCCCCTTTCCCCGGGGAACCCTGAAAGGGGACTCCTCCCCCGGGGGGTCGGAACGGGAAACGCACCTGCCGCCGGGGCCATCTTTGGGGAGAGAGGGCCCTTCAGCCCTGACCCCTTCATTTGTGTTTGGCCGGGGACCCCACTCTTTTCCCACTACAGCTTCGGGGTCGCTGGGGGCATCCCCTCCCTGTTTGGTGTACAGGTGTTGGACGGCCCCCACCCTGTGGCCTGCGGGGAGTGTTTTTCCCCTTAATCTTCGGCCCTTTCCCGTGGTTCTTTGTGTTTAACGGTTTTCCCCTTGGAAGGAAAAAGGGAAACGCTACCCTTTTGTGGTGTGCACCCCGAGGGAACAGAGGGCCGCTCTTCTTCGTGGACCCGCCCGGGACGGGCCACCGGTTGAGGCTTTGGGGGGGTTGGCCCGGTAATTTGGCTTCCCTTTTTATTGCAGAGAAAAGGACGGCGTTAAATCAGTTTTGTGGGGTTGGAGCGTTGTACCCATTCTATTTTAGTTTTTGTTTCCCCAACCCAGGAATGTTGTGTTGGTTTCCATTATACGTGTTTTCCGGGGTTGGGTCCCCGCTGTATGGTGTTTTTTTTTTTTTTGTGGGGGTTTCCAGTTTTTTTATGTCGTCAAGTTTTAACCCTTGCATTGTTTATAAAATCTTTCTGGATGAACTGTCCCTTTGTCTTTTAGCGTTTAAAAAAAGAGTAAAATTAAATTGTTGGATGTTTGTTACAGCCCTTTGCAGTTGAATTCCCCAGTATACTACCCCTTTTCTAAGGGTTTTGGCCCGGGGACGCCCCCCTTTGTTTTTGGTTTTTGCTTATCAAATTTTCCCGTCCCTTAAAATTTTCTCCTTTTTGGACCGTATTCCGGTTTCTCTTTCCCACTGGTTTGTTTTTCCTTGTTTTCCCATTTGGGAACCCTGGTCACCCCAAATTTTAATTTTCGAGGGATCAGTTTTTGGAAAGCTTCCTTTTTTTTTTTTAAGTTGGCTTGCCCCTTCGATTTTTTTTTGGGGCTTCCCCTACCTCCTGGCCCACCCGGGAATCCGGCCGGGGGCGTGCTTTTTTTGCAGAGAGGGTTTCGTTATTTTTGTGTGGGGGTGTGTGTGTGGGGGGTGTGTCCCGGTGTGTGGTGTGCCCTTCCATTTTTTTTACATCCCTTTTGAAGTTTTAAATGTATACCCGCCCTTTATTTTGTATTTTAAAAACATGTTTTGTGAACATCTGTTTTTTTTGTGACAGTAAAGTTTCATTTTTTGGTACTCGTTTTCCGTGTTTGAGTTTGGGTTTGTGTGGTTTTAGCGCTTTTGAGTTGGGTTGGCATAGCTTTTCCCCTTGAAAAAATTTTTCCACGGGGAATACCCCGTGACAATTATGGGGGCTCGTCCGGGATCGCTGTGCCCCTTTCTTGCCTTTTGCGCTCCCTTTGTTTTTGTTTTTTTTGGGGCTTTGTGTTTGTGTTGCAATTGTGCTTAGGAAATAGGTGTGGGAGGTTGGAGGGTTCCCCCTAGGTTAGTAGGGGGGGGAAACATTTGGAGGGGATTAAAACCCCTCTACTCCCTGTTTATTCTTTATTTTGTTCTTTGGGGGAAAGTTTTTTAGTTTGGTTTAATATTCTTTACAGATCGGAGCCCGCTGCCCGTGGAAACTTCCCGTCGTTAATTTGGCCTCTTTCCTACCGTTGAATCTGTCGCCCCCGTGGGGGAAGGGTTTGGTTCAGTCTTCTTCCTTTTTTTGGTTATCTAGGCATTAAAGGGTTTTTTTTTGGGAAATTTGGGTCAGTTTGTTTTTGTTTGGTTCGGTTGAAATTGTTGGAACTGTGTAGTGTACACTTTATGATCGTGAAATTAAAGGGTGCGTTGGGAAAGGTAAATTCATAAATGTGTTTTTTGGAAATAAAGGGGAAATTTATCTTGTGGGGTGGCGGGAAAATATCCGTTTTAAAGGCCTTCAATTGCTCGGCGGTTTTTTACTGCTCTGAGCGGGTTACAGTGTGTGGGGCCTCAGACACTTTGGGGGAAAGGGATTTTTGGTGAAAAACCGAGGGGGGAAATTTTTTTGTGAAACGGTTCTTGGTGCTTTTGTCCAATTTTTGGGGGTTTCGTTAGGGTTTTCCATTTTCTGTATTTTGATTATTGTTGGGTTTCCTTTTCCATGATTTTGGGCCCAGGTTTGTTTTTGTTTATTTTCTTTAAACCCGGGAATTTTTCCGAAACCGTGGGGGGTGATTACTTAGTGCCGGTGAAAAACCAACAGGGCCTCCCAAATTGGGTTTTTTGTAGATTTTCACTTCTTGATTGGGAAATTTTTGTTTTTGTTTACCGTACATTGATCTGGATTGGTTTTTGGGGTCCTTTAGGTTTGGCGAGCTACTGTGATTTGGGCGCTTTTGGAAAAAGTTTGTGTTTGTACTGCTCGTCGAACGTGTAGGGCAAGGGTTAGTACCGGTTCCGGAACTTTTTCTTTCCGGGTTTCTTTCGGGTTCCCCGAAACCTTGGAAAACTGAAAAGGGTAGTGACTCGATCTGTCTCTGCTGGAAAGTCGGTCTGGGGGAAATGTTCTGTGGGAGCTTTTTTTCCTTTCCCCTGCCGGGAGTGTGACGGAAAACTGTTAAAACCCAACGATGTCGACGCCGCCTGGGGGGGTTAACCACCCCCTTGTCGGCCGATCGTGAAACCCCCTTTCCCTCATTCAGGTTAATTTTTACCCCGACTGAGTCAGTCCGTGAATTTCCACTGTTTCCACATCCCCCAAGGGTTACCCCCCAATTTATTTTGGGCCCTTCCCCCGTACCAACAAACCCCCCCTTCCCGCCCCCCGATCGTGGTTATCTTCCTGACTTTTGGGCACCCTGGGGCCCCGTGGGGGAGGGGAGGAGAGGGGTTTCCCTTAGGTGGGGGATAGAGAGGGAAGGCCAGGGAATGGAGGGGAAGGAGAGGGGGGCGGGGGGCCCCAAGGAGAATTTGGGAGAGAGAGTTGAGAATAGCAGGAGGGAAGAGAGAGAACCCCGAGAAGAAGCTAGGGGAGGCTTTGAAGAGGACGTGGGGAGACCCTTGAGAGGAGGAAACTGAAAAGGCGTGAAGAGGGACCCTAGGGGAGCTGAGAGGGGGGGAAACTGAAAGGGGGTGAGGAGGGCCCTAGAAGAGCCGGGGGAGAGGGGATTAGAAGGGAGGGGGGCGGGAAGAGAGAGGGCCCAAAAGGGAAAAAACGAGAGGCGTGAAAAAGGTGCTAGGATTAGGGGAAAGGGGGAAAGAGAAGAGAGGAGAAAAACCAGCAGCGGGAGAGAAGAAAGGGTGAAAAGAAGGGTTTGGGTGAGGACCAGAAGATTTCCCGGAGCGAGCCAGGGGCAGGAAAAATGTCCTCTGTAGAAACGGGAAAGAAGTACAAAAAGCAGACCTTTGGGGGCGGGGGGAGGAGCAACCCAGGGCATTTAAGGGGGATTGGGTTTCAGCCCCCCAAGATCCCCATTCCTTTTTTCCCAAACCCGGGGAAAAACCTTTGAGTGTTTTGGAAAACCCCTTTGAGGGTTTTGGGAGGCCCCTTTTTGGGATGATGATGGGCAAAAGGCAGTTTTACCCGAAATCGAGTCCCCCAGGGGATGGCTAAAGGGGGCGTTGGGCAACATTTTTCCCCCCGTTCCAAAGGGATCTCAAAATGCCCTTTCCCCAAACGGTCCCCCATGGGCCCAGGTCCTACCCTCGGGCGGGTTTTTTGGGGTATGGGAAAAAGGGGGGAACGAAAAACCCTTCCCCCAGTTTGGGGAACGTTTTAAGGGAAAAAGTTTGAACATTGGGTGGATGCCTCGGATTTTCCCCCTAAAAGGATGCAGTCCTTTCTGGAAACCCGCTGGCAAGTAGGGTTTTGCAGATCTAAAATCAAAAAGGGGGAAGCCCGTCCCGCATCGTTCCCAAAAGGCAATAACCATTGCCCAAAACATTTGCGGATGCCAGGGGTTTTTTTCATTCTGAGCTAGACCAAAAGAGTCCCCCGCCCCTTTTGACGGGCCGCCCCAAAAAAACAACCTGCTGTTCCGTCATTGAAACCACAGCGGGGCAAGGGAAAAAGGGTCCCCCCAAAAATAATTAAAACGGTGTTTTTTAGTGTGGTTATGAGGGACTTTAGAAATGTGTTTCCCCCAAACTGAGAAACAGCCCTTCAATTTGTGAGGGGTTTATAGGAGTCTGTGGCACAAGGAAACATAAACCCCCGTCAAGGGGGGAACCAGAGTTCCCCACATTCGGGATCCGTGGGTTCCCGGGTGTGTCGTAAAATGCCAATTTGGGGTTCTGGTGCATCGCAATCCCTTTTTTGACCAGAGTTTATTTCCCTTTTTGGGCTGAACTGGGACCCATGGGTGAAAGGGGTCAGGTTTTTTGGGCCCGGTTTTAAGGCCCGCGGCCCTGCCCTGGTCCCTATGTCGACTCCAATTTGGGGGGCACCCGGGTTTTGGGGAATCGGCGTGGACAAACCTGCAAAACCCTGCTGAAGGTAACGTTGTGAAGTTCGAGGATGGGACAAATTGGGACCCTCTCCAAAGAAATAACCCCTTCAAGGGCCCGTGCAAGGATGGCAACCCCCTCGTGCCCAACGAGAAAAGCCACTTTAAACCCCTAATTTAAAACCCAAATCAAAAGGGAGTGGTGGAAGTTTTGACCCCCCACAAAAAGGGGGGGAAGGATTACAGCAAAAGTGATCCCACCCCCAATTAAAGGGGCGAAAAGAATTGGAAGCCCCACCGGGTTCGGCGTGGGAGTGGGCCCGGACTTGTTAAACAAAAGGAAAGGCGTTTTTTAAGCGCCCCCCCGAGGGGAAAAAAACCAGAAGCCGAACAGTTGGTTGTGCCTTTTGCACTTCCCGCAACGTCCCACAGTTGGGGAAAACGATTCCCCCCATGGTTTGGGGATTTAGGGGTCAAGAAGGGCATCGGAGGAAACAGGCAAGAATTTTTTCTGGCCTGGCATGGGAGAAAGAAATTTTCGACAGTTTTTCCCCTTTGTGGGCGTTTTGCCAACGAAAAACACCCCAAAGGCTACAACACAAGGTTCCTCTAGGGAAGGGGGCCACTTGTACGAACACCCCTTCTCTTAAAGGGGGAGTGGGATTGTGGGGGCCCATTTTCCCAAACTTTAGTTCGAGGGTCGGGACTCCCCCGTTTATGGGGATTATGCCACGGTTTCCCGGGGGCAGTTTCTCTTTAAGGGCCCTTGATGCTCCAAAATGTCGCCGGGCACTTTGGGAATTTTGGACCCGGGGGTGGAAATTTTTGACCAAATTTTTTTCCCGGGCCAAGGGACAAATATTTATGTCGGAGGTTATGCAGAGGTCTTCCGGGTTACTAAAATTCATCGGTTTTTCCACGATCCAATTTTCGGCCAAAACAAAAAGGTGGGTCGAACCCTTTTAAAAGCCCATGAAACAAAAATTTTTAAGCGACTCTGCCAAAAAGCAACCCAAGGGTGGGATAGATACATCCCGGTGTCCCCTTTTCTACCGTGAGTGCCACAGGGGGGACCATGCGTTTTTTCCTTTTGAATTTTTGGACGGGACGAACGGTAAGGGGGCCAAGTCCGTTTTTTGAACATGTGGACACAGAGAAACCCGGGGAGGGGGTAAACAGGGCAGAAGGGCGATATGTTTCTTGACTTGAGGAAAAGGATTGCAGAGACCGGGGAACTTTGGGTTCATTCAAACTTTTAAAACGAGTCGGAGGGGGATAAAGGATTTTGATAAGAAGGCTCGTGAACGGTGGTTCGAAACCCGGGGATGAGGTGCTCCTTTTCCTCCCCGTCCTTTCCTAACAAGCTCCGTTAGCCTGGCCAAAAGGCAAAGTTTGAGGCGGATTTTTTAGTTGGGTTTGGGGGCTAGGTGTTTTCCCGTTCTTCGGTGCTGCCCGGGGATTCTCTGACTGGGGTATCAGGGACCGTGATTTGTGGTGGTTGTTTTTTTTTTTTACTTTGCAATGTACCTTTTAAAATGGGACAGGTTGGGTAGTGGTACCCCATTAGTACCGGGGCCTTTTTTAGGTGGGGGGTGTGTCACGCACCGCATGTTTTTCCCCTGTCATGTTCAAGGGGGGTTTTTTCCCGAGGGAAAAAAATTTTGTGTAGGGGGTTAGTTTGGTTTTAAAAAGTAACCTTAAGCAGAGTGGGTTTTGTCTTAAAAAAAACCAAAATGAGTTTTTTTTTAGTTTTTTTTAAATCTCTGCAAACCCCCCTTCCATTTTTGATTGTCATGTTTTTTTTGTTTTGGCTCGGGTTGCCGGGGGGGTTAAAAGTTGGCTGGTGAGGGCCCCCTCTCCCTGCCCATCAGGTTTTTTTTTTTGGGAAACCGACCCCGGGCAGGGCGAGGGTTTGGGGTTTGGGAGGTGGGAGGAAAGATTGTGTTTGTGCAAGCCTTTGCATGAGGTTTTCTTGTAACTGTATTTTTGTGGGGTTTTCCCTATCCCTCGGGGGCAAAACCCTTTTTTGCCTTTGAGGGAAAACTGGGGTTGGCTTATTTTTTTTTTGGGCATTTTTCCGGGGCTTTGGATAGGGGTTTTTCCTTTGGGTTTTAACCCAAAATATTGTTTCTCCTTTGGGGTGCTGTCGTTGTCCGGGTTTTTGTTGTATTCCCCGTGGGGTTTTTTCCCAGGTCGTGAACCCTGATTCATTTGGGGGCGGGCCTGGGTTTTTTTCTTTTAAATTTTGGCCCTGCCCCGGGGGGTACGGCCCTGCGGGGCCTACTTTTCCCGGGTTTCCCCAAGGGAGTTCCCCTTTTAAAAGGTTGTTGGGGGGAGTCATTGGTAGTTTGTTCTATCTATTTTTTTTTTATTTAATTTTTTTTCCAAAATTTTTTGCCCCCCCCCCCCCCCCATTTTAAAAAATTTTTCCTCCCAGCTATTACTTTTTAAATTTTTTCAATAATTTTTTTTGTTGGGGTTTGAGTATTATTTTCGTTTTTTCATTTACCCTTTTTGTTTATACCAATTTTAATTATCCATTTACTTCTAGGCCATTTTATTTTTCTTTTTACCTTTGCAGTAGAGGTTGTTATTCTTTTCCCCCCCAAATAAAGTAGGGGTTGTTGTGTTTTGGGGTGTTTTCGCGGCCGTACCCATTCCCCGGGGCATGTCTTGGGCCCCCTTTTTTTGTTTTGTTAAGTTTTCGTCACTTGGGAAATTTTCGGGTGTTCCGGATTGGGGTTTTTTTTTTTAAACCCTTTTTTTTTGTCATTCCTGTAAATTTTTTTGAGGCCCAAAAATTTGTGTGGCGCTGTTTAAAGTTTCGGCCTCTGTTAATGGGAAAAAAGTTGTCCCCAAGGGGGATGATTCGTTTTGGGTTTTTTAAATCAAAAGAGCCCCAAACCCCCGGGGGGGTTTGACATTTAAAAGATTGTGAAGTTGTTTGGGGAAAAAATGTTTGTAACAAAATGTCTGAACCGGGGGAAATGTATTTTTTTCTATTTGAGAACTGTAAATTTGCCAGCGCTCGGCCCCGTGCCTGTCCTTGTTCTCTCTGTAAGGGGTGTCTGCTTCCCGGGGGGTTTTCTTTGCACCCCTTTTATATGGGAAAACCCTCTTTTGTGTGTTTTCCCCGGTTTCTTTTCACACTTGGGCTTGTTCTACTTGTCTTCTACTTTACTTTTCCCCTTGGTGGTTTTTTCCCCCCTTCCCTCCCGGGGGCTAAAACCCAACCCGTTGTGACGCTGCTGCTGCCGCTGACCTTGCATCTGTTGGGGTTCGCCCCCCCTTCCGGTTTTGCTGTTGCCGCCACGGACCGCGCTGCTGCTTTCGACCCCGGCTTGACCCCGGGTACCCCCATCTTCTTCTAGCCCACATCTTCCCCCCCTTTCCTCTCCCCCGTCTTCAGCCCTTCCTCCCCCTCGCCCCTCTCCTGGGAACCGCAAGGACTCCCGCCCCGGGGGCGGAACGGGGGACGCAAACCCGGGCCCCCGTGCCCATCTTTGGGGAGAGGGACTTCCCGCCGAACCCCTTATTTCGTGTTGCGGCCCGGGGCCCCAACCCCTTCCCCTTCAGCTTGGGGGGTCGCTGGGGTCATGCCCCACCCCGTGTGTTTCAGGTTTTTTGGACCCGGCCCCCCACACCTGTGTGCCTTTACTGGGTGTTTTCACCTTCACTTCGGACCTTCGTGGTTTCTTTGTGTGTAACTGTAAACTCCTTGGAAGGGAGAAAGGACGCTATCCTGTTGTTGGGGGTTTCATCCCCGGACAGACGCGCCTTTTCTTCGCTGGCCCGCCCCGGACGGGCACCCCCGGTTGGGGGCTTTGGGGGGGAAACGGTTCCCTAAAATCTGGCATCCCCGTTTTATTTAGAGATAAAGGACAGGCGTTAAAACAGTTTTGGGCGGTTTGGGGCGCTGTATCATTTATTTATTTGGTTTTTTGGGTTTTTCCCAACATTTAAAATTTTTTGTTTTTTTGTGATTTTTTTTTTTCCCTTTTTAACGTTGCCCTTTTTTTTTTCCCGGGGGGTTTTTTTTTTGGGGGGTCGCCCCTGTATGGTGTTTGTTTTTTTTTTTTGTGCGGGTTCCCGTTTATCTATGTCGTTTAAGGGGTAACCTTTCAATTTTTTTCCAAAATTTTTTGTGATGAAAATGTCCTTTTGGGCTGTTTGGTTTAAAAAAAGAGGGTTTAAATTAATTTTTGGATGTTTGGGTTTCAGGGCCCCTTTGCGTTGAACTTCCCCCGTTATCTTCCCCCTTTAAGGGATTGCCCAAGAAGGGTTCCCCCTTTTTTTTTTTTTGG
>CM031620.1:39474562-39475925 GCA_018398815.1 Conus ventricosus
TTTATATTTTGTTTGATCGAAGGGTTTTGGATTGATTTTTACATGGAAAGAGGGTGTGTAGACACTGACTGGGCAACTCTGTTGTAAATTAAATCTCTCGTGTCCTTACTCATCACATTGAAAGAACACCACGTTATGTGGGTTTCCGTTTCCGTAATTTTCTCTACCTGGGGGAGAAATACTCGGTTTTTACAGGTAAGTTGACATGTTTTGGGTAAAATTTTGCAGCTGCAAAAACAAAAGGGGCCAAAACCCGCAAGTAATTTGTTTGAAATTTTAAAAAGTATAGAGAAAAAATTTCCCATATGTAAAGCTATGACCATCTTAGAATCTCAAAAAGCCAAATAGCATCGCAAGTCCGCGGTGATGTACCGATGAGGAATAAGCAGCGCAATAAGAACACACCACCACACCACACAAACCCCACAAACCACCACACACCACACAAACACCCTCACACACTCTTCTCTCTCTTTCTCCTCTGCTCCTCTCGCTCTCTCTCTCTTCTCTCTCCTTTTCCACACACACACACACACACACACACACCACACACACACCACACACACAACACACAACACACACACACCACACCACACAAAGAAAATTTTGAGCTTGGCATCCAAGTCGGACGCAAATCCCGTGCGGAGTTGTATTGCATTCGCGTGGGGATCACGCCGAAGTCCTTTTGCCAAGACGTGACTGACGGTAACCTGCAAATGGCGGTAGGAAACTCCACGATTGTAGGATCACTGTCTTCCCATGTGGGAAACAGCTGCGTGATGCCAGAAAGGCGATCACCCTTGCCCATGATGCATTTGCTCCTGTTTTTTCGGTCTGAAGGCCCGCCCTGGTCCCCAGTCCCATCTCAGTTAAGGGGGAAATTAATACAAATAATAAGCACTCATTGTTCGTTTTGATTTTGGTTTCTGAATGGTCAAATATACAAGACTGACTTACAGGCCTACACAGACATGTGCATACAAAATTCGTTTTAAAAATCCCTTGGCACCCTTAAAATATGGAAATAAAAAGCTTAGTGTTAGTAAAACATAACAACACTCTCTCTCTCTCTTCTCTCTCTCTCTTCCCCCTCCTTTCCCCTCCTCTCTCTCTCTTTTTCTCTCTCCCCCTCCCCCTTTCCTCTCTCTCTCTCTCTCTCTTCCACACACAACACACAACACACAACACACACACACACACAAGCACACGCACAGCACACACACACACAACACAGAGCGCGGCGTGCACGCGCGCGCACAACACACACACACTACGACCACCCACACACCAAAAACCCCCCCACACACACACACACACAAAAACCACCCCACACCACACACACACCACACAACAACACACAATC
>CM031620.1:39476925-39479425 GCA_018398815.1 Conus ventricosus
TTTTTGCCCTTTTTGGCCCCCTTATTCTTTTTTGGGCTCAAACCCTCCCCTGGCCCCCCCCCAATCCGGCGGGCGTGCATGTTAGCAAAAGGGGGATTGATTATTTTTTTGGGGTGTGTGTGTGGTTGGGTGTGTGTGCGTGTGTGTGTGTGTCCCTTCCATTTGTTTACACCCCTTTTGAAGTTATAAATGTATACCCGTCCTTATATATGTATTTAAACATGTTGTGAACTCTGTTTTTTTTGTGGACGTAAAGTTTCAGTTTTTTTTGTACTGGGATTTCCGTGTTTGATTTGATGTTTGTGTGGTTAGCGCGATTGATTTGGGATTGAGCATAGCGTTTCCTTGAACAATTACCACGTGACATCACCCACGTGACAATGATGATGATGATGATGTTGGTGGTGTTGTGTTTGTGATTAAACGTTGGTGGTGATGGCGATGTTGTCGCCCTATCTTTAGCCCAAAAGAATGCTGCTGCCGTCCTTTTTTAGGACAACAAAAAACCATTTAGGGTAATTTTTTCCTTGTCGGAAGTGTGAACATGCACTCATGTGTGAGAGGCTACATATGAACATTAATACAATAACTATGATAACTTAAATTTACAATAAATTGCAAGTTAGGCTGGATAAAACTGATGCAATCTGTGTCATTTCTTTGCTGAAAATATATCATTTAAAGACCCCATTTTTGCTACATCTACCCCAGATATATGTATAACAGGGATAGCAAGGGCCGATCAAAAAGTTTATGTTCAATTGATATTGGACGACCACGAGCCATTCTACAATTTTTTGAAATTTTGTCTTCCATGAATTTAATCGAATTTGTAAATGAGACTAGACAAGGATCTTGAACACGATAATATTTTTTACTTTGAAGGAACTTTTCCGTCATTATACTACTTTCTAACATCGAATTTTTATCATGTTTTTCTAATTTTAGTGTGCTATCAGGGTATTTTCTAAAAGCTCCTTCTTTCGTGATCTATCAGCCTTTCTTCTCCCAAATATCACAGTGAGATGAAATCCAACAAAATTCTACATGAATACCTTTACATATAATGAAATTCCACGGGGGTTTTGGGTAACAAATTTTTGTCTTCAACTGAGAATCAAAAACCAATTCGGGGATAATGTACATAAACTATCACTTAAGACGAAGCACGTTAGGGGCAATATTTCTGTTGATGACTGTTTTTTCTTTTAAAAGGATTAGTGGAGAAGGAATTTTGCAAAGAGGATGTGGCCCGGGTGGAGGAATCCAGTGACTATTTCAACAATCAATTTGAAGAGAAGAATTATGTTCGCACTGAAAAATGTATAACACAAGAAAGCTGCTGACACCGGGTTTGAAACATTTGAAAATTTTATTACAAAGTGCAAGTGACTATCTTACTTTTTTTCTTTTTCTTTTTAAATACCTTGTTTCAAAAAGGTGGATTTCTTTCTCTCAGAAAGTTGGATGGAAGAAATTGTGTTACCATGATACAAGAAGGGTGATGTCAATAATCCGAACAAACTATTCGGCATTACTTTATGTGATATCAATAGTAAAATTTACAGTATAGACATACGTCGTTTACAGAAACGGTTGAAGAACATAACATTTCTGGGGAGCACCAAACTGGTTTAAAGAGAAATTTTTCAATCATTGACCACAGGTTCACATTGTAAGCATTAGTATAAACACAGTAGAGAATTATTTTTTTCATTGACCACATGACATTGTAAGCATCATACAAAAAACAGTAAGGGAAATTTTTCAATCATTGACCACATGTTCACATTGTAACATTAGTACACAAATACTTTTCTTTGAATCGGGAATTGTATGTGGCCCTTTTTAGATTTCCTTGGATTTCCCTTTTTTTTTATCTTAAAGACATTTTTCCTTTTGGAATGCAAATCATGTGCTGTAAATGAAACTGCATGGCAGCGTGTCACTGTCCTCCATTTCCCTCTGCCCAGACTTGATCGATGGCAAACAGTGTAACGACACAAGGGGAACCACTTGTTTTGAAGGGCTCACTGGGTTCGCGTGTCTCCGCGACGTTTGCGTGACTAATAAAGAAGGAGGGCTCAACTGCCATCCTTCAATGGCTCTGTGTGTCTATTTATAGCCCTGATGACTGCTAAGGCCCTCCTCAAACTAGCCTCTCCGTAGGGTTTAGATTTAGATTCTAACAGGGAAACTCTCACTTTTCAGTATAGGTCTTATGATGCATGTCCCTTCCATATAATTTTGTGCATACAATGCAAAGACGCGTCAACAACACACACACACCACACACACACACACACACACACACACAAAACACACACACACACACAACGCACGCAAAGCACGCACGCACGCACGCACACGCGCGCGCACACGCACGCACGCACGCACGCACGCACGCACACGTCAGTCAACAGCTTCTTTTTTGTTTTGAATATGTAACTATAAACAATGGTCAATACCTGAAGCAGATGTGCACATTCCAGCGTACTAA
>CM031620.1:39484425-39496925 GCA_018398815.1 Conus ventricosus
AGATGTACGATGAGGTAATATAGCAGCAGCAATAAGAACACACACACACACACACACACACACACACACACACACCACACACACACCACACACACACACACACATACACACACTCTCTCTCTCTCTCTCTCTCTCTCGCTCTCTCTCGCTCTCTCTCCTCTCTCTCTCTCTCACACACACACACACACACACACACACACACACACACACACACACACACACACACACACACACACACACACACACACACACACGCACATCTTGAGCATTGGCATCCAAGTCGGACATGCAAATCCTGTGCTGTGAGTTGTATTGCATTGCTGCGTGGCATCACGCCGAAGTGCCTTTTGCCAAGACGTGACTGACGGTAACCTGTCAAATGGCGGTAGGAAACTCCACGCATTGATAGGATCACTGTCTTCCATGTGTGGACAACAGCTGCGTGATGCCAGAAAGAAGGCGATCACCATTGCCCATGATGACATGTTGCTCTCTGTTTACGGTCTGAAGGCCTGCCATGGTCATCTCCAGTCCCATCTCAGTTAAGGGGTGAAATTAGATACAAATAATAAGCACTCATTGTTCGATTTTGATTTTGGTTTCATGAATGGTCATAGATATACAAGACTGACATATACAGGCCTACACAGACATGTGCATACAAGTTCAAGTTTAACTAATCCTTCGGCACCACTTAAGATATGGAGAATAAGAAGCTTAGTGCTTAGTAATACATAATCAACATCTCTCTCTCTCTCTCTCTCTCTCTCTCTCTCTCTCTCTCTCTCTCTCTCCTCTCTCTCTCTCTCTCTCTCTCTCTCTCTCTCTCTCTCTCTCTCTCTCTCTCTCTCACACACACACACACACACACACACACACACACACACACACGCACACGCACACGCACACACACACACACACACACGAGCGCGCGCGTGCACGCGCGCGCACACACACACACACACATACGTACGCACGCACACACACACACACACACACACACACACACACACACACACACACACACACACACACACACACACACACACACACACACACACACACACACACACATACTAACACAAGCGTACGCATGCGCGTGCCACACACACACACACACACACACACACACACACACACACACACACACACACACACACACACACGTTGTCATGCACTTCACATGTATGAAACTTCAGAGTCCTTAATGCACCCAAGGTCCAATACCCAGTTGAAGACGTCAGTTACAATGGCTGCAGATATGGCATTTAGATGATTTACACTTGCATGGAGGGTTTGGATCTGTTCACCCGTCAGTAAAGTTCAGAAAAGGTTACAGGCGGCGGAAAAGAGAGGAATGGGCACCGCCTGTCATTATACCGTGCCCGGACACTTTGAGCATCTGACACCACACTGCCACTACTGCATATAGGTTATGGGAAGATTAACTTTCTTGCTTACCTTCACTTGTATCCAAGGATTTGAGAATTCAAGAGCAGGACAACAGGATAACGCTTGCTTCAGTGTACGTGGCGGTGTGATTTAGCAGACATTCAATACATTGCATTTGCAATGTACCGTTTTCATCTTTAAAAAATACCCAGCATGATAAGATCTACCAAATTACAATTTTGTTTACATGCGTCGTGTACATTTATGTCTAGCGACGAATATAGTTCTCAGTCATGTGAAAACCTACTACTATTATCATTATTTCGAAACTTTCTAGTTAGTCATCTATACTAAACAAGTTTTTGCAGAAATACATTACTAGACGAACATACACAACATTACACTTAAATTTTCATAGAGTCTAAAAGAGACAGAAAAATACGCTCTTAGTAAATCACAAATGTTCTTTGTTTTCTTTTTTCCGCATCATATAGGCAAGATTCAATACCATTTTAAATACCTTCAACGGAAGTCCCTATCTTTGTCAGTTTCAACCAGTATAGAATACCACTGACAGGGGTACTCATGTCAAGCAAAATCTTATTCTTTAAGAAACTCATTCAGTTTTTGTTACTCACACTCAGAATACTTTTTTCGGAACAAACTGAATATATCTAAACTTATCATCATTTGATCGTTCATCAACATGGACCATAATTATCTGAGAATTGATAACAGCCTTCAACAGTTATTTCGATCTGAAGAATTGTTAACGGCCTGTCTTTCTTGTTACAGGTATACGTCGTAACTCTCTTCACCTGTCTTTCTTGTTAAAGGTATACGTCGCAACCCTCTTCACCTGTCTTTCTTGTTAAAGGTATACGTCGCAACCCTCTTCACCTGTCTTTCTTGTTAAAGGTATACATCGCAACTCTCTTCCCTTTTGGCCTGGTCACGGCACGTGTGTGAGTGAACCTCAGTTTCATAGAGGGCAGTGTTTCCCGCCATGGATGCACATTTACTTATGCCAGTTATGAATTGTTACAGAACCTTCTTTCCAGGGTTGCCAGAAAACCATCTTTCCAAAACGCTGTTAACTGTTCTCCACGTCCACTTTGGTACGTAACCGAGATGCTGCAGTAGGAGAACCGTTTCTCTGGTCTGTGAAATTACTGGCAGATTCTGGTAACAAAGCAATGTCATCAACCAACAAAACAGAAGCAATTCGATTTCGTTTGTTCTGTTGTTCCCATTGTGCATTAGACCCTGAACGGAGAATAGTAATCATACAACTTTCTGTTTCAATCACTCCAACAAATCACAACACGCTTTCCTTCGAACTTTCATAAATCATATCTATTCTCATACATCGATGGAATGTTGTATTTCAGGTCATCTTTCAGTATAGAGCCAATAAGCACCGGACAGAGAGCCAGTTCCTCGTAAACTCTGTATGAACATCTGCAAAAGCGACGAGCATTTATAACATCAGTAGTGAGGATGTACATTGCAGTACGAAGCAAAGTACAGCGTCTAAGTCACTTCCCTTTCCAAACAGTGTAAACAGTTTTCATGTGCTGATAAACCAGTTTGAGCAGACACGCTGCTTCGTTCAAATGCTGTTTGGGCATAAGGTTACACTGACATTCACTGGCGCCTGAAGAGCCTTCCTGCGTAGGGTTGAATGGGTCAAATGACACGCAGCCGAGTGCCTTCTTCTAAACTATAGTTTGATAATCACCAGTGGGGGCGTTTCTTTCAACCCTTGTTGCCACCTGATCTTGTCAATCATTATTTTAAACATTGCTGTTTACATCACCAATGGACGTTTCCGTGTAACCACTGAAAAAAAATCTATATCACAGTCCTTGATATTTAGGTATCTGTTTGATTCAGTTCAGTAATCCAGACACTTATTACCGACCACCTTCCATGAAAAAAACTGATGTATATCATTGTAAACTGTGGCATCGTCAATGAAATCTTTATTTTGCATAACATAAACACTTGGTAAATGAGAAATCTGAACGGGTTTGAACCTTATATAATTGGAAATAATTCGTGCGTTTTTCCTTCGTGAAAACTGTTTCTATGAATCATTAAAAAAATCCGTAGCTCTTTCTATATGTGTGAGAAGTTTTATCCACGCCATATCGTTAAAGATTCAATGGAATACCGATTTGTCCACTAAACATTTATGCAATAAGCCAAGGCTGGTTAACTCTCACTCAGCCATGGACTGATTAGCAACACCGGACATGAGTAAGAGTGGAGTTGATGAGATTTGCGTGGAAAAAAAAACATTTTGCGGCGTGAATAGGGGGATCGGCTTCACACTCTGTCAAGGCAAACAGGATTGGGTTTGGGATACTGACTGGACTAAGTAATCCTGCCGGGTGACGCGGTGCTGGGGCTTTTACATGTGAGGATTTCTCTGCATGCTTGAATTGCCCGTCGTGGACTCTGTGATTTTCATATGGTCATGAGTGTTACCCAGTGATCACTGGCCGACCTATTAAGCCATGAAGATAAGCAGATAAGATGAGGATGATGAATATATGGTGATGAGGATTATTATACTGGTCTGAGACTGCATGACAGACCGTGCTCTACGCTTGCTTTCATAATATCTTCTAACGTCACCCAGGCCCGAGAGGTACAGACACCCTACGTGCAGTGTTGGTCAGGAAATTTGAGCGTCCACCTTCTCTATCCATCAAGAGAGTAGAACTCGACTCCACTCGGTGTGTGTGGTCCCAGTGAACTTAACTCTCAGTAGCAGCTGGTCGGGGCAGAAAAAAACCCACAAATGAATGGCTCTGGTTGAAATCGATCCCACGATCTCCCGGCCTGGCATCCACAACGCTAACCACTTCGCCTCGCCGTCTGCTGAGCGGAAGCTATCTTTATGAACGAGAACCTGAGCCTGAAATATGATTCCTTGCTTATGCTTTATCTTGAAGTCTGTGTCATCTTTTCATGTGCCACATACCAACCAGATTAAATTCGAATATTCTAATTTTGCTTCTATAGGCTGTGGATATTTTGTTTGAAGAGTAGAGCATACAATAACACTTTAAAGAGATGAACAAGCAAGGTGAGAACTCAGGGGTTGTTCTTCGTCCGTCGAATCGCCGAGAACCGCTTCAGTCATCTTGGGGTTGAGGAAAGGTGCGATGATTTGTGGATACGCAGGTGGCTGATCAAGCCGATGCGTGCACGGAATGTGCGGTGACAGCTTGGACAGCAATGTGGGAGACCTGCCCTTGAGTGCTGGCGCGAGCTTTCCTTGCCTGTCTTTCTTGCTGCGCTGCAGCTGTCCTCCTTTCTTTACATAAACTGGCACCTTTGTGGATAG
This sequence comes from Conus ventricosus, assembly GCA_018398815.1. Taxonomy (NCBI): domain Eukaryota; kingdom Metazoa; phylum Mollusca; class Gastropoda; order Neogastropoda; family Conidae; genus Conus; species Conus ventricosus. Next base: position 39,489,176 of record CM031620.1, read on the forward strand.
AGTAGCGCCATCTAGCTCAATCCATAGCAGTTTGTACCCATGTGTCAGGCTTGATCTTAAACGCTTTCAAGGATGTTTTGAGGGTGTTTCTGAAGCGTTTCTTCTCACCTCTGTGGTAACGCTTTCCTTGTTGCAGCTCACCGTAGAAGATTCTCTGGCGAGCTACATGACCCGCCCAATGAAGCTGAGACAGCATCAGGATGGTGTGGATGCTCAGCAGGCCTGCTTGGTCTAGCGCCCATGCGTCTGGGTTTTTTCTCCTGCCATTTTATGTTTAACAATCTTCTGATGCAGCTTGTGCTGAAGTAATTCCGCTTCTTGGCATACCGTTGGTACACTGTCTATGTTTGACATGAGTAGAGGAGTGTGGGGGAGAACACTTTAAGTACACCTTAAAGAGGACTGCTGGGAAAACACTTTATAATAAGACTTTAAATAGGTAAACAAGTAAGGTTAGAAGCCAGGGATTAAAGCACAGGTTGAATGTTGATACCTTGAATAACTGGACATTGCTCTGCTTCTGCGAAAGACAATGGAGAGAAAAAGACGATTTTGCCCTGTAATTTCGGGTCAGTATGATCAATTCGATGTCAGGCGTCAAGAATATAGCAGAAATATACATTTCTTCCTCCCTTTCCTACACCATCCGCTGGCACAAGAATTTTGGAGTGAAAAATTTTGCAAATGACAGAAAAAATGGAGGGTCATATAGTCCACTGTGCTTGCAATAAAATGAAATAGAACTTTGAATCTGTCTGAGTCAGGCACAGTATGGTTAAAAGGCCATACTGTGCAATGAATGTATCTTGTTTGGGGTTTATATTCATGACCATGTATGTCTCTTTAGTTTAATGGTTTATGCGTTGATTGGGCACATGTCAGGTCGCGCTGATTGGATTGTTCCCCTGTGTTGTTGAACTTCCACAAACAGAATGCACACATCGACTCTGAGCAGTTTTGCTCTCTCTCTCTCTCTCTCTCTCTCTCTCTCTCTCTCTCTCTCTCTCCTCTCTCCTCTCTCTCTCTCTCTCTCTCCTCTCGCTCTCTCTCGCTCTGTCTCTCTCCCTCTCTCCTCTCTCTCTCTCTCTCTCTCTCTTCTCCTCTGCTCTCTCTCTCTCTCTCCTCTCTCTCCTCTCTCCTCTCTCTCTCTCTCTCTCTCTCTCTCTCTCTCTCTCTGTGTGTGTGTGTGTGTGTGTGTGTGTGTGTGTGTGTGTGTGTGTGTGTGTGTGTGTGTGTGTGTGCTTCCGCATCATTGTCTTCTCTCTCTCTCTCTCTCTCTCTCTCTCTCTCTCTCTCTCCTCTCTTCTCTCTCTCTCTCTCTCTCTCTCTCTCTCTCTCCCTCCCTCTGTGTGTGTGTGTGTGTGTGTGTGTGTGTGTGTGTGTGTGTGTGTGTGTGTGTGTGTGTGTGTGTGCTTCCGTATCACTCTCTCTCTCTCTCTCTCTCTCTCTCTCTCTCTCTCTCTCTCTCTCCTCTCTCTCTCTCTCTCTCTCTCTCTGCTTCTGCCTCACTTTCTTTTATTTCTTTTCCAGTCTGACTGTCTTTGAATCTCTTTGTGCTTGTTCATCACATGTCTATATAAGTTATCATGCGCCCACATGTCCTACGTTTATGTTCACATGTCTATATAAGTTATCATGCGCCCACAGGTCCTACGTTTATGTTACTCACAGCTGCTTTCAGCCAAGAGAATCTGTGGTACGCTGCTATTGATAGTGCCCAGAATTTGAAGCGCGAAAGTTGTTTCTCGAAATACTACAGTCAGAAAGCTAGAATCGCCAAAGCTTGCTAACAGCTGATCCATACAAAACACGCTCATTGTTGTTCACAGTGATTCATGGACAGAAACATCACCTGGATGAAATGTATTAGGGTCGACATGCTGCCGAGTGCCACATGTAGGCCGCTTACCTGCAAAGAGGTTCCCCAGTCAAAACTCTTCAATCAATGTTGAAAATAGAAAAGGCTGTCCTTCTCTAAGCAATGGTATTTGTGACTGCCAAGCATCCCCTAATATGAGTAATAAAGTATGGAGATGAAAAGCCAAGAGGAGTTTCAATCAACTGCCTTTCGATTCAGCTTCTTTCTGTTTAAATTCCGCCGTATCTCCGTGACAAACAAGACACATGAGAGATCTGGAAACAACTTGAAAATACTCTAAAAAGTAAGTGTTCACACTGTGAAAGATTGTCATTTAATGTCGAGCTTATATTGTTTGGCACTGATGAGAAAACAAAAACAGGTGATATGCTAGACTTAATCATTTTAATGGGAAAATATTTCATATACAAATGTAGAATTAATAAGATGAAACCCAACCTAATAATGTTTCTAAAGGAACTATGCTATAGACATAAAATTGAGAAACATATGTACTCGGTGGAGATGAATTCCGCAGAATACGGGACAAAATGGTTTCCATACATAACACTAATACACGAATAATGTTAATAATGCATAGAATATAATTCACTTCTTTTTGCATGTTGTCCGTGACCTTGGGCATCAAATGGAACAATAAGACTGAAATATGATTATGTAACGTATTTTCTCTAAATGTCATGATGTCATGATGACACTATGTGACATGTTGCATGACTTTGTTTGATATTTGTAAATAATGTCGCTGTTGTCCAGTGAAATACTTCCTTTATGTGTGCCTATTAAAAAAAAGCTGGAAAAAAAGATACATGAGAGAATCATGTGCTATCAGTCAGCAAACATTCTTCTTTTTTTCATCATTAAACGTCCTAAAATGATAATACAGTCAAATGTGATCTTAGAATAATCAGTGGTGTTATTGCACGTGCATGGATACCACAAATGCAGTCCCTGATAGACACACCAATGCGATCAACAGACACCGGCTTCAATGGCCACCATTTTGTTTTCCTTTGCAAACAACTTCTGATGGCCGCTACAGAACGCATGCGCAAAAAGAGCCATCTCCCTTAGAAACACAGCCCCATATTTTGCTATAGAGCGCTCTGCATGGGCCACGCACCCATCACCAATAACATTCCTGCTGTGCGCGTGCGCGTGCACGTGCACACCACCACACACACACACACACACACACACACACACACACACACACACACACACACACGCGCGCGCGCGCGCGCGCGCGCATGTGCATGCACGGTAATGCGTGCTTGCTCTCTCTCTCTCTCTCTCTCTCTCTCTCTCTCTCTCTCTCTCTCTCCTCTCTCTCTCTCCTCTCTCTCTCTCTCTCTCCTCTCTCTCTCTCCTCTCTCTCTCTCTCTCTCTCTCTCTCTGTGTCTCTCGCTCGCTCGCTCGCTTGCTCGTTCGTTCGCTCGTTCGCTCGTTTTAAACGCCTGCGCTGAACGTGCCATCGCCCCCCTTAGAAACACAGCCCCCACACTTGCCACAGAACGTTCTGCATGGGCTACGCACCCCAGAATAGTGGGGTGGCGGTGCTCGTCAGATTCCCTGCTGACGAAGACAACCCACGGCCACTGTGGTGGGCAGGGGGACAATGAGGTGAGGGTAACACTGTCACAACAAGGAAATGGCCGCAGCCCTTGTTCCCCCACTGAGGGTGACCGGCTGAAAGGGCATTGGCTGTTGAGGCCTGTAATCACTGTACAGATTTGTCAAGGTGATTGAGTCTGTGAACCTCTTCTGTCTCTCTGTCTCTATCTCTCTGTCTCTGTCTCTCTCTCTCTCTGCCTCCCCCTTCTCCCTCTCTCTCTCTCCTCTTCTCTCTCTCTCTCTCTCTCTCTCTCTCTCTCTCTCTCTCTCTTTGTCTTTGTTTCTGTCTGTTTCTCTCTCTCCTCTCTCTCTCTCTCTCTCTCTCTCTCTCTCTCTCTCTCTCTCTCCTCTCTCTCTCTCTCTCTCTCCATTCCTCAACTATAATGTTGAAAATCTCTGTACAAAATTGACAGACGTTATGTTTATTAATTATGTCAATTCTTTTCATTTCATTTGCCTAACAGAAACATTCGCTGACGCTTCCTTTGATTATAACAGTATTTTTCCTGATTATGTAAAGTATTTTGCTCCTGCAAAAAAATTATCTCAGCACGGGAGAAAATCAGGGGGTGTATTAGTATTAATAAAGAAATGCTTAGAACGGTTTGTGAAAAAAATTGATATTGTTTGTGAAAATACTGTCGTTCTAAAAGTTGATAAAAGTGTTTTCAGCTTAGAAAAAGATGTTGTCCTTGTGTCGACCTATGTAGTTCCAGAAGGGGGACCATTGTACGAACGAAAAGATTTGAAAGATGGCATATTAATTTTGGAAGAAAGTTTATTGGAACATATACAGGATGAAGATGCATACATGTTAGTGTGGGGAGACTTAAATGCACGGACAGGCTGTGAACAATCGGATGTGGAAGAAATGGGTTGTGTTTCTGAATTCGGACATAACAGCAACGAAGCTGACGTGAACATGCGTCGTTCTAAGGATAATACTATAAATAATTTCGGGAAATCCCTGTTGGACCTTTGTTTTTTTTTTGACCTCATGATTTTGAATGGTTTTTGTGAAAGTGATTCTGAAGGAGACTTTACTTTTGTGTCACCACAAGGATGCAGTGTAATCGATTATTTTCTTGTTTCAGATTGTTTGTTAGAAAAATGCAATATGTGTGTTGGTGATAAGCTATTCTCCTGGCATTTGCCAGTAGAAATGAAATGGAAAAACGCTTTGGGCAAAAAGGAATGTACTTCACCTCAGAAGGGTGAAGAACGGATAGCATGGTCCGACGAGTACGTGGAATGTTATAAAAACGAACTTAATAGTGATCATTTCAAAGATGGTTTACAAAAACGCTGTTGACTTGTTACCTGTTGAAAATTAATGCTTGTGTTGATACTTTTTTCACGTGCGTTGTGTGGAGCCGCGGCGTGCATGGTCCGAACAGTTGGAAAGAGAAGGAAAGAATGCAATGAATGGTTTGATGATGAGTGTGAAAAAAAGAAAAGGGTAGTCAAAGGCCTTTTAAAAAGTTTTCAAAGGTGTAAAAGTGAAGAAAATAAAAAACATCACGGGGAAAGGTATGTAAACGAAAGAAGAGAATATGGACAGTTGAAAAGAAAAAAGAAACATGATTTGAAGAGTCAAAATTACAAACGCTGAAAAATTCAATTAAAGATTCAAGTTTATTTTGGGCAATAATCAGATCAGTTAATAGAATGTTGTTTGTTTATAATAATATAAGTTCGCAACAAGGGTATGATCACTTTTCTGCAGTCTTTGGGCTACAGACGACAGAAGCGACGAGAATGATATAGTGATTGAGGATGCTGGAGATTTTGAAGAACCTTTATTTAATGATCGGATAAGCAGACAGGAGGTAATTGACAGTATAAAAAAGTTAAAATCAGGAAAAAGTGCAGGCCCAGATATGATTTTAGGTGAAATGTTGAACATGCCAACTTAAAGATAATTGATTTCCTGGTCATGTTATTTAACAGACTGTTTAACGATGGCGACTTCCCTGCATCTTGGGCCAAGTCTATAGTTATTCCTATTATAAAAAGTGAGATCCCAATAACCCAGACAATTCCCGTGGTGTTGCGCTTACAAGTGTTGTTAGCAAAATCTATACAAATATTTTAAATAAAAGACTGACAACATGGGCGGAACGAGAGGAAAAAATCATTGAAGAACAGGCTGGGTTTCGATCAGGTTATAGCACTACAGATCACATTTTTACCCTTTTCGCACTAATTCAAACGCATTTATTGAAAAACAAAAAATTTTACGTCGCCTTTGTGGACTTTAGAAAGGCTTTCGACTCCGTGAATCGAAACATGTTGTGGATTAATTTACGGAAAAGTGGAGTGGATGGCAAGCTGTATATGGCTCTTCGTGGTGTCTATGATTCTGTGTTAGCATGCGTGCGTGATAGGTGTGTTTATTCAGATGTATTTAACTGTCCACAAGGAGTGAAGCAAGGTTGTTTATTAAGCCCACTTATGTTTTCATTTTTTATTAACGAATTGGCAGTGAAGATAAGTGAAAATGGAAAACATGGTATTCAGATGATCCCAGGAGCGACTGAATTTTTTCTTATGCTATTTGCAGATGATGTAATATTGTTGTCTAGCACTGTTGTAGGTCTTCAGAATCAGTAAATAAGTTAAAGCAGAGGCAGATCGTCTATTTCTAAAGGTAAACCTTGATAAAACTAACTTAATGGTATTTAGAAAGGGTGGTCATCTCTCTCGTCATGAAAAATGGTTTTATGGCACCAGTGAGGTTAAAGTAACTAATTCCTACAAATACTTAGGCATGTTTTTTACAACAAAGTTGAGTTTACAAACGCAGTAACAGAGACTTGTAGAAAAGGGAAAAAAGGTGTTACAGAGATCTTAAGAGCTTTGCGCAAACTTAACTCAATTGATCCAAGAATATTCTGGAAACTCTTTGATGCCAAAATTGAGCCAGTTCTTACATATGGTGCTGAAATATGGGACTCTACAACAACAAAGATTTAGAAAAGTACATACGTTTGCAATTAAGCGCTTTTTAAATGTCCCTTTACATTCTTCGAATACTGTAATCTATAGCGAAACCGGCAGATACCCATTGTATATTAGGTCAAACATTAAATGTATAAAATACTGGCTAAAACTGTTGAGGCTTCCTGCCTCAAGACTTTGTAAACAGGCTTATGAAATGTTGCTGAATGAGCATGAACGGGGAAAGAAAATTGGGTATATTCTGTTAAGAAGATTTTGACAACTCACGGATTTGGGATTGTATGGATGTGCCAGGGAGTAGGTTATGAGGATGGTTTTATTCTGGAATTCAAAGACAGAATGATAGCTTCATATAAACAAAACTGGCATTCTAAAATGGAAAACACGGATAAATATAACTGGTTCTATGGCTTTAAAAGCATATTCGAAACAGAAAAGTATATTTCAGTAATAACGAACAGATGGCATAAAATTTGTCTCTCCAGACTTAGAACAAGGACTCTTGGTCTAAATGCCCACAAAAGATGGTTCTATATTGAGTCATCTACAGCGTCACCATGTCCATTGTGTGGCTTCCTTAGGGAGGATGAGTCGCATTTTTTGTTTCATTGTAAAAAATACAGTGCCGTACGTGATAAGTGTGTAATTTTTGAAAAGAATGTTGCCATAAATCAGGACACTTTTGGAGTTTTGAAATTGAATTATGATGATAATGCAGTGATATCACTTGCCAAATATGTTGCAGAGGCATTGAAAGTACGATCAGAGGCTATCGTCATCTAGAATTAACGACGTTCGAATGAAAAATGAATGCTACAGGAAGTAGTAAAATATTTTTGGGTATGGTATTTACATATTTTCTTTTATGAATATATCAAACTGGATGGTCGAGATGCTGGCCTATTTTGCTTGTATTTCAGGCTTTCAATTGATTGATGTTTATTTTATGCTTGTTACATTCGTTTTTTGATATGATGATGTTGTGTTGCACCCCCATGTCACAAAGGCTGTTTAGCTAATGACATTAAACATGTTCAGTGTTCAGTTCAGTGTTCTCTCTCTCTCTCTCTCTCTCTCTCTCTCTCTCTCTCTCTCTCTCTCTCTCTCTCTCTCTCTCTCTCTCTCTCTCTTTGTTTCTGTCTGTCTGTCCGTCTCTCTCTCTCTCTCTCTCTCTCTCTCTCTCTCTCTCTCTCTCTCTCTCTCTCTCTCTCTCTCTTCTGTCTGTCTGTCTGTCTGTCTGTCTGTCTCTCTCTCTCTCTCTCTCTCTCTCTCTCGCTCTCTCTCATATGCACGCAC
>CM031620.1:39501925-39506925 GCA_018398815.1 Conus ventricosus
CTCTGTTATTTGTCTGTACGTACCTTTAAGACATTTGAAGTCGATCGCTTTGCATTCGTCATTTTCCTAAAGAGAAGTTTAACGCTCCTGAGATGCAGAAGGGCTGTTAGGATGAACTTTTGATAGTGATATTAAATGTATGTGCCGAGCTACTTAATTCGCAGGGGTGGGGGGTGGGGGGGTCCCTAATTCCGCGGGTGGGGGGGGTCCCTAATGCTGCCTCATAGCCGTAGCACCCACGCCGTTTATTCTGATTTCGGTCCACAGCCACAGCCTGGCTGTCCCGCCGCAGCCCCTGCACCGACAATCCACAGGGAGCAGTCAATGTCCAGACATCATGAGACAACACGCCAGAGGAGACCCTGCACTGCTGCCGACTCACTTCGGTTGTGATCTGGGTGTCTGTTCTGAACCCCACATACGCAGGACTTCCACGTACTACAACCCCGTGCTGACGACAGTAATTGCTTGGACACCATACAGCGTGAGAGAGCTGTCCCTCTGGAGGGCATCAGTACGTCTGTCCAAGCACAATCCACGCGAATCTGCCAATACCAGTGACCTCAAGAGAAGCACGCTAAGTAATTGGCGCCGAATTCTGCGAACTCTCTCTCTCTCTCTCTCGATTTTAACCTTATTAAAGAGCAATTAACGTGTTGCCTCTAAAGATGCAGATTCCCAACCCATCCACCCACTCTCCGTCTAAAAACCATCTTCAGAAGTGGTAGATATCCACACGGACAACAAAATAAGCTTCCCTTTTAAGCCAAACATCATTCACACGAAAGATCACGCGAATCTACACGGCCTGTGCATTTGCACCTGACAAGCAGGACATTCCGTTGATAAACATGTCAGGTGGCACCATGGCACGAACATGGACCCGGTAGTTGTGACAGTGACACCGGTTTCCTGTCCTTTGATGATCTGATTGCTGTGATAACCAGGTGTGGGCTGTGTTGGTATTGTTCCGCGTTCCTGTGTCCTGCGTGTTATTCTGCCCCACGCTGTGATGATAAGGAAAAGACTGACAGACAGACTGACAGACTGGGAAACAGAGTCTTCCTCTCTCTCTCTCTCTCTCCTCTCTCTCTCTCTCTCTCTCTCTCTCTCTCTCTCTCTCTCTCTCTCTCTCTCTCTCTCTCTCTCTTTCTCTCTCTCTCTCTCTCTCTCTCTCTCTCTCTCTCTCTCTCTCTCTCTCACACACACACACACACACACACACACACACACACACACACACACACACACACACACACACACACCGCACGCACGCACGCACGTATGCACGTATGCATGGGCACCACACACCACACACACACACACACACACACACACACACACACACACACACACACACACACACACACACACGCTCGCGCGTGCATGCACGTAATTAAACACCCAGACGCATAGAAAGTGAGACAGACATAGAGGCAGACAGACAGACAGAGCAACAGAGACACAGAGAGAAAGACACACAGAGACAGACAGACAGACAGACAGAGAGAGACAGACACAAACAGAGAAGAGAGAGAGAGAGAGAGAGAGAAGAGAGAGAGAGAGAGAGAGAGAGAGAGAGAGAGAGAGAGAGAGAGATTTCGCAATGCAAATGACGAGGTCGAAAGGAAAACGTGAAAAGAGAGAAGAGAGAAAGAAATAAGAATACAAAATGACAGAAAGAAAAAGAATGGAAGAAATAAAAGATAACATCCACTCGAACAATTCGACCATTCAAGAACTCGTGATTACATCTTCCCCTTCCAACCAATCATCTCTCTCTCTCTCTCTCTCTCTCTCTCTCTCCTCTCTCTCTCTCTCTCTCTCTCTCTCTCTCTCTCTCTCTCTCTCTCTCCTCTCTCTCTCTCTCAATCTGTGTGTGTGTGTGTGACAAAATTGTTTTTACACCCGGCGGTTTTCTGGTACAGCGAAACATTTGACCAATCACAAGCTAGAACCACCACGTGGTAATTTCAGTGGCTTGCGAAGTTAGCTGCCATGCCACTGATTGGACAACATCACGCAAAGGGGAAACCACTTCACACTCGACAAATCGTTCGGATCACAATTTTTTTTATAACTGTCTTTTATTGCGTAGACTGGTATGGCGTTAGTCAGATACTGGGTGGGTATTATTTGGGATTTTTTTTTTGCTTTGTTTTGTTTTTAACCCTATTTCCGGATGGGATGGGGTTTGGCGATGCGATCAATATTCCATTCTGTCCAGTAGAGTTTTCTGTTGTTGTTGTTGTGGTGGTGTGGTGGTGGTGGTGGTGTGTGTGTGTGTGTGTGTAATGAACATTTATGTATGATTGTTAATGGGCTTCAGGTGTGAAACTGGTGCAGTGTTATAAGCGCAAACACTATGTTTACAAATTTTATACAGATTCGAAAGTTACTGTGTGATGACTTGTTTTTAATCCAAGCCCTTTACGAAGAGCATAGGTACTTACCATATATATATATATATATATATATATATATATAGAGAGAGAGAGAGAGAGAGAGAGGAGAGAGAGAGAGAGAGAGAGAGAGAGAGAGAGAGATACGGATACGGATACGGATGTTTTATTCATATAGGCCCTAGCCCATAATGAAGGGGGTAATGTGAACAAATCTTTTCGAAAAAGAAACAGGAACAAATAAATCAAATATTCATCAAAGTGCAACAGGTAATCGACTAACTGAATATCAAACAGTACACAACAATTAATTCTTAACTGCATACTATACTTCTAATCCTAAACGCCTTGTACAAGAAAACAGCAAAACGTTTTATGGTGGTTTCGTTTGTGGATGCCATGAGTAATGAGAGTCGAAATAAAGAAGGATGCTTAGAATATTTTTGATCAATCAATTGATTCCTCAGATCATTCAAAATAGGACAGCAGAATACAAAGTGGACCTCATTTTCTTCGGCATTTTTACACAACGGACAGAGAAGATCACATTTGCTATGCTTCCTGTAACGATAATAATGAACAAAAATTTCAGAAATACCTAATCTGAACTTTGTCATAATATACCTTAAATGATTGTCCATTTTAATTGATAGATATGATGGAACACAATGCACACTTCTGAACTGTCTGTAAAAAGCAAAACGGTCGCTTTCTTGAATATGACATGACCATTCTTGCCATCTGCAATCGATTAGTCTATTCCGAAATATCCGAAGGAAATCATTCATATTTCCGACACCCTGTTGTATCCACACGAAACCAAAACCAAGTTCATACAATCTAACCCTCACATTTGAAACCCAATTTACTCTTCCTCTCGCATCCAAATCATATAACATATTATATGCTTTCCTTGGCAACCTTGAGATTTCCATTTGTGTTATTTTTAGCCAATAACGTATACACTTGATAGCAGAATTCAAATATATCGGATATCTGTTTACTTCGCCATAGATTAAATCGTTAGGTGTTCGCATGCTCACTCGTAAAAACTTCTTCAGCGCAAATAAATGAACATTTTCACAATAAGCAGCAGAATCATAAAGGCCCCAAAGTTCAGCTCCATACAGTGCGATGGGCTGTACTTGAGAGTCAAACAATTTCATAAATAATTTAAAGATGTGTTTTCTAATTTTGATAGCTGTTGCATAATGCAGAGTAATGCACGCTTGGCTCTACTTGCAAGATCTTTACATGCACAAGTGAAGCTTAATTTTGTTGAAAAATATATTCCCAAATATTTATATACGTTAACTACAGGCATCACCACTCCATTGTAAGTCCACTTTTCTCTAATTCCTAAATACCCACCCTTTCTAAACACGATAATGTTGCTTTTTGACATGTTGACTTTTAACTGGAGTGAAGTTGCAGATCGGAACAGACTATTTAGTTGAGTCTGCAAGCCTATAACAGTTTCAGACATCAAAACAACAACATCGTCAGCCAAAAGAAGTATAAACAATTCTAGAATATCACAGGTAAATTGTGCACCATGTTTTCCAGTTTTAACAACTTCTAAAGTCAACTCGTTAATAAAAAGAGAAAATAAAACAGGACTACACACATCCCCTTGTTTTACACCTGATGTACATTGAATATAATCAGTCATGTTACCCCCACACCGTACTTTAGCTTTTACACAGGAATACATGCTTATTATACACTTAAGCAGCTTACCATGAACGCCAGCTTTTAACAGAATAGGCCAGAGAAGAGTTCTATTCACTGAATCGAATGCCTTTTCAAAGTCTATAAAAGCTACATATAACTTACGATTTAAAGAAAACTGTTTTTGCACAAAGGCCATCAAAGTAAACATATGGTCAACTGTTGAATAATTGCGTTTAAATCCTGCCTGATATTCGCCTGTTATATTATTATCTTCAATCCATCCCTGCAGCCTATGATTGATGATAGTACTGTACAATTTGCTGCTCGTGTCACTTAGAGAAATTCCTCTATAATTGTTAGGATTATTCACGTCGCCTTTTTTGTACAGTGGTAGAACAATACATTCAGTCCAACATTCAGGATAAATTCCCTTGTTGAATAAAGAATTAAAGAAGGTAACAAAGAAGTTCAAAATTACATCTGTTTTACATGCATACTTCAGCAGTTCACCAATTATACCATCTGGCCCAGCAGCTTTACGGTTTTTAACTTTCCTTAATGCAATTACTACCTCCTCTTTGGATATTGGACGGTTTAAATAATCATTTTCCTCTTCGTCTTGATTCCACTGAAATTCACGATTATGCTCAAAATCTTTAGTTAGAAGTGTCGTAAAATGTTCATACCAGGTTTCCATACTAATACTGTTCGCTGGTTGTCTTCTTTTTAATGAAACCCGATGTACGTTCTTCCAAAATTCTTTTTGATTCTCTATAGATGCGATCAGTTCTGTCAGTAATGTGTTGTTAAATTGCTTCCGCTTTATCCTTTGCAAATGTTTATACTCTCTTCTCGCCCTACAGTAACTGTTACGATCTTCTTTGTCATGTGTACGTTTAAATTTCGTAAGTAAATTACGAACTT
>CM031620.1:39514425-39519425 GCA_018398815.1 Conus ventricosus
CCAGACTCAAAAATAGTCATCAGCAAAGTCACGGCAACAAAGTCAGAAGAACTAAATCACAAAGCCGACTTGCTGAATGCCTTGTTGTATACAAAGTTGCATGACATCCCAAACATTTCCTTCCTTGGTCATGAAAATTTGCGAGCTAACTTCCATCTACGAGATGAAGTTCATCCAAATAGGAAAGGAGCAAGCATACTTGCGGGCAATGTTGGTCGAATGTTTGACCGTATGTTCTGGGAAAAACCAAAACACAAAGTTCGACGGAAACAACCACTAAACAAGGAATGGGAAAATCGTAAGAATCGGCGGCCTCAATTCAATGCCAGATATGCCCGACATTTTGACAACAGATATGACTACAGAGAAAACTATACCAGGGAAAGGCAACAAAACAGACCCCCTCTTTTCTACAGTGGAAACAGTTCCTTTCCGAATAGAACCACTCATGGCAGCAAGCACCACAACAACCAACCAGACACTTGGAGACCACGACGCATTTCCCATGCAGGACCAGAACCACGGCACCCTGTCCATCAGAATGACTACGCAACAGAATCACAACTGGTTTCCGCAGGAGATACGACTACATTCCCCACAGCAGAGACAGAATGCCCCACAGTGACTACGATTTGAGACAGCGTGTCAAACGAAACTGGTTCCAAAACGATGAACAAGTGGAACATTATCATGAGTACTGATTTTACACAAGTACTGGCCTGACAAGCTGATTTAGGTGTTAAAGTCTCCTGTTTTCCACCGCTTATTTCATGCGTACTGTTCTTTTTAAGTATTGCTGTTATTGTTGTTATAATCGTTAGTATCATCTTGTTAAAAATGTCAAAAATGGTACTGAAAATATTATCATGGAACCTTAAGGGTACAAAGAGATAATCGATGGCCTTGCAACAAATAAATTAACAGACGAAACTGTAGTAAGATATTTTCGTCAATATGACATTCTTCTCTTACAAGAAACTCACCTTAATAAGATACTGCCAGAAATCTGTTCATTCCAACTTTTGCACCTGGACTTCATTATGTACGACCAAAGCGAAAAAAGGCAGTGACATCCTCTGTGGAATATCAGTATACATTAAGGAACATTTGCGACAAAATAGTACTGTTCTACCAAGCAGTAACAGTGACATTGTGTGGTTAATGGTGAGAAGTACTGCTAACGACAAAAAGACGTTTATTGGTTGTGTGTACATTCCTCCTGAAACATCCTCCTTCGGAAAAGAGCACACTTTAGATATATGGGATAAATTAGAAGAAAGCATAGAAAAACATAACCAGCATGGAGACATTATAATATGTGGTGATTTCAACGCAAGAACTGGAAACATCCCTGATCATAATCAAATGGAATATGAAAATAATAGATATCATATACCGAATGATTATGTTTTTGAAACCATTCATGACAGGAACTCTATGGACAAATGCGTTCAAAAAGCTGGAAGAAGACTTGCATCCATGTGTCTTGAAAATCATTTATGTATTCTTAATGGAAGAACATTAGGTGATTTAGATGGACATTTTACCTGCTACAAACAAAATGGTTGTAGCGTTGTTGATTACTTTATCTGTTCTAACAATAGGAAAAAAGAAATATTAAGTATGAAAGTTTATCCCTTATGACATGGTCAGACCACTCTCCTGTCGAACTAAAAATTCTAGTTTCTGATCTTACACCCAAAGTGAAAACGAATAATGTGTCCTCACAAACTTTACTTAACGAAAGACTAAGCTCAAAGGACGTAAGTGATCGATATTTTTGGGAAACATTGTCAGAGGAAAAATATTTAAAAGCGTTAACAATGCCATGGATAAAGGAACAAATTCTCCAAGTGGAACACAATTTGGATAGATATGTTAAGAATGAAACCACTATTTCTCATTGTTCACTAAACGAGATTGTAAATGACTTTACACATATGCTGACGTCAGCGGCCAGTATTAGTCTTCAGAAGAGATGTAAGATTCGCCATTTTAAAAGAAAAAAGAACAAGAAATGGTTTGATAGAGAATGCTATGAGCACAGGAAAGATCTCAGATCCATATTGAATGCATTAAATAGACAACCTTACAATAAATGTCTGTGTCAAAAGTATTATACAAAACGCAAAATATATAATAAATTAATAAAACAAAAGAAAAAAACATACGTCAGTTTTCTTGTCAATGAGATTAATGAATCTCTTTACAAAGATCCAAAGACGGCATGGAAAACATTAAAAAAAACTTACAAAACATTAGTGAAAATACCAACTGTGTTCATCAATTAAATGCTTCAAAATGGATTTTACATCTTGAAAAAATCGTCGGAAAAGAAGTAAATGTAGACAAAGACCAAAAGGAAAAAGTAGATGTTGAACTGAAAAATAGACAAATCAACTATACCATGTTATCAAAGATTAATTTGCCTATATCACCTGGTGAAATTAAAAAAGCTTGCCTACATCAACAAAATAACAAATCACCAGGAATGGATGGCATAACTAACGAGATGATTAAAACTAGTCTTCCAATTACCATACATATCATTACAAAATTGTTTAACCTTCTTTTTAAGAGAGGAATTTGTTCAGATTGGTGGAAAAAAGGTTTGAATATTCCATTATACAAGAATGGTAATCCAGGGGATCCAAACAATTATTGGGGAATAACACTTACCAATACATTGGGAAAAGTGTTTTGTACGATTATCAATAATAGAGTGACGGATTACCTAGAACAAAATCAACTTTTAATCAAAGAACAGGCAGGATTTCGAAAGAATCATAGAACAATTGATCACATTTTATTCTAAAAAAGATTATAAATGAGGTATTAAAAATTAAAAATGGCAGATTATATGGATGCTTTGTCGATTTTGAAAAGGCATTTGATAATGTATGGCATGAAGCAATGCTGTTAAAATTGAACAGAATAGGTATAAATGGAAACTGTTTTGATATAATTAATGATATGTATACGAATGCTACCATTCAAACAAGATCACATGGCCTTTTGAGCAAAGAAATTATTGTCCGTAAGGGAGTACATCAAGGAAATGCTCTCAGCCCTACCTTATTTAATGTCTTCATAAATGACATTGTAGGTGCATGGATAATAATGATTCACCCAAATTTGATGACTCGAATGCTTGTAAGATTCCATGTTTATTATATGCAGATGATCTCATTATTGTTTCTCTTACAAAAACTGGTCTCCAACAAAAACTACATAATTTACATGACTATTGCCAGTGTTGGGGGTTAAGAATAAACAGAGAAAAAACAAAAGTTGTTATATTTACAAAATCAAGCACCAAAGTACCAATCTATTTTTACTGTGGTGAAAACATAATTCAAACGACTGACGAATACAAATATTTGGGAATCATTTTCCACAAGAATGGAAGCCTATTGAAAAAGCACAGGAACACTTAAGTAAACAAGCGAGCAAAGCATTACATACTCTACACAGGACCTTTAGAAATACAAAATTTAATATGAATACAATAGTCAAATTATATGATGCGTTAATAACTCCAATATCAATCTACGGGGCAGAAGTATGGTTCCCCTACCAAACCAAACAAACTGACTCCTTTGAAATAAAAAAAACTATTTGATGACTGCCTGACAAGTAAATTTGCACACGAAAAAATACATATCAAATTTTGTAAACAAATTCTTGGAGTTAACAAAAAGTCAATGGTACTTCCTGTATTAGGAGAATTAGGCAGATTTCCAGTGAGTTTAAAAATAATATGTCAAACAATATCATATTGGCTACACATTCTCGATTTGTCAGAAAATTCTCTTGCCCATAAAATGTATAAATGCATGCATTATCAAGTGGACAAAAATGATCCTTGGTTGACATTTGTTAAAGATATATTGATTAATATAAATATGGGCCATGTTTGGACAAATCAATTTACGTTCAGTATACAGAGACTAAAAGTTGCAATATCAGAAAAGTTAGAAAATGAATATATTCAATATTGGAAAGAAAAGAAAAACAGCTCATCAAAACTTAATTTTTACAACACCATTGCAAAAGAATATGAAACAGAAAATTATTTAATCACTGTTACAGATCCGAGGCACAGACAAGCGTTAACAAGACTTCGGATCAGCGCCCATGACTTAAGAATAGAAAAAGGACGATATCTGCATATGTCTAGAGATCAAAGACTTTGCAATCGTTGTAATGTATTGGAAGACGAAGTTCATTTTCTTGATCACTGTGAAAAGTTTGATGCCAACAGAAATATTTTAATGAAGGGCATACAATGTCTTAATACTAATGCTTCAAATATTGTTCCAAGCCAGTTAATGACTATGGAGAATGCTCAGTCATTATTAGGGAAATTTGTGTATGATTGTTTTGTTCTTCTATGATAACCATATTGTGTCTCATAAACCCTGAGGTTTCATGACAATAAAATTTATTCTATTCTATTCTATTCTATTCACACACACACACACACACACACACATATATATATATAATATATATATATATATATATATATATAGATAGATAGATAGATAGATAGATAGATAGATAGATAGATAGATATAGATATAGATATAGATAGATAGATAGATAGATAGATATATAGATATAGATAGATATCTATATATGTGTGTGTGTGTGTGTGTGTGTGTTGTGTGTGTGTGTGTGTGTGTGTGTGTGTGCAAACACGCGCGCGCACACACATACACACGCACACGTGCGCACACATACGCACGCAGGCACACACGCAGGCACACACACACACACACACACACACACACACACACACACACACACACACACACACACACATGCACACACACACACACACACACACACACACACACCACACACACACACACACCTCACTGAGAGAGAGAGAGAGAGAGAGAGAGAGAGAGAGAGAGAGAGAGAGAGAGAGAGAGAGAGAGAGAGAGAACGAACGAACGATCGAACGAAAGTTTTTAATCAGTATAGGCCATGAC
>CM031620.1:39524425-39526925 GCA_018398815.1 Conus ventricosus
ACCCAGAAAAATGGAGGGCTATTGCGCGCGAGTCCAATGTATGTCACATGAAAAGAGGACGAAACAGAAACCTGTGGATCTTCTGAATTTCCGATGCTGAGTCTGCTGTTCTAGATGTAGCTGTCTACGTAGGAGTTGGAATTAGCAGCGTGCGAGTATTGCTGCTGAAGGTGAGACAGACAGCAACGCGGAGAAAAGGAAAGGAAAACAGAAGCCAACGAGCGAAGAGGAATCTAACAGAAAGAAAGAAAACACATCGGCAGAAAGGAAAAACAAACAAACAACAATAGAGGGGAAACTGAAACCTGATCAATACAAGTTATATTTCATTCTGAAAAGAGAGGAGGAAAGAAGGATCAACTGCTTAATATGGAGGGGGGTGGAAGGAGGGACAAGAAAAGAGAGAGAGAGAGAGAGAGAGAGAGAGCGAGAGAGAGAGAGAGAGAGAGAGAGGGGTGGTAAACAGGCAGACAGACAAAAGAAAGAGAGAGCGGGTGAGAGTGAGATGGGCAACAAGCACACTGACGGAATGGGATAGAGGCAGACAGACAGAGAGGTAGACAGACTAGTTGCAGCAGCGTCAGTTTCCCTCACAAATCCTGACAGTGTAGACAGACATTCACATGCCATGCCGTGCCATGACCCCAACCACCCCCCCCCCTCCCTCCTCATGACCCAACACCCCAGTGGGGGGGGGGGAGGGACCAAAGGCTGCGGTCAGTTCCTTGTTGTGACAGTGTTACTCTCGCCCTCATTTCCTCCCTGGCCGCCCACCACAATGGCCGTGGGTTGTCCTTGTCAGCGGGGGGAAGCTGACACGCACTGCCACCCGATTAAACCAGGTGTCTGGTCCTTAGTGAAAGCTGCTTGCACGACACTGGCCATTGAGGTGGTGAGATGGTGCAAATCAAAGCGCTTGTACAAAACCACTGACGCGTTATCAAGGGAAATCGGAGCTTACTGCTTAGTGCAAAATGGTGGCTCTCATTGGAGGGGTTTTCCACCCAAGATGGTTCATTATTCAGAATCGAGACTTGTGGTACCAAGTTCATGAGTGCTATCATTTTCATTTTAACTCTAAACTGAGTTTGGGCACGACTTCAGTGGAAGCTGCTGTTCATGAACAGTACAGCTGTACCACGTACAACACCTGCTCTGGCTTCAGTATTTTCCAAACTTCCCTTCAGCAGGATCGCACGAGTTGCTGGCATGGCCGCACTATATCGCTGTCAATCATCAAGGCCTGCCTCAGCCAGTGGAAAATGCTTGAAGCTATCGCTGCACACAGATTTGACCACAGGACCCGTGGGGCAGTCAACGTCCAGGGAATGTCCAGAAAGCAATATATCAACCTATAGTACTACATCTGTCCTTCAGCGTGCACGATATTCATCCATTTATTTACTGTGTAGATTGTTCAGTCAACACGCTTTCTTTCCTTTTTTTTTTTTTTATTTACTACTTCACCCTGTGCTACATTCTCCTACTGATTGTTTGCCTGTGTGTGTGTGTGGTGGGGGGAGGTTTATCTGAAAATGAAACACATTATTAGGAGCAGTTCAGAATGTCCTCCGGATGGCTGCCTTATTACGTCCCTCATGTTCACTGCCGAAGCTGGGGGCTGCGGCTTGATCAGCCTCTGTGTAAGCAGGATTCGAAATTAGCAAGGTGAGAGTAATCTCCCTTAGAGAACACGGAAGATGAGTCAGAGAAAGAAGTGGGGTTTTTTTTGTTTTTGTTTTTCGTTTTGTTTTGTTTTGTTTTATCGGTAAGATTCTTTTTAGTTTGGGGGCATTTTTTGTTTTGCAGCACACCTATCCAGAACCAATAAAACCTCATAAGCTGTCGTGTTCTGGACTAATGCTGGTCTTTTCTCTGAAAATGCCTGCGAACATCTGAAACCAGTCACAAGCAGTGCAACTTTGCTTTCAACAACAACAACAACAACAACAACAACAACAACAACAACAACAACAACAACAATAACAAATGAAGTTGAGGAGAACACCGCATTGACGTAAGACAAAAGTTCCAAACAAATAAAAGTTGGACAAAGTTTCCAACAGATACACTGAGGATCAGACGGGGGCAGACTGGAGAGACATCTAGCGGCAATGGATAGAAATATTTTGCTTGTTTTCGTTTTCGTTTCGTTTCGCACAGCTGAGGTAATAGTTGCTGGGTCGTGAGGAAGATCATTGGCCGGGCTTAAAAGACAGTCAGAAAAAGACCTGGGCTGTGATGTAGCTTATTATTCCCCCCCTCTCTCTCTCTCTCTCTCTCTCTCTCTCTCTCTCTCTCTCTCTCTCTCTCTCTCTCTCTCTCTCTCTCTCTCTCTCTCTCTCTCTCTCTATCTATCCCTCCCTCTCTGTCTGTCTGTCTGTCAATCTGTCCTCTCTCTCTCTCTCTCTCTCTCTCTCTCTCTCTCTCTCTCTCTCTCTCTCTCTCTCTCTCTCTCTCTCTGGCTCTGTCTCTGTCTCTCTCTCTCTCTCTCTCTTCT
>CM031620.1:39529425-39539425 GCA_018398815.1 Conus ventricosus
ACAGAGACAGACAGAGAGAGACAAACAGACAGACAGACAGACAGACAGCAGAAGAGGTTTGGGGCGGGAAAGGAGAAAGTGATTATTCATTTCATTCGCCTGTCTGTGAGTTGCACGAAACAGTGTCCACATTGTTCGATGTGTTTGTGCTGTTGTTGCACTTTGTTCGCTAGACAAAGAAGGAGTGTAGTAATAATTCTTTGTCACCTTCCCCTCCCATTCTCCTGTCCCTGCAACTCTTGCGTCGTGCGCAAAAAAAAAAAAAAAAAAAAAAAAAAAATTATGTAACAAAGCCAGTTAGTAAACGAGAGAGAGAGAGAGAGAGAGAGAGAGAGAGAGAGAGAGAGAGAGAGAGAGAGAGAGTTATCTGTGTTTCGTGACATACTGCTTTCATGCTGGCACCAACAGAAAAGGGATCCTCGCTGTCTCAGCGTTTAATCTCGTCCCTGTGAGATTTAACGAGATTCTGTATTCATGCCCGGCAAAGCACTGCCTTTTTCTCTTTAGCAGCGACAACCACTATTACAGCAGAGCCATCATTGTCACCATCAGTGACAGCAACTACGGGACAAGAACTATCATCTCTTTCATCAGCTTAACAGAAGTTCTGAACGCCCATTATGTATTACGTTTGATTACACCAAACATGCCTCAACATCATCGAATGAAAAGTGTTAAATACTTTGTAGGATGAGAGGGGTTTCGTAAGCTGCTATTAAATCATGCAACTCTGTGTGTGTGTGTGTGTGTGTGTGTGTGTGTGTGTGTGTGTGTGTGTGTGTGTGTGTGTGTGTGTATGTGTGTGTGTGTGTGTGTGTGTGTGTGTGTAAAAGAACGTTTTCTGTTTTGAATTTCATTATCACCTAACGTCATCAGAACTACAAGTCAATATGCTTTACACTATAAGTTTGTTCGACTCTCTCTTGCGATATGCTGCTTTGTACCATGTTGAACATTCATGGAAATGGTTATGTGTCTATGAGTGTGTGTGTGTGTGTGTGTGTGTGTGTTGTGTGTGTGTGTGTGTGTGTGTGTGTGTGTGTGTGTGTGTGTGTGTGTGTGTGTGTGTGCGTGCGCGTGTGTATGTGTGTGTGTGCGTGCGGGTGTGTGTGTCTGTGTCTGTCTGTCTCTCTCTCTCTCTCTCTCTCTCTCTCTCTCTCTCTCTCTCTCTCTCTCTCTCTCTCTCTCTCGTTGTGGGTACTGCGGAGAGAGAAAGAGAGAGAGAAGAATCCCTGAATGCTTTTTTTTCAAAATCTTTCACCTTTTCATCTACCTTTGCCAGTAATTCGATTCCTTTAGCTTATTTCTTTTTGGGCAATTGATCTTCTTTGTGTTAAAAGCCGGTACAACCGAAGGGTTACTCTGGCGATAAACTGCTTTCAGTCAGTCTGAGTATGCGCGTCGTCTCGGAGCAGGACGAGGTACCGCTCACTCGCCTTCAAATAAAATGTCTCTCTGTTGTTTTGTTTTGTTTGTTTGTTTGTTTTTGCTAAGAATTAAACTGAATTTAATCAGAAAGTTCTACAATTGCCAAATAAACAGACAAGTTGATAATTTTGTCATTGTTGTTGTTGTTGTTGTCGGTACTGTAGTGAATCAAACCTTTATATTTGACAGACAGAACCTCCTTTTCACAGGGGAGTTATCTTGAGGAATTTTAAATGGGGGAAGACTAGTTGCAAAGCGAGGCGACTGCAGGCGGAAATCTAAACAAAGTTGAAAAGTGATTGATGAAGCTCCGCCGAAAAAACGTTGACAAACGAATCACAAGACAAAACACGACGCGTTTCGACCTCTTAGGTATTCTTCAGGCAAAATACACAACATTCAGGACAACGAAAACGAACGAGCTATTATTCATCTTCATCCAGTTCGGCGCAAGATGGGCGGTGAATGCCGCTTTGTTCCAAACTGAATCATTCAAAGCCCACGTTGCGCCGAACTGGATGAAGATGAGTGACTGCTCGTTCATTTTCGTGGTCCTGAGTGTTGTGTATCTTTCCCGAAGAAGACCCAAGTGGTCGAAACGCGTCGTGTTTTGTCTTGTGATTCGTTTGTCAACGTTTTTCGGCGGAGTTTTATCAAGAACATTTCAAATGTGGGGGAAGAGTACTCAAAACCCTGATAGACAACTTCCCTAGGTAGTGTTTCTTGTTGAGGTGTTTGTAGTCTTTAGCGTATAACACGGCTCCAATGTTTATGGTGAGGTCTTCTCTACCGCGTGTGATATTGCACAAATGTTCCCATCAGACAGGCTGATCTTACCAGTGTAGCACACGACCTGAGCTTCTTGCCGGGCAAAAATCCTGGTGGAATCTGACCTCGCAGAATCGAAGAGTCTGTTGGATGAAAATCCACAAGCCGTGGTCACAGTTGCCCTGGTAACCTTTCGGGTAAGAACCTGCGGTATGAAGTTTCTTATGCCGAATCTGAAAATGTGCCAGACTCTACCAAAGACAGTTCTAAGAAAATCACGATAAAGCGAAAAGTGTTCACTTTTTCCCCCGGAGAGTGTTTCCATCATAAATCAAAACCACATCAAATTTTGGTCCACAATGTATGTGAGAACTCTCGTCCCTCCCATCTCCACCCGCCCTCATCCTCCCTCAGGCACCTGCGAACAGCACCAAAGTGACTCAGCAGCGGTGCAGTTTCTCCTCGGGTGGATTCTCTCAAGATGACCTAGCAAGATTGCTCCCAGCGATACTAATGTTGTGACGGGACAATCCAGGTGTAGCGGTGTGTGGAGGAGCCCCAAATGAGCCGTTGGAGATGGGGTACTGAAAGGGTGTGGACAGACAGTAAGACAGAAATAACAACAGCAACAGCAACGGCAACAGCAACAGCAACAACAGCAGCAACGACAACAACGATAACAAAAATACAAAACAACAAACCTTTGAACAAAGTTGTTTCTAGAAACCCGAAATATTGGTTCTGACTCCATTTCCCATACAGTCCTTCGAGTGAGTCTCTAAACCGAGGTTCCGTGTGTGAACGCACGCATAACGTCTTGCACACACACAAAAATCCCATCACCAACTTTCGGAAGAGAAGGCCAGTTTGGCCGTTGGTATGGATGACACGTTACACATAGAATGCACCCTGCGTGAGAAATGGAAAGAATGAAGGAAGTAAGGAAACTGAGCAAAACTATATTGAATTATATTGACTGGATGACGGGAAATGACTGAATGAAGCGCCAGCTGGCAGCTCTTCAGTCGGCACAACCCAGGTAGGCAGCCCGTTGTGTAAACGAGTATGGATTGCAAAGCGATTAGAGCTTGGTCTCGAGTCAAAGATAGGCGCTATATAAGTATTCATAATAATGATCATGATAATAATAATGATAAATAGTATAAGCAAAAGCGGTCAACGGTTACGAAATTGGTATCAGCCCATAGCTGCGTCAAGAATGACAAGTCGCATGCACAAACCCACCCGCGCTGTCCTTTGATGTTTTTGCCAAGAGGTCAGCTGACCCGCCGACCTCTTCGTCCACGGTCCTCCGATGTAACCACACTCGATCTTCCTTGTAATACACGTACCATTTGAGAGGGACAGACAGACCAACCGACAGATAGACAGATATAAAGATATAAAGACAGACAAAGACACAGACAGAGAGAGAGAGAGAGAGAGACAGAGAGAGAGAGAGAGAGAGAGAGAGAGAGAGAGAGAGAGAGAGAGAGAGAGAGAGAGAGAGAAATAACAAACGTTTTATTTTTCCTCAACCAAAGCGAACAAGACAGAGGCGTTGTAATGAGAAGCAAGTCATATCAAAAGGAAAGACGACTCTGTGTGTGTGCGTGCGGGCGTGCTGTGTGTGTGTGTGTGTGTGTGTGTGTGTGTGTGTGTGTGTGTGTGTGTGTGTGTGTGTGTGTGTGTGTGTGCGTGCGTGCGTGCGTCCGTGCGTGCGTGCGTGCGTGCGTGCGTGCGTGCGTGCGTGCTGTGTGTGTGCGTGTGTGTGCGTCTGTGTGTGTGTGTGTGTGTGTGTGTGTGTGTGGGGTGTGTGTGTGTGTGTGTGTGCGCCTGCGTGTGTGTGTGTGTGTGCCTGCGTGTATGTGTGTGCGTGTATGTATGTGTGTGAGAGTAGTAGACGAAATCGTAAAAAAAAAAACGTGTCAGAATTATTGTTTCCAAAAAAGATGCTGAGACACCCGAACGCCTACAGCCCTACTGCTAGCAATAGACTCCAACCATTTCTTTTAGAGCTCTGGTACCTTGAGGAGACAATCTCACCACTTCTGTTTTGTGCTCTCTCCGTCTCACTCTATTTCCGTCCGTCCGTCCGTCCGTCCGTCCGTCTCTCTCTCTCTCTCTCTCTCTCTCTCTCTCTCTCTCTCTCTCTCTCTCTCTCCTCTCTCTCTCTCTCTCGACAGAAGTGCAAAGAAGCAGAAGAAAAACCAGTCGCCGTGGCGAAGTGGGTAGCGTCGCGGACTCCCGGATGAGATGTTGTGGGTTCAATTCCCATCAGAGTCATGTAAGATTTTTCTGCTCCGACCGGCTCCTATGCAGAGTTGAGTTTGCTACAGGGTCAGTTGGGAAGATTGGGACCACACGGTCGAGTTTCATCCACTTAATGGATGCGTCGCGTCACTGAGAGTGTTGCTCAAATTTCCCGACCAACATTGCATGTGTCTGTATCTCTCGGGCCTGGTTGACGCCGGGATATATCATGAAAGGAAGCGTAGAGTACAGCCCTGTCATGTAGTCTCTGACCAGAATGGAAATCCGTAGCATCATCTTCATCATCCTCATTCTCATCGATCAGCATAAACAAGTCTCAAATTCTGTGGCCCTTCATGCTCCTGCTCTCATGGTGACCTCAGTGTTGATGTCCTCTCCACGTCTGTGGCCTTGGTTTGGTTCCGTCGGGGTCACCGGTATCGGCGAGTCCATGGGGACTGTCGGTGGACGGACGTGGTGGGGCCTTCCGGAGGGAGAGCTCACTCACGCCGGCTCCGCGACTAAGCAATTATTGTCGTCAGTAGGGGGCTTAGTAGGTGGTGTCCTGCGGATGTTGGATCAGAACAGGCACCACTGAACACCACCGAAGTGACTCGGCAGCAGTACAGTGTCTCCTCCGGTGGGTTGCCTCTTGAAGACTTGACATTGACTGCTTCCTATGGATTGTCGGTGCCGGGCTGCGGTGGGACTGACCGGGCTGTGGCTGTGGACGGGGTGACGGAATGAGCGGCGTGGGTGCACTGCCACTGAGGTGGCACAGAAGATGGGACAGAAAAAAAAAGAAGCAGAAGAAAACGAAGTACGTTCTGATCTGTGTTGTCCAGCGCTATGAGGTATTCGAGAATGATTTATAAAACCTAAATAACATCGACAACCTTCGTCATTCAAGCTGAGTTGACTAATGTCCTTACACAGGTCTCACGATGAACAAAACGTCTCCCTGTATATGTAAAAAGCATTTACGTTTAGTTCGATTTTGCTTTACTATGTTAGTTTACAGGGTGTGTGTGTGTCATTCATTTAACGTCTTTCCACTAATCGTGATATTAGACGAAGAAAAAAAAAGAAGAAAAAAAAAAAAAACAGAGAAAGAAAGTGCATGAGTAAAAGAGTAAAACTTGTGCATGTCTAAACTGTATGGAGTTCTATATATTCATGTATGTGTGTATACATACGGATCCTTAGGCGTGAAAATGTATGTGCATTTGAATGCAAGAAGAATATATAGCTATACTAGTATAATAACAACAACAACAACAACAACAAAAAATCAACAAATTATAACCCCCCCCCTCCTCTCCCCCTCACCCCCCTTCACCTCTTCTACCCCTCCATCACTTCCGCATTAAAAAAATGATTATAATAGTGACCAATTGGACTTTTTCTCTAGACTTACAAAAAAGTAAAAGGGTCAAAGCTGGTGAATCGAATATACTGGGGCGAGTTATTCTGCGATAAAACTGGAATGAATATCTTCAAGCTTGACATGAAAGAATATGACTAGAAGATTTTTGCATCCACAAATGCAAACTATATTTTTGACATATTTTGTTTTGAAAGCATCAAGTTTCCATCTGTACATTAAGGAAAGAAATTTTTTCAGTCGTAATAAAGTTATCTTTTATATTTTGAATATTAAAATGGTCTTGGTTGTTTTGATGTTTCACTTCATTTTGGAAAACATTCCAAATGTGCGACCTTAGTAGACCATAATGCTCGTGAAAGGGAAAAAGAGGAAAATGAAGGCATTCAGACTGAGAACCACACTTAGCGCCATTTTTTGGCTGCCCTGTCTACCTTTTCGTTACAGTATAAAGAACAGTGAGATGGTAATCCAACAAAACGTTATCTGGGTACCCCTTACAATTAGCATGTGTAATCAAACAACTGATTTCCATAATCATTTCTGGCCGGTGTGCAGTTGTAAGGCTTGTAATGCCTGCAAAACTGATTTAGAATCTACACAAAAAAGAATCTGAAATACAGTTTGAGGGAAGTTGATCAAATAATTTAAGGCCATAAGTATTGCTGTTAGTTCTGCTGTAAATATGGACTTGTGTAATCCAATATAGAACGATTTCTCCAATTTTCAAATCAGGAATAAAAAGGCACACCCTGTTTTACTCCTTATACAAGAACCGTCTGTGTATACCTTTAAATGGTTCGTGTAGTTTTCTTCAATATGGCATTTAGTATAACTGGCTAGCATATTTATGTTTTTCGTCTTTCTTTATATTTGTGTGGTCAAGGTCAAAATAAGCTTTTTGAAGTTCCCATGTTGGTATTGGGAAAAATGATGGTCTGAGAGATACTGAATCTCATCTGTAGAAATGCCAGAGTGGGTTTTATATTTTTTGGTTGTGAATGTTGCTAGTGTAACTTGAGAGGATATTGATTTAGCTCTTTTAGGAAAGTCAATATCTGACCTAACCTTTACGTCAGAGTTGATGTATGTTTTGATAGCTGAATTTTTAATTACATATTTACAACACGCTAGTTTTTCTATACTCTTCTAATGGAAGCATTTGATCTCAAAATATGTTCGTGGGATGATGCATGAGTTGGTAGACCTAGTGCTACTTTAATGCCTTACATTTAATGCTTTGAAGCTTTTTTAATAAATATTTTGGAGCACTGAAAAAAAACTCTTGTGCATATGTTAACTTTGATCGCATTAAAGATTTACACAGTGTTACTAATGTACATAAGTTTTGTCCCCATTTTTGTTTAGAGACTATTTTTTTATTAAATTAACGTTTTCATTGCTTTAGTTAGTAAATTTATCAATGTGTATGTTCCATGTTAACTTTGAAGTAAAAAGAACTCCCAAAAATTTTACCTGTGTTACATATCTAATAGTTGTATTACCCAAAGTAAAGACAGGCATTCTATCTGGATTTGAGGCCATTGTTAAAGAGAATGATGTTTGTTTTTTATAAGATAGACTTAACCCATTTAGCTTCATATATTCACCCATCTTGTCAAGCTCGCGTTGATAAAATCTTTTTATATGTAAATTATACTACGCTGGGTTTTTTCTTTTTCAGAGTTACTTCCATCCACATGCATATATCATCCGCATATTGGACAAGTACAACATTGTTCGATAGCTTACTTGGCAAATCATACATTAATATGGTGAAGAGAAGGGGAGCTAGAACTGACCCTTGAGGGATTCCCATTGATAAGTTTCTGGATGTTGAATAAGTTTTCCCTATTCTAGTTTTGTATCACCCTGTCTTGCAAAAAAACATTTAATATAGTTATATACGTTTCCAGACAGGCCAATGTCTTTAATTTGTTCAAGAGCTGGAAAATGCCACACTTGGTCATACGCTTTGTTTATGTCAAAAAAGGGGGCTAATATACATTTACGTCTGGCAAATTGTTTTTTTATATAGTAGATAATTTTACTAAGATTTCTGTTGTTGATCTTCCTTTTTCGGAAGCCAGCTTGGTTAATTGGAATTACATCATATTTTTCGGAATAATGTACAAGTCTATTTAGAACTATTCTTTCTGAGAGTTTACAGACAAAGGGATGTTAATGCGATAGGCCCGTAGTTTCTTAATATCGTTAGTAGATTTACCTTGTTTGTGAATAGGGACAATAATTGTCTGTTTTCCAGATTTTCGGCATTTCAACCACTTCTCCAACATTTATCAAATAATCCATGAAGAAAATCAATAAAATTTTCTGGCAAATTCCTTAACATCTGATTAGATATTGCATCTAATCCTAAAAGATGATTTTTTATTTGGAATTTGTCGTATAGCTTCTTTAGTTCTGTTATTGTTAAAGAAGCATTAAGGTTATTGCACTTATCATGTGTTCCTTCTGTATTTGCTTCACATTTTTCTTCATGCATCCTATAATTTCTGTCAGTATCTGTCAGTCCCTCAGGGCAGCTAACATTAGCAAACATGTTACAAAGGCTTCTTTCTTTTTCTTCAGCACTAGGAATATTATTATTGTATACTTTTATGGGATACTGAGGAGATATAAATCCATTTTTCATAGCTTTTATCTCTTCCCAAACTTTCCCCATATCTTTACAATCTCTAATTTCAGAATTACAAAAGTTATTCCAGTGTTGCGTCTTAGCATTTTCTATTACATCATCACTTTCCTTTCCAAACTCTTTCATTTTCCCTTTTGAATGCATTACTGATCTCTTTTTGCAATAAAGCTTAAATGCTTCCTTTTTCTTGTTATTTGCAATTCACATTCTTTGTTCCACCAAACATTTCCGCTATGTTTTCTTTGAATTTGTGCCTTTTAGCTTTGGAATAGATGTATTTGCTGCTTCAAGAATATATTTACAGAAACGTATATATTGGTCGTCTATATTATCCACAGATGAAAACTCTATATCCGTGTTTCTAAGACTATCTTTAAAAAGAGACCAATCTGCACATTTATAATTGTATTTTGGAATCATATCTTCTTCAAAATATTCTTTGTTCTCCATTTTATTATTCAATGATATGTTATAGGAACGTGGTCTGATCCTAGAGGATCATTCCCTGTTTCCCATGAACAGTTTGCCCGTCAGTGATGGAGAGGCAAATGTTAAGTCAATGGTGGAGGATTATGGGTAGCTATATCAGGTATACGTGTAATATTTCCATTATTAAGTATGCTTAAAATGGAGTCTGCAATATTGTCTAATAATCGATTATTTGAAACAACCGAACAGTTGTTGTCCCCAAAAGGTGCATGAGCGTTAAAGTCACCTCCTATGATCCAATTTATCCCTTTGATCCTGAAATTCCCTCAACCATTCTGTGTTTTCGTGTTGGTTCCTTTTGGTAGATAGACTGAAGCAAGATTCAAAATTAAATTTGATGAGAATTTTACCATAACGGCACAACATGAAACAGATGATATGTTATAGTATTATAGGGGGTGTTCTCATGCAATGGTCCAGACCTTCACTTATATAAATAGCAGTTTGAACACGGTCTGAACATTGTTCAAAAACTGGAGGGTAGTAATATCCAGGTATAACAGGCAGTTTATCACTGCTTACATTCAGTGATTGTAGTAATAACACTTGAATATTTTCATATGATAAATATGCTTTAAGTAAATATGTTTTTTGTAATAGAGCGACAGTTCCATTGTAGGATTTTTATGTTAGTGTTTTTCTTTTTTTTCCCTTTATAATAAATAGAGTGTCTCAATATCGTTGTTCTTTTTTTCACTAGTAGGTGATCATGTCTGAAAGGTATTTGAAATAGAAAAGTAGGAGAAAAAAACCTGAGAAAGGAAAACAAAGTGGGCAGGTCTCCTCCAAATCTCTTCCTAAAAAAACAACCACAAAGTATGCCCGTTTTTTTTCCAAAGATCTGGCAGACATTTCAACCCTATAGTTATTGTTCAAACCAAATTGTCCGTTTATGGCCTGAAGGCCCAAGGAGGAAGTGGACAAACCAAAGCCAGGAGGGGCATGAAAGCAGGCGGAGGGGGGCACCGACGGTCAGCTCTGCGTCTCTGCCTCCGTCGAGGTCGCTCCCAGAAGAGGCG
>CM031620.1:39545236-39552736 GCA_018398815.1 Conus ventricosus
CCTTCACACTTTTTTCACCACCACCCCGACAATACTTTCCAACTCCCGCTACATCCTTCGTCGGGAGGAACGTGCTGGTGTGTCGACCTTACCGAGATCTGGAAGAGAACTGTGAACGTCAGCGGAACTCCGGAACGCTACACAATTCCGTGAAGCTGAGTGACAATCACATAAACACATCCCTTCATATCCAAGCACGCCATAACACACTCAGACATTTTTTTTCTACATATATATCACTTGTGCATGACTACATTTCTTTTGTGTGTATCCTCCGGAAGATATTTTGTAGCACGAGCAGACAGTCTATATTCGTGCTACTGCAAGAAGTGAAGGGAAGAAGGACAGGACTTTGTCGTTATTGGTGTATGTGCATGATTTATTTCTTTTATATGTAACTCATTTCATAGGCAACAAACGGACATCAACACACAAAGCAACCATACGACATATTCACCGCAGATCATCATCATCTTATTCATACTTAATTAAATTCAGTTGTTGAATCAAAGATCAAACCTCTTGATTACATCTGTGGAAAGAAAGTGAAGGGTGTGGACGAAAGCTTGACTTTCCTACTACGGTCTATCGTTCTTGCCTGAGCACTCAACCATCATTTATGAATGGGGTCTTATTAAAAACGTCACAGTGTGTGTGTGTGTGTGTGTGTGTGTGTGTGTGTGTGTGTGTGATGTGTGGATATATATATGTGTGTGTAGTATAGATTAGGTAGACATATATAATAATTCTTTGTTAGTGAAAAAGTAGTTATCCCTGCTTTAATAGTCATAAACTGTTTTCTTTGTGGCAAACAGCAATTACGGTTTTTTCGAGACTGATAAACTCCCATAGATAGGTCTCCTTAACAACAGTTCGCAGATGACCTCAGTGTTCGTGCTGTGCTTTAAACAACACGTCTTGAATTCTTCAAGGAATTTTGCTACTGCGGAGAAATGCATTTCTACCTCTCAGTCAGCCATCTGAACGTAATTACGATATTCTCTCTCTCTCTTTTCCTCTCTCTCTCTTCTCTCTCTCTCTCTCTCTCTCTCTCTCTCTCTCTCTCTCTCTCTCTCTCTAAACGCTGTCATTATATTTTCATGTAAATTAAGAAGACAATGCATTTCCATTATTTCACGTGTAGGAAAGAGACCAGAGAGAGGGGGGGGGGGGGAGAAGGAGCAGGAGAGAGGACGTGGCAAAGACAGACAGACAGAGTGACAGATAACACAGCGTCCACGCAGTAATGACGGGTCAGCCTGAAATAGCTCCTATCTCCTTTTCGCAGATGTATGAGGTGGGAGGGCTGCAGGGACCTTAAAGTTGCTAATCAACACAATTGAATTTGTCAGCACATATTTCTCCCAGGACGTTGCCGCTGGCTTTCACTCACAGCCCCGGATCCCGTTCCCCATCCCTCCCAACCTTCCCCCTCCAACCCCCTTCACCAAAGCCCCTCTCCATCCTTCCCCTCACCCCCCCCACGACCACACTCCCCCTCCACAGCTTTTATAAAGCGCCTTGCCAAAGGTTCTGGGCGCTGACAATCCACACTCTCGTGTACGCAACGGGCTGCCTACCTGGGTGTGGCGACTGAAGAGCTGCCAACCGCGCTTCATTCAGCCGTTCCCCGTGTCATCCAGTCAATATCGTTCACTCAATGTCCTTACTTCTTTCATTCTTTTTAATTTCTCACGCAGGGTGCATGCTATGTGTAGCGTGTCATCCATACCAATGGCTACACTGGCCTTCTCTTCCGAAAGTTGGGGATGGGATTTTACGTGTGTACAAGATCTTATGCGTGCGTTCACACACGGAACCTCGGTTTGTAGTCTTAGTCGAAGGAATGTTTTAGGAAATGGAGTCAGAAACAATGTTAACTCGAGGCAAAAACCCCCCTGTACCGAAACGGCCCCCGCGGAGATTCGAACCCGCAACCCCAAGATCATCAAGATTACGAGTCCGGCGCTCTACAACTGAGCTATTCCAGTTCGTGTATAAATAGCCCGCAGCATTTAACCAGAGATGTGCTTTAGCTGGTCCTATAAATTGGACAATAAAATTCAATGAAATAGAGAAATAAGTTAAAAGAATTTTTTTTAATCAATACAGAAGAAAATGCAAATGTGATCAAATAAAAATGAGTTATTCTTCATTTGTTGACACGGTTTTTTTCCAGTTTAAAGACGAGCGTGATATATGGAACATGACAAGCTTTCCCTGCTCTGTTGATCAATGTAATTAGGGATTACAAGTGTTAGTGAGACTGTGTGTTTATGTGTGTGGATATGAAGAGGGGAGATGGGGGTTAAGGGGAACGTGTGTGTGTGTGTGTGTGTGTGTGTGTGTGTGTGTGTGTGTGTGTGTGTGTTGTGTTGTGTGTGTGTGTGTGTGTGTGTGTGTAGTGCGTGTATGTGTGTGTGTGTGTGTGTGTGTAGTGTGTGTATGTGTGTGTGTGTGTGTGTAGTGTGTGTGTGTGTGTGTGTGTGTGTGGGGTGTGCGCGCGCGCGCGCACGCGCATGTGTGTGTGATGTCATTAACAGGCCTCTCAGACAGACGCAATCAATGTGAACTTAGTTTCGTCACGGCCACATCCGTCAGTGCTGATTACAGAGAAGTCAGTTAGTTCAGAGCCCTTCTGAATATGGAATCCATTTCTCCCATCCCTGTCTCTCAGTGTCTTTGACAGCTGTCGCTAACGAAGAAGCGTCAGACGAAGCTGTCGTCCCTTGTGTAGTCTCTGTGGTTGACCAGACAAGGCTTGACAAGATGAAAGGTTACAGTCCCAAACCTTGATGACCATGGAGACAGTGAACCGCTGTATTCACCGTGTCTGGAGCTCAGCCTATAAAGGACAAACACACAACCCTCTACTTCTGACGGCTAGACTTTCCTTGCATTGAATCCTGTGTCCATTCACTGTCGGTGGACAGAGAGGTGAATGGTCTGACCAGTCGACTGCTGTTCCCGAGGCGAATGAGTGCATAAACATAAGAATGTGTGTGTGTGTGTGTGTGTGTGTGTGTGTGTGTGTGTGTGTGTGTGTGTGTGTGTGTGTGTGTGAATCTTTGAATCTGTGTGTGGTGTGTGTGTGTGTGTGTGTGTGTGTGTTTTCCTTTAATCTATAAAACTTTAGTATACATGCAAAATAACTCATAAGCATGTTTGTTTTATTGTGTTGACCACAAAAAAAGCTTATTATGATGTCTGGAACAAGTACCCTCTACGAATATCATAGTTAACTTGTAAGCAGACTTCTGTATTGAGTGGTCTAGGGCAAAATGTATTAGAATGTTTGGAATAAAGATCTTCCTGTATAGATGTCACAAAATGTTTTGAATCATGAAATCATTATCATTCTGGTGTGGAAACAAATCAAAGGTGGACTCTTCGTCATTTAGGAGGAGGGTGGGTTCACAATATTATCAAATCATCCAAAAACTGGAAGAGAAATAAAGAAGCGCAGGAGAAGATTTTCATAGAACCATCTCTGTTTGTGAAACTGCCATGTCGACAAGTAAAGTCTGCTGTTTTCAGGTACCAATCACCAGAACGTGTACAGAATGTCGTCGCTGTTGGTGTTGTCGTACCCTGGCTAAAAGACTCCAGGGATCATCCCAACAGCCGAAGTACTTGAACACTGTGGTACAAATGCATCAGTTAGGGATGAGAACATTACGTGCGTGAGAGTTCTTGATTACCTCGCCACGTGGGCAGCCACACTCCGACTTCGGGGGATTTGGGAGACTGATAATGTTATGCTAGGAGCTTGTCACGACTGAAGACAATCCCTTTATAGCTATGCAGGGCATAACAGCATTTTGATGTAGCCTTGGTGTTCTAGCCTATGTCAGCTGGTCTGACACAGCCTTAAGCCAAGGCGAGACAGAATTTCGTGAACTACCTAGCTTTACACAAAGGTTAAAGCATGTAGAACAAAGACGGAGAACAAAACCCAAAGACAAATTTGAAGCAGCCCACATAATTCAGATCTAGTTGCAAAGTGAGACGACTGCAGGCGGAAATCTAAACAAATCTTAAATAAATGTTAGCGAACCGCCCAGAGAAACGTGGACAAACGAGTCACAAGATGAAACACGACGCGTTTCGACCTCTTAGGTCTTCTTCAGGCAAGATACAAACAAATAGGACCACGAAAATGAACGAGCAATCACTTATCTTCAATCACAGGTTGGCGTTGAATGAAAACCAACTATTTGTTTGTATCTTGCCTGAAGAAGACTTAAGAGTGTCGAAACGCGTCGTGTTTTGTCTTGTGACTCGTTTGTCCATGGTTTTTCTTTCTTGGCGGTTCGCTGACATTTATTTAAGATGTATATAATGCAGTTTCGTGTTCATTGTCTGCAGAACTCTAGAGGTCAGAACTGGTAACATTTCCTGATTGTGTGCCACCATTCTCCCTTCCACGCACCTGCCATGCCCTACAGATCACAACGTCCATTGTCCGCCTCACTACTTGGTCGGCATTCTCCCTCTCTGTTTCCCTCTTCTATTGTAAGGTTGGAGAAACTGTGTTAAAGAAGAGTCAATGGATGTAGAAACCGCATCAAAAGAGAAAGGAAGAAAAAAAATCATATTAAAAGGAGATAGAAACACGCTCATTATTTCTTGTGTTCAGAACAAGAGAAAACATTTCAATCACGATCTAGTTCCAACACAGATACGCACTGGAAAAAAATACAGGCGACAGATTAGATGAGATTGTTGACACTGGCATGGGTTTCGTGCAGAATTATTTAATAATCAAATAAAGCTCAGTGCACATGCGTTATTAAGAGAAGAAATAATGACAACAGAATGATAGAAAAACCCAACCAACAAACAAACAAAAAAACAAGAGTATTATCTAGTGATGCAGTTCACAGATTGCACGAGACAGCAAAACATGACTGTCGCAAGCTAAATTGATTGGGGGTATGATATTTTAGATGAATGTAAGAATATTTTTAACAAAAATGATTTTATATATGTACCATATTGTTGTTGTTGTAATTGTTGTAGCTGTTATTGTTGTTGCTGTTGTTATTGTTGCTGCTGCTGTTATCACTGTTGTTGTTTGTAAGTGGAATGATAAGTAAATCGATCGAACTGAAAATGCACACGTTTTTGAACATTTTGTTGTTGTTTTTAGAAGAAATGATAAGTAAATCGATAGAAATACAAGTACAAATGTTTTGGAAACTGTCCTCCATTTAAAATAATATTTCATGTTCCTAGTCTCGTTAGCTCAGAATTCACAGTTCATCATAATTTTTAACCTCAAAAGGAAAACCTGACAGTGGTGACGTCGGTGATTTCACACAATTAAAGCACGAGTAGATGAATGCAACAGTAACACTGTAAACAAAAAAACCAACTGTTCACCATAAACTTCTTGGCAAATGCCAATACCATTATGAAAAAAACGAATATTA
Organism: Conus ventricosus; assembly: GCA_018398815.1. Taxonomy (NCBI): domain Eukaryota; kingdom Metazoa; phylum Mollusca; class Gastropoda; order Neogastropoda; family Conidae; genus Conus; species Conus ventricosus. The sequence continues at coordinate 39,550,672 of CM031620.1, forward strand.
TTTTTATTATGATAGTCCAGTCGACTAGTTTCAGAAAAAGACATGGTATAAAATCGTCTCCTCTTGCAATAAGGTTACATTCCGAAAAATAACCAAATACAGACAGTTAACGATATGATCGCAACACGACTGCCATCCTGAGACGGATCTCACTAGACCATGTGTAGCCGGCCGTTTTGTCCGACCCGGCCGTTTTGTCCGAGGTTGGACAAAACGGCCGGGTCGGACAAAACGGCCCGCTAAAACCCGGCTGTTTTGTCCGACTTTCAATTTTTTTGTCGGACAAAACGGCCTGGTTGGACAAAACGGCCGTTTTGTCCGATATATTTTTAAATTGTTCTTTGCCCAGTTCCACTGGCAAAGAAGTATAAATTCGTCGCGTTCTTTTTTTTTCTTTTTTTTTCTTCTTTGTTTGTTTGTTTTTTTCTGTCTGTCGCAAGGATATCTTCCGAACGGAAGGTCGGAGTCGCGTCAAACTTTGTGTGGTGGTGTGGCACAAGAATGGCAAGAGATCCGAACAAGAAGGTCATGACCTTGACGTACGACCTTTGTAGGCCAATCAGGGTCAAGGTCAAGGTCGAGGAGATAGCTGGACCCTACAAATTTGAGGGTGGGGAATTTTTTGTTGCAATCATGTATTCTGAATGGGTAGACAGAGGCAATTCAAATTCGGTGTTATGTCAAATAAATCGAAGTTTGAATTATTATTCAAGAACAACTTTTAGCTCAAAAGGTAGATGAAAGACAGCCCTATCTACACTGAAAAAGGCAATACTGCAAATATACTGACTTCCATAAAAAACGCGAAATTTGAAAGGCTATTTTTCGGGTGAAAAGGGGTGAATATACAATATTGAACCATTGTGGCAAGTTGTTTGGGTCCAAGACTCACGTGCAGTGAAAAAATTGTGTGAGCAACACATCATTCCCGGCATTGGAGGGTCAACAAAAATGGCAAACTGGTTGCTGCATGTGAGGCACGTGCACACCATGCAGAGCAAAGTTAACCAGCGACAAGTACGCAGGCATGCAACCTTTATAAAGCCGCGCTACAAGGTTCAGGTAACGACTTGCCGTCTGAGCGCTACAGAGATGCCAAGACTACGAGCAGAGGAACGCAATCGTGCCCTAGGCCATCTGGAGGCTGGTGTGGATGCCAGGCAGGTCGCCAACATCTTTAACGTCCACATCTCAACCATCTATCGTCTGCAGCACCTCATGCGAGTCACTGGTACCACTGATGATCGTCCCCGGCCAGGCCGTCCTCGGGTCACCACACAAAGAGAGGATCGCCATCTTGTTCGAACCCATCTGCGGGACAGGTGGCAAACAGCCGCTAACACTGCTCGACAGGTGCCTGGGAATCTCCAGCAATGAATCAGCCTCAGCACTATGCGATGGCATCTTCAGGAGAATGGGCTGGCATGTAGGCGTCCTCACAGAGGTCCGGTACTGACACCAAGACACCGGCAGGACAGGCTGCAGTGGCACAAGCCCGAATCAACTGGCGCAGGCAGCAGTTGGGACGCATACTGTTCTCAGATGAGAGCCGTTTTTGTATTGACATGGCTGACGGACGTGTCAGAATATGGCGTCGACCTGGTGAACGCTATGCTGACTCCTGTGTGGTAGAGCGGAACCCCTGGGGAGGCCCGAACGTTATGATATGGGGTGCAATTGGCAATAACCACGCCATAGGACCAGTCATCTTTCAGAACATTGGTCCTGGTCGCGGACAGGGTGTCAATGCACAGCGCTACATCCACCAGGTGCTGAGACCCCATGTCCATCCTTTTTTTGCGCAACACCCAAACTGGACATTCCAACAGGACAATGCAAGGCCACACACTGCCAGGGCCACCCAGCAATTTCTTTAGCATAACAACGTCAATGTGCTGCCCTGGCCAGCCCTCAGTCCCGATTTAAACCCAATAGAACATTTTTGGGATGAACTTGGCAGACGGTTGGACCTCCTGCGTCCACGACCAGCAACAGCGGCTCAACTTCACCAGGCCATCGTCCATGTGTGGGCTGGTGTGCCAAGGGGACGCATCAACCACCTGGT
>CM031620.1:39565236-39567736 GCA_018398815.1 Conus ventricosus
AAGCTAAGAACGCGCGACTGTGTATAATGCAGCGGCTTCGTACGTTGAATAACTATTCGTTAGATGCGTTTTTAAAGTTGTTTGATGGTCAGAGTCAAACCTGTTATGCAGTACGGTTCCGAGATATGGGGATTACAAAATGTCTCTCAGCACTGTGAAAAAGTGCATTTGTATGCGCTGAAGACATTCCTAGCTGTTAAACTACGTACATCTAATGATCTAGTCTACAAATATTTGAATGACGACAAAAAAGCAGAAGAGCACACAAAACAAAGTGAGAAGAAACGACGATTTAATGCACGACACAAAACAGGACAAGAAATTTTCGGCAAAATGCCTTCCTCAGCGACAAAAAAATACAGACATAAACATGCACAATACTCCCCTTGTGAAGCCAAAGTGGTGAATGAAGTAGAAGAGGGATATCCTATCACGATTAATTCGATCGTAAATAACGACCGTTATTGGCTGAGATTACTTCAAACAGATGCTTACAGGTTACCCCGAAGAGCTTATGCCTTGCTAATGGATATGGATGATACAGGTAAAGAATACTTGGGTTACAAATGTACAGTTATGTTTACAGCAAAATGGTTTTGGAGATGTATGGATTGATAAGGGTGTGGCGAATGTGCGTGAATTATACGTGTTAAGGCAACGATTGGTCGGTTGTAGATGGCAAAATGAAAGCGAGCATCTGAATAACAGTGAACGTTTTACTGCTTACAATATATTTTGTGACTCTCTACACTGTGTACCGAAATGTCTACTCTTAGACATCGCTGGGCAATTGAAATATATGATGACAAGATTTCGTTTTGGGACCTCCGCCTTTGAAACAGGAGGCGTGAAACACAATATCTATTATGCCCACTATGTAACGTGTCTGTTGAAAACGAATAACATTTTACATTGTGCTGTCCTTTCTTAGACAGTTTAAGAAAACACTATAATTATTCCCCTAAACATTACAAAAAATCCTTATACCTTCCTGTTCTGTTTATTAATGTCTTCTGATAACAGCGATACCACAAGGAATCTTTGTATCTTTTTTGTATTAGACATTCAAGACGAGAGCAGTTGTATCATAATTTGTTTTGTCATATGTGTTAATAATTTGTCGTTTGATTTGTTAATATGATTACTTGCACACGCCCCTTCTAATGGGACAATGTCCTCTACAGAATATATATTCGAGTTCAGGCTCGAGTTTCTCTCTCTCTCTCTCTCTCTCTCCTCTCTCTCTCTCTCTCTCTCTCTCTCTCTCTCTCTTTGTTTAAACAGATATTTAGCAAAACCTTCGAACCTTTGTGAAGCCTTCAACGAAAACAGAAAGTATTTCTTACTGTAGATAGAGACATTTCACGGCATGTATAAAGTAGAAGTTGTATTCATTAAAAACAAATCTACTGCACATCGAGGGGGTTACAGCTCGGTCATAGCATGCATGAGAAACAAGCGGTCAATTTCGTGATTTGAACAACTAAACATACTTCAAGCACAGTCATTCTCACACCTCCTTTGTCGATGCACTTGCCATAGGATTACACTAGGGAGGGAAACGCAAAATTTAGGATGCCAGGAAGTCTTTAGAGTGCTGCTACTGCTCTTTAGAATATTCTATTAAAAAAAAGAGAAATTAAAAAGAAATTAAAACAAAAGAAGAAGCTGGCAGATCAGGCTGATTTTTAGGCTTATCTTTACATTGAAATCAGTGAACAAAGAGCATATTGAAAGAAGAAGTGAGAACAACAAACACAAGCAAATATCTTCAAAGTTGACATTTACAATAATAAACTCAAGAATGAGTGTTGCTTTACTAGAGATGAGAAGAAACGTTGAGAAGAGCGTCACAGGATTTTTAATGAGAAAAAGGACATGCAATAGATATAGTTGTATTCTTGAAGCCTTTGAATTGTCGGTTGACATTTTTGCAGCACACACACAGGACGAAGGAAGAGTAGGGGTGAGGGTGTGGGTGTGGGTGTGGGTGGTGGAAGCAATAATGCTAATAGGAAAAAAAGGTACAGCTATTTGCCATGCAACGATGTTGGACCGTCCCTCTATACTCTTCCAACAAAATGATACACGAAGACAAGGGAAGATGTCTATTATCTTTGTCAGCAAAGCCAAAGGAATGTGACCACCAACGAACTAGAATATGTAGACAACCACAGGACATGTTAGTAATACAGACAGTCGCAGGGAACGGCAACATGAAAAGTCAAGAAAATTCAAATGGGTTAGGAGTAGTATGGGTAAATCACGCTGTCCGTTATGAGAGGAGAGTTATATCAGAGTTTAAAGAAAGGTCTTGTTGGGTGGAAGAAACAAAGCTGGCATCCTGAACTTGGCGATATATGTACAAACGTGGCGTTGTTTGCTTGAAACAATACTTGAAAAGAAGAGATGTGAAACGTTCAAAGTTAAGGCGAAGAGCACATAGCCTGGGTAACATAAACTATTGGACTAATAACATAAGAAAGAGTTCCAAGTTATG
>CM031620.1:39580236-39582736 GCA_018398815.1 Conus ventricosus
TCCCTTGCAGCGGCGAGACGCAGTCTTCTGTCCTCTTCGATGGCAGCTGAGGAACCTTCAAGATGATCTCTCAGCAGCAAGGGTTTCGAGCTCGCGAGGCTGGATGCCACACCATCTGAGATTGCTCTGAAGGGTGTCTTTGCATCTCACTTTGGGCCTTCCCTGTCTGCTTGAGTCTTCCTTGAGCTCACTATACATCAGGTGTCTGGGGATGCGGCTGCCGTCCATTCTGATGACGTGCCCAGTCCACCGTAGCTGAGCCTTCTGCAACATTGACTCGATGCTTGTCAAGCCAGCTTTGTCCAACACCTCTTAGTGTATGACTTTTACCTGCCAGCGAATGCCCATAATCGTGCGCATTGATCGCGTGTGGAACTGTTCTAGCTGCAAGATACGCTTTCCATCCATACAGTAGTGAAGAAAGGACTACAGTCCAACCGATCTTAAGCTTTGTAGACAGTCTTATGCCTTTCTGCTGGAGGACCTTCACTCTTAATCTACCGAGGGCCTGGCTGGCTTTCTGGATCCTGGACATGATCTCTTTGTCCAGTGAACCATCTGCAGAGATAACGCTGCCAAGATACTTGAAGCTCTCCACGCACTTCAGTCGGACTCCATCAATGGTAATGGCTGGCTGGGGCTTGGTTGCGATAGGGGCGGCTTGGACCAGGACCTCCGTTTTTCCAAGACTGATTGTCAGTCCGAACAGTTTGGATGCGTTTGCGAAGTGGTCCACAATGACCTGCAGGTGTTTCTCTTTGTGTGCCATGAGAGCACAGTCCTCCGCAAAAAGGGCTTCAGGGATGAGTTTCTCCAGGGTCTTGGTACGAGCACCAAGACGACGGAGGTCGTACACTGATCCATCTGAGCGGTGCTTGATGTATACGCCCAAGTCCCGATCTTTCACAGCCTGAAGAAGGTCCTGCGTGAAGAACAAGTTGAGCAACATGGGGCGTGGACACAACCTTGTTTCACTCCGTTTGAGATGTTGAAGGAGTTTGTGCATTCACCATTAGAAAGGACATGTCCAGTCATGTTGTCGTGGAAGAGTCTTATCAAGGCGTTGAACTTGTGTGGACAGGCCAGCTTCATCAGGATGGTCCACAAAGCTTCTCTGTTGACAGTGTCAAAAGCTTTGGTCAAGTCTAAGAACACTGCGTACAAGTCCATCTGCTGCTCAATGCATTTCCCTGGACTTGTCGCACAGCAAACACCATGTCTATGGTACTGCGGCCAGGGCAGAACCGCACTGAGCTTCAGGAAGGTTGTCTTCTGAGATGTTGATGAGCCTGTTGAGGAGGATGCGGGCAAGTATCTTCCAGCAATGGTGAGAACAAAAACATTCCTCTGTAGTTGCCAAAGTCTGATTTTGCCCCTTTGTTCTTGTAAAGTGCCACGATAATGGCATCATGGAGGTCTGCTGGCATGTCCTCTTCCTCCAGATGGTCGAGAGGACATCGTGGAACGCTCTGAAAGCTGTGGTTCCCAGTGCTTTATATAATTTAGCAGGAATTCCATCTTGTCAGGGCGCTCTTCCGCAGGTCATCTGCTTTATAGCCGTCCTGAGTTCATCCTCAGTGGGTGGTAGGTCGAGGTCCACCGTTTAGGCTTCTGGGATATCTTCTGCAGAGCTTCCTGGTCAACAGTGGATGCCCGGTTTAGAAGTTGGCTGAAGTGCTCCTCCCACCTTTCGCTGCTTCCCTCCTTGTCGTTGATAATGGTAGAAACCATCAGCATAAAGCAAAGGGTGCTGTTCCTCCTTTTGAGGGGCCGTAGATAGCCTTGATGGCCCTGACCAGCATCTTAGAATTGTTAGCACACTGCATAAAGCTGGGCTTCATCGGCCTTCCTTTCCCACCAACGGTCCTGCATGGCTCTGAGTTCTTTGGGGGCTCTGGTTTGACTGTCCCTGATTTGGTCACGTCGTGAAGAACAGTTGGCGTGGTTCTGCCAGTCAATGTAGGCCTTATTCTTGTCCGGCAGCGCTTGCACGACCTCATCATTTTCATCAAACAGGTTTTGATGAGGCCCCCTCATTGGGCCTAGGTCTGTGTTGGCTGTCTCTGTGACCACGTCTTTGAAGTGGTTCCACTTCTCCTCTGGTCCACCGGATATTGGTCCTGTCGCCTCAGACTTGTCATCAAGGTGGCTTAGAATTTCTGCGGGCCCTGGGTGAAGGAGTCTAGCTGTGTTGAAGACCACATTAATGAGCTTTGGGCGTTTAACGGTGGAGAGGACTATGCGCATGTTGAGCTTAGCTCTAGCAAGCCGGTGATCCGTCCAACAATTTGCACCACGCATTGCTCTGGTGATGAGTACGTCGCTGCTGTCGCCCTAGTGTTTCTTGATTTTTTCTGAGTATATCTAGCTAGCTAGCTAGCAATTTATCTATCTATCTAACTCTCTCTCTCTCTCTCTCTCTCTCTCTATATATATATATATATATATATATATATATATATATTATATATATATATATATATATATATATATTATATAT
>CM031620.1:39587736-39615236 GCA_018398815.1 Conus ventricosus
TTTTTAATCCCCCCCCCCAATTTTAAAATTAAATTTTTTTTTTTTAGAAAGAAACAGGGGGGTTTCCCCGAATTTTTAAGGGAGGGGGGAATTTGGGGTTGGGGCCGTTTTTGGGGAAAGTAAAGATTTTTTTTTGGGGAAAGGAAAATTTTTTTGGGGGCGGGGAAATTTTAAAAAGGGCCGGGGATATTTTTTTTCCAGGGTTTTTTCGAATTTTTTAAGGAAAATTGGGGAAAGGGGGACAAAATTTTTAAAAAATCCCGGGGAATTTTTTTTTTTTTTAAAAATTTCAACGAAATAAGACCAACCAAAAAAAAGCCCTTGGGGGGGTTTTTAATATTATAAGCCACAATCTACAAATTGATAATGCAGAAAGGGCAAGGGAAAGTTTCTGTCTGAAACCCGCGTCCGGGATGGAAACAAATCTTTAATTGTTGGGGTTTAAGATGGGGTTTCTTTTTAAAAGCTTTTTAAAGGGGTTTTAAAGCAAAATAAGGGTTTTTTTTGGTTGTAGTTTTTTGGATCAGTATTTTACCAGATTTATGAATGGGTAAAAAAACTTTTGCTTTTTTGAAAGCATTAAAGGGAAAATTTAATTTTATTATGCACAGATTAAAAAATAAATTTCGGGTTAAAGGGGTTTTAGTTTTAACTGGAGTCGAAAAGGTTTTCCCCGAAAATTTTTCCATCTATGCCATCTAAGGGGCCCCCGGGGTTTTCCGAAATGTTTGAGGGTGAAGGGAGGTACTCCCCAAAACCCCTTTCAACCCGTTATGAGGGAAAAATTTTGTAGGGTTAGACGTGATTTTTTTTTTTTCCCTGACAAAAATTTATGGAAATTCTTTAAAAATTCATTTTGAGGCTTTTAAAGATCCGGAATCAAAATGTTACTGGGGGTCGAGAATTAGGGTTCGTTGTTCCCAAAAATTTTCCTTTGATAACAGTTGATTTTGGGAAAAAGAAAAATGTTTTTGTTAAGTTGGTTTATTGTTGCCCAAAAAACCCGTTTTTTGGAAATTTGTTTTTGAAATTAAAAAATGCGGGTTTTTTTTTTTTATTTTTTTTTTTCCCCGCGCCCTTTTTTAGAGTTTTTAAATTTCATTTTTTATGAAACTTGTTTCCCTTTTTCAAAGCCCTGTTTTCTTTTTTAAAAGGTCTCAAAAGGGGCATGCCCCCTGTAAATTTTTTCCCTGTACCCCGGTTTGGGTTTTGGGGAAATGCTTTACCCATGAATTTTTTTTTTTTAAGGGGGCCCTGTCGTTATTTGGGCTTTCTGTAAAAATTTTTGGAAACCCCAAAAACAATTTGCGAATCTGGATCAGCAAAAAATTTTTTAAATTAAATTTAAATTCAGAGTTCATTAAAACCAAACAAAAAAGGGTTTTTTTTAAAATTTTTTGGGGAAACAACGAATTAAAAGGTTTTTGGGTTTTGTTTTGGGTTTTTTTTTTGGGATTTTTTTTAATCCTTTTTTAGGGCTGTAACACACACTGGGTAATGATCCCCAGAAGAGAAAAATGGGACCAAGCTTCTAGTATGTTATTTTCCTTTGGGGAAATAGGGTTATGGTTTTAAAGATTTTCCCTTTTAATTGGTTTTTAAAATTTTTGGTGGGTGTTTTGATAAAAATGATGTAAATTCCCAAAACAATAGAGAGGAGAAAGGGGAGGGGAGGAGAGAGAGAGAGAGGGAGAGAGAGAGAGAGAAAAGAGAGAGAGGGAAAAAGGACCGACCGGAAAAGACAGAAAAAGACAAAACAGGGCAGAAGACAACAGGAAGACAGACAGGAAAACCGGAGAAAATTTTTGAAAAATTGATGGCAATTTTTTTAACGTAAATTTTAAAAGACCGGGGGTTAAAAAAAAAAAAACCGATGAGAAAAGCTCAGGGTATCTTTGCAGGGCGTACACTCGTGTGTGTGTGTGTGTGTGGTGTGTGGTGTGTTTTGTGGTGGGGTGTGTGTGTGGGGTGGGGTTTGTGGTGGGGTGTTTTGTGTGTGTGTGTGTGTTGGTTTTTTGTGGGTGTGGGGTGCGTGCGTTTCGTGCGGGGTGTGTGAGTGTGTGTGTGTGTGGTGAGTGTGTGTGTGTGTGTGTGTGGGGGTGTGTTGTGTGTGTGTGTGTGGGGGTGTTGTACATGTCTGTGTGTCTGTTGTTGTGTGTGTTGGGTGTATGTTGTGTTTGTGTGTGTGTTGTGTGTCTGTGTGTGGTGTCTGTGTTTTTGTGTGTGTGTTTCTGTTGTCTGGTTTGTGTTGTCAGGTACACAAACGCCGTTGTATATGTGTGGAGTTTCGGCAGGAGAGGGAGATAGAGAGAGAAAATAGCGAAAAAAGAATGAAAAGGGGAGAGAGAGAGAGGGGGAGAGGAGAGAGAGAGGGGAAGAGAGAGAGAGGGAGAGAGAGGAGAGAGGGAAAAAGTAAAATGGGGGGTACACTCATAAAACGATACTTATTCACACGGGCAACAGACTTCACGAAGCAAGAAAAACCCTATTCCTCCGTGACGTGGATTTTTTCCCTATTTAAAAAAGAGAAAACAACAAAGGGGATCAAAAAAAGGGTTAAAAAGGAAAAGAAAAGTGGTAAAATGTGTGCGTGTGTGTGCGCGCGAGCGAGAAGTGTAGGTCAAATTAAGTGGAAAAAAAAAAAGTGTTGCATGGGTCTCTGGCCCAGGGTCCGGAAAGGCCTCGATTGTCTTCAGGACTTTTATTTAGTGGGGTCTCTGCCGTCTCTGTCTCTGTCTGTCTGTCTGTCTGTCTGTCTGTTGTTGTCTGTCTCTCTCTCTTCTCTCTCTTCTCTCTTCTCTCTTTCTCCTCCTCTTCTTCCTTTTCTTCTTCTTCTTTTTTCTTCTGTTTTCTTCTTCTTTTCTTTTCCTCTTCTTCTCTTCTTCTTCTTCTTCTTTTTTTTTTTTTTTTCTTCTTCTTTTGTTCTTCTTCTTCTTTTTCTTTTTTTCTTTTTTCTTTTTTTTCTTCTTCTTTCTCTTCTAGTTTTCTTTTTCTTCTTCTTTTCTTTTCTTCTTTTCTTCTTTTCTTTTTCTTCTTCTTTTCTTTGTTTTTTTTTCTTCTTCTTTTCTTTTCCTTTTTTTTTTTTTCTTCTTTTTCTTCTTCTTTTTTCCCTTTTTTTCTTCTTCTTCTTTTCTTCTTCTTTTCTTCTTCTTCTTCTTCTTCTTCTTCTTCCTCCTCCCCCTCCTCCCCCTCCTCTCTCCTCCTCCTCCCCCTCCTCTTTTTTCATCTTTTTATGCTTGATACTTCGTCACCATCTCCCCCTCCTCCTCTTCTTTTTTTTTCTTCTTCTTCTTTTCTTCTTTTCTTTTTCTTCTTCTTTTTTCTTCTTCTTCTTTTTTTCTTCTCTCCTTCCTCCTCCTCCTCTTCCTTCTTCTTCTTCTTCTTCTTCTTCTTCTTCTTCTTTTTCTTCTTCTTCTTCTTCTTTTTTTCTCCCCCTCCTCCCTTTACCCTCTCCTCCTCTTCTTTTCTTCTTCTTCTTCTTCTTTCTTCTCCTCCTCTCCTCTCCTCCCTCCTCCCCATCCTTCTTTTTCTTCTTCTTTTCTTTTCTTCATCCTCTCCTCCTCCTCCTCCCCCTCTCCCTTTTTTTTTTTCATCTTCTATGCTTAGATACTTGGTCACCCGTCTTCTCTTTCATGCCTATCTTTCCCCGTTTAGAAAATCACATCCCTGAGCCACTCAAAGGCCCCGTTCTATCTCTGGCATTCTTTCCCTTCTGCCTCTCCCCCTTTTCTTTTCTCTTCTCCTCCATCGCACGGTGCTCGTGTTCCAATCCCTTTTGCAGATGCATTTTCCATAAAAGGTTTTACCACACATCAGCAAAACCAAATTTTCTATTAAAAAAAAAAAAAATATATTATATTATTATATTTATATATATTATTTTATAATATTTTATATATATATATATATATATTTAAATTACCCACACACAAAAAAGTTACAAAAAAATAATTCAGTCTTCTTCACTCAAAGGTCAAACCACTTTTTCGCCCAATCCGTACTTAGTTGTCACCTCTCGCCACAACCTCATCCACCATATCTGATCCCGCCTAGCGATGCATTAGCTCAGCGTTCACACCAATGCGAAACCAGAATTAAATCGGGACCCCCAAATTTTCCAGTACTCTATATCAAAGCAAAACCAGAATAAAACGAGACAGTTATTAGCTCAGCACTCTATATCAATGCAAAAACCCGAATTAAAGCGAGACCCTTTTTACCTCGCACTTATATCAACGCAAACCAGAATTAAGCGAGACCATTTTACCGCAGTACTCTATATTTAATGCAAACCAGAATTAAAGCAAGACCATTTTTTTACCCCAGTACTCTATTCAATGTAAAACCAGAATTAATTCGAGACCATTATTACCCCCGTACTCTTATCAATGCAAACAGAATTAAAACGAGACATTATTACCCCCGATCTATATCAATGCAGAACCCGAATTAAAGCGAGACATTAATACCTCGTATTCTTTATCAATGCAAAACCAGAATTAAACGAGTTTATTATTACCCAGAGTCTAAATCAATGCAAAACCAGAATTAAAGCGAGACCATTATTACCCCCTACTCTATATCAATGCAAACAGAATTAAAGTGAGACCCTTATTACCCAGTACTTATATCAATGCAAAAACCAGAATTAAAGCGAGACCATTTATTACCTCGCACTTATATCAATGCAAAACCCGAATTAAGCAAGACCAATATTACCTCAGTATCCATTTTCAATGCAAAACCAGAATTAAAGCGAGACAATTATTTATCAGCTCTCTATATTAATGCAGAACCAGAATTTAAAGCGAGCCTTCTTACCCCAGCACTCTATATCAAAAGAAAACCAGAATTAAAGCGGACCCTTATTAATACAGCACCCCATATCAATGCAGAACCAGAATTAAAGCGGAGTATATTTTACCTCAGCATTTTATCAATGCAGAACCAGAATTAAAAAGAGACTATTTTTTTTACCTCAGCACTTTTATCAATGCAAACCAGAATTAAAGCGAGCCCTTATTACCTCACCATCTATTTCAATGCAAAACCAGAATTAAAGCGAGACCCTTTTACCCCAGTACTTTATATCAATGCAAACCAGAATTAAAGCGAGACCATTATTATCTCAGCACTTATATCAATGCAAAACCAGAATTAAGCGAGACCATATACCTCAGCACTCGATATCAATGCAGAACCAGAAATTTAAGGCGAGACAAATTTTTTTATCTCAGACTCTTTATCAATGGAAAACCAGAATAAAAAGGAGACCATTATTTCCCCAGTACTCCATATTTAATGCAAAACCAGAATTAAAGTGAGACCCTTATTACTCGCCTCTATATCAATGCAAAAAAATGAATTAAAGCGGACCCTTGTTACCCCAGCACTTTTTTCAATGCAAAACCAGAATTTAAGCGAGCCATTTTTTACCTCGCACTCTATATCAATGCAAAACCCGAATTAAGCGAGATCATTATTACCCCCGCACTTATATCAATGCAAACCGAATTAAAGCGAGACCAAATTTTTACCACAGCATCTAATCAATGCAAAACCAGAATTAAAGCGAGACCATTATTACCACAGCACTCTATATGAATGCAAAACCAGAATTAAAGCGAGACCATTATTACATCAGTAGTCTATATCAATGCAAAACCAGAATTGAAGCGAGACCATTATTACCTCCGCACTCTACATCAATGCAAGCCCAGAATTAAAGCGAGACCATTATTACCTCCGCACTCTACATCAATGCAAGCCCAGAATTAAAGCGAGACCAATATTTACCTCAGCACTCTACATCAATGCAAACCCAGAATTAAAACAAAGAGCATCATTACCACAGTACTCTATTTCGAAGCAAACCCAGAATTAAAGCGAGACCATTATTACCTCAGCACTCTATATCAATGTAAACCCAAAATTAAAGCGTGACCATTATTACCTCAGCACTCTATATGAATGCAAAACCAGAATTAAAGCGAGACCATTTATTACCTCAGCACTCTATATTAATGCAAACCCAGAATTAAAGCGAGACCATTATTACCTCAGTGCTCTATATCAATGCAAAACCAGAATTTAAGCGAGACCATTATTACCTCAGCACTCTATATCAATGCAAAACCAGAATTAAAGCGAGACCATTTATTACCAGAGCACTCTATATCAATGTAAACCCAGAATTAAAGCGAGACCATTATTACCACAGTACTCTGTATCAATGCAAAACCAGCATTAAAGCGAGACCATTATTACCTCAGCACTCTGTATCAATGCAAACCCAGAATTAAAGCGTGACCATTATTCTCGTATGGAAAGTCTTCATGGCCTACTCTGTCCCTAATTTGTAATGACCTTCACCTTGCCCTCGCTTTAGGGACAGCACCTTAACGTTGTTATACCACAATCCAAGAGGTTAATTGCCTCCCGTGACTATCTAATGGCTTAGGGTTTGAAATCAAGAAACGTGCATGTCTTTACCGATGTTAGTCACCGATTCTCAATGGGATCCCCCGGAGACAGCCTGAGGGGGCTGCCCAGGCAGAGGCCTTCATGTCTCTGCTGTTAGTTTCTTAATTATCCTCTTGGAATTTCAATTCTTGACGTCTCTGGCCCTGGAAACCTTTGTGTGGAAATTTCGATTCTTTGACAGAGAGAGAGAGAGAGAGAGAGAGAGAGAGAGAGAGAGAGAGAGAGAGCGAGAGGGAGCGAGAGGGAGGGAGGTGATAAAGAGAGAGAGAGAGAGAGAGAGAGAGAGAGAGAGAGAGAGAGGGGGGGGACAGACAGACAGACAGAGACGTAGACATAGACAAAGACAGAGACTTCCTTACCCTTCTCCCCTCTTTCTCCTACTGCACCCGCTCTTCGTCCTCACTCAGACTGTCTTGGTCACTGTCATTCTTCCAGCCATTCACGTCGTCTACGCCAGTTCACCTCTTTTAATGCTAGGAGACCACACAGTCCACACGAAACCGATGCCGATGTCTTCATCTTGGTGAAGAGCAACAGAAACGACAGAAAAGACAAGGCAACCGGTTCCTGAGCGCACTTGTTTTCGCCTTCGCTTTGAGCAGCTGGACCACCTTCTCTTGTGCGCGTGTCTTTCCAACTCGAGAAACCCTTCGCTCTTGTGCTCGCTGACGTAGACGGTCACAACTATCAAATATACTGCTCAGCACTCGCTAAGGATACGATTCGGTTGACATAGTTAGAAGATGATAGTGGAACGGAGCTTAAGTCAAGATCTATGAACGTGAATCCGGATTAGCCCAGTTGCCGGTGTGCCGACTTCAAGTGGTGTGAGAGGTAACACTATCTAGCCATTCACTTAATCTCCTTCATTTACCACCATAATCCTCTATTAGGATGTGCCAGATTAGGCCCCTAGAGAGTTTTGAGTAGTATATAAAAAAACAAGTGCATTTGAGATAGAGACACGCGCTGTGTGACACAGGCTTTAGCTCCCACAAACCAGATCCCCTAGCTACGGATTATAGAGTTCACAGGGTTGGGGGAAATCAGCAACCGGCAATTCCTAAGATGGAAACCTCCGGTGTGTGTGTGTGTGTGTGTGTGTGTGTGTGTGTGTGTGTGTGTGTGTGTGGCGCGCGCGCCCGCGCACTCGCGCACGCACGCATACACGCACGCATGTGCGCACGCTTGCACCCTGTGCGTATTTGTGTAGGTGCGCTTACACTCGCGAGCGGGTGACGGAAATAAAAACCTTATCGAAAACGCAGGTGTTTGCAAGAAAGAAATTTTTAGATTAAATGAGAAGGGGATTGAATTGAAAGGGAGTGAGCTTGTCGTTACCACGCAACGCGAACGGAGGAACGGTGGGAAGGAGGGAGAGGGAAGGTCAGCAATTGTGTGTGACAGGGGGGCGAGGGAGGAGCAGCAATTGTGTGTGTGTGTGTGTGTGTGATGGCTGAACGCATGGGATTCCTTGCTTCGTTTCTCCCCAGCAAACACATCAGACAAGAGTTTCAAACTACACATGCTGTAAACACTGAACCTAAGTAGCTTCTTTTCAAGTTGATCGTGCCAGCAATAAAGCTTTCTTCTTCTTCTTTTTTCCCCTCATGCATGTGGTGTAAAAGGCATGTCCTCCAAATTGCTGAAGAACACTCTCTCCAGTGAAACCTTTTTTATAAAAAATTGCAGTTGTGCAACAGATGAATAGGCCTGTTCTGGAGAAGAAGGGGGAAAAAATCAGGAGAAGATAACGCCTGTCTGGCCATTTGCAAACAGAGTTACTTTTTCACAGTTTCAGGGTCAAGGAAATAGATCTATAGTGTCGAACATTTCATTTGAAGCGCACGGCAGGATAACAATCGGAATATTGACTGTCTGCACTACAGACCGGTGTTTCGCACCCATGTTTTGGGTATTCCTAAATTCTGATTGAATTGTCAAGTTGACTGATGCGGGTAAAAACGCTTCGGGCAGGCCCACAAACAGCATCTGCCCCAATGGAGAAGGCGGGATCACTCCCCCACTCAACGCGAGATCTAACACAGAATTATCTCCCTTGCAGATTTCCGAACGTCGTCAGCTGATTTAGGTCCCCCCTATTTTGTCCGTCTGGCACTGGAGGCGATGGCGAAGGATCCCCATCTGTCTCTGCGCCATTCAGGGGGCATGTCTGTCCCCACAGCCCAGGTCTTTGGCACTTAGCTGGCTCTCCCCCCCACGGGTTCTGAGCCAGGTTTCTTGGATCACCCTCGGTTTCGTTCCCCTTGGGTGTCCAGCTTACGTTTCGGGGCAATGAGTTGGGTGGCCAAAGACAAGCATCTTCCAGCCATCTCCACCGGGGTTCATGGTTGCTCTTGCATGACCATTCTCCTGCATTACCATTCTTTTTATTACCATTCCCTGCTTTACCATTCTCTATTATTACCATTCTCCTGCATTGCCGTCCTCTTTCATTACTATTCTCATGCATTGCACGTCCTCTATCATTACCATTCTCATGCATTGCACGTCCTCTATCATTACCATTCTCATGCACTGCACGTCCTCATCATTACCATTCTCCTGCATTGCCGTCCTCTATCATTACCATTCTCCTGCATTGCCGACCTCTTTCATTACCATTCTCCTGTATTGCCGTCCTCTATCATTACCATCTCTGAAATTGCCGTCCTCTTTCATTACTATTCTCCTGCATTGCCGTCCTCTTTCATTACTATTCTCCTGCATTGCCGTCTCTTTCATTACTATCCTCCTACAGAACCATTCCCCTGTATTACCATTCTCCTGCATTCCCCTTCCCAGCATTGCGATTCTCTTTCAATATCATTCCCCTGCATTACCATTCTCTTTCGATACCATTCTCCTGATTATGCATTACCTTTATCCGCATTACCATTTTCCTGCATTACTTTCTCCTGCTTTACCTGTCTCCTGCATTACCATTCTCCTGCATTACAATTCTCTTTCATTACCATTCTCCTGCATCACCATTCTCCTACATTGTCGTTCTCTTTCATTACCATTCCCCAGCATTACCATTCTCCATTCTTTTCATCAGCATTCTTCTGCATTACCATTCTCTTCATAACCATTCTTCTGCATTACCATTCTTTTTCCCAAAACCCGCTATTCTGCCATTACCATTTCTTTCAAAACCCATTCCCTGCATTCCCATTCTCTTTCATAACCATTCTCCTGCATTACCATTCTCCTGCATTACCATTCTCTTTCATTACCATTCGCCTGCATCACCATTCTCCTGCTTTGTCTTTCCCTTTTTTCATTACCTTCCCCTCCCATTACCATTCTCCATTCTCTTTCATCAGCATTCTTTCTGCATTACCATTCTCTTTCAATACGATTCTCCTGCATTACCATTTTTTTTCTTCCCATTCTCCTGCATTACCATTCTCTTAATTCCCATTCTCCTGCATTAACCATTTTCTTCATTACCATTCTCCTGTATTGCCTTTATCTTTCATTACCTTTCTCTTGCATTACCATTGTCACGAGTTTGTCACGGGGCCTACGACGTTCGGCCACCTAGGGTGGCGGAATTATTTATTTATTTATTGTCGTTGCGTTGTCGTGTATCCGTCCCTTAGTGTGACTTGTGGTGCGGTTGCACCTTGGTTTTAGTTCAGCTCAACTTGGGTTTTGCTTTCTCTCTCTCTCTCTCTAATTCCACCGCCGTGTATTATCCTGCAAGTTCACGGGTGGCGGTACCTTTCTCTCGAACTTTGTCTATCGGCCTCTCGCCTGTCTTTTTACCTGTCGCACGTGCTTCATTTCTTTTAGTTTGAAGTTGCTCACCTGTGCGTAGGGTGGCATGTTGGCCGCCATTGCTGAGGGAGGTTAGCTTTCACTCAGCGGAAGAGTGTTTGGGAGCGCCTGCTCCAGTCTTGGTTCTTCACCGTATCATCAAAAGGGTACATCAGTACTTTCAATTCCTGGCAGTCGGCCTGTAGGAGAGGGACATCACTTCTTCTTTCTCCGCACCGTGCCTCTGTCCTCTCGACTGGACAGAGGGCAGAGAGAGTCGTTTGACCCCCTCTTCTGGGTCACCCACGGGTAGCTGGTAAGCATCAGTTTCGTGGTTTGTTTGTTTTGATTTGTTGTTGTTAGCCGGCTTAGTCTTCTCTTTTGCGCAATTTTCTTTGTTTTCGAAATTGTAAGAGAAATATTGTTTGAGACCTTTTCTCTGGTAATTCCAATCTTTAACCTGGCCATTCTAAATTACTTCCAAATTCTTTCTCCTGTTTATGCATCTGGTGATGCGTAGTCGGTTGGGGATGGGAGAGAACCTGGTGATTCGGGGTTGGAACTTGCTTGGTCTCGCTCATCCGCCCTGTCACGTTCGCCGGACTCTTATCCTTCGGCCACCGTCTTTTTGTGTGTGCAAGGAGAACGAGTTTTAAGTTCGCGAGCGTGCGTACGCATGATTTGTCGTTCGGATGCGTGGTTGGAGATTTGTGTTATTTTGAAATGTGTTTATAAAATGTGACAATTATGCCATTGAATTATTATTTGCAAATGTGGTGGGCAGTTTTTTAAAGCGATGGTCGCTGTGTGATTTATTTCCTAAGGAAGGAAAATGTTAAGCATGAGTGAAGAAGGATGAAGACATTCAATTTTTTTTATAACCTGTTGATTTAATGCAGTCTTTTACCTGCATCATGTGAGAAGACCCTAGTGAATATCCCTGATTCGATGGGTTTACTGTGTTATGCTCGATCTTTGCTGAGCTGGGATTGTGGGTGCATTAATAGGCTTCCCTCGCCCATCATGCGAGTGGCTGTTAAGTTTTGACAGCATGGGTCAGACTGTACTGACGGCGGGGTTCCAGTACCCTTCTTCCTTCCTCCTTCCTTCTTCCTTCCCTCCCTTTCACTCTCCTCCCAGCTACGTCCCCCCCCCCCCCCCCTTCCCGGGGGCTTCACCGGAGTCTGGAGGGATGGTGCCACGTGCTGGTTGAGGGCCACGCTCTGGCTGAGACCACGGACTGGATGGTGCCACGTGCTGGTTGAGGCCACGCTCTGGCTGAGACCACGGACGGATGGTGCCCCCGCTGGTCGAGGCCACGCTCGGGTCAGGACCGCGGAGGGTAGAGGAGCCCGCCGTCTTGACTGGCCGGCCCGACCCCGTCCAGGACCTCCAGTAACAGCGCCAGTTTCCCCCCCCCCCCCCCCCTCCGGGACGCGCTCTTCACTGCCTGTTTGTGAGTCGGGGGTGCCCGGCTTGAGCGATCCCTGCAAGAACCGACCCGGTTCGGACAACCTAGTGCGAAGGGTGCTCCCAGTAGACTTGACGGGCAGGGTGTGGACGCATCCAGGGTGTTAGAAGGGATGGATGCTGGAAATGTTTTTTATAATTGTGTATATGCCCTATGTGCTGGAATGCTGTAATTGTGATTGTGTACGTCGTATGGTAAAAGTTTATTTATAAATCGTGCATGTTGTGGGTGGGGAGGCTTGATTGTGATTGTGCATGTTGTGTGCGTTGGAGTGCTTGATTGTGTTTGTGCATGTTGTGTGTGTCGGAATGCTTATTTGCTGGTGGAATAAATGGGTGTTGTATCGTAATCTTTATTGTGTGGCCCTCTTGGGGGGCGTGTGAGGTCAGTCATCCCTTCACCCCCACCTAGACCGATCCGTCAGGGCAGCCCTCCAGGGGTCGGTCGTGACAATTGTGGGGCTCGTCCGGGGAAATGTGGGGGCCCCTGGCGTCTCTTCTTTTCGCGGAGTGCCTGTTTGGTTTTGTCTGTTTTATATATGTTTAGTCGTTTGTCGTGTTTGTTCGTGGGTGGTGGCGGGGTGACTCTAGCGTGAAGGGAGTCTTGTTGTGGCCTGGGGGAAACCCATCCGGCGTGACTGGGGGGTCGAGTCGAGACCGAGGGGAGTCGACCGCGTCCAGACCTCCTTCCCCCGGGGTACCTCACCCCAGGTACGGCCGTAAGTCTTGCTTTCTGTTCCCGCTCAGTCTTCCATTCCTTTTTTGTATTTAGCCAGTTTTTGTTTTTTTTTCTCTACGGGTTATTGAGACGGGGGGTTGTATCGGACGTTAGTGTCCCTTTGGTTTTTTCCTCTCTCCGGATTCCGTCTGCCAGTTTGTTTTTTGGTTTTTTTTTTCCGGCCAGCCCCACCGCACTGTTGCTGTGCTGTGGAGCGCGGTGTTGCCAGAGTGGGGGCAGCCGGACATGGGTTTTTGTTTTTTTTTTTTTTTCGGTGAGCCCCACCGCACTGTTGCTCGTGTTGTAGAGGCGGTGTTGCCAGAGGGGGAGCAGCCGGAACTTGTCCCCCAACACGCACCACACACATACACACATATACACACACCCTAAAATATTTGTTTTTTTTTAGGGGAATTGTCTTTCCCCTGTTTTTTGAAAACCGTAGAATATTGTTGTCATGGCAACGCCGGCGCTGGTGGTATGGCGACGCGTGCGTCGAAGAAGAAGAGTATTAAAAATGTACTGTATCCCTACTATTAGTCCCAGTACTTCGACTACGGTAACTTCTACTTATTCCAGTGCTGTAGCAGGTAGTCCAGTGGTACTTTTACTCCCTCTTCGCTGGGGGTCTCCTGTTGAGACCCCGACTGGCACTTCGCTCGGAAGCGCCAAGCATAGCGAAGCAACTATGGGCTTCTGTTGGGTCGCAGAGACCGAAACCTTCTCCTCTCCGGCTTCCCCTCGTAAGGATATGCCGGGAGGCTTTCCTCATGGTAAGTCGAGACCCAAGGGACGGGTCAGACGGGTCATCCCCCGTGTCGGGAGTGGTGAATCCTTCCCGGACATCACGTCCGTCCTGATGTTTCGGGAGCGGCAGCGTAGTGAAGAGGCTGCTCAGCGTAGGGAAGAGGCCGCTAGGCAGGAAACCAGCGTAGGGAAGAGGCCGCTAGGCGGGAACTCAGCGTAGGGAAGAGGCTGCTGGGCCCGGAAAACCCTGGTGGAAGAGTTGGATAGGATGGAGGCTCTGCGCAGAGAGGACTGACAGACAGGAGATTATGCATAGGGAGGAGGCTATTCTGCGTCGAGAGGAGGCTGCTCAGCGTGGGAAGAGGTGCTCAGCGCAGGGAAGAGGCTGCCAGACAGGAGGATCGGCGTAGGGAAGAGGCTGCAGGCAGGAAGCCCCCGTAGGAAGAACTAGACAGGATGGAGGCTCTGCGTAGGGAGGAGATGGAACAACTTCTTTCGCGGTCTCCCGCATCTGTAAGTCAGGGGGTTAATCCCCAGCAGGTGATAGAGTTAGGGGCCCCAAAGTTAAAGCTTCCAGATTTTCAGACCTAGTGAGGACATTGATATGTTCCTGGAATTATTTTGACAAGGTTGCTAGTTCATATCAATTTGTCTGGGGAACAGAAGGCTATGCACCTTTTTTTTCTGGGTTATTGGTGCTGCAAGGGAGTGTGTGCTCACTCAAACGAAGGTGCGTCTTATGCAGACTTTGCAGTTGGCTCTGCGTAAGCGTTTCCACCTTACCCCAAGACGTACAGGAGGAAGTTCGGGTTTCCATGAAGAAGAATAACGACGAGCCCTTCGTGCGTTGGTGATAGGCTGCGCCAAAACGCTAGGGTATGGCGTCAGTTGGCTAAGTTGGAGCTGGGGGATCTGAAACCTCATTGAACACTCACCAACACTGGTCCCAGAGTTGAGGATCCCGGGTAGGGGAGACCAGCACCTCAGGATTCGCGGCTGCGATTCACACCGCTGAGGTGTTTTCTGAAGCTCGCGGGGTTATGGGCATCGCCCAGATACGGAGAGGAAGCCCCCCACAGGATTAGTGGCGGTAAGGCGCCGACAATGGGTGCGGGTGAACAAGGCAGCAGTTTATCGGGGGATTTCAGCGCCCCGACTGTGTTTTCTTTGTGGTCGTCCCCGGCCATATTAGGAAAGATTGTCCTAAAGCCTGGTAGTCGTGGGCTGGTCCTTTCCCACGCCCTCGTGCCTCGGCTAACGTGGGTTCCATCCCAGCTTTTGGTGGATCAGAGTGCCCAGTGTTTCTCTTGTTGTTGGTTCCTCCTTGGGCGACACCATCAGGGATTCGGGAGCATCAACACTCTTTGTGGATAAGGATTTAGTTTCCCTAAGGCCCGGCGGGGCGCCAGTTACGAGGGTGCGGTTGGAGGCTGGCTTTACCTCCACCCGTCCTTCAGTACTCGTTTCTATCTCCCCCCCCTACTTCTGTGGCGAAGTATGGGCTACGCGGTGGAGCGACCTCTGTATTCCCCTTTTCATAGGGAATACTATCACCTTCGCAGACGGACGCAGGGCAGTCCGTGTCTACAGATTTGGGCCCCTACAGGCGTGTGTGGGAGTACCACCGCGCCCAAGCTAAGAAGCAGGAACAGGAATTGCGTCCCGTTCTTTAGCCGATCTCGACGAGGTTCTGGCAGGGCCGATCCCGCTAGCATTATCCGTCTTCAGGCCAGGGACTTGGATGTCCAACGCCCACGACAACTTGTGGATCGTCCGCTCTGTCGGCCCTACCGCCAAGGTGAGCTTCAAGCTCCACAAGGGGATCCTCTTTAGGGTTTTCACTCGGGCAGATCGTGTGGCCAAGCAGCTTGTTGTTCCCCAAAGCTTGAGAGAGTCTGTTCTCCGGCAGGCCACGAATTCCCCATGGCAGGGCATATGGGCTCCAAGCGGACTCTCGAGCGAGTAAGGGCAAGACTTCTTTGGCCGGATGAACTCACAGGTTAGGCAGTACTGCCGCAGTTGCGATGTCTGCCAACGGACAACGCCTAAGGGTCGCTTGACGCGTGTTCCCCTAGGGTCAGTCCACGGGTTTGGGAGCCATTCAGCAAGGTTGGGCTCGACCTGGTGGGACCCATTACCTCCATCCGATCGCGGTCACCCCAACATCGGGAAGTGGTAGAATCTGCGAGTCGAAAACCCCCGAGGCTGTCCGCTTAGGACTATCGATCCCCTACTGTTGCTGAATCTCTCAGGCAGATTTGGACGCGCACTGGCGTGCCCAAGAAGAAGTACGGGCCCGGGAAATTTGTACTGGAGAGCGATCATCATCCTCTCCAGTGCTTGGACGGATCGGCCAGTCAGTCGTCGACTCATGATTAGGCAGTGGAGGCTGCAGAGTCATTCTTCACTTTCCGTCATATCAAGGGTTCCTGTAATACGGATGTGACTATTTAGCCGAGCTCCGTAGTTGCACATTGGAAAATCAGTCAAGGGACACCCCCCTCAACCAGGGTTATATCCCCTTTTGGTTTTGTATCAGGTGGGAGTTTACAGTTTTTTCACTTCAGTGATGTTAACGGTAGTGAATCACCAATGGTTCGGATTGTTACTTTCATGGTGGGAAGGTTCGCTTAGTTGTTTGATAAATGTAGTATTATGTATTTCTCGGTGTGATTTTTATCGTGGATGTTTGTATTGGATTCCTCGTACTCTGTCGAGCACAGAGAGTTGGGTTTTGGTCCCATTGTTGTGAATTTGCACATGCGTCAAGGTTCAAAGGAGCACTGTATCTCAGAGAAACAATGCTTTTAGAAGGGGGGGTTTTTCACGAGTTTGTCACGAGGCCCACGACGTTCGGCCCACCTAGGGTGGCGGAATTACTTATTTATTTATTGTCGTTGCTGTTGTCGTGTATCCCTCCTTAGTGTGGTTGTGGTGCGGTTGCACCTTGGTGTAGTTCCCGCTCAACTTCGGTTTGCTTTCTCTCTCTCTCTCTCTAATTCCACCGCCCGTGTATTTATCCCGCAAGTTTACGGGGGGCCGGTACCCTTTTTCTCGAACTTTTTGTCTATCGGCCCCTCGCCTGTCTTTTTACCTGTCGCACGTGCTTCATTTCTTTTAGTTTGAAGTATGCTCACTCTGTGACCCTAGGGTGGCATGGGTTTGGCCGCCATTGCTGAGGGAGTTAGCTCTTCACTCGAGCGGAAGATGTCCTGGGAGCGCCTGCTCCAGTCTTGGTTCTTCACCGTATCATCGAAAGTACAGTCAGTACTTTCAATTCCTGCAGTCGGCCTGTAGGAGAGGGACTCACCCTTTTTTCTTTCTCCGCACCTTGCCTCTGTCCTCTCGACTGGACAGAGGGGAGAGAGAGTCGTTTGACCCGCCTCTTTGGGTCACCCACGGGTAGCTGGTAAGCATCAGTTTCGTGTTTGTTTTTTTTGATTTGTTGTTGTTGGGCCGTTAGTCTTCTCTTTGCGCAATTTTTTTGTTTTCGAAATTGTAAGAGAAATATTGTTTGAGACCTTTCTCTGGTTAATTCAATCTTTACCTGGCCATTCTAAATTACTTCCAAAATTCTTTCTCCTGTTTATGCATTGGTGATGCGGTAGTCGGTGGGGATGGGGAGAGAACCTGGTGATTCAGGGTTGGAACTTGCTTGGTCTCGCTCGTCCCCCTGTCACGTTCGCCGGACTCTTATCCTTCGGCCACGTCTGTTTGTGTGTGCAAGGAGAACGAGTTTTTGTTCGCGAGCGTGCGTACGCAGATTTTTCGTTCGGATGCGTGGTTGGAGATTTGTGTTATTTTGAATGTGTTTATAAAATGTGACAATTATGCCATTGAATTATTATTTGCAAATGTGGTGGCAGTTATTTAAACGATGGTCGCTGTGTTGATTTATTTCTAAGGAAGAAAATGTTAAGCATGATGAGAGAAGGATGAAGACGATTCATATTTGTTTTATAACCTTTTTTAATGCAGTCTTTTACTGCATCATGTGAGAAGACCCCAGGAAAATCCCTGATTCGATGGGTTTACTGTGTTATGCTCAGATCTTTGCTGAGCTGGGATTGTGGGTGCATTTTAAAAGGCTTCCCCTCGCCCATTTATGCGAGTGGCTGTTAAGATTTGACAGCATGGGTCAGACTGTACTGACGGCGGGGGGTTTCCCGTACCCCTTTTTCCTTCCTCCTTCCTTCTTCCTTCCCCCCTTTCTACTCTCCTCCCAGCTACGTCCCCCCCCCCCCCTCCCGGGGGCTTCACCGGAGTCTGGACTGATGGTGCCAGTGCTAGTTGAGGCCACGCTCTGGGTGAGACCACGGACTGGATGGTGCCACTGCTGGTTGAGGCCCCACGCTCTGGCTGAGACCACGGACTGGATGGTGCCACGCGCTGGTCGAGGCCACGCTCGGGTCGGGGGCCGCGGACTGGTAGAGGAGCCCGCCGTCTTGACTGGCCGGCCTGACCCCCGTCCCGGACCCCAGTAACAGCGGGCCCCGTTTCCCCCCCCCCCCCCCCCCCCCCCCCCCCCCCCGGGGCGCGCTCTTCACTGCCTGTTTGTGAGTCGAGGGTGTCGGCTTTGAGCGACTCCTGCAAGAACCGACCCGGTTTTGGAGCACCTAGTGCGACAGGGTGCTCCCAGTAGACTTGACAGAGGCAGGGTGGGGACGCACTCCCGGGTGTTAGAAGGGATGGATGCTGGAAATGTTTTCTTTATAAATTTTGTATATGTCATATGTGCTGGAATCTGTAATTGTGATTGTGTACGTCGTATGGTGAAATGTTTATTTATAATCGTGCATGTTGTGGGTGGGGAGTGTTGATTGTGATTTTGCATGTTGTGTGCGTTTGGGGTGCTTGATTTTGTTGTGCATGTTGTGTGTGTCGGAATGCTTATTTTGCTGGTGTGATAATTTGGGGGGTTGTATCGTAATCTTTATTGTGTGGTCTCTTGCGGGGCGTGTGAGGTCGTCATTCCCTTCACTCCCACCTAGACCGATCCCGTCCGGTCGTGACAACCATTTCCTGCATTACCATTCTCTTTCATTACCATTCTCCTGCATTGCCGTACTCTTTCATTACCATTCTCTTGCATTACATTCTCCCGCATTACCATTTTTTTTTCATTACTATCTCCTTCATTGCCATTCTCTTTTATGACCATTCGCCTGCATTACCATTCCCCTTTTTTTACCATTCTCCTGCCATTACCATTCTCTTTTATTTCCATTCTCTGCATTACCATCTCTTTTATTACTATTCCCCTGCATTGCCGTACTCTTTTCATTGCCATTCTCTTGCATTGCCCTTTCCTTCTCTTTCAATACCATTCTCTTGCATTATCATTCTCTTTCATCACCAATCTCCTGCATTATCATTCTCTTTCATCACCATTCCCTTTCATTACCATTTCTGCATTACCATTCTCTTTCATTACCATTCTCCTGCATTACCATTCTCTGCATTGCCATTTCCTGCATTTACCATTCTCTTTCTTACCAAATTTTTCTGCATTACCATTCTCTTTCATTTCCATTCTTCTGCATTACCATTCTCTTTCATTACCATTCTCTGCATGACCATTCTCTTTCATTACCATTTTTCTGCTTTACCATTTTCTTTCATAACCATCTTCTGCATTACCATTCTCTTTCATAACCATTCTCTTCATTACCATTCTCCTGCATTACCATTCTTTTCATTACCATTCTTTTGCATTACCATTCTCTTTCCCTTACCATTCTCCTGCAATTACCTTTTCTGTCCTGCTGTAGAGATTTCCATTGAGGACAGTGGTCAGTCCCGAGGATCCGTAGGATCCCCCACAGGCAAATGACATTGTCTAGGATACCTTCACAATATGAAGAAATGTTGACTGTGTACCTTCAACTTCTGTCGATAGCAACGGCGTCCATCCCTTGACTATTCTGATGGATTTATAATGTCCCTCATCCCACTTTAAAAACACACACACACACACACACACACAACACCACACACCACACACAAAACACAACACACACACTACACACGCACGCACGCACGCTCCACGCACGCACACACGCGCGCAGCACGCACAAAACCCCACACACACACCACACACCACACACACACACACACACCACACACACACACACACCACACACACACACCCCACGCACGCACCACGCATGCACACACACATACAAAGGCGCGCACGCACGCACGCACGCACCCTCCCTACATTCCCTTACCCTCTCGAGCCAGATTAATTTCCCGATTTGAAAACTGAGAATCTCCTCAAATCTCTTTCTCTCTTCTCTCTCTCCCCTCTCTTCTCTCTCTCTCCCCTTCTCTCTCTCTCCTCCTCTCCCCCTCTCTCTCTCTTTTCTCTCTCTCTCTCTCAGAGAGTCTGAAGCTACATGAAACCGTCCCATTAGTGAAGAAGAAGTAATTTTTAGCTATTAAAAAAACTGAAAAACCGTAAAGCAGCAGGCCCCGATGGCATTATTGGTGAACTGTTCAAATACCAAGTTGTGCAATTTTGTGTGAAATTGTTTAACAAATTGGGTTTGAAAAATGGTACGTTTCCAAATAAGGACAGAATCAAAAATTTTTCCCATTTTTAAAAAGGGTGATGCTAATAATCCAAATAATTATAGGAGCATCTCCCCAAGCAATAAAGTAGTAAACTGTACGGAATGATGTAAATAATGGCTGCAAGAATGGATAGAGGGAAAAAAAAAATCACTGGTGAAACACCAAGCTGGTTTCAAAAAAGGTTATTCGACTGTTGATCAATGTTTACTTTATGGCTATCGTTCAGAAACAGTTTTCCTATAATGAAAATTTTTACGTTGCTTTTTTAGACTTTGAAAAGCGTTTGATTCCATAATAGAAAAACTTTTTGGGCCCGTCATGATTAAAAACGGTATTTGGGGTAAAAACCTTTTCAAAAGTTTTTCAAAAGGGGAGCATTTTTTAATGAATGGGTTGGCAGGGTTGAGCTTACTGGATTATGTTCATTGAATGTAACATGGGGTGGGGTCACTGCTGTTTGGTCGGGTCGGCTTTGAGCGACTCCCCGCAAGAACCGACCCGGTTCGGAGCACCTAGTGCGACAGGGTGCTCCCAGTAGACTTGACAGAGGCAGGGGTGTGGACGCACTCCAGGGTGTTAGAAGGGATGGATGCTGGAAATGTTTCTTTATAATTGTGTTATGTCATATGTGCTGGAATGCTGTAATTGTGATTGTGTACGTCGTATGGTGAAATGTTTATTTATAATCGTGCATGTTGTGGGTGTGGGAGTGCTTGATTGTGATTGTGCATGTTGTGTGCGTTGGAGTGCTTGATTGTGTTTGTGCATGTTGTGTGTGTCGGAATGCTTATTTTGCTGGTGTGAATAAATGGGGTGTTGTATCGTAATCTTTATTGTGTGGTCTCTTGCGGGGCGTGTGAGGTCAGTCATTCCCTTCACTCCCACCTAGACCGATCCTGTCGGTCGTGACAACCATTCTCCTGCATTACCATTCTCTTTCATTACCATTCTCCTGCATTGCCGTACTCTTTCATTACCATTCTCTTGCATTACCATTCTCCTGCATTACCATTCTTTTTCATTACTATTCTCCTTCATTGCCATTCTCTTTTATGACCATTCGCCTGCATTACCATTCTCTTTTATTACCATTCTCCTGCATTACCATTCTCTTTCATTTCCATTCTCCTGCATTACCATTCTCTTTTATTACTATTCCCCTGCATTGCCGTACTCTTTCATTGCCATTCTCTTGCATTGCCATTCTCATTCTCTTTCAATACCATTCTCTTGCATTATCATTCTCTTTCATCACCAATCTCCTGCATTATCATTCTCTTTCATCACCATTCCCTTTCATTACCATTCTCCTGCATTACCATTCTCTTTCATTACCAATTCTCCTGCATTACCATTCTCCTGCATTGCCATTTTCCTGCATTACCATTCTCTTTCATTACCATTCTTCTGCATTACATTCTCTTTCATTTCCATTCTTCTGCATTACCATTCTCTTTCATTACCATTCTCCTGCATGACCATTCTCTTTCATTACCATTCTTCTGCTTTACCATTCTCTTTCATAACCATTCTTCTGCATTACCATTCTCTTTCATAACCATTCTTTCATTACCATTCTCCTGCATTACCATTCTCTTTCATTACCATTCTTCTGCATTACCATTCTCTTTCATTACCATTCTCCTGCATTACCTTTTCTGTCCTGCTGTAGAGATTTCCATTGAGGACAGTGGTCAGTCAGAGGATCCGTAGGATCCCCACAGGCACATGACATTGTCTAGGATACCTTCACAATATGAAGAAATGTTGACTGCTGTACCTTCAACTTCTGATCGATAGCAACGGTCGTCCATCCCTTGACTATTCTGATGGATTTATAATGTCCCTCACTCCCCACCTTTAACACACACACACACACACACACACACAACACACACACACCACACACACACACACACACACACACACACATACACACGCACGCACGCACGCTCCCACGCACGCACACACGCGCGCACGCACGCACACACACACACACACACACACACACACACACACACACACACACACACACACACACACACACACACACACACACACACACACACACACGCACGCACTCACGCATGCACACAACACATACAAAGGCGCGCACGCACGCACGCACGCACCGTCCCCTACATTCCCTTACCCCTCTCGAGCCCAGATTAATCCAGATTTGAAAACTGAGATTCTCCTCAATCTCTCTCTCTCTCTCTCTCTCTCTCTCTCTCTCTCTCTCTCTCTCACTCTCTCTCTCTCTCTCTCTCCTCTCTCTCTCTCTCTCTCTCTCTCTCTCTCTCTCAGATGAGTCTGATAGCTACATGAACCGTCCCATTAGTGAAGAAGAAGTATTATTAGCTATTAAAAAACTGAAAAACCGTAAAGCAGCAGGCCCCGATGGCATTATTGGTGAACTGTTCAAATACTCAAGTTGTGCAATTTTGTGTGAAATTGTTTAACAAATTGTTTGATAATGGTACGTTTCCAAATAACTGGACAGAATCAAAAATTTTGCCCATTTTTAAAAAGGGTGATGCTAATAATCCAAATAATTATAGGAGCATCTCCCTAAGCAATATAAGTAGTAAACTGTACGGAATGATAGTAAATAATAGGCTGCAAGAATGGATAGAGGGAAAAAACATCACTGGTGATCACCAAGCTGGTTTCAAAAAAGGTTATTCGACTGTTGATCACATGTTTACTTTAATGGCTATCGTTCAGAAACAGTTTTCCTATAATCGAAAATTGTACGTTGCTTTTATAGACTTTGAAAAAGCGTTTGATTCCATAAATAGAAATCTTTTTTGGCCAGTCATGATTAAAAACGGTATTAGGGGTAAACTCTACAGATGTATCAGGAGCATGTATGATGTAGTTAGAGCTAGAGTTCGTTGTGGCGCTAAACTGACAGATTTTATTAACTGTACAGCTGGGGTTAGGCAGGGTGATGCTTGCAGTCCTGTTCTATTTTCGCTCTTTATTAATGAATTAGCCATTGAAGTGATCAACAATGGAAGACATGGGGCTTTGCTGACACTGGATGCTTTTGAATTGTTTTATACTTTTATTAGCAGATGATGTGGTTTTGATATCGGAGACTGTTATTGGTTTACAGACTCAACTGAATAGTTTACAACGCGCAGCTGCTTCTCTCCAACTAAGGGTTAATTTGTCCAAAAGTAACATCGTTGTATTTCGTAAGGGTGGTTATCTAAGTGCACGAGAAAGATGGTTCTATGATGATGACGCAATGCCTGTTGTGAATGCTTATAAGTATTTGGGTATATTTTTCTCTACACGTCTAAGTTTTGTTGGTGCGTGCAAGGATCTTGCTAGCAGAGCCAAAAATGCTTACTCTGTATTATGAAGAAATTACAGGTTCAACCAATTGTACACTATGGGTCTGAATTATGGGGGTTAGATGGCGCTGCTGTATACTGTGAGTCTGTGCACCTGTTCGCATTAAAAAGGTTCTTGGGTGTGGACAGGCGCACGCCGAACGACTTGATTTATGGTGATACGAATAGATTCCCCATGTACATAGTCTCAGCAGTAAAATGCATTCGTTATTGGCTGAATTTACTTCATATGGAGGACCACAGATTACCACGCAAAGCTTATAACATGTTATATGGTCTTGATGCTAGAGGAAAAAACAACTGGGTTAGTAAAGTTCGTACTTGTCTTTTTGAATATGGTTTTGGTTTCGTGTGGTTAAGTCAAGGTGTTGGAAATGTTAAGCAGTTTTTACATTGTTTTCGTCAACGATTGATTGACTGCACTTGGCAAAAATGGTCAGACCATGTGCAGCATAGTGAGAGGTTTGATTTCTATAGAAATGTTTGCAGCTTTCATGATCTGAAACCTTATCTAACTTTAGAAATGGACAGGCACTTGAAATATATCATGACCAAATTTAGGTTTGGAATATCAGAATTGGCAGTTCACAAGTTTAGATACAAAACCGTTGTTGATGACAATGTCTTGTTGTGTCCGCTTTGTAAAGAGTCTCCAGAAAATGAAATCCATTTTGTTCTTTGCTGTCCAGCCTAAAGAACATTAGAACCGAATGTATTCAGCCAAAATTTTACAGACAGCCTTCTCTATTTAAATTGACTATACTTATGTCGTCAACCTCACCAGAAGTTGTTCGAAATTTCTCATTGTTTTTGTATAAGACATTTAGATTTAGAGAAACAGTTACTTCTTGATGTTCTAAAATGATTTATGTTTGGAATGTTTGACAATCATGAGCACTTATCTCAGTTCATATATTATGCTCACTCACCCCTTCATAAAGGGCTAAGGCCTGTATGAATAAATCATCCGAATCTCTCTCTCTCTCTCTCTCTCTCTCTCTCTCTCTCTCCTCTCTCTCTCTCTCTCTCTCTCTCTCTCTCTCCTCTCTCCTTCCTTTGTATTTTCCCCAAAGACACAAACTAAATCTCCAGTTTCAAAACCAAATACATGAAACAAAACAACAAACAACAAAAAGAAAATGACAGATTTTCCGATCGTTTATTTTGCAAGATCACAAATATCATCTTTTTGAACGAGCAGCTTAGTTTCTCTTCGTAAAATGAGACGCCAAACACGATGATTAATTTCCTTGTTCTCTATTACTTTATCTTCAGGAATGAGCTTTTTTTTTTTAATCCTTTGTCTTATAAGTTGCAAGTAGACACTAGTTCGTACACACCTACGTGTATGCGTGATAAAACAGTTATGTCGTGATGTGTGTGTGTGTGTGTGTGTGTGTGTGTGTGTGTGTGTGTGTGTGTGCGTGCGTGCCGTGCGTGCGTGCGTGCGTGCGTGCGTGCGTGCGTGCGTGCGTGCGTGCGTGCGTGCGTGCGTGCGTGCGTGCGTGCGTGCGTGCGTGCGTGCGTGCGTGCGTGCGTGCGTGCGTGCGTGCGTGCGTGCGTGCGTGCGTGCGTGCGTGCGTGCGTGCGTGCGTGCGTGCGTGCGTGCGTGCGTGCGTGCGTGCGTGCGTGCGTGCGTGCGTGCGTGCGTGCGTGCGTGGTGTGTGTGTGTTCGTGTTCGTGTGTGTGTGTGTGTGTGTGTGTGTGTGTGTGTGTGTGTGTGTGTGTGTGTGTTTTCATTTGTATTGCCTGCACGCAGAGTAAAGATTGACCACTTTTGTCTGTTTGAGTATGTCTATGTGCGTGCTAGCGTATGTGCATGTGTTCATGGTGTGTTTGTGGGGAGGTAAGGGGGGGGGGGGTAGGTCAGTGTGTGTGTGAGTTTGCTTGCTTGTTTGTTTGTTTGTTTGTTTGTTTGTTTGTTTGGTAAATGTGTTTATGTGCGTGTCTGTTTCTGACTGTGTTTCTGTGTGTTTATATGACTGTGTGACAAACAGAAACCAGACAAGGGAGGGAGGGGGGGGGTTAAGCGCATAATGAACATTGCATTTTGACAAACTGAACAAATTAAGGACAATAAGATATTTTCAATAGAAAACTGAACATATACGCGTGCGCTCGCGCTCGTACGCATGTACGCCCGCCCGCCCACCCGCACGCACGCACACACGCACGCACGCAGGCACTCACAACACACACACACACACACACACACACACACACACACACACACACACACACACACACACACACACACACACACACACACACACACACACACTCACACACACACACACACACCACCACCACCACCACCACCACCACTACCACTTTCTCTTTCTCTCTCTCCCTATGCCTTTCTCAGTCTCTGTCTCTGTCTCTGTCTGTTTGTCTCTCTCTCTCTCTCTCTCTCTCTTCTCACTCTCTCTCTCTCTCTCTCTCTCTCTCTCTCTCTCTCTCTCTCTTTCGGGGGCCGGAATAGCTCAGTTGGTAGAGAGCCGGACTCGTGATCCTGAGGTTGCAGGTTCGAATTTCGGTACAGGGGGATTTTTCCCTCGGAGTTAACATTGGTTCTGACTCCATTCCCCATACAGTCCTTCGAATGAGACTATAAACCGAGGTTCCGTGTGTGAACGCACGCACAACATCTTGCACACACGCAAAATCCCATCACCAACTTTCGGAAGAGAAGGCCAGTCTGGCCGTTGGTATGGATAACACGTTACACATAGCATGCACCCTGTGTGTGAAATGGAAAGAGTGACGGAAATAAGGAAATTGAGTGCACGATATTGACTGGATAACACGGGAAACGACTGAATGATGCGCCGACAGGCAGCTCTTCAGTCGGCACTATCCAGGTAGACAGCCCGTTGTGTAAACGAGTGTTTATTATATTATGTGTAAAGCGCTTAGAGCCATAATCTTTAGAGAATAGCGCTATAAAAATCAACATTCTTCTTCTTCTTCTCTCTCTCTCTCTCTCTCTCTCTCTCTCTCCTCTCTCTCTCTCTCTCTCTCTCTCTCTCTCTCCTCTCTCTCTCTCTCTCTCTCTCTCTCTCTCTCTCCCTATCATTTAAAAAGACAGTAAGCAAAACTTCTAACCTTTGTTTCGCCTTCATCGATTACAGAAAGCTTTTCTTTTTTTCTGAAATCTAAGGCAGTTCTGGGAGTGTACAACGCAGTCATAGTATATGTGAGATAAAAGAAAAACACAGTCAATTTTGTGACTCCTAATTTGTCAAAGCGGTGTAAAACAAGGGTACACACTCAGTCCAATTATTTTCAGCCTCTTTTGTCAACGAACGTGTCACGGGGTTAATGAGAGAAGGAACTCGCGGAATTCAGAAGACAGCGGATGTTATTGCTTTTTGGAACTATCTGCCAGAAGCTGTCAGATTATGCAGCTTCTTAAAGGTAATTTACAAATTTACGTAAGACAAACGTCACCGTGTTTCATGTAGGCGATCACCTTGGAATTAGGGAACGAAGAACACACTGAAAAGAAGAAATGATAACAACCAACACATACAAATCTTCTAATTTGACATTTACTATACAATTAAGAAGGGGATAGCACTTTACTAGAGATGAGTAAAACTGGCATGAAGGGTGTCAAAATAGTCTTAATCGAAAATTACATACACTACATCCATTTCCATTCTGGAAACCTTTTACAGTTGATTTCAAAAAGAAAGAAGAAATTGAAGCCAGCTGCCCTTTGTTGTTTTGCATTTCACTCACGCCTTTGATTTTCTGCGTATAAGTGGCTGCGCTCGTTCTTCGTTTTCCATTGTTCTAGATGTTGTTTGTTGTAGCCTGAAGAAGACCCAAGAGGTCCAAATGCATCGTGTGTTGTCCTGTCATCTGTTGGTCTGCATCGCCTTGCGGAACTAACATCCTTTCTTGTTTGAAAATTTGCTTTAATTTCCGCCTTCAGTCACCTCTATAGATGAATTGAGCCTATCTCGCCATTGAAATAAGGGTAGGGGTGATATTTGTAGGTGTGTGGATAGTAGAAGCTATAATGCTAATAGAAAACGTGCACGCACCAGCCGCCGTGGCGAAGTGGTTAGCGTCGCGGACTCCCGGCTGGGAGGTCGTGGGTTCGAATCCCATCAGAGTCATGTGGGTTTTTCTGCCCCGACCGGCTCCTACCCAGAGTTGAGTTTGCTGCGGACTCGGTTGGGAAGACTGGGACCACACAGTCGAGTTTCATCCACTTAATGGATGAGTTTCTGAGAGTGTTGCTCAAATTTCCTGACCAACACTGCAGGTGCCTGTATCTCTCGGGCCTGGTTGACGCCGGGATATATTATGAAAGGAAGCGTAGAGTACAGCCCTGTCATGTAGTCTCAGACCGAAATGGAAATCCG
>CM031620.1:39617736-39622736 GCA_018398815.1 Conus ventricosus
TTATGTCTTAGATTGAAGAAATAGGGGGAGAGATAAGCATTCATATCTGCAGTGGTAGATGATTCTGCCTAACTAACAGTATGTGCTTGAGTGGGTGAATGGGGAAAAATAAAATAAATGCTTCTCAAAATGTGCCTTCAGCAAGCTTATAGTCTCCAAGGGGAGACATCCTCCAATAGGGAGGGAAACTCACTAACATATAACTCCTGGTCATATACCGATATTTCGAAACCTGGTTGTTTCTCCTCAGTGACCGCGGAAAATGGTAATTTGACTCCTCTGCCTTTTCAGTTTTAAGAAGAATGCAATCCCAGAAAAGGCTGGTGTGCAATACCGTAGTCATCATCATCATCATTCTCTTGCCCATGATGGGCGTAGAGAGAGATGAGAGACACTCTCGAAGCCAGGCACCGCCATCCGGCCCTGTCCTCTGCCTGTCGCATCGGCGTAGGGCCATCCATCCTGGTCCATTCTATGATGTTGTCCATCCAGCATTTGGCTTGTTCGTCCCCTTCGTCTGCCGCCTTCCAGCGTACCCTGGATGACTGTTTTGGGCAGTGAATTGTGGCGTATGACATGCCCGAACCACGACAGCTTCCTCTTCTTGACTGTTGCCAAGAGGGTTCTTGGGGGCCTGCAAGTGATGTATTTGGCTCCTCACAAGGTCGTTTGTCTTCCGGTCTTGCCAAGAGATCCCGAGCAAGCGCCTGAAGCATTTAGTTTCAAACGTCTGGATTCTCTTGGTGGTCTCTGCTGTCATGGTCCAGCTTTCGCAGCCATACAGCAGATGGACAGCACCAGGGACTTGTACAGCTTCATCTTTGTTGGAAAGCTGATCTCCCTGCTCTTCCAGATCTTGTTTAGCTTTGCCATTGCTGCTGTTGCGATCGCTAGTCTGGTCTTGATTTCTGTTGTAGAGCGACCGTCTTTGGTGAGAGTGGCGCCAAGGTATTTGAAAGCGCCCACTTCTTCAAGCTGTTGTCCGTTCATGTAGATTTCAGCATGGGTGTTGGTTGTGCTGTTGACCAGGACTTTGCTTTTTTCTGTGCTCACTTCCATTCCATATGCACCTGCCCTTTCTTCCAGTCTCTTTGTCAGGTCTTGTAGTTCTTCGTTGCTGCCTCCCATCAGGTCGATGTCATCTGCGAACCTCAGATTATTGATGGTTCTTCCTCCGATGGAGACAGTGGAGTGGAAGTCATGGAGGGTTTCACGCATGATGTTTTCCAGGAAAAGATTGAACAGTACGGGAGATAGCAGGCAGCCTTGACGGACTCCAACTGTGGTCTTGAAGTAGTCCCCTATCTGGTTGTTGAGGACTGCGCTGCTGGCGGTGTTATACAGCGCCTGGATGGTTTGGACGAGACCTCCTCTATGCCAAACTTTCTGAGCACCTGCCACAGACCCTTGTGCCACACCCTGTCAAACGCTTTCCTAAAGTCAATGAAGTTGTGGAACAGGTCTCTCTGATGTTGCAGATGTTTCTCCATCAGTATCCGCAGGTGAAGATCTGTTCTACTGTGCTTCTGCCTGCCATGAATCCAGCTTGTTCTTCCGCCAGGTGTTCTTCCACCTCTTTCTTCAATCTATTCAAGATGACTCTGAGCATGATTTTACTGGTGTGGCTAATGAGACTTATTGTTCTGTAGTTCTGGCATTGGCGTAGATTTCCCTTTTTGGGCAGGGGGATGATGAGTGATTAAGTCCATTCTGTGGGCCACTGTTTTGTCTCCCAGATCTTCTGACAAATCGATGTTACTAGAGTGACCAATTCCTTCCCTCCATGTTTGAGCAGCTCTGCTGGAATATTGTCTGCTCCATGTGATTTCCCTGCCGGAAGGCTGCCGATGGCTTCTTCCACTTCTTCTCTCATCACTGGTAGTGGTGAGGATTCCCTTGATGGTGTTGAGTCCCCCTCAAACAGACTGTCGTCTGCTGTATAGGGTAGTTGTAAAGTTCTTGGCAGTACTGTGTCCATCTGTTCAAAACAGCGGAGCTTTCTGTCAGCAGCTCGCCTGAGGTATCCTCGATGACTGACGATCTGTTTTGCTGCGTCTTGGTGAGGTTTTTCAGTGTGGTGAAGGCATGTTTGCTGTTTCCCTTTTCCATACCTTTCTCGATGTTCTCGCACTGATTATTGATCCATTGTTCTTTGGCTTCAATCATTTCCTACTTTACAAGGTTGTTGGTTTTTCGATACTGTGCGGCTTGTTCAGGCTGGAATTTTTCGTATTCTTCAGTGATCTTCTTTTGTCGCAGAGTCAGGGTCAGGTCAGACAAATGGTCTGCTACTGGTAAAGCTGTAGCCCAGTACTACCTGTCACAGTAGGAGACTTGGAGAGGGGATTGGCGCCACCAAGGATTAACCTAAGCCCACAGAAAAGTCATGAGAGATACAACTATAGCCAGCAACATACCGGATCGGTCGGGGCCCGGGTTACCAACGACCGCGCTTCCACTGACAAGTCGTACAGTTTGTCCATCAAGCCAAAACCGCTTTTTATTCTTCCAAAGTTGCAGCAGCATCCTCGTGTAAAGAACTGTTTAGAACTGTCACTAGCATGTTGGGTAATGCTGCAAGTGTTGTAATGCCGTCCACTCATGAGCCGTCACAGCTTCCTGGTTTGTTTTCTCAGTTTTTCGCCCACAAAATTCAAACAATTCGAAACGCTTTCTCCCCATCCTCAGATACTTCAGATCAGTCTGTTGTTTTTAACGGTACCACACTCTGTGAGTTCTTGCCAGTGTCCGAGCAGACTGTTCGTAAAATCATCACACAGTCTGCGAAAACATCCTGTGACCTTGACCCCATTCCCACCCCACTCCTCTTTGAACACCTTGACTCTCTCCTTCCTACCATCACCAAAATTCTTAACGAGTCTCTGTCTTCTGGCACAGTTCCCACTGACTTTAAGACCGCCCTTGTTAAACCTCTACTCAAGAAAAGCAGTCTTGATCCCAACGTTCTTAAAAATTAATGACCCATCTCAAATCTTCCTTTCCTATCCAAAATTCTTGAGAAAGTCATTCTTCAACAGCTCTCTGACCATCTGGCCTCAAACAACCTCCTCACACCACATCAGTCAGCCTATCGCCCTGGGCACAGCACGGAGACCACCATCCTTCGCATTCTCAATGATATTCTAAATTCCTCAGACGAAACAAAAATTTCTGTCCTTCTTTGCTAGATCTTTCGGCAGCCTTTGACACCATAGACCATGAAATCCTTCTCTCTCGTTTGAAATACACATGTGGCATCAGGGAAACAGCTTTAAATTGGTTTCGTTCTTATCTTCTAGACAGGAAACAGTTTATTCAAGTGGGTGATCACCGCTCTGATGAATCTAACCTCCAGTTTGGCGTGCCTCAGGGATCCGTGCTGGGACCTGTCCTCTTATTTTGTACACCACTCCATTGTCTAATGTCATCCACGGCCATTCCGTTTCACACGAAATGTTTGCGGATGATACTCAGCTGCTCCATTCCTCTGTCATCAATGACTACTCACCCCTTGTTTCTACTCTTCAATCTTGTACTTCTGATATCGAGACCTGGATGTCAGCAAATAAGCTTAAATTAAACTGTGAGAAGACTGAAGCCATCCGTTTTTCAAAGCGGTCACATCATGGCCCTGATCCGATCCCTTCTTCTTTGACATTAGGTTCCAGCACTATTGAATTTTCAAACACTGTTCGTGACCTTGGTGTTCTCCTTGATAGTGACCTCTCAATGAAACAGCATGTCACAAAAACTTGTCAGTTAGCTTACATGGAACTTAAACGAATTGCTGCTATTCGACCCTATCTCACTGAAGACGCCACAAAAACTCTCGTTTCATCATACATCCTTTCAAGGCTAGATTACTGCAACTGTGTTCTCCTTGGCTGTCCCTCAACTGTCATCCAACCCCTCCAACGTGTACAGAACTCTGCAGCCCGTCTCATTTGCAAATCTCCTAGGACCCAACCCTGCAGCCCTCTCCTGAAAAAGTTGCACTGGCTCCCCGTTGAAGAAAGAATTAAATACAAATGTTGTTGTCTCTGCTTCAAGATTTTCACTGGCGATGCCCCTGCCTATCTTTCCGATCTCCTTCAAGTATATGTCCCATCACGAACGCTCCGCTCCTCCACCGACACCAGGACCTTCCGCTTTCCCAGTTACCGTCCCCATCGTAAACAGCATGGCGAACGAGCTTTCTCATACGCAGCTCCCAAACTCTGGAATAAACTCCCCTATGACTTAAGACATTCTCAAACCTTTTCTTCCTTCAAAACCTCCCTGAAAACCCACCTTTTCAAACAATACTAAGAAGACAGTCATTACCAGATAGTTGATTGACTCTTGTTGCTTCTGTGGATCGCTTAGTAGTTTGTGCTTGTTGCGGCTGTTGTGTATTGTGTGTCTGTGCGTGAGAGTGTGTGTGCGCGTGGGAGATAATGGGAGAGAGCCTTTGTTTTTCATTTCTGAGCCGTTTTTCAATGCTTTTTCTTTACATTTAGCAATTGTATTTTTTCTGCCTTTGTAAAGCGCCTTGTGCCGTGGAAGGCGCTATATAAATCCCCATTATTATTATTATTATTAAGCACTAGGGTGGAAGTGAAAAGTCAGCTACTGGGGCAAAGACATCATACAAGCTGCCAACTGAGAAAATTACCATTGGAACCTGGAATGTTCGTACACTCCATCAGTGCGGCAAAGTAAAAGAACTAGAGCACGAGCTGAGACGTTACCAATGGGACATTGTGGGTATGTCGGAAGTAAGATGGACAGGCTTTGGAGAAGCAATCACAGAGGAAGGACACAAGATGTGGTACAGTGGCGAAGAGTCCCTACATGAAAAAGGCGTAGCTTTCATCGTACGCAAAGAAATCACTGGATGCATCTTGAGCTGCACACCTGTTAACGGCAGAATCATCAGCATTCGTGTGTCAGCCAAACCAAAGAACATCAACATCATACAGGTGTATGCTCCAACTACCAGCCACGAAGATCAGGCGGTG
>CM031620.1:39632736-39637736 GCA_018398815.1 Conus ventricosus
GCATCGAATTGGAAAGTTAAATTTAATGAATCTAAAACTGAACTCATGACTATTTCTAACCGAATTGTGCCAGAAACACTTCCGCTTAAATTTGGAGATATAATCCTACAGGAAACAGTCACCAACAAACATCTTGGAGTCATCATTCAAACCAGCTGTAAATGGGATCACCATATTAGGTCGGTTATATCTAAATGTCGCATTCTTGTTGCTTGTCTCCGTTCGTTTAAGTATCGTCTTAGTCGTAAATCTCTTGAAACG
Source organism: Conus ventricosus (assembly GCA_018398815.1). Classification (NCBI taxonomy): domain Eukaryota; kingdom Metazoa; phylum Mollusca; class Gastropoda; order Neogastropoda; family Conidae; genus Conus; species Conus ventricosus. The sequence goes on from CM031620.1 coordinate 39,632,998, forward strand.
ATGTACAAATCATTCATAATGCCTCACTTTGATTTCTCAGACATTGTCTGGGACAATTGCACAGACAAGTTAGCTCAGGACCTAGAAAACCTTCATCTGGATGCTCTTAGAACAATCGTAGGAACAGTTCGCGGTACGAGCCACCAGAAGCTTTACACCGAGTCAGGATTTACATCGTTGAAAGAACGACGTCGTCGTCATAAAATTATCCTGTTCTACAAAATCGTTAACGGCATTGCTCCTCCTTATCTTCTAAACCGCTTACCTCAACTAGTCTCTGCTGCAAACCCTTACCACCGTCGGAATCCCTTGGAGAGACATATGCCGTTTTGTAGAACAGAACTTTATAAATCTTCATTCTTTCCTTCAACAACTTCCCTCTGGAATGACTTACCAGACGATATCAAACAATCAGATTCATTAAGCCGTCTCAAACGATATCTAAATAATACAGATAACCCAGTACCTATGTATTACTATTTGCCTTACAGATCAACAGAAATAGTTCTGAGCAGACTTAGACTGGAATGAGTGATCTAAGGGATGATCTCTTTAAACGACACCTTTCAGACAATTCGTCATGCATCTGTGGATCACCAGTCGAAGACGCTTTACATTTCTGTTAGAATGTCCTTTGTACCATCAGTCTAGAGCCCAGACAGTTGATCATCTGCCAAATGATGTTAGAAACTATGTTTTCAGCTCTCTTATTTGGAAGACAAGAAAAAAGTATAAATGAAAATCAAGAAACGTTCGCGGTGGTAGGAAGATTTATTAGCATTTCTGCACGTTTTGAAAAGGATTGAACTATAATTTGTCCATTTTATCCTGCTTTTTTTTTTTACACGCATGCAAGCGCGCGCGCGCTCGCACCCTCATACACGCGCGCGCGCGTGCGCGCGCGCGCACACACACACGCTAGATGACCTGGTGTAGTGCTCTTAACACTCTCTCAGTTTGTTCAGCATGTTTTCTTTTTCTTTTTCACCACCTTGTATTTTGTCTTTGTACCCCCTCTCTTTCTCCTTTTCTCTTCTTTTCTTTTTGATTCTTTTCTTTACGTTTATGTTTATAATATTTTCATATTACACACCATGATCATGTACTTGCTATATCGCAGCCAGTCTATTTGTATATCAATAGCCATGTATTGCACGTCCATAAGCTTTAGCTTGTTGTGCTAAAATACATTATGTTTCGCTGCAAATGTAAACCATGTTTGAATAAAACTTGTTTAAACCAAAAAAAAAATTTACGAAATCGTGGGACGACAAGTCCGCAAAGGATCACGAGAGAAAGTTGATTTTCTTTAAAACTGTCGTGGTGTGCCGATAATTTTATTTTCAAACTCTGGAGCAATCCTACAGCTGTTGCAACGTAATCTGGAATATTCTTACAGCCATTGATTTTTAAAAAAAATCATGGCCTTCTATAGATAATCTTGGCTGTTTGTAGTATGATTCCGCTTCAAACCTGGGCCCAGTACCTTTCCATGCGAATGAAAATCGTACGTCTTTGTACTCATGCATATAGAATTGTTGGTACAGCTGTATACCGAGGCTTCATTTTTTTTGGAACGAAAGAAAAAAAAACAATGTTTCACGTAAACGCCACATTGCCTTTATGTACCGGGCGATTTTCTTGATTATTCTAGGACCCAACCTGGCAAAGAACTCCTCTTGGGTCGTTCCTGGCTCCGCCCTGATAAAATTCTTCAAATTGGACATAATTTTTTTAAGTAATTATTATAACTCCAGCGAACAACGTGGACAAAGAATCGCAAAAAACAAAACGCGACGCGTTTCGACCTCTTAGGTCTTCTTCAGGCAAGACACACAACACTGAGGACAGTGCAAATGAAGAACGAGCAATCACTTACCGTTGTCGAATTCGGCGTGAGCTGGGCTTTTGTCAAGGGAGCGAAACCTCTCACAAAGGGCCGCGCGTGGTGGGGAAATAAGTATCATTGTTATTAATATTTACATCGCGCCTGCCCTCGGCTAGAGACCAAGCTCTAAGCGCTTTACAATCCACACTCGTTTATACAACGGGCTGCCTACCTGGGTAGTGGCGACTAAAGAGCTACCAGCTGGCGCTTCATTCAGTCGTTTCCCATGTCATTCAGTCAATATTGTTCAATATCGTTCACTCCATTTCCTTACTTCCTTCATTCTTTCCATTTCTCACGCAGGGTGCATGCTATGTGTAACGTGTCATCCATACCAACGGCCAAACTGGCATTCTCTTCCGAAAGTTGGTGATGTGATTTTACGTGTGTGCAAGATGTTATGCGTGCGTTTATACACGGAACTTCGGTTTAGAGTCTCATTCGAAGGACTGTGTGGGAAATGGAGTCAGAATCAATGTTAACTCCACGGGAAAAATCCCCCTGCACCGAAACGGCCCAGCGGAGATTCGAACCTACAACCCCAGGATCACTAAGATTACGAATCCGGCGCTCTACCACTGAGCTATTCCGGCCCCAAATCGACCGATTAGCAGTAGCGCCCTCACCTAGTGCATATGATCGAACTGTGTCAAGGAGGTTGAAGTGGCACCTAATGGCACCTAAGGTAGTTAGTTAGGGCCCCTCCCGAGTTCGAACTTTCCCGACAGCGAAAGGGAGGAAAATCTATCCACCAGGACCTCCGAGCATCGAGTGGACGCTAAACACCCAGCCAGCTGAAGTTGCTTTGTAACCAGACCATGACGAACAGGAGTTTGGGGCTTGTTCAGTAGGTATGGCTGTGGGGCACTGTGCTGCTGTATTGTCAGGTTAGTTGAATGCGTACGGATGTCGTTGTCGTAGCTTCTATAGGATAATTACCGTGCGAAAGTGGCTCCCGGAGTCGGCGGGAATTTTCCATGTCCATTTGCGATGTGGTTGTTTGCCAAGCAGTTTGGCAGGGATGTGTGTAAATGCTGATGTGTGCAAGAATGTAGCTAAAGAGAACTTCAGTGTACAGGTGAACAAAGTGGTAGAGAAGCAACATGAACAAAGGCATGGCGCAAAGGGAGATCCTTTGTGTCCATCCCTATATAAACTGAGGGGAGGAGGAAAGAACACCACGATACAGAGAGGAGAAGAACACCTCGAGGAGAGAGAGAGAGAGAGAGAGAGAGAGAGAGAGAGAGAGAGAGAGAGAGAGAGAGAGAGAGAGAGAGAGAGAGAGAGAGAGAGAGAGAGAGAGAGAGAGAGAGAGAGAGAGAGAGAGAGAGAGAGAGAGAGAGAGAGTGAGCAGGACAGAGTAGGGTCGAGAGAAACGTGGTCTGGGCGACAGAAGTGACAGCAAGGTCTTAGGTGCAAAAGACAAGCTGAGAGAGAAAGACTGAGTTCAAAACCCAGAAGTGGGTGAAAGAGACAAAGAAGATTTCTACGTCGAGTTCCCAGAGACGACCACGGAGACCCAGTCCTGGAACCTGGTGCCAGACAACCAAATGGCGTCACCATCACCCAGAGCTGATGAAAACTTGGAAGTGTCTTGTTCGGGAACTGTGGTGGTGGTGTGCAAGTGTGTGTGTGTGTGTGTGTGTGTGTGTGTGTGTGTGTGTGTGTGTGTGTGTGTGTGTGTGTGTGTGTGTGTGGAAACCTGGCCAGGTAAGAAGCCTTTTTTGAGTATAAATGCCGGGATTAGGAAGTACTGATGTCTTATGCTTTGATTATTCCTATTTGTGTATTTGGATTTTTCATGTGAATTATAAGCAGCGTCGAAACTGTATTTTCTTGTTCTCAGTCGTGTTAGGAGAGAGGCGAATGCGTGACATCCCATCCCCAGAGAGAGGTGAATAGTTGGTGGGTGCATGAGTGCGCATATGCGTGTATGAGTGCAGAGACAACTTTGGTGTGTTAAGCCTGACTAATGCATCAGCTTAGTTCACTTAAGCAATACCATCACGATTTTCCCCGTCCTGGATAGCGTTGTGTGTTATTACTTTCCTGAAGAAGACCTAAGAGGTCGAGACGCGTCGTGTTTGTCTTGTGATTCGATTGTCGCACGTTGTTCGGTGGACTCGTGATGATCACTTTCAAAACTTCTGTAGGTCTCCGCCTGCAGTCGTCTCTCTTTGCAGCTAACAGGTCTATTCATTCATCTCTCAGCTCACTCATCAGACTTTGATTCTGCCCCAGCAGAGATCTTCACAACATCCAGCGTATGATCCAATATATCCCCCACCCCCACTCCCTCCCCCATTTCTTTGATTCTCTGACTGCTGAGCGATGGCAGCATTTTCTGTCATGAATCCAGTTCTGCTGGGTTCTGGATAAGCTGCAGCTTTGTCACAGGAGTCAGAAACATTGTGAGCTGCTCAGGCACTGGGAACTGAATGCCTCTTCCAATCAGTTGTTGGGGCTCTAATACACAACCACATTGCTTGAAATCGTGTCGGCACGTGACAATTGTTTGTCGATCACAGGTCCTTCATGAGTAATCGTTGTAGAGTCGTTAATACAACGTGAAGAATCGTCTGCAGTTGTCCTTATTGGTGTGTCATTGTAGAGTATGATGGATGCTCGTCGTCACCATAGAAAAACCCTTGTTGTCCGTTGGCAGCTGCGACTGGGTTCCTGTATTCGTGACTCACCATTAGAACAAAAAATCGTTCTATCCAAGACTATCGTGGTTGTCCTTTACTGGGATGTCTGTGTGAGCGTGCTATCCTCGTCAGTCATCGTGGCTATCCTTCACTGGGATGTCTGTGTGAGCGTGCTATCCTCATCAATCATCGTGGCTATCCTT
>CM031620.1:39642736-39649778 GCA_018398815.1 Conus ventricosus
ACCATGGCGGTGGCAGTGTCAGTCCGTGCGTTCTGCACGTGACAGCGCTTGTTGCCATGATGTGCGCGCTACACACTGCGTACTCCGTATGGCGTCTACGACTCGCGGTGACGTGGAAGAAAATCCTGGACCGTTGAATGAAGACCCCAAGTCACAAGGGAAGGAGATGGGAGCAACGGCAGCAGCAGTTGACGCGGACGACATCGTCACGAAGATTATGCAGTCACTCCAACAACATCTGGAACGATCAAACCAATATGATCAGAACCGATCTGAATGACATCAAATCTGAACTTGCATGTATAAAGACCAGTGTGTAGAAATCAATCAAAGGTTGTGACAGACTTGAAAGAGATCAGAAAGACATTGCAGGAACAGTGACTCTGTTATCGTCAGATTTGTCAGGACTAACATGAAGATATGACAGACAGAAAGAGGAAACCAGGAAACTGACCAAGGCTGAGAGTGAATTGAAAGAGGACATCACACACATGAAAACAGAAATGGACATACTAGAGCAACACTCAAGAAGAGATAATCTTCGATTGTTCGGGATTCCCCACAGAGGCGAACGTGAAGATTTTGACATGTGTGCTGAGGCTGTGATCGACGCTCTGAACAGTGTGGATGGACCAAAGGAGTGGAGCCTTGATGACGTCGTCAGAGCTCATCGGGTGGGGCAGGCCAGAGAAGGACAGCCCAGACCCATGATCGTCCGCTTCAGTCGTTGGAGGGACAAGATGTCTCTCCTTACGGACAAGGAGGTACGGGATCAGCTGAGGCAAAACGGTGTCAGTGTGGCCAACGATCTGACCAGAGCCCAGGCCCACATGGTGGCCGAGGCAAGAAGAGACGGGAAGAAAGCCTACTTCAAAAGAGGGAGGATGGTGATCGGTCCTGCTCTCCCCGATCCACGCACGTATGCAGAAGTGGCAGCATCAGTCAACAGCAGAGGGGACCGCAACAGCACGCGTGTGTACCAGTGAACACAGGCGATACACGGCAGGATCTACACAGCGACAGGGTCAGGATCTACAACAGCGACACAGCGGACCAGTGCACGACTTCCACGTGCAGTATTGACCGCACGCCTTCTTCAGCTCTTGATGTCGACAGGCAGTCAAGTTCTGGGGTGGCTGTTGGGGGGGGGGGTCTCCTGCCAGCGTGCGGCCCTCACATAATGAACATCACTGCCGTGACCTTGCGCGTGATGGTGGGGGGTCGCATCGTGACGGGGAAGATTCGCCAGCTGTACAGCGAGGTGTGACGGAGGGGCCGGTAGTGACCGTGCTTCGCTGCGTGTTGCGGGGATTTCCCGGTGAAACAGGGTGGCGGAGTGAGGGGTGGTGGGGATTCCTCTCACCGTGACGTCACGGGTGCTGCAAGCGGTGTGCGTGGAAGACGAAGAGGGGTCGGCCGGCAGACAGACTGAACTCAACGCACACTGGGCAAACCGTGGCCGTGACGCTGACAGACACTTGCGGAGCAGGAATAAATAGGACAGGCTCGACCATCCACATGAATGGACATTCCTCAACTATAATGTTGAAAATCTCTGTACAAAATTGACAGACGTTATGTTTATTAATTATGTCAATTCTTTCATTTCATTTGCCTAACAGAAACATTCGTTGACGCTTCCTTTGATTATAACAGTATTTTTCCTGATTATGTAAAGTATTTTGCTCCTGCAAAAAAATTATCTCAGCACGGGAGAAAATCAGGGGGTGTATTAGTATTAATAAAGAAATGCTAGAACGGTTTGTGAAAAAAATTGATATTGTTTGTGAAAATACTGTCGTTCTAAAAGTTGATAAAAGTGTTTTCAGCTTAGAAAAAGATGTTGTCCTTGTGTCGACCTATGTAGTACCAGAAGGGGGACCATTGTACGAACGAACAGATTTGAAAGATGGCATATTAATTTTGGAAGAAAGTTTATTGGAAAATATACAGGATGAAGATGCATACATGTTAGTGTGGGGAGACTTAAATGCACGGACAGGCTGTGAACAATCGGAGGTGGAAGAAATGGGTTGCGTTTCTGAATTCGGACATAACAGCAACGAAGCTGACGTGAACATTGCGTCGTTCTAAGGATAATACTATAAATAATTTCGGGAAATCCCTGTTGGACCTTTGTTTTTTATTTGACCTCATGATTTTGAATGGTTTTTGTGAAAGTGATTCTGAAGGAGACTTTACTTTTGTGTCACCACAAGGATGCAGTGTAATCGATTATTTTCTTGTTTCAGATTGTTTGTTAGAAAAATGCAATATGTGTGTTGGTGATAAGCTATTCTCCTGGCATTTGCCAGTAGAAATGAAATGGAAAAACGCTTTGGGCAAAAAAGGAATGTATTTCACCTCAGAAGGGTGAAGAACGGATAGTATGGTCCGACGAGTACGTGGAATGTTATAAAAACGAACTTAATAGTGATCATTTCAAAGATGGTTACAAAACGCTGTTGACTTGTTACCTGTTGATATTAATGCTTGTGTTGATACTTTTTCACGTGCGTTGTGTGGAGCCGCGGCGTGCATGGTCCGAACAGTTGGAAAGAGAAAGGAAAGAATGCAATGAATGGTTTGATGATGAGTGTGAAAAAAAGAAAAGGGTAGTCAAGGGCCTTTTAAAAGTTTTCAAAGGTGTAAAAGTGAAGAAAATAAAAAACATCACGGGGAAAGGTATGTAAACGAAAGAAGAGAATATGGACAGTTGAAAAGAAAAAAGAAACATGAATTTGAAGAGTCAAAATTACAAACGCTGAAAAATTCAATTAAAGATTCAAGTTTATTTTGGGCAATAATCAGATCAGTTAATAGAATGTCGTTTGTTTATAATAATATAAGTTCGCAACAATGGTATGATCACTTTTCTGCAGTCTTTGGGGCTACAGACGACAGAAGCGATGAGAATGATATGGTGATTGAGGATGCTGGAGATTTTGAAGAACCTTTATTTAATGATCGATAAGCAGACAGGAGGTAATTGACAGTATAAAAAGTTAAATCAGGAAAAAGTGCAGGCCCAGATATGATTTTAGGTGAAATGTTGAAACATGCCAACTTAAAGATAATTGATTTCCTGGTCATGTTATTTAACAGACTGTTTAACGATGGCGACTTCCCTGCATCTTGGGCCAAGTCTATAGTTATTCCTATTTATAAAAAGGGAGATCCCAATAACCCAGACAATTACCGTGGTGTTGCGCTTACAAGTGTCGTTAGCAAAATCTATACACATATTTTAAATAAAAGACTGACAACATGGGCGGAACGAGAGGAAAAATCATTGAAGAACAGGCTGGGTTTCGATCAGGTTATAGCACTACAGATCACATTTTTACCCTTTTCGCACTAATTCAAACGCATTTATTGAAAAACAAAAAATTGTACGTCGCCTTTGTGGACTTTAGAAAGGCTTTTGACTCCGTGAATCGAAACATGTTGTGGATTAATTTACGGAAAAAGTGGAGTGGATGGCAAGCTGTATATGGCTCTTCGTGGTGTCTATGATTCTGTGTTAGCATGCGTGCGTGATAGGTGTGTTTATTCAGATGTATTTAACTGTCCACAAGGAGTGAAGCAAGGTTGTTTATTAAGCCCACTTATTGTTTTCATTTTTTATTAACGAATTGGCAGTGAAGATAAGTGAAAATGGAAAACATGGTATTCAGATGATCCCAGGAGCGACTGAATTTTTTCTTATGCTATTTGCAGATGATGTAATATTGTTGTCTAGCACTGTTGTAGGTCTTCAGAATCAGTTAAATAAGTTAAAGCAAGAGGCAGATCGTCTATTTCTAAAGGTAAACCTTGATAAAACTAACTTAATGGTATTTAGAAAGGGTGGTCATCTCTCCCGTCATGAAAAATGGTTTTATGGCACCAGTGGAGGTTAAAGTAACTAATTCCTACAAATACTTAGGCATGTTTTTACAACAAAGTTGAGTTTACAAAACGCAGTAACAGAGACTTGTAGAAAAGGGAAAAAGGGTGTTACAGAGATCTTAAGAGCTTTGCGCAAACTTAACTCAATTGATCCAAGAATATTCTGGAAACTCTTTGATGCCAAAATTGAGCCAGTTCTTACATATGGTGCTGAAATATGGGGACTCTACAACAACAAAGATTTAGAAAAAGTACATACGTTTGCAATTAAGCGCTTTTTAAATGTCCCTTTACATTCTTCGAATACTGTAATCTATGGTGAAACCGGCAGATACCCATTGTATATTAGGTCAAACATTAAATGTATAAAATACTGGCTAAAACTGTTGAGGCTTCCTGCCTCAAGACTTTGTAAACAGGCTTATGAAATGTTGCTGAATGAGCATGAACGGGGGAAAGAAAATTGGGTATATTCTGTTAAGAAGATTTTGACAACTCACGGATTTGGGATTGTATGGATGTGCCAGGGAGTAGGTTATGAGGATGGTTTTATTCTGGAATTCAAAGACAGAATGATAGCTTCATATAAACAAAACTGGCATTCTAAAATGGAAAACACGGATAAATATAACTGGTTCTATGGCTTTAAAAGTATATTCGAAACAGAAAAGTATATTTCAGTAATAACGAACAGATGGCATAAAATTTGTCTCTCCAGACTTAGAACAAGGACTCTTGGTCTAAACGCCACAAAAGATGGTTCTATATTGAGTCATCTACAGCGTCACCATGTCCATTGTGTGGCTTCCTTAGGGAGGATGAGTCGCATTTTTTGTTTCATTGTAAAAAGTATAGTGCCGTACGTGATAAGTGTGTAATTTTTGAAAAGAATGTTGCCATAAATCAGGACACTTTTGGAGTTTTAAAATTGAATTATGATGATAATGCAGTGATATCACTTGCTAAATATGTTGCAGAGGCATTGAAAGTACGATCAGAGGCTATCGTCATCTAGAATTAACGACGTTCGAATGAAAAATGAATGCTACAGGAAGTAGTAAAATATTTTTGGGTATGGTATTTACATATTTTCTTTTTTGAATATATCAAACTGGATGGTCGAGATACTGGCCTATTTTGCTTGTATTTCAGGCTTTCAATTGATTGATGTTTATTTTATGCCTGTTACATTCGTTTTTTGATATGATGATTTTGTGTTGCACCCCCATGTCACAAAGGCTGTTTAGCTAATGACATTAAACATGTTCAGTGTTCAGTGTTCAGTGTTCTCTCTCTCTCTCTCTGCGTGTCTGTATACCAAAGAATGTAATGGGGAAAAAATCCACTGACGTAAGAGAGAATTCTAAGCAGAAAAAAAGAAATAAATGAAAGAAACGTGGACAAAAAGACACAGGCGAGATCTGAAGCGGCAGTGATATAGGAATCCTGATTTAGGCTACAGAGGCAAGAGGTCCTGCCATTGTGAACATCAGAATCCACTCACTGCAAGAAAGAAAAGAAAAAAAAAGAAGCATAAAAGATGAGCGATGGAGCTGCTCAATGGACGTCCATCTGTTCTCCCAAGTCTCTTGCAATGTCTCTTACATCGCTGCCAACGTTCATCTGTTTCTTGAAAATGTTAACAATGAAAAACAAGATGCAAAGCATATAAACGTACTCCCAGTTTATCTTGAATGCGCGTGAGATATTCCATAAAGAGAGAAAACCGTTTGGGGCCGTTATAGCCGTTAGTATCAGCTATTCTGGTAAACATCGGGCATCATCCGTGACCCATACTTACAAATTTTCAGAAAGATTGCCTAGGTACTTTCTGAGATATTCCATAAACAAGAAAAACCGTTATGGGCCGTTATAGCCGTTAGTAACATCGGGCATCAACCGTGACCCATAATGAACATACCTACAAATTTTCAGAGAGATCGGCCCAGTAGTTTTGTCTGGAGCGAGTGGAACACGTTTTGACCACGGACGGACACACACACACACACACACACACACACACACACACACACCACACACACACACACACACACACACACACACACACACACACACACACACACCACACACACACAACACACACACACACACACACACACACACACACACACACACACACACACACACACACACACACACACACACAACACACACACACACACACACACCACACACACACACACACACACACACACACACACAACACACACACACACACACACACACACACACACACACACACACACACACACACACACACACACACACACACACACACACACACACACACACACACACACACACACACACACACACACACACACACACACACACACACACACCACCACACACACACACACACACACACACACACACACACACACACCACACACACACCACACACACACACACACACACACACACACACATCAGAGCATTTCTTCGTTCCCATTGTAAAGTATCCCTGTTCTATAGAACTGGGAGTACAAAATGAAGTATAGAAGATGGGCGATGGAGCTGCTCAATGGACCTCCATCTGTTCTCCCAAGTCTCTTGCCATGGCTCCTACATCGCTGCCAACATTCATCTGTTTCTTGAAAACTTCAACAATGAAAAATAAGGGAAGGGGGAAAACGATGGGTGAGGATTAGTTTCAAAAGTGAGGGGACCACAAGAAATTGGGTTTTGTGCCTGCTATGTTAGAAAATGTTTGTGAGTGATACTTACTCTCTCTCTCTCTCTCTCTCTCTCTCTCTCTCTCTCTCTCTCTCTCTCTCTCTCTCTTCTCTCTCTCTCTCTCTCTCTCTCTCTCTCTCTCTAGTGTGGGTGCATGTGAGACGAGGAGAAGCAGAACGGAATGCGAATGTGCGTGCTTACATATATATGTGTATGAGTACATGCTAACGTGTGTGTGTGTGGTGTGGTGTGTGTGTGGTGTGTGTGTGTGTGTGTGTGTGGTGTGTGTGTTGTTGTTGTTTTGTTTTACGTCTTTCCACATTACGTGATATTAGACGAGTGTTGTGTGTGTGTGTGTGTGTGTGTTGTGGTGTGTGTGTGTGTGTGTTGTGTGTGTGTGTGTGTGTGTGTGTGTTGTTGTTTTGTTTTACGTCTTTCCACATTACGTGATATT
>CM031620.1:39649878-39659878 GCA_018398815.1 Conus ventricosus
AATTTTCAATCATTATGTGTCTGGTCATCTGATTCAGATATAGTTTAGATTATTAGAACAGTCATTACGCACTTTCTGCATGCGTTCTAAGAAGTATTTTGCAGCATTAGGCCCTCTATATAATTCTGGCTCTGAATGAACGCCATCCGACCTGACAACGATGAAAGCAAATGAACAAATCTGATGATTACTCATTAAGACTGTTTTTCGAAGTTTTTGTGGCGCTGGCCCTTCATAAGGAAACAATGAGCGATTCAAAGTCTGCATAAACAACATATGGTGAATTTTGCATCCGCTTCCAGTTCTTAAAACTAACTTTAGATCCAGGTGGGGGCGTAATTAGTTCTGTATTACAGTCAACTGGACCAATACAGTGTTTCTTATGTTCGCTCGCGGCTTGAACAGATGGCATTCTTGTTAAACATTTTCTACAGAATTCTTGTTTGTGCCCATCTTTTGAAGTATGCTGCATTAGTTTACTCATTGTTCGTATTAATGTGTAATGCGGTAGCCCCGCTGAAAACATCAGTAGTAAGTCAACATGATTTTTGTCTGGTTCGCCTATTGTTGGACTGTTCTTGGACACTTTAATTGGCACCAAATCTGTTTCCTCATCCCATGTGTAGACATTAACAGTTATTGGTTTGTTTTGTTCTTCAAACTGATTAATTTGATCTACACTAACAGGAAAGGATATTCCACTAAAGTTAAGATCATTGATGTAAGGGCGATAGTTAGACACTCTCTCTGCGTTTTTGCGGGCGTTAATGCCAGCCTTGCAAGAACACACCACATAAAACATTTGTTGTCTGTATTCTTTATGTTTAGAACTGCTTTTTTTTGCGACTAATGCTGGAGGTAGTGGAATGTGAGACTTGCCTACAATCGGTGCATACTTAGACTGTTTTAATCTGATCTCTAAGACTTCGCCCTCTGACCAACCAGAGCCTCTCATTTTGGCTTCTTCAGCGGCAGCGTCAAACTGTGTAAGCAGTTCGTCTGCCCAACCGGGAGTTAAGTCGTTATGAGAAAGAATAGTCTGTTGTTTAGTCGAGACCCAGACTTCTAGGTTTTCTTCATTTATTGTTACATAGTCGATTAAAACAGCTAACATTACTTTAAACTGGTGGGTCTATTGTTAGTTTACCCGGAACTTGAGAAATAGCATGACCAACGTTTTCCCGTACGCTTGCGGGATCAATGATTTCCCTAAATAAATTTTCTTTTCAGGCTCTTGATAAATTTTCTTCATTGCTTCAAAAAATTCGCTTGCCCTTCATATATTTTATCCATGTTGATCTTTTTTTCTAACTAAAAAATATTTTTTTAAAAATTAAAAAAAAAAAATACTTAACCAAATCAATATCGCCCGGCTTTTTACGCTTGGGACTCATAAACTAAAGTATAAACCCCCTTTTGGGCATTTTTTTAATGTGAGCTGTTTAGAAACAAGTTTAATGTCTCTTTTATTTTTTTTTTAAAGAAATTCCTTTTTCATTGCTCGGGGTCGGGCTTTTAAAAAAACCCTTGTCCCCGCCTTTCTTTGAAGATAAAACTTTTTTTCTTTTGAAAGTCATAAAAATGGGCCCTGTAAACGATTAAATTCTTCATCCCGTGATTTTTTGAGTCAACTACCCGCTTTTATTTTTTGTCAGTTTGAAGGGCTAAGTTTGGGCTGTTTTTAAATTTTAAACCATAGCTTTTGTTTTTGGGGATTTTTTGTTTTTTTTTTTTTGGGTACCGCACTTACAGCTAAGGGAACACAGGCCAAACCCTAAAGCCCAAACCCCTTCCTAGAGGTAAAAAGCCGGGGGGCGCACCAATACCTGTTGCAAAAGGGGACCAACACTTTTTTCCTTTGCTGTTTAAGCGTTTATCGAGGTTCCAGTATTTAACATATGTAACAGCATTAAAGGCGCAATACCTTCTTTTTGGTTTTTTGCTGTATTTTAAAAGGGTTTCTTGCTCTAGTTTTTTTTTTGAAATTTGTGAAAAGGGTTTTTTAAATTTTAAGGGTTTTTTTAATTTTCGGGTTTTTTCATAACACCCGAATTGCCTTCAATCCCCTTTTTTGGCATCCCCCCTTGCTGTAGGCCCCATTTGGAAAAACCCTTAAGAGACATGTTTTTTTAAAAAGGAAAAAATAATTTAGTATGTACCTCTTTTTAATTTTGTTATTTTCAATATTCAGCTGCGCATCATATTTTTAAAAACAAATGAAACTTTAAGGGGTTTACCCCCCCCCCCGGTTTCTTCTTCTTTATCAATTTAATTTTTATTTACGTCACTCACCCTCTCCCTTCCCCACCCCTTTCCAAAAAAACCATTACCCTCTTTTGCCCTTAGGTCAAACCAAAAAAACCTTTATTTTGTTTGTTAAAAATCACCCAACCCAAAACCCAGGTGTATGTAAATCCCCCATATCCTTTTTGGGATTTTTCCACCCCTCCCACCCCCAAAAAAAATTTTCTTTTTTTTCCCCCCCCCCCCAAAATATGTTTAAGGCTAACCCGCTAGCGAAATTTGGTTAGGACTACCGTCAATTGTACATTGCCCCTTTCGTTTTTTTTGGGTTTAAAAAAATTTTTTCACTTGCTCTTTTAAACGGTTCTTCATCTTCCACAGCAAAAAAAAACCTTTAAGCGATTTTTGCTTGGGGGAAAAAAAACAAAAATTCCATATGTTTTCTCCCCCTGCTTCGGGGATATGTTTTATGATGAATCACTCTGTCTTTAATATATTCCCAAAACTTGATTTAAATTTTGGATCCTTAATCACTTGCTAATTTGGGGTTTTTGCTAAAAAACGTCAAACTCAAAAGAGATGCCCAAAAATGCTGTATTTTTGGTTGGGTTTGTCTGATGTTTGATAACGCGTTTGTTTTCATTAAAATTAGTTCATATGCAATTTTCTTTTAATGCCCCCTTTGGGAAAAGTAGGTTTGGCATGCGCTTTTAAAAACCCAAAAATCAAAGGGGGAGGGGAAAAGCGTTTTTCCATACGAAAAATTTACAGCTGCATATTTTTTACCGTTTTTAGATCTGGGGGCCGCCATTCTTTTTTTTAAGTGCTTCTTCTTTTTCGATTCCTTTAAAAACCCGCAAAAACAGCCCTTTCTTTCCCCGGGTTTACCCCATAGATCAAATGGGTTTTAAAAATATTTTTATTGTGTAAAAAAAATTATTTCTTCCCCCTCAAGTTTTATAGAAATTTTTTTAAAAGATTGCCCCCCCCAAATTCGGGACAACTGTCCTTTTTTGGGGGGCTGTTTTTGGGAAAGCAAATTCTTTTTTGAAAGTAAAGTGCAGACCTGGCACAATCACTTCATCCGCCCCTAGGTTTTGGAAAATTTGGGACATTAAGAATTTGATCCCATAAATTTGTAGTGGATTATTTGGGAACAGTAATTTCCCCCCTTTTTTCCCCTTTTCACGCCCCCGGGTTTTTTCCCATCTTCTAGGGGGTTTAAGAATCGAGCCAGGGGCTGTGCCATTTTTTTTATAAACAAAAAAAAAAAGAAAAAAAAATTTAAAACATGGCGGGAAATTGAAGCTGAAGAAATTATTATTTTTTGATCCGGGAGACGACTTGATTGAAAGACCCTTTGACCCCACCCATCGCTCAGCGCTCTCAAGCGGCGTGAATTAAAAAAAATGCGGTCGGAAAATTTTACAAAAGTTTTAGGCCAAGAACCCCCCGGAAATTTAAAACCCCAAATGATTTTAAATTTAAAAAGATGGTCTTTGTTTGTAAGGGGGCATCCGGGAGAATCTTTCGGCTTAAACCCAAACCAAACCCAAACAAAGTTTTTGGCCAAGATCCCAATTAAAAAAAGACTCAGGGGTGAAAGATCAAAATGCCTTGGTCTTGAAAGACCGAAATTAGAAAAGGAAATGCATTTTCCCTAACCCCAAAAAAACAAAATACAAGAATTTAAAAAACAGCCCCCCAAAATCCCAAAACATGGAAACTTAAAGAATTAAATCAATGGGCGGGAAAAAATTTAAATAAATGCAATAAAGCAAAAACCCATTTTTTTCAAAAGGGAAACAGTTTTTAAAGGGCCCTAAACGACTCCCCGCTACCCATGCAGAACTAACGGCCCTTGATCATGCTTTGAAAAGGGAAAATAAAGAGGCAAATTTAAAACAAACAATTTTAGCAAAACTGGGTGAACTAGATGAGCATATAAAAAAAAAAAGAAAAACTCGTTGGGCTGTTTGAGGGCCAACTTAGGCCCCTGTTTATTAAAGAAAGAAAAGAAAAAAACTAAAAGATTTTGAACAAGAAAATCAGCAAGACTAGAAGGGCTAACTAAAACCAAAACCAAAATTACAAACTCAAGTGAATGGGAATAAGAGAAACTATCGAAAAAATTTATATGAAGACACGACACACCCAAGAACGAAACGAACACTTTTTTAAGGGGAAAGGGGATTTCACATTAGAAAAGCGTTAAAAACACCTTGGGATTTCCCAATAAGAAAACATTTGTTTTGGGCTTTTAAACAGGCGGGGGTTTGGAGGCCAAAGCCCAAAGCGCCTCCACCCCCCATCGCCCCCCCTTTTAAATTAAATCATGGGAAAAAAAAAACCATTTAAATCATCTTGCAAGTTTAAAAAAAAAAATTAGCTGGTAAAGCCTGCCCTTTTTCCGGGAATTTTGGGAAATTGTCACTGGTTTTTTTAACTGAAAGAAAAGTAGTTGGCTTTTTTGGCCGAGCACTTTGGACTTTTAGTTCTCGAAATATTTGGGGTTAAATTTTTAGTAAGAAAAAAGACCCAAGAAACCCTGGGCCCTTTGTTAATCCAAGAACAAGCGCTGTCTTTTCTATAAAGGGTCATGCGAAAAGAGTCCGCAAGTTTTGCGGGAGTCTTCAAGGGCCCTTTTGGGTTTTGGGGATTTCGGGAATTAGATACTTAATTTTGGGGCCCTTTTTTTTTTTTATTGTTTGTAAAAATTACTGGCTCAGAATTTATGTCGTTTTTCCCACCTTTGTTCATTTCCTGCTATAAGGGTTTTTATTATTATAGTTTTAAAATTTTTTTTCCAAACCGGAATCTGAGGTTTGAAGGCCCGCATGTATAAACCGTGCCAACAGCAAAAAATCTACTTTCGATCTTTTCGTATTTTTTAAAACATGTTGGAAACCCTTTTAATACTTGAAGGTAAATTTAACTTAGAAATTTAAAGGCGTCCTCTTAAATTTGCTAATATAGTTTTTGTGCGTTTAAACCATTTGAAAGGGTCGTTATGCTCGATCCCTTTCCTGTGCTTGCGCCCCTACAAACACCAAACGGGGAAATGCGAAAAGAGTCGTTTTTTCGTTCTTTTCCCCCCCTATTAGGCCCTTTTGAAGTGTTTTTAAGTAAAAAGTTTTCCATGCTTTTTTATGCCTTGCTGTAGGGACCCGGGCCCCAAAATTGTGCCAAAAAAAAAAAGATTTGAAAGGAGGAGCCCGTCAAAGTTAAAACTTTTTTTGTGGTGCCCCGAAAAAAAAAGGCCCCCTAGGGGCCCGATTAGATTCCAACTTTTGTCTAAAAGCCTGTCTTGAAAGTTTTAAAATTGGGAATTTGTTAAGATCCTTTTAAAAACCTTTATGTCTTTTTATGTTGGGTGGTGGATTTTAAAAGGTTTGTTAATTTTTTTTTTCAAAAGGGGCTTGCAGTTCAGTCAAAATACGTCTGAAGGTGTAATAGAAATGAAATCTTTTCACTGACCTCACCAAAGGATCATGGGGGTTTTTAAAAAAAACAGCATACACACTCCCCAAAAAAACCCCCCCCCCCTTGATGCGCAAAAAACAGCAAATTTTAAAAAGGTTTGGGTAAAACTTGGGTTTGGATGACCCAAACCCGCTTTCTTGAGCGGTCCCTTTTTTCCCAAAAGGGGGGGGTTTAAAATATCGCTTAAAGGGGGAACACCTTTTTAAAGAAAAAGCCAGTCTGGGGGCACAGCAATGTCAAGAGTATCTTTTCTATATTTTTTTTAAAATTTTAGTGCGGCCCCCAAAAGAAAATTTTTCATCAGTATAAATTTTAATGCACTCATTTTTTAATTTGTTTTAAAAAAAAGTTTTTAACATAACAACTCAAGAACCCCCCTTCGTTTTTAGAACTTTCTATTAATAACGAATGCGGGCCCCGAACATTTTTGGGTCCATGAAATATTCTAACCCAAAATTTTTATGGTTAATAAAAAGGGAATCCCCGGAAGAATTAAACGGTTTTAAAAGTTGAAAAAAACAGGGGAAAAAAGTTTTTGCCAGTTTTCAATAGCTATGGTTTTTTACGGGGTTTTTCTCACTAAAAGCAGCAATGAGTAAAATTTTCCCTTGCTCTCAAACTTAACAATGAAAAACAAAAACAATGTTTAAAAATTCAAAAACCCGAAGAAGAAATTTTCCCCATTACCCTTTTTTTATTTTAAGCTAGCTAAAAAGTTAGGCTTTAAGCTAACAATAAAAGATTTAAAGTTTTCACCAGACCCAAAAATACTTAAGAGGGAGAAAATCCGCTCAATCTTGAAATTTCTTTTATTAAAACCCATTTATTTAATTTTACAAACATTTAAAGAAAAACTTTTATGGGTGGAAGGGGCCCCCCAACTGTTTTTTAAAGAATCTTTTCCTCAGGGAAAATGCTGCATATTGCGATTATGAAATTATACAATTTCCCCAATTTACAGTTTTAAAAAAATTAGTTTTTGGGGGGGGTCAACATTTAATAAAAAAAATCAAAAACAAAAAAGGGGAAAGTTGTAAAATGTGATAACCTGCACATTGTTTTGGAAATAAAAAAATACTTTTCTAAAAAAAAATGTCGGTGGGCCAAAAAGAACCCGGATTCATTGGCGCCTGTTGGTGTAAAAAAATTTTGAATTAAAAGACCCTTTCAGACGTTTCGGACTTTGGAAAAGAATGGCGAAAAAAAGGCATTTGTAAAGGGTTTTTTAGTACACTAAAGATGGTGATTATAAACGAAAAAAGGGGTTTGGGGACAACAAAAAGTTTCCTTAAAATAGAACAACTGCGCCAAAACTAAGGCAAAAAATTTTTGGCCAATTTTGGGAAAAAAAAATAGTTCGAAAACCTGACCTCAAATGGGCACTTAGAACCATATTAGAAAAGGGACATAAAATTTGAATTTATAACCCCTTTACATTTTTTTGGGCCTCAAAAAAGTTTCAGAAAAGCATTCAACTTGGCCCTTTTTCATGTAAGTCTTTCAGATGACAATAGTCGGAAAGAGAATTGGGAAAAAAACCGTATGGGAAAAAACAGTACATCCTTTCACAGAAGAGAAACGGGTTTTTAAAAAATGCCTTTTTACAAAATTAAAAGTTCATCCCCCAAATTTAAATTAGGGGGCCGTTTTTACAAAAGATATTTGAAATTTCTGTCTTTTAAAAAATAAGGAGAGGGATGGGGGTTTTGGGCGTTAGTTTAAGTCCCTTTTTTTTAAAAGGGAAATTTAATTAGCGGCAAAACTTAAAAATTACAGTCTTAAAGTTACTGTTGCCCTTCTTCACAATGGTAAAGGATAAGGCTAACAACAAGCAACAAAATCAATTAGTCTAAATAGAAACAATCTTACAGCACTGAATTGGATTATCTTACACATTTAGACCTCATAGGATTTTATTATACTGAACGGGTTTTCTAACAGAGAGTATGATAAAATAATAACTGGATTAGATTAAATTCTCTATAAAACCATGGAGCGTTAAACTTTATGACAAAAACTCCTCTTTGCTCATTGATTTTTGTGGGCAGGACTGGTTGTGGAAAACAATATTGTCCTAGACCTATTACAAACAGTTTATCCTAAAATTTTTAAATTCATATTGGGGTTTTTCGCCCAACACTTAAAGGAACAAAGCAATCATGATAAAAGGGTTTTATATGGACAGATGATGACATATATTTAGTTGATCCTAGAAATTAAACTGAGTGAGTGTTTAGAACAGTTTTATAGACTGTTTGAAGGAACGCAGACACTATTTATTTGTGACGTTCGGCAGAAAGAGACATAGTTAAAAAGAGAAACACTTTATCAAAACTTGCTTTCAGGGAAGGCATGCCAGGATAAGTGTGTGGATTTTATGTCAAAAATATAACTCAGTTTTAAAAGACTTTAGAGAACAGTTAAAGACGTAGTGTTATTTCACATGAAAGACAGAGAACTCATTTGAAGAATGTTTGCGTGAAAATGATGCTATTGAAAACGCCAAAAAAAACACAGGATTAAGCAAAAACTAAAATCTGAAAAGTTTAGTAAATTAGTATTGAAAACGATAACCCTACACAGTAGGGTTGTTGTAGATAATCGTTATTTTTGGTTATTGAAGTCTTACTTGTTAGAGAACTAAAAATCCCCAACCTGGGTCACTTTCGCCCGAAACTGGTGTGGGGGCCGGAAGGAGAGCCAGATTGGTATTTATCGTTCATCTAGAGGGGAACAGACAAAAAAAAATTAATGTTACAGAATATAACTCAAAAATGAAACATACACCGCCAACGCCAGAACAAGTTGATTCAATGCCGGCTATAAAAACTCCTGGATTCAAGGCCTACAGCACCAAAGTCTTCATGGATATTGAACTTAAAACTGTTGCCATTTTTGGCCCCCTTGCTGCTGCTGGGGGCGGTTATTACGGTTATAAAATATATACACAATGGAAAACAGAAACAAAAGCAATCAAAAAAATCTGAACCACTAAATACAGAAAAAGACAACTGCACGCCAAAACCGCCAAAAACAAAAGATCATTTTGACCCATTTCAAATGAATAATATTTTAAGAACTTAATTTTAAAATTTTTTTAATAAAAATAGAACATGGCGTTTTATAAAATGATGGTGTCAATAAATAAAGACATGGAGTCTATAAAAGACATTTCCATAGACCAGAATTGTAATCAATGCGGTTGCTTGGGATGTAAGAACTTCATTAAGATCTATGCTGACCGATCTCGCGCAGAAAACCCGCCGAGCAAGATATTCTCAGCGATGACGCGTTTTTTGAGGCGTGTGTGTACTATATTAGACATTTACTATTTAGATAAAAACATAGTTTGTATTTTTTTGATATTATAAGATAACTTGAAAAAGAATTTGGGTTGTACTTAAAGGACGACTTAATTACAATCTTGAGGTAACTTAATCAAGAATTTAAATTTTAAAAACTTAATCAAGAACTTTTAAGAACTTGAAGTAACTTAATTAAAAAACTTAATTAAGAACTTGGGGTGACTTAATTAAAAAACTTAATAAAGACTTATTAAGAACTTGAAGTAACTTAATTAAAAACTTAATTAAGAACTTGGGGTGACTTAATTAAAAAACTTAATTAAGAATTGGGGTGACTTGGGGGTGGGAGTTGTGTGTGGTTACACAAAGCTTTATTATTTGTCATGTGTAACACCACTTGGTGCAGACAGTGCTTGCTTTTTTGGGATGCATTGGCTTTTTTGTTGCAAGTTCAAAGCAGCCACCAAGTGCATTTAACAAAAGCCTGATTGAATAAAACAAGACAATTGTATAAAGTACAAAAGGCAGCCTAAAATTTTGAAACAGGGCGTAGAAGCGGGGACGTTGAAGCAGGTGAAGCGTAGACAGCAAAGCGACAAAGCACAAAAAAAAGTCTGATCTCACTGCTGAAAACCCTTTGACCGCTCTAGGGTAGAGCGCTGAAGAAACAGCTTGCCGCTGTGCCCCTTTAACCGCTCTAGGGGGGAGCGTTGAAAAAAACGGCTTGCCCCTGTGACCTTTGACCGCTCTAGGGTGGAGCGCTGAAGAAACGGCTTGCCACTGTGACCTTTTACCGCTCTAGGGGGGAGCGCTAGTTCTCTCTCACTGCTGCGGACTTTGAGAGGAGTGTGTTTGGAGTTGTATTGGCTCTTGTACGGGAGTAGTCCAATTTAATTTCTAATCTCCCTCACTGCTTGAAAACATTAATTCAAATTCCTTTCCTCATAGAGTAGACTTCTATGAAAGAA
>CM031620.1:39667378-39682378 GCA_018398815.1 Conus ventricosus
TTCTTTTGTATCGTCCGAACGGGGGCTTAAAAATTTGTTTCATGTGTCTTTGTGTATTGTAACTACAAAAACAAAAAACCAAAACAAACAAACAAACAAACAAACAAACACAAACTTTTGAGCAAAGCAAACAACGTAAAACCCATTCTGTGTCTGGTTTAATCGTGTTGGGGTCACATTTTCTCACCCTCCTCCTCGCCGGGAACCAGCGCGGCGCGTGCATGGGTGTTTGCGTGGGGGTGCGCGCGTGCGGTGTGAGTGTTATTTTGTGTGTGTGTTTGTGTGTGTTGTTGGTGTGTTTTGATGAGAATGAACCCTTTAACCCCCTACCCCCCAAAGTTTACAGCCTGATCACGCACCTCTGCGGTGGTCTTCTGTCTGTCCTCTCAAACAAAACAGCACACACCACACACCAAAACCCCCACACAACACACCCCAAACACACACACACACACACACACACCCCCCCCCCCCCAAAAAAGGGGCGAGAGAGAAGAGAGAGAGAGAGAGAGAGAGAAAAGAGAGGGGGAAAAGAAGAGGAGAGCTGCGATTTGTGTGTTTGTTGTGTGTTGTGTTGGGGGTGTGTGTGTGTTGTGTGTGTGTGTGTGTTGGAGTGGTGTTTGTGGGTTTTTGCTTGAACTTTAATAAAAACCCAAAGTAAAAATGTGAAAATTTCATTTTAAAAAACAAGCCCACACTACTTTATATCCATTTTTGCTATTTGGGGTTGGAGGGTGAAGGCGCCTCGGGGGGGAGGAGGGAAAGAGGAGGGGAAAGCTCACAGGGAGAGAAAGGGGGGGTGGTGGGGGTGGGTGGTGGGGGGGGGTGGGTTCAGGGGGCGGGAGATCTGTCGGACCCCAGGACCCGGTGGCCGCAGCCATTTTATTTTAAGAGCAAGGCCGCGTGTTATGACCACCGTTTTGGGAAAAGGGGTTTTACCTGCGGCGTGTTGCTACGGAACACAGTTATTCTTTCACTTTAAAGCAGGCGCAGATGCAAAGTGAAAGTCACAGCACGCACACACACACACCACCCCAACACACGCACGCCGCCGCGCGCCGCACGACGCACCCACCCAAAAACAACAAAAACAAAAAAAAAAAACAAAAACTTCACGTACACCATTGTTTCCAGCACATACTTCGGCACAGTTTTACCATCTCACCAGTCTCTTTTTTGTTTTCCTCCCTCTGCCATCCCCTTTTACCACTGCACTGAAATTTACAGTGCCTAAAAAGAGGGCCCCCCAAAAAACCCCCTTTGTTTTTTTTTTTTTGGGTTGTTTTTTGGGTTTGTTGGGGGGTTGTTTTTTCTTTTTTTTTTTTTTTAAAAGCATTGAAATTTTGTCCCCGCAGTGGGGAAAATCTGCCCAAGTCGAAGTTTTTTGCCCCCCCTTTTTTTCCCCCTTTTTTTCCCCTTTAAATCTTTGCTGTGGGTTTCTTTTTTTTATTTTTACCCCCGGGGTTTGGCCGACACAAATCAAAAGGTTCCCCTGATGAGCCCCGTTTTCAGCGGACGAAAGTCGATTTCCGGGACAGGCCAATTAAGGGCAGGGGGGTTTTCCCTTTTCAGGGAAAAACGGACCACCCTTTTTTTAACTTTTCATTTTTTTTTTTTTCCCCTTTCCCTTTTTTCCCCCCCCCCCCCCCCCCCCCCCCCACCCCCCCCCCCCCCCCCCCCCCCCCCCCCCCCGGCCCCCCCCTCGGGCCTTTACCATTCACCACCCATTTAACCCTGTGTGATCACCGTTTTTTTTTGGGAGGAGGGAATTTTTTGTTTGGCTTGATGCCCGGGAAAAAATATTTGCTCTGCATTGTGTCCCTTTCGCTCCCCTTTTTAATTGTTTAGTGGGGATTTTTTGCCCATGCTTTTAAAAGGGTTTTATGTTTTTCTCCCGGGCCCAATTGGGTTCGGCTATTTTGGGAGTATTTTCAAAATTTTCCCAAAGACGAGGGGAAATAAAGTTAAAAAGAAAAAGGGAAAGGAAGGGAGAAGGGGGGAAGGGTGGGAGGAGGAGGGAAGGGGGAAAAAAGGAAGGGGAAAGGAGGGGGGAAGGAAAAGGGGAGGGGGAGGAAGGAGGGAGGAGGGGGAAAAAGGATAAGGAAAAAGGAGGGGGAAAGGAGGAAAGAAGAGGAAGAAGAGGAGGAAGAAGAAAAAAAGAACAAACAAAAACAAAATAAAAATTCCTGTCTTTGTTTTTGTCTTTTCCCTTCCCCCTTTTCCTCCATTTTTCTCCCCCAGACTAGGGGAAATTTACCCCCTGACAGTATGCGACATTTTCTCACAGACTTTCGCCAGTTAAAGGAAATGGGGGCAGGAGGTTACTGACCCCCGTCCCCCTCCCCCCCCCACAGCCTTTTTCCCCCCCCCCCCCAGGGTCTCCCCCGTGCAACGTTTTCCCCCCCGTGCGCTCTACCCCTTTCCCTCTACTCTTTTTGTATCGTCTGAACGGCGGTTTGTATAACGTTTTCCCCCCCAGTGCGCTCTACCCCCCCTCTACTTCTGTTTGAAATTTCGTCCTGAACGGGGGGGAATAGTATTAACGTGTTCCCCAGTGGCTCTACCCTCCCTTTCTACTTCTGTTTGTATCGTCCTGAAGGGCCCGGTGTTTTAAGTTTATTAGGGTCATGTGTCTTTACGTGTATTTGGTGAACTAAAAAAACTAAACCCCCAAACAAAAAAACAAAAAACAAACAAACAAAAAATTTTGAGCAAAGCAAACAATTTAAAAACCTTTTCTGTGTCTGTTTTTACGTCGTGTTGGTGGTCACTTTTTTCACCTTCTCTCTTCTTGGGGGGAAAACCACCCGCGCGCGCGTGCAGGGGGTTTTTGGGGTGGCGTGCGCGCGTGCGCGTGTGAGTGTATATGTGTGGGGTGTTGTGTGTTTGTGTGGGGGTGTGGTGTGTGGGGTGTGATGAGAAACAAACCCTTCAACCCCCCTACCCGAAAAGTTACGCTTGATCCCTGCACCTTTGGGGGTGGTCTGTTGTCTGTCTTTTTTTCAAAACAGACACAGACACACCACACCCCCACACACCCAACCCCACACACACACACACACACACACAAAACACACACACCCACCCCACAAAAACCCAAGAGAAGAGAGGGGAGAGGGGGAGGAAAAGGGGAGGAGGGGAGGGGGGGAGGGAAAAAGGGGGGACGAAAAGGGGGGAAAAGGGGGGAGAGGGGTCTTGGGGAAGGGGGGGTTTTGGTTTTTGTGGGGTGTTGTGTTTTGTGTGTTTTTGTGTTTTTTTGTGGTAGGTGGGGTGTTGTGTGGGGTTGTGTTTTTGTGTGGGTTTTGTGTTTGTGGTTTTTGTTTAAAACTTTTAAATTAAATAACCCAATAAAAAAATTTGGGAATTTTTTTCATTTTTAACAAAAAAAGCATCACTATTTTTTATATCCATTTTGTTTATGTTGGTTGGAGGTTTGAAATTTGCGCTCGGGGGGGGAAAGAGGGAGTGGGAAAAAGAGGGGGGGAAAGCCCCACGGTAGAAAAAGGGGGGTGGTGGTGGGGTTGGGGGGTTGGTGGGGGGGTGGTGGTGGTTAAAAGGTGCGCGGAGTTCATGTGGCCCCGGACCAGGCTGGCCGCGCCATTCATTTGAAGACCCAAGGACGCGTGTTATGCCCAAACGGGGGGGAAGGGATTTTCCCTGCGGGCCCGTGGGTTGGGGCATACAGGAAAAACAGTTACTTTTTTCACTTAAAAGGGAAGGGCCCAAGATGCAAAGGGGAGAAGTCACACGCCGAAACACACAAAAACACACACACACCCCGCCGCACGGCGCCCCCCGAGGGCCACCGCACGCACCCCCCAAAAAAAAAACAAAAACAAAAAAAACAACAAAAAAAAACCCCATTCACGTACAAAAATTTGTTTCCAGCCCCCTTAACTTCGGCACAGTTTTTACCATTTTCTATCAGTCTCTTTTCTGTGTCCCCCAGTCGGCCTACCCCCTTTTTGCCCAAACTGCACAAAAAATTCATTTCCCCTTACTGACGCCCCTTGCAATGTTTGAACCAAAAAGAAAAACATTTTTCACTTCTTTTCCCTATTCGACTCTTCGTTTTTGGGACGCCCCGCCCTCTTTTTTCCTTTTTCCCCCCTTTTTCTTTAATTTAAAATGACCTTAAAAAGTCGGGCCCTTAAAACGGGTTTTTGCTTCCTTTTCAGTGACTGTAAAAAAATTTTGCTTCCAGCAATGGGTTTAGTTTCCCAAAGCCCAATTCTATGGCCTTAGGGTTTTGTACCTCGGGGGTTGGGTTTCCCGAAAAAAGTTTTTTTAAATTTTTGAAATCTTGCCCTTTGGCCCCCTGCCCGAAAATGAACATTCTTCATCCTTTTTAAACTATGATAGATCAATTTGATGTTTGAAGGTTTTCTTTTTTTGTCGGGGGTTTCCCCTTTCCCATTTCCAGGGGTTGGGTTTATAAAGCTTTTTAAGAACAGGGGTTTTTCATTCTTCTCCATTTGGAAAAGGAGCCAAGGGGCTGAATATGGGAAAGTTTAGGGGGCCTTGACTCTCTCTCTTTTGTTTTTCTTTTGGGGTCTGTCTTTTTTGTTTGTTTGTCTGTCTCTTTTCGGGTCTGTCTTCTCATCTTCTCTCTCTTCTCCCTCTTTTTCCTCTCTCTCCCCTCTCTCCCCTCTGTGTAGATTTGCGGGGGAAATTTTGAAGCATTTTTTTTTTTTTTGGTTTATATTCTTGGCTAAAAGTTATGTAAGGGAAAATAGTGAAAATCAGAGCAAAAAATGAAGAGTTAAACCTAAATTTTGGGAAGGGTTGGGAAAAAATGAGGTCGGAAAAAAAAAATAGGTCAGGGACAAGTGGGGGCCAAAACAGGTAGTGGGGTTTATGGGGATTTCCCTACGCCCTTCGGCCTGGGGCCCTTTAAGGCCCCAGACCGAAGTTTTGGAATTTTGGGGCGGCAGATTGTTTAATCGTTGGCAGGGTTTTTGGGGTTTTTGGCCCCTGGAGGGGGGGGCTGTCGGGCCCATGTTCCAGTTTTGTCCCAGACTGCTTGGGGGAATCTTGGTCCCTCTTCTTTCTTTTTGGCACGGGTGGTTTGGCACTTGGTTCTTTTTCGGGGTAAATTTTGGGGTTCTGTTCATTTTCATTCATTAGCCCTTTTGAATTCCCTGGGGAACCCATATTTGCCAAAACCACCTCTTCCGGGCGGACAGGGTTTTTCGGGGGTTTCTTCTTCAGCTGGGCCCCGTCTTTCCCCGGGGGCCCCCCTTCATTTTCCCGCGTCGGTACTCCTTCGCCATGTCTGTCTTTGGTTTTCCCCACTTTTCTTTTGCCCTGGGGGTTTCCCCATTAAAGGGCTTGTTTTGTGAGGGTGGTTGGAAAACTTTCTGGGGGGTGGGCCAACCCTTCCCCATTTCCCTTTTTTTTTCTGATTTCAAAATTCTATTGGAACTTGTTTTGGTGGGGGGGCCCGGTATTTTCCCATCCACCCCCTCCCCCCCCCCCCCCCCCTTCCTTTCCCCCCCCAAAAGCCTTTTTCTCAGGGCTTTCGGGGCGGTTTCGGGTTTGTTTTGGGTGGCGTTTGGGTCCTGTACGGGCGGGGAGGCCCCCGCCTCAAAGAAGGGAGCAGGACGGGGTCGCTGAAGCGTTTGCACGAGCCCCTTTGGGAAGACCCTCGCTGATACATTTCAAAGGGGAAATTTTTTTTCAGCCCATCTCTGAGATGGGTCCCCATCATCCCGGGACCGGGAAAACCCATGGTTCCCCAAAGGCAGGGTTTAATCGCAGTCGGGGCAGCCCCCTCCATCGCCGCCCCCCCCCACATCTCCGGGAAAGCCTTTCCCCGGCGCACGGACTAGTAGACCCGTTTTTTCACTCATAATGGCTGGAAGTTTACTGCGCCCCCTGACGTGGCCTTTTCTTTGCCCCTTGTGTGAGAATTGTCACCCCTCCCTCGCATTGTCTCCCTTATGCCCCCTTTCGAAGAGAGTGTTTTTGGAAAAGTAGTTTTAAAAGGAGGTTAAAGTCATAAAGGTAAAAACATCAACAACAACAAAAAACCAACAAAAAAAAGGGGGGGGGGGGGGGGGGGGGGCGGGGGGGGGGGTGACCACCCCCCCCCCCCCAAAAAAAAAAAGGCGAAAAAAATTCGAAAAAAAGGTAGGTTGCTGGGGAAATTTGTGGGAAGACAGCAATGAAAAAAAAGGGAGAAAATCGAGAACAGTCAAAAATTTTAGTAACGAAAAAGTAGAAACAGGTGATGGCAGTTTTTTTAAGTTCTGAATTTCCGCTTTTTTCGACCCAAGCTGCTACATTTAAAAGCCCGTTTTGGAACCGTGCCCCGGGTTGGCTTAACTTTAAAGGGGTTATTTTTTGGGACTGGGGCTTTTTGGCGTCTTGGTTTTTGGTCCCCTTCTTACGGAAGTTAATGGTTTTCTGAAAGATGCGCCCGGCCCGAAGAAAAAATGTGTACTCAGAAATCCCCCCCTTTCACCACACAACCCCCCCCGCACGCAAAGCAGCACGGGACGGGACCCCAACGCACGCCCTCACACACACACAACACAAAACCACACACCACTCACCAAAAACACCACACCCCCACACGACACCCACGCACACGCACGCACGCACGAAACACACACACACACAAAACACAAAACACAACACCACACCAAAACACCACCCCCCACCACACACACACAAGTTTAGATTGCGCCCTTTTTTTTTTTACAGCCCGAAAGATCTTCATTGTTTTTCCAAAGGTTTTTTAAAACGGGTTGGGTTTACCTTCCCTTGGGTTTTTTTTTAACTGTCGGGTTTGTACAAAAAAAACATTTTATAATTTAAATTTTATTAAGGCGAAGGGGAAGATATCGATAAATTTCTCTCCCCTCGATCCCCCCCCCCCCCCCCCCCCCCCCATCCCTTCCCCTGGGAAATCCTGGGCCCGATGGTTTTTTGTAAATTTGGGTTTTTTCTTTTTCCAAAAAGGGGGGACGTGGGGGTGGGGGGTGGGGAGTTAAAGTACTGGAATAAGGGGGATGCGACCCGTAAACAGAGGGGGGGGAGCTTTTCCTGGGATGGGGTTTTTGATTTTTTTTTTATCTTACAGCAAAAAAAAAATCTCGTCTTATCTCGTTTCTTTTTTTCCTTTTTACCCTCCCCCCACCCCCCCCCCCCCCCCCCCCCCCCCCCCCCCCCCCCTCCAGTCAAAACCCCCCCTCCCCCTTTCCTCTGCTTCCCGGTAGCCAAATTTACTGGCTGACTAAGGGCAAAAACTCTGAAAAAAAGTTGCAAGAAATATGATCCCCGGAGGCTGCATTTATTTACGCCCCCCCCCCCCCCCCCCAACCCCATTTTAAAATCCCCGGGCCTCTTTTCTAACGTGTAATAGCCTCCCTTTCTGTTTTGTTGTCTTTTTCTGTGCTTGGGGGTTGTGGGTGTGTGTGTGTGTGGGGGTGTGTGTTGTGGGTGTGTGTGTGTGTTGGGGTGAGTTGGTGGGTGTGTGTGTGTGTGGGGTGTGTGTGTGTGTGTGGGGTTTGTTGTGTGCGGGGGGTGGGGCGTACGTGGTTTCTTTCTTGGGTGTGTGTGTGGTGTGTGTTGTGTGTGTGTGTGTGTGTGGGTGCACCGCCCGCGCGGGGCGCGCGACTTAATTTGGGAAACAAATGTGACCGAGATTTTGGAAAGGGGGGCCCTTTTCCCCTTTCTTGCTGTTTTTCAGCCCGCGGAAAAAACCCGGACGCATACGCAAGAGGGGAGAGGGAAAAGGTGGAGGGAGAGGAGATGGAGGGAGGGGGGAGAAAGCGGGCTTTCGCGCGCGGGCAGTTCCGCAGGGGGTCTTTTAAGCCGCCCCCCCTTTTCCCTTTTAAAAGCCGGAAAAAAGTGTGTTATTTGTCCACTGGGGGGCAGGGGGGTTCAATTACACGTCCAAATTGGTGTGCAGGCAACAGTTTTTTCCTATCCTTGTTAAAACAGGCAAACCGATGGAAAAATAGTTGTTTTGAATTTTCCGGAATTTTCCAAAACAAAAATGCACCGCACACACACACAAACCACCACACACACAACACACAAAACACAAAAACACCACCAGCCCACACACACCACACACAACCCCACCCCCACCACACACAAACCCCCACCCCACCCCCCCACCCCACACACACGCGCGCGGGGCGCCCGCAAAGCCCCCAACACACCCCAAAACAACCCCAAAACACACCACGCACCCAAGGGCAACACGGGAAGCAAGCACGGCGCGGCGCGAAAACACACACACTACACACACAAACCCCCACACAACACCCACACACACAAACCCCCACCAAAACACACACACTCACCCCACTCCTACTCATTTTCATTTCTCGGCAAAGCATCGTGTTACAACCAAAAACACCAACAAAACACTACACACACAAACACACCACCCCACACGCCCCCGTGCCGCCCGGGGGCCCCGGCCTACACACGTGCAAAACCCCACCACACACAACACAAACCCCACACACACACACACACCACAACACACACACCCACCCTTCATCAACCCGGGGCCCTGCAGCAACTGCAAAAAAAAAAAATACAAGTAAAGAAAAATCCTTGGTTTTAGACTACAAACCGAGTTCCGTGGTGAACGCACGCCCTAAGTTTGCTCACACGTAAAAAAACCCCTACCAACTTTGGAGAGAGGCCCGTTTGGGCCCTTGGTTGGAGGGCAAGTTACCCCATTGCTTTCAGTTGCGTGGGAGAAATGGAAAAACTGAAAGGGAAACAAGGGAAAATTTAGTGAAGATATGGCCCGAATGACATTGGGGAAAAGGGGTGGTTGAAAGCGCCCCCAGGCAGCTCTTTAGTCGGCTCTACCCCGGTAGGCCGCCCGTGTGGGAAAAGAGGGTGTTGAGTAAAAGGGTTTGAGCCCTTTGGGCTGTAGCCCAGGTTTGGCATTTATAAGTATTTTTTTAACAAAAAAGTTTAACGCGGTTTTTTTGTTGTTGGGTTTTGTTTTGTTTTTTTTCTTACTTTTGAGTTGACTTCCCCCCGCGCGCGCGTGGTTTACTGCCCTGTTTTTTTGGCCCCTTTTCGGTGGCTGGGCCACAAAAAAATTACCTTACCGCACTAAAACTTTTCCCGTACTATTTTAAAACCCGTGTTCTCTCCTCCCTTTTCCCTTCCTGTCTTGGAACACTGACTTTACGTTTTTTGGGGTGGCCTCGGGCCCTTTTTTTACAATGATCGGGCAGCACCTTTGGGCATTTTGCGCCCCCGCATTTAAAAACTGGTGATGGAAAACAAAGTGGGAAAAAAAAACAAAAACAAAAAAAGCTGCCTCCTTTTGATTTTTCCCCCTCTTGTTTCCTTTTACCCCTCACCCCCGGGCCCCCCCCCCTCTCCCACCGCCCCTCCCTTTCCGGAAAAAAGTTTTGGAATACGCCTTTCGCCGAGCCCCTTGTAAGGGGGGATTAAAAGTGGAGACATTTTGCAGGTTAACGCTCTAAAAAAAATGGTTTTCCCTTTTGGGTTGGGGCCCCGTGACCGGTCCCCTTCCGAGAAGAAGTGCATGGTTTAGGGGGCGTTGGCTGAAAAAGAAAAATTTTTGTATTTCAAGGAGGCTGTCCCACAAAACGCACACACTTTCACAAAAAGGCGGTACGCGAGGGGCGCACGCGCACCCCGCACGCACGCACGCCCCCACCCCACCAAAACACACCAAAACACACAGCACACACGCAGCACGCCGCCCGCACGCACGCGCGCGCGGGGGCGCATGTTTCATCGTTTTTTATAATTGATTTCATCAAGTCTTTCAAGGGCTAAAGAATTTTGGGCCTAAGTTTTTTTTCCCCCTGTCGTTCAGTTGACTGGGAAAAAAATTTGGGGAACAGTTCACCTTCCCTGCTTTCATCCCTTCTGGGGCCTTTTTGGGTAATTTTCCAGGGAATTTTTGGGTCCAGGGAGAAAAAGTGAAAAAAAACAGTCCTCCTTTGGAAATTTAAAACAAAATAAAATAATAACAACAAAACCCCGACAAAACAACAACCCAAAAACAACAAAAACAAAAACAAACAAACCCAAAAACAAAAAAGAAAGACCCCAAAAAAGGCCCGACACTAAATAAAAAGGGAAAACATAAACTTACTTTTTATAAAGGGAAAAGGCCCTTTGTCCCGTTTTATAAAAGGTCCCCAGACAAGTTTTGATAAGTTTGTTTTTCTTTTTTTTGATAAAAAAAAGTATGAAAAAATATGTAAAGACGGATTTATCCGTTCAGGGGGGATTTTAACCCAAAAGGGAAAAGAATCCCCAAAGTTGTCCCCAAATCTCCTCTCTCTTTCTTTTCCCCCTGTGTTTTGTTTTTATTTCTTTAATTTTTGCAAAAAAAAAAGAATTTTGGATATCTGTCTGTCCCCTGAAACCTTTAAACCCCTTTACCCCCAAAAGGTTTTCAAACTATCGAGATCCACCGGGTGTGTTGCATCTGGAAATTTGAGAAGACCAAACGGCTAGGGAAAAAAAAGGGCGCAAAAGTGTAAAAAAAAAAAAAAAATGTTTTTTTTAACCTTTTTGATTCTGGCACCCGTGGGACTGGGGGGAACAGGGCCAAAAAGTGGCGATTTTGGCCCCGCAAATAGGGGATGGAAAGCTTGCCCCCCCCCCAGTCCAGATTTTATGTATAGGCCCTGGCCATGATGATGATTATGATGATGATGACGATAGGCCCAAAAATTGTAAAAATTTAAAAATGCGAAACAATAAAAAAAATTTATGATAATGTGAGGGTGTTTTTAAAAGATTTTATGACGATACTTAAAAAATGGAAAAAATGATGGGTAGCAAAAAAAATAAATGATTTATGATGTGATTTGGGAATGAGGGGGATTTGGGTGACAAAATAAAAAGAATACTAAGAACAACAACAACAACAAAGTTTTTTTAGATGATATGAAAAACTTTTGCATCTGCTTGGGAAATTGGAAAAACCTCTTTTTTCGTCGTAACAAAATGAAGGGGGCGGCCCTCGGTCTTTCCCCTTCTTTTCCCCCTTCGGGCCCGGGAAAATCCAAAAATCTTTACTGTTCGGGGTTGTGCGAAGAAAGTGCGCGGGGGCGCAAACACGCACGCACGCAAACCCCCACGGAGCACGCACGCACGCACGCACCCCACGCACGCCGCCGCAAACCAAAAAACCAACACACAACACCAACCACAAACACACAAACCCCACCGCACGGCACATACACAAAACATCCTACTTTTTAGACAGTCAGGCCTTAAAACAGCCAAAAATCAAGTGAAGCAAAAAGAGAGAGTTTTGGTTAGATCTTTTTTTTTGTTAGGCCATAGCCCCCCGAAGTGGGGGGGGGGGGGGGGGGGGGGGTTGATAAAAGTTATTTTTATTCTGATATTAATGTTAAAAGGAAAAAAAAGAAACCATAAGCAAAACCTCAAAGAATTTTATTTTTAAGTTTTTAAATGCGATGCTTAATTTAACTATTCTGCTTTCCATTTTTCACCCTAAATTTTTTTACTTTCAAGTATGGGGAAATTGAACAACATTTTTAAAAATTCATGATGAAAAAAAGAAAAACCCATAGGCTTTTTGATGAAATTTTGAATTTTTAAAAGCTTTTCACAAATAAAGTGCAAAAATTTCTTACAAGTTTTTTTTTTTTTTTTTTTTTTTTTATTTCTTGATGTCATTTGGGATAAAACAGCTTTAAAACAAGCGTGGTTGTTTTTTAGAAATTTTTTTTGGAATAAAAATCTTGCCCAACCCTTAAAAAAGTTCCTGGCAAGGAATAAAAATGAATTTCAATTCAGAAAACTGGTGAATGAAGGGCAAAGGAGATTACCCTCATCGAGTTCTCATAAAAGACTAACATGCAAAAAATAGGTCCGTGATACCAAATTTTGGGTTTTTTTTAAAAAAATGTATCGTGTTTGTCGGGGAGGGGGAGAGAGAGAGGGGGTGGGGAGAGGGGGGAGGGGAAAAGAGAGGGGAGAGGGGAGAGAGAGGAGAGAGAGAGGGGAGGGGAGAGGGGACGGCCCAGAAAAGACGGATTTTTTTTCCCTCCCGTCCTGCCCTTTAAAGGGGAGAGAGGAGAGAGAGAGAGAAGGAGAGAGAGAGAGATTACATGATGTCCTTCACGTGAAGTCAGATAGAAAGGAGGATGTAGGGGTACTTGTTCGAAACAGGACATCCGTGTTGCGTTCGCTGATACACACGTCACAGGGGAGCCGAGGGGTCAGTGCCATGGGGGTGGGGGTGGGGGGTGGGGGTGGGAGTGGTCTCCTATAGATGTAGCAAGCGACTTTAACCTTGGGAATTTTGTTGTGTCGACTGTCAACGTCGGGTGGTTTTCTACAAGCCAGGCAAGTAAAACGTTTCACAGATGAAAACTTTCTAATGGGGAACCTATATAACGTGAAGTAAATGTGTGTGTGTGTGTGTGTGTGTGTGTGTGTGTGTGTGTGTGTGTGTGTGTGTGTGTGTGTTGTTGTTGTTGTTGTTGTTGTTGTTGTCTTCAATTTAATGTCTTTCCACATTAAGTGATATTAGACTGTGACGGGTCTCCGACGCTCCCCCTCGTTATTAAAATATGATTTTCATATTCAGGGATGCAGGGGGTTATAGACAGAAGTATTTACGCTTTCACAACCAAAATGCGCTCTCGCATAGGCACACGCACTCTGTCACTCACATCGGGCCCGCACAAAGGTGACGGGAAACCATAACATTTCATAGAAAATAATCAACTTTTATTCAACTTGACTCCGAGCCTCCACCCGTCACTACACAACACAACTATCTGTATCATACAACAATGTCAACAGCATACAGACAATTTCATAAATCGCATCCCCTGTTCTTCAGTTATTCTTACTTAGCCAGGAAAGACAATATTCCACTATTCTGTTTGCACACTATAACCTTAAGAACAATAAAACGTCCGTAACTTGCCAGCATTCCTCGGTTGACCGTCAGTTTCTCTCATCCCACTGTGCGACTACGAGCTGAAGCTGCCACAACCGTTGTGTCCTCCCCGATTGGCCAAATCCCAGTTGGGGACACTGGCAACGTAGCTTGAGTCGCACCCTCACACCGAGTCTCCCGGACTCCACCGTGCTTCGCCCTCTCCACGGAAAGGGCTCCTGTCGGCCTCTCCCACAGGTCTTCTCTGGCTGCAAACACCCCACCGTCGTCTGGCAGCTCCCCGTCTAGGCTCCAACAGGCTGACACGTCTTGCTGTCGACCGTCCCCACACGGGAGACAATTCTTCTCGTCGTCGGCTCCGAGGCTACAGCAACCTCCACTGTCTTACGTCCCCGCCCAGGAGACAACAAGGCGACAGCTAACCTCTGCTTCACGCTGTATTTTCTTGAGCCCTCAGCAAGACGGGCGAGTTCACTTTCCCTTAAGTGAGTCACACACTTCCTGGTTTTCCAAGCACCTTATATTCATTCTCAAACAAGAGAGAACCCGAGTTTAACTGGCTCAACCAATGGGATCACGGGCACACACACATCACAACGATTTGTACCAATAAATTCCCAAGTTATTTTTATTCCACCAATGGAATCACTAGTCACCTACACATACACACACACAACAGCTGCTAGCGCTAACCAAGACTTGGGTACCAAGTGGTTAATGCATAACCTCCCATTCAAACTCATGTTCGATTCCCCGAAGCTACCCATTGTACTAACAGCCTGGACTCCTCTACCAGCCAGGACTGATGCTTCGAGTAGTTACTACCTCTATAGATAACAAGGTGCGAATCACTCAATAGGCCGAAGCCTTCCATTCATTCCTCAGAACAGGACGACTGGATGGTCGCTGTACTCTGCCTGCAGGCTGACGGTCACCTACCCGTGACGGTCACCTGACACGATCGCCTTCCCTTCAGGCCCACGGAGAACCCAGTGAATAGCCAGCCAGTGGTCGGACTGGACACTCCTCTACCCAGGACCGGCAGGTCAGCATGTTCTTGTTACTATCCCTCGGACATGCGAAACACTTCCCAGTAACTCTCCCTCCTTTAGTATGCGACTCGGGTATTCCCCTCTGGTGATGCCTGAATTCGCACACTTGAAGAACCCAAGGGCTTGCTCTCAACAACAGCAAAACTACCCTTAATTTGCCTAAATGCTCGAGAACATTCGGCCGACTCATTACATAGATGAAGGAAAGGATTTGGAGAGGGGGAGCATGAGGAGGAGGTGGGTGGGTAGGTTATCTTATACAAAAAAAAAAAACACACAAAAAAAAAACCGCATCTTTTACAATCTTACAATACAATTATAAAAAAAAATTTAAAAAAGGTATGAAAAAGCCACTTTAAATAACTATTTTGAATCATAACACAAACTATAACAAATGTCCCATAGGACTGCGTAGTAAACAGTTCGCAAAATCAAACAACAAACTAAAGTTCTCAAGAATTCTGTCAAGAGAACTTTCATAGATAGCCGGTAAAATAGGTCTCAACTCTGGCATTCAGAAGAATGTGTTGGTTTTGAAATTTGTTCACCAATATCACTTTTGTTGGTCCATCACATATTGGATAATATTCAAACGATTGTGCTGATAGAGCCGCAAAAAAAGGTGCAAGGCAAGACAGGAATCTATAGAAATAAACATCCCATTATCCGTTACAGAAGGGTATCATTTACTGGAGGAAACATCGTGGATAAAGCTTAATGCCTTCAAAACAAAATTCAGCAAGAATGTTAAATGTCTGTGCGGTGTGTGTTGTGTGTGTGTGTGTGTGTGTGTGTGTACTGAGTGAGTTTGGTTTGTTGATGTTGATTCTCTCTCTCTCTCTCCTCCTCTCTCCACTCTCTCTCTCCTCTCTCCTCTCTCCTCTCTCTCTCTCCTCTCTCTTTCTCTTTCTCTCTCTCTCTCTCTCGTCAACTGCCTCTATCAAAATGCGTTTCTTCCGTTTTATATTTCCGTCTCCTGTCTGAACACTTATGTGCCTGCCTGCCTGCCTGTCTGTCTCTCTCTCTATCTCCACCCAC
>CM031620.1:39685923-39690923 GCA_018398815.1 Conus ventricosus
ACAAAAACCCCTCATTGTTCATTGATTTGTGGACAGACGGTTGTGGAAAAACAATATTTGTCCTCAACCTATTACAAACAGTTTATCGTTATAATTTTAATCATATTGTGGTTTTCTGTCCAACACTTAAATGGAACAAAGCATATCATAATAGAAGGTTTATATGGACTGATGATAACATATTTTTAGTTAATCCTAGCAATAAACTGAGTGAGTGTCTAGAACAGTTTTATAGACTGTTTGAAGGAACGCAGACACTATTTATTATAGATGACTGTTCGGCAGAAAGAGACATAGTTAAAAAGAGAACACTTTGTCGAAACTAGCTTTCAGTGGAAGACATGCTGGAATAAGTGTGTGGATTTTATGTCAAAAATATAACTCGGTTTTAAAAGACTTTAGAGAACAGTTAAAGACTGTAGTTCTATTTCACATGAAAGACAGAGACTCATTTGAAGAATGTTTGCGCGAAAATGATGTTATTGAAAACGATCAGGAAAAACACAGGATTAAGCAAAAACTAAAATCTGAAAACTTTAGTAAATTAGTATTGAAAACGGATAACCCTGCACAGTATGTTTGTTTGTAGGGTCGTTATTTTTTGGTTACTTGTCAGAGAACAGGAATAGGCGGCTTTTAGGCCACTTTCGCCCAAAAACTCGGTGGAGGAGCAAGTGAGTCTGAATCGGTGTTTATACGTTCTCTCCTCTCGACCCGCGTGCTGATCGTAGAGGGCCTCAACTAGCTCTTTCAGAATTCTGAATTCTTCCCTTACCCACTGCATGCAACTTTTCCCCTGTATCAAAACTTTGAATGTGGAATAGTACACAGTTATTTTCAGTCTTTGTTCATTTTTGAAAAAAATGGTCACCTTTGTGAGCGCAAGCTCCTCACTGTCCGGAAGGCCAATAGGATTTGAAAAGAAGAAGAAGAAGAAGAAGAAGAAGAGGAAGAAGGAAGAAGAAGAGGAAGAAGAAGAAGAAGAAGAGGAAGAAGAAGAAGAAGAGAAGAAAAAAGAAGAAGGAGGAGGAGAAGGGGGAGGAGGAGGAGAAGAAAAAGGAGGAGGAGGAGGAGGAAGAAGAAGAGAAGAAGAAGAACAAGAACAACAACAACGATAAGAATTCTGTCTTTGTGTTGTCTCTTCCTCCACCTTTACCTCCATCTCTCCTCCAGTCTAGGGGTAACTTACTCCCTGACAGTATGCGACAGTTCTCACGACTTTCGCCAGTTAAGAAATGCGGCTTGTAGGTTACTGACCTCCGTACCCCTCCCTCCCCACACGCCTTTCCCCCTCCCCATGTCTCCCCGTGCAACGTGTTCCCCAGTGCGCTCTACCCCTACCTCTACTTCTGTTTGTATCGTCCTGAACGGCGGCTAGTATTAAGTTCTAGTTGTCATGTGTCTTTACGTGTACTTGTGAACTACAAAAACTAAAACCAAAACAAACAAACAAACAAACACAAACTTTTGAGCAAAGCAAACAACGTAAAACCGATTCTGTGTCTGTGTATACGTCGTGTTGGTGGTCACATTTTTCTCGCCCCTCTCTCTCTCTCTCTTGCCAGGACACCAGCGCGCGCGCGTGCATGGGTGTTTGCGTGCGTGCGCGTGTGAGTGTATATATGTGTGTGTGATGAGAACTGAACCTTCAACCTCCCTACCCGCAAGTTCACAGCTCTGATCACTGCACCTCTGCGGCTGGTCTGTCTGTCTGTCTCTCTCAAACAGACACAGACACAGACACAGACACACACACACAACACACACACACCACACACACACACACACACACACACAACACACACAAATACACACACACACACAAAAGAGAGGAGAGAGAGAGAGAGAGAGAGAGAGAGAGAGAGAGAGAGAGAGAGAGTCTGCGCATATGTGTGTGTGTGTGTGTGTGTGTGGTTTTTAGCTTGAAGATTTAAAGAAGCACGGTTTCAGTGCAGTGGTCAAAGGGATAGGCAGACTGAAGGACACGGAATAGAGACTGAGTAGAGATGGTAAAACACAGACACACAGACACACACACACACACACACACACACACACACACACACACACACACACACACACACACACACACACACACACGCACGCACGCACGCACGCAAACAAAATAATATTCACGTACACCATTGTTTCCAGCACATAACTTCGGCACAGTTTTACCATCTCTACTCAGTCTCTACCCAATGTAAAAATGTGAATATTTCATTTTATAACAAAAGCCATCACTACTTTGTATCCATTTTTGCTATGTAGAGTTGGAGGATGAACGTGCGCCTCGGCGGGAAGGAGGAGAGGGAAAGCTCACAGGTAGAGAAACGGGGTGGTGGTGGTGGTGGTTACAGGTGCGCGGAAATCATGTCGGACACAGAGACCAGGCTGGCCGCAGCCTTCATTAGAAGAGCAAGGACGCGTGTTATGATGACCACCGGTGGAAGAGAGTTTCACCTGCAGGTATGTTAGTGCATACAGGAACACAGTTACATCTGTCACTTGAAAAGCAGGCGACAGATGCAAAGTGATAAGTCACAACGCACACACACACACACACACACACGCACGCACACGCACACGCACACGCACACGCACGCACGCACGCAAAACAAAATTAATATTCACGTACACCGCTGTTTCCAGCACATAACTTCGGCACAGTTTTACGATCTCTACTCAGTCTCTTTCTGTGTCCTCCAGTCTGCCTATCCCCTTTGACCACTGCACTGAAACTTCAGTTGCCTATGACTGTCCTAGACAATGATGAACCAGAAGAACAACACCTTCACTTCTCTTCCTATTCGACCTCTCCGTCGCTTTTGACGCCACCGACTGTTCTATCCTTCTCCCCGTTTTCATAACTTAACTGACCTCTCTAAGACAGGCCTCAACTGGTTTGCTTCCTTCATCAGTGACTGTCATCAAATTGCTTCTAGCAATCGGTCAGCTTCCAGCCCAATTCTATGGCCATATGGTGTACCTCAGGGATCGGTCCCGAAGCCTGTATTTTCAATTTGTACTCTTGTCATGTGTCCCCTGTCGTAAATGAATATTCTCTCATCCATTTTAAACTATCATAGATCAACTTTGATGATGAAGGTTTTCTTTTCTGTCGTGTCTCCTTCACTCCATGGTCGGTTTACTCAGCATTTAAGAACACGGTTATTCATTCTTCTCCATTCTGGAGGACGTTAGACAATGGCCTGAATATGGGTACGTTATATAGAGGCTTGACTCTCTCTCTCTGTCTGTCTGTAGGTCTGTCTGTTTGTCTGTATGTCTGTCTCTGTCTGTCTGTCTCTCTCCAATCTCCTCTCTCTCTCTCTCCTCTCTCTCTGTCGTAGATTCTGCAGGGGTATTTGAAGCATTTTTTTTTGGTTATATTCTTGGCTGAAAGTTATGTAATGAAAATAGTGAAATATCAGAGCAAATAATGAAGAGTTGAACTAAATGTTGGGAACGGTAGGAAAAATGCAGGTCAGGAAAAATAGGTCAGGACAAGTAGGCCAACAGGTAGTGAAGGTGGATGCGAGTTCTACGTCCTCTCGGCCTGAGGCCTTTAAGGTCCAGACCGAAGTCTGCAGTTTGGGCGGCAGATTGTTTAATCGTTGGCAGGAGTCTTGGGGCTTGGCTCTGACGGGGGCTGTCGGGACATGTTCCAGTTTTCGTCCCAGACTGCATGGAGTCTTGGTCCTCTTCTTTCTTTTTGTGCACTGGTGGCTAGCACTTGGTTTTGTTCCGTGTGAACTGGTGTCCACTGTTCACTTCACTTCACTTAGTCTCTGAATTCCCTGGGGAACATAGGGCCGCAACCACACTCTTCCAGCGGACACGGTTTTCGGAGATCTTCTTCAGCTCGGCCCACGTCATTCGGCGGCCTTCACTTCCGCGTCGGTACTCCTTCGCCATGTCTGTCTTGGTCTTCCACTTTTTTTGCCTGAGGGTTCCATTCAAGGGCTTGTCTTGTGATGTTGGATGGAGACTTTCTGAGGGTGTGGCCAATCCATCCCACTTCGTTTTTTCTGATTTCTAATTCTATTGGAACTTGCTTGGTGGGCGTCGGTATTCTTCACCATCCACCCCCTACCCCCCCCCCCCTCCATCCCCACCCCCAAGCCTGTTCTCAGGGCTATCAGGCGGCCTTCTGCGTGCTTGGGTGGCGATGGTCCTGTACTGCGTGAGGCCGCCTCAAAGAGGGAGCAGGACGGACGTCGCTGAAGCGCTGCACGAGTCCCTTGGAAGATCCTCGCTGACTACAGTCGAGAGGGCAATTTTTCAGCCCATATCTGAGATGGATACCCATCATGCCGACCAGAAAACATGGTTCGCCAGGCCACGGTAATCGCAGTCAGGCAGCGCTCCATCGCCGACCGCCCCACATCTCCAGGAGCCGTTCCCCGGCGACACAGACTAGTAGACCCGCTGTCACTCATAATGGCTGGAAGGTTTACTGCGCCGCCTGACGCTGGCCTCTCACATCATTGTCCCTTGTGAGAGATCTGTCATCTCTCCCTCAGCATTGTCTGCTATGCCACTTCGAAGAGAGTGTGTAAGGAAGTAGTGTAACAGGAGTAAAAGTCACTAAAGGTAAACAACAACAACAACAACAACAACAACAAAAAGGGGGGGGGGGGGGAGTGGACCACCCCCCCCCCCAAAAAAAAAGGCGAAAAAAAATCAGCAAAAGGTAGGTTGCTGTGAAATGTAGAAGACAGCAATGAAAAGAAAGGGAGAAAATCGAGAACAGTCATAATTAGTAACGAAAAGTAGAAACAGGTGATGAGCAGTTGTTTAAGTTCTGAATTTCCGCTTTCGTCGAGCAAGCTGCTACAGTTAAAGCCCGTGTGACACGTGTCCCGGCTTGGCTATAACATTTAAAGGTTTGCTT
Organism: Conus ventricosus; assembly: GCA_018398815.1. Lineage (NCBI taxonomy): Eukaryota > Metazoa > Mollusca > Gastropoda > Neogastropoda > Conidae > Conus > Conus ventricosus. The sequence continues at coordinate 39,690,821 of CM031620.1, forward strand.
TGGGACTGGAGCTTTAAGGCGTCTGAGTGTGGTCCCCTTCTTACGGAAGTTAATGGTTTTCTGAAAGATGCGCCCGGCTCCGAAGAAAATATGATGTACTCAG
>CM031620.1:39703423-39706218 GCA_018398815.1 Conus ventricosus
GGAGAGAGAGAGAGACTGACAGACAGACAGACAGACAAGACTGATAGAGAAAAGGGGATACGAGCGGTGGTGGTGAGATAATCTTCATTTTCACGGTCACAGAAAAGTAGCCAACAAGTTCTTTCCAATCAACCCTTCCACTGGAAAGGGGAAAAGGGGATTATGAGTAGCCCCCCCCAAACTAGCACCCTCAGAGAGAGAGAGAGAGAGAGAGAGAGAGAGAGAGAGAGAGGGGAGAGAGAGAAGAAGGGAGAAGGGGAAAGAGGAGAGAGAAAAGGGGGGGGGAGAGAGAGAGAGAGAGAGAGAGAGGGGAGAGAGAGGAAGGGGGGGAGAAAAGAGAGAGAGAGAGAGAGAGACTTTGTCACTTTAACATTTTACTGTAACGTTTGAAAGCCGTGAGACAGGGGGAAGCACAAATTACATGGATTTGAATTAAGCCCACAAAGATGTAGAAAACTGCATGTAAATCGGGGGAGAGAGAGAGAGAGAGGAGAGAGAGAGAGAGAGAGACAGACAGACAGACAGACAGACAGAGCCAGCTAGGCAGCCAGCCAGCCAGCCAGACCAGACCGACACACAGAGCATTTTGTGCAAGTCCCCCCAACGCACACCAGACACTACCCCCAGGCAATCAATCAACCTTTTTTTTTTTTTTTTTTTTTTTTTTTTTGGGCTGTGTCCATACCCACCCCCAGATCGCCAACATCGGTCCCATCGTCTTCTTCCTCCTGGCCTTCCTGCTGGCCAAGAAGACCTCCCCCCCTCCTCCTCGTCCGCCTCCGCCTCCGCAGTCTCCAAGACGACCCTGGAAAAGGGCCACCTCCTACGTCATCATGCTGATCGGGGTCACGGCCACCTTGCTGCTGGCTTTCCCTGTGGCAACGCACGCTGCAGTGCAGGGCGTGGAGCGCAGCGTGGCTCTCCTGGCCCTGAGCTTCTTCCTGTCCGTGATGGACTGCACGTCCTCCGTGGCCTACGTGGCCTTCATGTCGGCCCTCAACCCGGCCTACCGGGCCCAGCTACTTCTTTCGGCGAGGGACTGAGCGGCTGCTGCCCGCCATGATGGCCCGGGGCAAGGGGCCGGGGACATCGTCTGCAAGAACGGCAGCTCCACGGAGGTGAGGTGTCTAGGTGGTGAGTGGGGTGGTAGGGGGGGGTGGTGGGTGGGGGGGTGGTGGAAGGGTGGTTGTTGGGGGGGGGGCCCGGGGGTGGTGGTAGATGGATGGTGGTGATGATGGGGTGGTGGTCGGAGTGGGGTGGGGGTGATTGCGGTGATGATGGTGGTGGTTATAGGGTGGTGGTTTATGATAGTGGTGGTTGTGGTGGTAGGGTGGTGGGTGGGGGTGATGGGGGGGGGGGGGCGGTGGTGGTGAGGGTGGTGGTAGATGGATGGTGGTGATGATGGGGTGGTGGTGGGAGTGGGGTGGGGTGATTGCGGTGATGATGGTGGTGGTTATAGTGGTTGGTGATGTGAGATAGTGGTGGTTGTGGTGGTAGGGTGGTGGGGTGGAGTGATGGGGGGGGGGGGCCGGTGGTGATTTAGGGTTGGTGGTAGATGGATGGTGGTGATGATGGGGTGGTGGTGGGAGTGGGGGTGGGGGGTGATTGCGGTGATGATGGTGGTGGTTATAGTGGTGGTGGTGATGATTTGTGGTGGTTATCGTGGTGGTGGTGGTGGTGATGGTGGTGCTTGTCGTTGTGGAGTGTGGTGGCGGTGGTGGTGGTTGTCTGTGATGATGGTTGCGATGGTGGGGCGAAGCGAATCCACGTCCGTCACGTTGATAATCTGAATCCGCTATCTGTAAATTAAAAGTGAACTGTATTGTCTCTCCGGAGGAGACGACTGAACAATATCGCACATGCCCGGGGGCAGACCGCAGCATTCACCGCTTGCCGACTCGGGTGATCGCCTGCCCGGGGCACTGAATCGAGCAGCCGTTATGACCCACCATGCAGGGATTTCCTGAGGTTCTGCTGTCTGGAATCAACGCAAAACAATGCAAACATCATGTGTGTCCCCCCATTGGAAGGCAGTGCTTTATTTCACTACTTTTTATAAAATATTTTATATATATATATATATATATATAAATATATATATATATATATTTTATAAGAGAACAGGAAACCTTCATTCTGGGCCCACTTTCGCCCTCAACAGTTTTCGGGCGAAAGTGGCCAGAATAAAGGTTTTCTGTTCTCTGCCAAGTAAGACTTCAATACCCAAAAAATAACGATTATCTACAAACAAACATACTGTGCAGGGTTATCCGTTTTCAATACTAATTTTCTAAACTTTTCAGATTTCAGTTTTTGTTTAATCCTATGTTTTTCCTGGTCATTTTCAATACATCATTTTCGCGCAAACATTCTTCAAAAGAGTCTCTGTCTTTTAAAGTGAAATAAAACTACAGTCTTAACTGTTCTCTAAAGTCTTTTAAAACCCAGTTATATTTCTGGATAAAATCCACACACTTATCCCAGCATGTCTTCCGCTGAAAGCTAGTTTCGACAAAGTGTTTCTCTTTTTAACTATGTCTCTTCTGCCGAACAGTCATCTATAATAAATAGTGTCTGCGTTCCTCAACAGTCTAATAAAACTGTTCTAAACACTCACTCAGTTTATTGCTGGGGTTAACTAAATATATGTCATCATCTGTCCATATAAACCTTCTATCATGATATGCTTTGTTCCATTTAAGTGTTGGGGGCAGAAAAACACCAATGATTAAAATTATAGCGATAAACTGTTTGTAATAGGTCGAGGACAATATTGTTTTTCCACAACCAGTCGA
>CM031620.1:39709718-39754718 GCA_018398815.1 Conus ventricosus
TCACTTATCTTCAATCGCTTGAGCGCAACCTAGGCGTCGAATGAAACCTGTTGCAATAACTGTTTTGTATCTTGCCTGAAGAAGACGTAAGAGGTCGAAACGCGTCGTTTTTTTGTTCTTGTGATACGTTTGTCCACGTTTTTTTTTTTTTTTTTTGACGGTTCGCTAACATTTATTTAAGATTTGAATTATTGATGTTCAGTTTTCAATGTATTTGAGTTTTCCCTTGTCTACGTGTACGCCTGGTATTGCGGCCGGTGACCCCACAAATCCCTGAGTCCCTGTCTGTCTCAGTCTCTTGCCTCGCTGCCCAAGACTGGACAGACAATCAGAGGGAGGGAAAGGAGGGAATGGGAAGAGTGGAGATCAAGGCTAACCCACGACACGGGGACAGAGGACAATGCCAGGTGGGGAAGGGGTGGTGGAGGTGCTGGTGGGGTGGATGGGGTGGGGTGGGGGGGGCGGGGGGGGGAGGGGAGAGGGGGAGGAGGGTGCAGCTGCCTGAAATTCCTGACTGTCTGAAAACAAGAGTCATTGACGACTAGAATGAGTTCTGGAACTGAAGGAAAAGGAAAAAAAAAAAAAAGACAAAAAAAAACAAACAAACAAAAACAAAGAACTGCTTTGTTTGATGATGAAGTTTTGTTTCGTTTTTGTTTTTCTTTTATAATCGTTTGTTTGTGGTAACACTCCGTGGCAGCAGTGTTGTATACAGATGTAAAAATACATTGATCACAGAGAGAGAGAGAGAGAGAGAGGGGGGGGGGAGGAGGGAGGGAGAGAGAGAGAGAGAGAGAGAGGAGACGAGAGAGAGAGAGAGAGAGAGAGGAGAGTGAACTGAGGGGGCTGAGAGAACACGGTGACATGGAGGGAGAAGAAGGAGGGGTGGTTGACGGGAGGTGAGGATGGTGGGGGAGAGTGGCATACCACCAGAAACGGCCGATCAGCAGCAAAAACATGAGCACTGGAAAGGAGCAGGGAGAAGGTGATGAGGTGGCAATGCTGTGTTTTTGGCCTGCGCAGTCTGGTGGGAGTCTGCTGGCTGGCTTCTCGCGCCCCTTGAAGAGGGCTGTGTATTAGTGTGGCATGGGAACAGTCCCATCTGGCCAAGAACTTCGGTCTATCTCTCACTCCCCCTCCTCCCCCCCCCCCTCACTCCTTTCCTTCTCTCCCCCCCCCCTGTCTCTCACTTTTTCTCTGCCCCCCCCCCCCCCTCTCTCTCGTCTATGGTCGTCTGTGATAGCCCAGTGGCTAGCTCTAATTTATTAAGATTAATTACTTTGACTTGAAGAGTGTTCGTGTTCAGATGTTCGTGTTCAGAAAGTGGAGTCTAACCTATACTAGATACAAAGATCATATGTATTAACCTTTACTCGATGACGTTTTTGACTACGCAGTCCAGATCGTGCGGGTCGCCCAAGATATTCAGATCGCGTGGGTCTTGTAAGACCCACACCTGATAAAGGGCGGTTCAGCAGCTTATTCCTCACCCGATGGCGTGGGTCATGTGCGACCCATTAAAATGTATAGGTCCTGGGGGAACCACGACTAATTACGCTGATAATTGATTGTGCCCATACATGAAATTTCTGTGGCCAACGGCTGTTCAATTCGTTTACAAACTCCTACGATTTTGTGAGCATAGCTCTATCCGTTCATAAGATATGATTAAAAAAATTTTTTTTATGAGTCACTGGGTCATGGAAGACCCAGGAAGCACGGTAAAGGTTAAATCGTAGGCTGACGTTCGCAGACGTTTTGAGGTAGAATGCTTTTCAGACTTTTTTCCCGCCTATGTTCATGACGATTTATAACATGTGGGGTTTTTAGTAATAAACGGGCCATATGGTAGCGAAACTGTACAATGTCCACAGTGGTCACAACTGCCCATGCTGCGGTGTCTTTTGCCTCCAAGGGGAGGGTGGGGGTGGGGGGTGGTAAACTTTTGTGTGTGTGTTGAATTTATGTTTCAACATTTTTCAAACTCATGTTCGTATTGCCTGCTGCAAAGTACAACTCATTCGCCCCCCCCCCCCCCCCCCCCCCCCCCCTTTTTTTCTTTCTTTCTTTAAAACAAGCATTTTAGAGTATACTGTTTCTGACGTATGTGTACTCAGTAAGTTGTACGGTAATGTAACGGGGTGAAATCTATGTGTGTGTGTGTGTGTTGCCGCGCGCGCGCGCGCGCAAGAACACGTGCGTGTTCGAGCTGTCGTAGGAATAATTCAGCGCGCCAATGTGTACGATCATATGAGTCCGTATTTTTTCTCTCCTAAAATACTGTTCTAAGTAACCAGCGCGAATGTTAAAAATAATCTATAGTGCGATCCACTGTTGCCTCTGAGCATTGAAAGGTCGACTGATACTTCAGAAGTTAAAAGCAATGGCCAACAGGCCGTTAATGTAAATACGGGAAGTTGAAACATCTATTATGAGACCTCAAGTTGTTCTTTGCTTTTAACACAGAGTGCTGTGGCAAGATGGACCGTGCAGTGAGTTCACGAGCCGTACAGTAGGATAAAAAGTATTAAGTGGCTGTCAAATTTGATGAGGTATGGTATACATGACGCCATCCTGTACTATTGTGTGTGAGGGAACACGCTATTTGTACTCGGCTTGAAACTGGTAAAAAATCTACGTGGTGCCTTTTACTGCTGCGCAGCTTGCCCTTTTACTGAAACACGGCCAACCAGGCCGTTATGTTGTAGTTAACGAGTTCTTGAGTCTTATTCGGAGACTCGACGCCATGTTTTGGCAGTTGAACAAAGTGTGGGAAGAATCATGTTCGAGACCGTCTGCGAGGTTGATAGGGTAAGTATTATTATTTATTCCAGTAGATCTGGTCTTGGATAGAAGACTATTGGAAAGAGACTGACATTAACGTCTATGTATAACATACCTTTTATTGAACCATGAATTGTTGTTCTTTTCATTTGGACAGCCTACCCTGTACCATCGCTAGGCGCTAGGTTCTTTTTACAGGCAAATCTTTTATCAGCAGCAGTGATGCCCCTTGTGACTACCTTCGCGTGGCAGCAATCAGAATTTATTTTAAAAAATTTTTTAAAAATTCGTGAGCTCGCGTGAAATAACGTCATCAGACAAAAGATGACAGATCGAGTTACCATGGCTATCATGTTCAGGTTCATGTTCAGGGGCGATGATTATTTCATCATAGCCTCGCGGCTTGCTCTTTCAATTGTCAGGTCCACAGCGAGCCCAGTTTTTTATTTAAATTTTCGACCATCAAAGTCGAACACGATGTCAGTAATTGTTTTATGCTTATCGATAAGATTTTTTTTTAAAAGTTAGTATTTGGTGCACGTTTGATGTTCTGAGTTAGTTTATTCCAAATTGGTGCTATCCTCTGGCTGAAGGAATGTTTCCTTATATTAGTATTAAATTGCTGTATTTGTACTTAGTCACAGCTGTTACGGGTTATGTTGGTTAGTGCAGGTTAAAAAAAAAACAAAAAAAAAAACATGCTTGATCAATATCATCTAGATCATTGAAAATTTTAAAAGTTTGGATCAGATCTCCTCTTATCCTTATGGCTTTGAGAGGGATGGCAACCTTAGTTAATCTATCTTCAGATGAATGATCAGGAATGTCCGGTATTAGCTTAGTTGCTCTTCTCTGCACCTTTTCTATTTCTATTGACTGCCTTTTTAATCTTGGATACCATATCACAGTGCCATATTCAAGAATCGATCTCACCATTGCCTTATATAGTCTAAGAAAGGTATCTTTGTCCAAGTATGTAAAAGTTCTCTTAATAACACCAATCATCTGCATGGCTTAGTCTTCACCAAATATGACTCCAAAGTCTTTTTCCTCTTAACAGCACGTTATTTGAACTTCTTGATCCCCAACTTTCATACTGTAATTTAATTTAGGGTTTCTTTTGCCGATATGTAATACTTTGCATTTAGATGCATTGAAGTACAAATTCCATGAGTTAGACCAATTAATGAGTGGCTCAATGTCGTTTTGCATTGTAAGGTGTTTGGATGGTGAACTGTACAACTTAGTATCATCAGCAAAGATCTTGCATGTGCTTTTTAACCTGTCTGGTAAGTCATTTATAAATATAGTAAATAATATAGGGGAATTCCACTAATGACATTAGCATTACTAGAAACAGAAGAGCCAACTCTAACATTCTGAACTCTCTCTTCTCAAGAAGTCTTCAATCCAATCTAACACTTTCCGCAGTATACCATACGATTTAAGTTTACTCTGGCAAGTGGGACCGAATCGAAGGCTTTACGAAAGTCCAGGTACAAAACGTCAATGCTATCTCCACTATCAGTTAACTTGGTAAAGTCTTCCATTACCTCAAGCTGCTGTGTGATACAAGATCTACTTTGACGAAAATCGTATTGACATTTGGCAATGAACTCATTATTCACCATATGATCAACAGTAACATCTCTTACAATTGACTCCAGTACCTTACAAGTCACACTGTCAAGCTTACAGGCCTGTAGTTTCCAGGGTCGGTTCTTGTTCCCTTTTTGAAAATAGGTATTACTGTTGCCGTTTTCCAGTCTCGAGGTAGAGTTCCTTGCTCCATAGATTTATTAAAAAAGGATACTAAGAGGCTTTGTTAGTTACGTGCTTAGTTCCTTTAAAACGCGAGATGGAATAGCATCATGTCCTTGCGCTTTATTTGGATTTAGATTATCAAGTTTCTTTTTAACCAGTTCCAGGGTAATAATTACATCATAAACAACTTTACCATTTGATTTACATTTTGATAGTACATCTGGTATGTCCCTTTTATCCTCTCGTGTAAACACACTGGCAAAAAAAGTGTTTAGAATCTCGGCTTTGTCCTCATCCTTTGTCTCTATATTTCCATCTTGTGATTTCAAAGGACTGATTCCTACTTTTGCCTTTGTTTTTGACTGCACATATTTCCAAAAAGCTTTTGGATTAGTTCTGCATTCTCTTGCTAACTTTTGCTCGAATTTTCATATCACATCCCCTTGACCCGCCATCACATCGCTTCCAACTTTCCGAGTGAGTTTAAGGTATGACCAAACGTAGCAAATTCACATGAAACTGGGCAGACATCAACAACATCAGTCATTATTCCCCCCCCCCCCCCCTTTTTTTTTTTTTAAATTCTGCGCGGCCGAAATGAAGGAGCATTTTGGAACTAAGCTCGCACTTCAACCGCTTTCCACATCATCACTAGGCCGCCTTTTCCCTTCCTTCACATATGATTTATTTGCGATGACTCCCTGTCGGGCCCTGCTCGCGTCAGACAACCCAGCATTTTAGTCGCATACACAGACGAGGAAGTGGTATCAACACGAGATTCGCACGTCCCTAATGAACGAATCCATTAATTTGTGGAGTGGACCCAGATCAAAGCAAAACGCACAATTTGGGTTTTGTTCGCGAGTCAGTAAATGGCAGCATTAATTGCTATCATCCGCCCATCTCCGGAAAGCTGACCCGAATCCTAACCTAACCGTAAAGTTCTGTGTATCACCTGTCCACAAACCGGAGAGTACACTTCTTACGCATGACCTCCCCTGATCATGATATTTTGCGCTGCGTTTTTCCATACGAAGCGCAGAACAAGGAATAAGACTGTCATAAACTCTTATGAACATGAACGCTGAGAAGTTACCGTTTATGAATTCACGTTTATGATGTGAAAGGTTTTCATGGATTAAACTCTCATTATACTAACATTGACTCTTTTCATTCTGTATCCAATTTAAAACAAACACAACAAAAAACACGATATAATTTTTTTTTCAGCTCGTGCCATCCACTATTTCACCTAGTGGAAGGATCATTCTATTTCCAATAATGAACTGATTTGGTAACAGAAAAATTGGATAAAAGTATTACAAACATAAAATCCAACTTACCAAACCTTGTTTTCCTTCCGCTTGAACACACCTTTTTTGGGGAGGATAATTAGGCTTATACTTGTTTTTCTTCCGTTGTTTTTTTCCTTTCAAAAGTTTTTGTTTATTTTCATTTCGATCTGGATCGAAGGACAGATCCACGACCTCTTTTCAACCTTGGTGGAATTGTTGTGCTCTCCGGAGTGACCTTTGAGTCACAATGATTGTCAGATCACACCAAAGTGACTGTACTGCAGTGCAGGGCCTGTTGTGAGTTAACTCCCTTGTGGTAACTAGGACGATCGTCATAACGAAGTTCCAAATGGCTGAAGTAAACACAGTCTCACGCTAAACCACAATCAAGACTTATTTCATGGTGGCAGCGGTAAAATAGCTCGAAAGAAGCAGTATGGCGAAAAATTCCGGAGATGGACTGGTCAGGAGAGAACCTAGCTGAAGCGCTAGCGATTTTCAAGCAGACCATCGCATACTTTCTGGAAGATGAAAACGTAACTAGGCCAGAGAAGAAAGCGTTTAAAAATTCTACGTGGCCTTGGCGCTGAAGGTATCAAACGATTACACGCTCTGGGCTGTCTGAGCAAGACAAGAAAGACCCAGACAAATTGTGGACGTTTTTTTGTAGGCCAGCTACAGGTCAATATCAATTTCCGAGTTCACCGCCTGCAGTTGATGAGCATGAGACAGTCGGAAAAACGAAACTCTGGATGACTTTTGCACAAGAGCCAGAACTAAGGCACTCAAGTGCCAGTTTGAGCAGAATGAGCTAGAAGAAAGACTGCTTGAGTTGATCATAGCATCGACACCAATCGAAGCTTTCCAGAGAACTCCTGAGCAAAGAAAAGGCATATTCCCTTGAACAAGCTCTACAAGAGGGCCGCAGATTCGAAGCAATCATTGAAGGAAAGAGTAAACTCAAAGCCATGGCAGCCATACCTCCTGTCAATGTCGACGCACAGCAAATGAAAGGTAAATGCAGGAACTGTGGACTAACTCACCCACCACGCAAATGTCCTGCATATGGAGACACGTGCAGAGCTTGTGGAAAAAAGAACCACTGGAAGAGTGAATGCCGCAGTACACACAGCAACAGAGAGAGAAAGAGCAGTGATGTTAGCAGGAAGCACAGACGTCACAAGAAGAAATCTAGAAACATAAATGAATTGGAGACATGACACTGACACAGGAAATTCTAGCGACAGCAATGAGCAGTTTGACTGCATCCAAATATTCCAGTCAAACAGTGCGAAAAGAGGCCTTCACTAATCTTCGCATCAGACTGCCACAGAAAAGGGGCAAACATAAGTTAAAACTGAAAATCGACACTGGTGCAGCAGGAAACACATTGCCGGTGCGCACAATTCGACAGATGTATGGAGACAAATTCAAGGGTGTGCTTCAGAAAGAACACAATGTACGACTGACAGCATACAATGGCCAGGATATTCCATGCCTGGGAACAATCTCGATCAAGATCAAAAAGCAAACAGGCTATATAACTGCCAAATTCTACGTGGTGGATGTAACTGGAACACCTATCATAGGCCTGCCCACATGTGAAGAGCTGAACCTGGTTACGATCAACTGCAATGCAATGAAGAGTGAACCACAAGCACGAGTCAACCTCCCTACCTCTGACTTGAAATCTGTTCAAGATTTGAAAAACGCCTATCCCAAACAGTTTCGACACATTGGGAGATTTCAAAACCCTGCAAAGCTCTTCGTCAAGCAGGATGCCAAACCATTCATTGACCCACCAAGGTTCACGTCAAGAAAAAACTGAAAGCAGAACTCCAAAAAATGGAAGACAACGGAGTGATTCGACCAATCACAGAGCATACAGACTGGTGTTCAAGTCTAGCCTTCTCAACAAAGAAAGATGGGTCATTGAGAATCTGTATTGATTGATCCCAAGAAGTTTAAACCAGTCACTTAAGAGATGCCCACACAAAATCCCCACACTAGAAGAGTTGAACGCTGAGTTTGCCGGCTCACGTGTGTTCAGCAAACTGGATGCAAAAGCTGGATATTGGTCAGTTCACCTGGACCAGATAGCCAGTTACTCACCACGTTCAGAACACCATTTAGACGCTACTGCTGGACCAGACTTCCTTTTGGGCTGAACGTAAGCCAAGACATCTTCCAGGCAAGAATGGACGAGATCCTCGAAGGTCTGCCAGGAGTCACGGGTATACATGACGATGTGTGTGTCCATGGAAAGGATGAAAAAGAACATGATCACAACCTCAAAGGCCTCATGGATAGAGCACAAAAATGTGGATTGGTCTTCAATTTCTGAAAAATGTGAAATCCGCAAGTCACAAATATCCTTCTTCCGAAACATCTACTCGGCCGATGGCATCAAACCCGATCCAGAAAAGGTCAAGGCCATCAAAACAAATGCCTGTGCCACAGACAAAAGAGGACCTCCAGAGATTCCTCGGCATCATGACATACATGGCATCATTCCTCCCAAACTTAAGTGACAAATCACAACCACTCAGAGATCTACTGAAGAAGGATACGCCATTCATCCTGCATGAAGACCACATCAGCTGCTTCAATGAACTGAAAGCAACTTTATCCAGTGAAGCCTGCCTGGCATACTACGATCCAAAGAAGTCTGTTACACTGGAGGTGGATGCAAGCCAAAAAGGAGTGGGTGCCGCCCTTCTCCAGAACAACCGTCCAGTTGCTTTTGCATCAAAAACACTTGATCAAACACAGAGCAACTACCCCAACATAGACAGAGAAATGTTGGCAATTGTGTTTGGCATAACCCGCTTCCACACCTACTTATACGGCAGACATTTCAAAGTTGCGACAGACCACAAGCCACTGGTGATGATTGTTGACAAACCACTACACAAGGCTCCACCCGTCTGCAAAGGATGCTGTACAAAATCCAGGGTATGATTTTCAACTGACATACAAGCCAGGAAGCACCATGACCCTATCTGACACGCTGTCACGGCTACCTGATCCCAAGGATGAAGAGAGCATTCCCCTTGATGAGAGGATTGATGGTGTAGACTGGACACCGGAAGAAATCGACTTTGATTACCTTGATCTCATCAACTTCACCAACAAAAAGCAAGAAGAACTGCGTGAAGAAACAGACAGAGACCACACACTTTGCTTGCTCAAGGAAACCATCATCCAAGTTGGCCGGAGTCAATCAAGGAAGTTCCGACAGAAATAAGGTACTATGGTCCTTCAGAGATGAACTGGGAGTGGAAAATGGCATCATATTCAAAGGCCCTCAAGTCATCCTTCCTTCATCACTACAGAGAAGTATCTTGTTACAACTGCACAAAGCTCACCAAGGGATTGAAAAAACGCGTTGTTGGCAAGAGAATCTGTGTTTTGGACAGAACATCACCAAAGACATCACAGACATGATTCAGGCCTGTGACCCTCCGGGGGTTGCGACCTTGTCGTGGTCGGAGGGCTTGCGTGGTCCAGTGATCCTTTAGGCTTTGCTGGCGGGGGCATCAATACTTGGAGGTAGGCTAGTTTTTTCAAACTGCTTTTAGGTCCGAGAAGCTAAGATGCTGTCTGGCCTAAGCGTCACGTGGTAAGAAGTTGATGCCCCTGGTAGGGCTTCCCATGTCAGATAGGCTAAGGGTGAGGATCCTGACTAAGAGTAACCCGCCTTTTCTCCTTTTCTTGTTTTCTGCCTTCTTATTTGGCCCTTTTCTATCTTCGTCTCCCCTTCAAGTCTTCTTTTCCACACTCCTTTTCTCTCTGTGGTCTTAAGATCCGCCGCGTTTGCCGTGCGGTGCGACCTGTGTCGGAGGGGAAATGAGATCCTGGTGATTGAGAGGGCCAGCGCTCTCAACACATCACTTTGGCTCGGACCTCTCCTAGACAGGAAGTACACTTTGGCCCGGGTGTACTAATCGGCTCCCCTTCTTGGGGCTGGGTCAAGACAGTCCCCTACTGGCCAAGTAAACCCCTGCAGTGCTCAGCTCTCTGTTCACCGGGAGTTGAGCATGATCAGGGGGGATAGGGGTGGTAGTGTTCTGTTTGTCGTATGTCTCTCCCGAAGCCTGGAAGGGGTCAAGACATTGGTTTCTTGGCCCTGGCCCCTTAGTTGGACTCCAAGGTGGGTGGGTAAGGGAGGGATGAAACAATGAACTTAATATGGCCTTTTCAAAAATATCCCCCCAAAAGGAAGAGGAAGGCAGCATCCCCTATTTCAGGGGAACGTTATTCTGACAGCGATTCTGACACGGAGGTACGACAGAGGACAGGTTTCTGGGCTTCTTGGCTCGTGGTGGAAGGGACGGAGCAGGAAAGACCCCTTTCAGCTCTGAGCCCTTTTGCTATCCAAAAGGGCTTTCAGGCTTAGCAGGTGACCCCCAGTCCGGCAAAAGGTTGAGGAATGGCTCGTTTCTAGTTCAATGTCGATCAAGAAAAATCTGAACAGCTGTTGAGGGCAACAAAATTAGTGGATAGGGAGATCAGGGTGACTCCCCATAAACAGTTAAATTCATCGAAAGGTGTGATTCGCTGCAGAGATCTAATGGGTGTCTCAGAGGCAGAAAAAAAACGGAACTGGCGTCCCAGGGTGTGACGGAGGTGCGCAGGGTGACAGTCAAGAAAGGTGCAGAGAGAGTGGCCACCAACACCCTCTTTCTGACCTTCTGCAACCATGTGCTGCTCCGGTCATCAAAGTTGGCTACCTGAACGTCCGTGTTCAGCTGTATGTCCCGTCCCCGTTGAGATGCTTCAGGTGCCAGAGGTTTGGACATGTCAGAGACCGCTGTTCTGGGCAGGAGGTGTGCGGTGTTTGCTGCAAGGCAACCCATGATGGGCCATGTAAAGACCCGGCGCATTGTGCAAACTGCGGTGGCGACCACCCTTCCTCTTCACGCAATGCCTGTCTGGATACAAGAGTCAACCATCCAAAGGTCAAAACAGAAAAGATCTCGTTTTTTGAAGCCCGCAGGCATGTTGTTGGCAGTCAGACGCCAACAGCATCTTCATATGCTTTGGCAGTAAAAAAGGTATCGACACGTTCAGTCTGCGCCAGACTGACGATTTTACTTTTTCCAAAAACTTTGCAAGGAAGACAGATAAGCTTTGGTGGAAAGCAAGTCCACCACCTCCCAACCCAAAGTAGGTGCCCCTGGTGGGGGCAAAAAATCTGCCACCCCCCAGACTGCTCAGCAGTCTACTCCATCTGCTGCTGGGCAGATCAAAAAACCAGCCCTACCACCTCGACCTCCCTTGAGCAGTGCTCGTGCAGGCAAGGGAGTTCAACTGAGTGTGGAGACGGTGGAGATGAGAAAGAAACCTCCACCATCTCCAAACCCCAGGCCTCCACCATCTCCAAACTCCAGGCCTTCGTCACCTGCGGGCAAGTCTGCCAGCAGGTCCGAGGACCAACATAGTCCAGTGAAACTAAGAAATAAATTCACTCCATTGGAAGCGGACGTTGATGAGGAGATGACCTGATCTCTCTCCTTTTCACCCTCTGCACCATGGATAGTACAATATTCCATTGGAATATCCGTGGACTAAAATCCAACTTTGAGGAGCTGCAGCTTCTGTGTCAATCTATAAAACCTTCTGTCGTGGCTCTTCAGGAAACTCAAATTCAAAGCCAGAAGACCTTTACTCTTTCTGGCTTTAATATTCTTTCAAATCCTGCACAACCATCCACGTTGGGACTGTCGGGGCGGTGTTTCCCTTCTCATACACAAAACTCTGCTGTATAGTCCTGTCGCTCTGTCTACCTCCCTTCAAGCTGTTGCTGCGAGAGTCACTCTCCACAAGACTGTAACAATCTGTTCTATTTATTTACCCCCTTCAGTCCCGGTTTGTCGTCAGGACCTTGTCAATCTGATAAGAGAACTTCCTCGACCTTTTTTGCTGTTGGTGACTTTAACGGTCACAATCCTCTTTGGGGTAGTGTCAGTACGTCATCCAGAGGTCTGCTAATTGAGGATGTCCTTTCGGATTTGGATTTGTGTTGTCTGAACGACGGATCTGCAACTTACCTCCATTCTTCCACAGGTTCACTTTCGTGTTAGATTTGTCGGTTTGTGACCCCTCGCTGGTCCTGGACTATGAGTGGTCTGTCCATGACGATCTGCACGGAAGTGACCATTTCCCTGTCTTTCTACAACCTGTAATAACTGAACACGTCTCTGTCTCTCAACGTCTAAATTATAAGAAAGCAAACTGGGATCTATTTGCAGCCACTATTTCTAAGGAATTCCAGGACACTGATTTTTTTTCAGAGTCCGGACCCAGCTGAATCACTGACTAACACTATGATCAAATGTGCTAAAGCCTGTATTCCAGTGTCTTCCGATAAACTTCAAATGCCAAAAACACCCTGGTTCGATTCAGAATGCCAACAAATTTCCAAAGTTAGAAAACGGGCTCAGCGTCAGTATACCAACGACCTTCGGTCCCAACGCTCGAGCCCATCAGAAACTCCGTGCTAAATCAAGACACACTTTTAAAATCAGTAAACGTCGGTCCTGGAGAAGCTTCTGCTCCAGGCTGACATCAAAAACTTCCAAGAAAAAAGTGTGGAACATCATTAAGAAAATCAAAGGGAAGAACACCTGTCCCACTGTGAACCATCTCAAGTTTTCGGATTCTTTAATAACAGAGAAGAAAGCAGTTGCTAATCTGCTTGCTTCAACCATTGAAAAGAATTCCTCTTCTAATAAATCAGCCACTTGTCAAAAACAAAGCCCTAAAAGAAAAGTCACCCTGCAACTTTTCGTCAGACAACATGGAAGACTACAATCTTCCTTTCACGTTAAACGAGCTGAAATCTGCCTTACTCTCTTGCAGCGATTCCTCTCCAGGTCTAGATGAAATCCATTATCAACTCTTGAAACATCTTCCGCAAATAGGTCTGAACATCCTGCTACAGGTATACAACCATGTGTGGACTACTGGTTTCTTTCCACCTTCTTGGCGGAAAGCCTCATTATTCCAATTCCCAAACCTGGAAAAGATCTTTCTAACCCATCAAACTACCGTCCCATAGCTTTGACCAGCTGTGTTTGTAAATTGATTGGAAAAAATGGTCAATGCTAGGCTCATGTGGAAACTCGAAACCGATGGCCTTTTGGCGAAAGAACAGTGTGGTTTCCGCAAACATAGGTCTACAGTTGACCATTTGATTCGTCTGGAATCTACACTTCGAACGCTTTTTTGAACAGACAGCATGCAGTGGCAATTTTTTTCGACTTAGAGAAGGCCTACGATACCACCTGGAAGTCGGGGATACTTCATGATCTCCACGATCTGGGTTTTCGAGGTCATCTTCCGCTTTTTATTCAAATTTTTTGGCAGAACGACAGTTTCAGGTCCGGGTTGGCACCACTCTCTGATGTCCACGAGCAGGAGTTGGGTGTTCCACAGGGGAGCATACTGTCTCCTGCCCTCTTTAGTATTAAAATCAACAACATTGTGAAATCAGTTCAGCAGGGCTCAGACTGCTCATTGTTTGTGGATGATTTTGCTGTCTACGCAACTGGAAGCCTGTACCCGAGTGTCCAGCGCAGGCTCCAGCTTTGCGTAGATAAAATCCATCGGTGGGCGGATGAAAACGGTTTCACTTTTTCTCCAACAAAGACGCAGTGTATTCACTTCCATAATTTCCGTCAGTTTTTTCCAGATCCTGAACTTCAAGTAGGGAAATCTCCCATTCCAGCTGTTAAAGAGGCCAAATTTCTGGGAGTCATTTTTGACCAGAAACTTAACTTTCTCAGCCACATCAAACACCTCAAAACTGCTTGCCAGAAAGCACTGAATATTCTGCGGGTCGTAGCGCACACCGACTGGGGCGCTGATAAAAGAACTTTGCTGCACCTCTACAGAGCCTTGGTCTGTTCCAAACTGGACTACGGTTGTGCTGTCTACGGCTCCGCAAGATCGTCTTACCTCAAACTCTTGGACCCTATCCACCATCAAGGGCTTCGTCTCTGTCTTGGAGCGTTCCGCACCACCCCTGTGTACAGCCTGTACGCAGAGGCAGGTGAACCTTCACTGTCCAACCGCAGACTGAAACTGTCTTTGAATTATTATATCCGACTGTTCTCAGAACCAGAAAACCCTGCCTATGACTGTGTCTTTGACCCTCCGTTCCAAAGTAAGTTTGAAAACAACCCGAAATGTATTCCGCCGTTTGGTCTTCGTATGCAGCCTCACGTGCGGAATGCAGGTATAGACCTGGGAGTAGTTTCCGATTTTTCCAAGTTTCCGGATCAACCTCCATGGACCTTTTTCACACCAGAGATTCGTTTTGATCTTGCAGCTTTTCGCAAAGAGTCTACCAGCTCTCTGGCGTACAAGGCTTTGTATGCTGAGCTCTGTTCCAAATTCCCATCCTATCAAAAAGTTTTCACTGACGGTTCCAAGTCTGAGGATGGAGTGGCCTGTGCAGCCTACTGCCCTGGGGCTCCTTCTCAGATACTGTTGGAACATATACATTCAGATGCTTCTGTCTATTCTGCTGAACTTACTGCTCTAGTACTGGCTTTGAAGATAATCTCACATTCTTCGAAGAGGGACTTTCTGGTTCTGTCGGATTCGCTGTCAGCTTTGGAGGCCATAGCTGGCCGCAACCTTCAGCATCCAGAACTTTTACTTTTTTTGGAACTTTTTAGCAAGTTGAAGGCGGACGGTTACAACATTACTCTTGCTTGGGTTCCTGGCCATGTTGGCATCGGCGGGAACGAAATCGTTGATCGTTTAACCAAGAACGCCACAAGAGAGAAACTGTCCAACACTTATATCCCCTGCTCAGATGTGAAACCCAAAATTAACGATTATGTGAGAGACCTCTGGCAGGAGGATTGGAACACACAGACGAATAACAAACTCTTTCAGATCCGTCCAAACCTTAAGGACTTCTCCCATCTACGTCGGGTGGTCGTAAAGAGGAAACGGTTCTGTGCCGGCTGCACACCGGCCATTCGTATTTTACCCATTCTTACCTTTTAAAGAGTGAAGAAGCTCCATGGTGCATTCCATGTCATGCGCCACTCACAATGAAACATGTTCTTTTAGAGTGTTGGGACTTGCACGATGTGAGACACAAACATTTTACGGCGGAGTCCATGAAGATCCTGTTCAGGGATGTCCCGCCTGACGTGATCCTTGAGTTTTTGAGAGAGATTAACATTTTTCATCTGATTTAAGATTTTACGGCAGAAAGATTTTTAACAAAGTTTCTGGTGCGTTTGTAGACGATGTCATTTAACGAGATGTGTGAAATTTTTTTTTTTTTTTTTTTTTTTTTTTAAATGACTGGTGAGTTGATTTTAACGTGGTGACAGCCCTGATGTGGCCCTTTGCGGTCGGCTGGGCTATAAGCAACATTATCTTATCTTATCTTCAGGCCTGTGAAGCATGCCAAGAAACCAGACCAGCAAGTCAAAGTGAGCCACTGACTCCACATGAGATACCCAGTGCACCATGGAAAAAACTAGGCACAGACCTCTTTGAAATAGATGGCGTAACTTACCTGATCATCGCTGATTATTTCTCGAAGTTCCCTGTGACCGTTCAAATAGACAAAGCAAGCAGCTTAACTGTTGCCATTGAGACAAAAAAGATGCTGGCCCTGTTTGGCAAACCTGATATCATAATCAGTGACAATGGACCACAATTCGTTGGCAAAGCATACCAGGACTTCCTGACATCCTGGAACATACAGCATATCACATCATCACCTCCATACCCAAAATCAAATGGTTTCATCGAAAGGCAAGTCCAAACAGTCAAGAACACTATCAAAAAGTGTCAAAGAACTGGACAAGATGCTGAATTAGCCTTGTTGCAGCTAAGAGCAACGCCAGTCTGCAGCAAGCTGCCTTCTCCAGGCGAGATGTTGATGAAGAGGAAGTTAGCTACAACGCTTCCATCCAGATCTGAGCCAGCTCCATTATCACAATGAGAGACAATGGCAGAGAGATGCGACAAGATGACAAGGAACCACAACAGGCGTGCTGGAGAACAGCTACCTCCTCTGTATCGGGGACGACCCGTATGGGTACTGGATCATGACACAAGAAAGTGGAAACCTGCTACTGTCATCCGCATAAGAGATGAACCCCACTCGTACCTGATAGCTCTGGACAATGGCTCCACTCTCAGAAGAAACAGAGTGGACCTTAGGACAAGAGCCAAGTCATTCCCTGGCCTGAGCCTGATACACAACATCTGACATCAACGAGTGGGAGACAAGGAAAGCGTCCTGTTGGCCAAACACAAGACCCTGCATCACCAAGCACAAGCAGCTGCTTGGACAAACGAAGGGAAAATGCAGCTGATAACCATAACCAAGGACGTGTGTCAGCCAGTGCAGCAGAACCCTGAACTGCCAGAGACAGAACATGGACACCAGCAAAGTGGACCACCAATGACCAGATCAGGACGTATTGTCAGGACACCTCGACGATACCAAGAATGAAATCTTGACAGACTAGATAGATGTCCACCATAAACTGTCTACAACACACAAGTTTTTTTATGCATGTGTTTTATTGCTGTTGGCAAGGAATGTATATGTTTTATTGTTTGTTGATAAGGGAGATGTGAGTTTACTCCCTTGTGGTAACTAGGACGATCGTCATAACGAAGTTCCAAATGGCTGAAGTAAACACAGTCTCACACTAAACCACAATCAAGACTTATTTCAGGGCCTCCTCTGTTGAAGGACCTCATCTTGGCCTGATACAGCTGGCACCATGTAAACTGCTGGTATTACAACTTTGTTGAGATGATCCATTCATTCTTTCTTTCGCGTTCCCGGCCATGCTGTATCCTCAATCCGGTTAGTAAGCCCAAGTCCACCGCAGAGACCCCACCGGTCCACATAGCCTCTCCTGGACCTCAGCTGGACTGGGCCGCGTCTGGCGTGTCAAGGCTTGAAAGGAGGGGCAGGACTGTAAGATGTGGGTGGGAGTTTTGGAACCTGTGCCACAATGGCACTGGTCAGTATGAGAGAGTTTGAGACGTGATAGATGGGAGAGGAGCTGGCAGTGTCCTGTTTGCAGCCTGAATATGGGCAACTTGAGCTGCTCTGTCGAGTTGGTGGATGCTGTCTTCTTCAGTCTCCATGTCCAGGCACTCGTGCCATGCTCTTCTAAAGTTGTTCCTGAGGATGGTTTCAGCTTCATTGTAGGACACTGGATACCCTGACTGTTCCTGCGTGTTGATGAGATGATCCAAGATGTGCCATGATACACCTGGGACAGATCATTAGGGGAGGGAGGGATGGGGTGGGGATAAGTATGTTCACCTTTTGCTAGTTTGAGTTCCACCATGTGTGTTGAAGGCATTCACCCCCATCCTGTTAATCCGACTCGCTGTCTATCTGCCTCCTGTTGACAGACTGGCGGACTGTTTCCCATTCTTCCCTACTGTTTGTCTCCAACTGTAGAGTTTGATGCATACACTCGCGTGGTTTATGTGCAGGCAAAAACTATTGGTGTGGGCAGTGGCCTAATCTGGCTGAACAATGGATGTGAGAGAACAGCCAAGTCAAAAGAATCAATTTTCCTCAAAGTTGGAGTATGGCTGTCTTAATGACGGGATAAAAAAGGTCATACACACAAAACTCCACTCCTTTTGTTGGGTAGATGGGATCTATACAGGGAGTGTCTGCAGGAGTATCGGCCTGCCTCGCAGAAAAAAAATATCCCATGGTGCGCGGTGCCTGGACGTAGTGAATTGACCTGTGCGAGTGAACAGGTCTCTGACAAAGGGAGAGACTGACGCAGGAAACCTATCCTTTCCCCTCCCCCTTCATGTCTGAACAGGATGAGTGGCATGGTGTTAATGCCAAAATGACATCAGGCAGCGCTGCAGAAAGTAAAGAATAGTTCCCCTCCCCTCCCCTCTTCTGTCCCTATAGTTTTAGTTTGTGTGATGTCCTAAATAGCGTCATTTACAGTCTGATATTGTGTGATATGATTGAAATAGAGAGGGAGAGAGACAGACAGACATAAACAAGAGATAGTAAGCACACATGAGATGTCCGCACACACACACCATAGAGAGCGAGAAACATATCTAAGTGCCTATCACAAACACGCACACACAGAGATAGACAGATCTGCGAACATAATCGCCATACTGACCCGCACACAGCAAATCACTGTTCACACCAAATGCCTTCACTGCTGAGGAAAAGTATAAATTTAATAACGGAAAATGTGAACAAATAAGTTAACAATAGTCAATGATAATACATAGACACAGACACTCACTGCAATCAAATCAGATCCACAAGTAAAATGAAAGAACCCAAAGGTGTTTGGAACTGAAGGTGGACAGGCGAATAAGGTTTCTTGGTGGTGTGTTGATGCTAAATCATTCATGATCCAGCGAGTCGCTCTTTCCCCCCCAAGATGAATCATTTGAAATCAGTTCAAGTAACACTTACCCAAACACACAGATGAACACAAATCAATAATCAAAATAATAAAAGGGGGGGGGGGCAAGTCAAAATATGTTCAGCTAAAATGAATCGCAGCAAGTTTAAAATGAGGGGGGAAAAAAGACGGTATCTCACGATCTTCCAGGCAGCGTTGAACATTGTTTTTTTTTTTGTGATGCGATAACAGAGCTCCAAAGCATGAAAAATCGTGTGTGTTAATTCAGCTCAATGTTTCCCTGAAAAACATGTACTTATGAGCAAAAATTTGATGATGGGGAGGGAAAAAAAAAAGTGAGAACAGACTTCTCAAAAGGAATCTGAACACCAATGCACAACACGTAAACAAAACCCAACTCTTCCCAGCGCGGCAGGGATGATGGATCAGCCAATGTGACGGCATAAATGGATAATATGACGCGACTTTCAGTCCATGAGGCCTAGAGATGACAGCCAACAAAAGTAGAACGACAATATTGGTATACCGAGTGAAAACAGAAACGAAGCAGCCGACGGTCGGTCCACAACAAGTTCTCTTCCACAGCCCTTCTCCCCCCTGGCACGAAGCATGTAAAATGGAAAGACGCCCACTGAAGCCAACTGAGGTATTTAGTATGGCAGAAGAGCTGTGGTCTGAATAAATTAGTCTCAACAAAACAACCACACCAGTTTCATGTAGCAGCACAAGAAGTAATACACCGACCCAAAGCCATTGGACACTGTGAAATATGATGCGACATCTACAGCCTTTTTTGCTTTTTTTTATGTGTTCACAACAGCAGTATAGAAAAGGGTCCTCTCCAACAGTTCACCAAGGCTAAGCCGTTAATGCCACTGGGGCTTTGTACAGGCGAAATATGACATGGGAATAACAATTTCTGGGGGGAAAAGAAAATGACCCACTTAAAAAAAAAAAAAAATAGGCCCCAATTTATATTTGTATTACATCAGGTGAAAAAAATCACAGTAAATAAATCTGTAAAGAACTGCCAAAAGCTAGAACAAATAAAGTGTAATCTACAAAAATGCACTTATTTTTTTTTTCTTTCTTTTCTTGTTGAAAAGACTAAACAAACAAAAACAAAACCAAAAAAAAAAAGTATAAAAGACAAAAGGAAAGTCACCAACCAACAACTCTCCTTCACCCCCCCCCCCCCCCCCAAACTGTAAATGATCCACTGACAACAGACAGGAGGCCAAGTAAAGGAGATGAGAGGCAAGGGGAAGAGAAGAACAGTTGAGGGGGGGGAAGCAAGGTGGGTAGACAGAAACATGAGGTTAATGATTGAAGTTTCATCCATGAAGGTCCACATCGTCTTTTAAAGGGGTATGCACGACGACCGACACCCACAATGACATCTTTGTTCACTGCAGCTGCCCTGTGAAAAACCAAATTAGGCCCGACATGGAAACAGCACAAGTGAAAGTTTCCTGGCACTCGATACACCAGAGCCACAGCCACATATCTCTGAACTGATTTATGCTCAGAGATACATGGTTGGAGCTCTGATGCAGTGCTCGGCAGTGTGTTATCTAATCTGCATACACTGTTTATCATCTTGGGCCTGTGAGACTTTTCTTTCACATGGGAAATTTTATTCCCCCCCCCCCCAAAAAAAAAAAACAACAACACTAGATTAAGCTTTCTCATCTCTCTCCGTGTTGAATTCATGTTGAGCTACACGACTCACCGAGTACTGTAAACCACACAATCAGTGCTGTGTCTACCTGTTGATATGCTGTAACTCATACAGCAACCAATCTAACATGAAAGCCGTCGCACACACATTCTCACATACACCAAAAAAAAAACAAAAAAAAAACAACACATACAACAAAAAATAGGTTGGCGCTAGTGAGCTGTGATCTTGCTTTATCATCTGTGAAAAGTCAGCAGGCATTTAGTAAGTAAAACGAAAGGCCAAAATTGTCAGTTAACTTTGAAACCTACTCCATTAAAAAAAAAAAGGAGGGGGCAGGGAGACCGGGTGGGGGTGGAGGCAGAAATAACCAGGACTATTGCTCAATAAATGGCTGTCAGCACTGTTGTCCAATAAACTGCAGAAGGAAGGTCTGTCAAATACAACACTGTCCGGACTAACATGAAATAAACCACACTGATAAACAAACTTGTGTTACAAACAAAAGGTATGATGCGAAAGAGGGAAGAGGAGGAGGGGTGGACCGAGGAAGGGGAGACTAAGAAAAGGGGGATGGGAGTAAAGGAGGGCAGGAGGGCGTGTATGTGTGAGACGGGTGGGAGGATATCAACTACTGACACATGAGCTGGAAAAGGTGTGGGCAGGAGGGGGGGGGGGGCACCATGTGGGTGGAAGGGGAGGACTGGTCTGAATTATATTCAAGCTGGAAAGGGAGAGAGAGAGAGAGGGAGAGGGAGAGAGAGAGAGAAGCACAATCATAATTGTACTTATGAGGCACAAGTGAAAACAAACGCAGTTCAAAAGACTTGAAAGAAATCTTTTTTAAAAAAAAGGAGTCCTAAGATAGGTCTATCTTTTAGCTTCTCTCCTCTTTCCCTCTCTTCATAACAGCACTGCGGTCGGCTGGCTATAAGCAACTTATCTTA
Organism: Conus ventricosus; assembly: GCA_018398815.1. Classification (NCBI taxonomy): domain Eukaryota; kingdom Metazoa; phylum Mollusca; class Gastropoda; order Neogastropoda; family Conidae; genus Conus; species Conus ventricosus. The sequence continues at coordinate 39,730,612 of CM031620.1, forward strand.
TCAAACAGCAACTGAGAATTAGAATGTGAACTATTAATAAAGAAGATAGTTTGCAACTGATTTACAGTAACCAATAGTACAACAACATATACAGCTATGCATTTACATTTTAACGTCTGACCAGAGTTTATATTTTAAAGTGAACAGAAGCTAAACAGTAAACCAGCCACTGACATTTAAACAAACAAACAAAGAACAAATGAGAAAGACCATGTGCAAGAATCCGAACATGAAATGTTAAAGTTTGATGGTTTGATCACAAAAGAAGTGGTGGTTAAATATGCTCATTTTTTTCACAACTATGTAAACTTTTAATATCACATATGATATATAGCGCAAGTTGCTGATTAAAGATGGAAAGAAAAACTGACATCTTAAAATCATGCATATATGTTGCACACTGAATATTACAGAAGTTGTAACAATGTAAAAGACATCTGGTATACAAATTCAAAACCCACTGAAGCACAACAGCAAAGCAGGCGAGTATAAATGGGGTAGGATATTTGTACATTTGAACCAGTACTATTGAAAACAACAAACAATGCATAAAAAATGTGTAGGTAATACAGTCATTAGCCCATTGATCAAATGACAGCCCTTGAAGATTTTGTCCCCTATTGAAGATTACTTGAAATGAAAAGCAACTGTAATTCATACACAAACAGAACAGGGTAAATGTTAACACTACTTAGATCTGAATAAGAGAGGAGATAAGAGAGAAAGAAGAAAGAAAGAAAGCACAAAATAGCTATGATGAAACAAAATACAAAACATTACTTTGAATAATATTTAGGTTTTGTTTCACGTTAGCAAAGATGAAATTGGACAACAAAGCATGGTCAATTGAAAGTACTGTATACATATTTGTACAGCTTATTGTACTACATGTGCTTATCATTAAAAAGAAACAAAACATCTCCCCTTCGAAAGAGTTCCAAAGATACTTTTGTGGTTTTTTGATTGTATCCCTAGCAAACTTTGATGGGTATACATATATATACATTTTCTTTTTTCACCAAACACTAGACAAAGCATTTCCCTCATTCCTTCGAAATTTCATTCTTTCCATTCAACGTACGTCTCTCTGTGTCGCTCTCTTTAAAAAAAAATATTTTTAACAAGTCTGATAGTTGTTGATGATAATCCTATCTAGGCTGTCTTACCGACCATCTAACCCACTGGATTTTTCTGTTGAGCTCTGCCGCTAACCAGTGTATGGTTATAGCTCCTGTAGAAGGATGAACACTTGTGCGCTGGAACTTCACTATAAAGTTGAAACTGCTGGTTTACCATCTGACGTGGAGTCTCCATCAGCATGGCAGGCTCACCGACACAAAATGGAGAATGCCTAAACTTCAGACTCTCACAGATGCTAGACTAGTGAGAAAACGCACCAATGAAACAACCTTGTAAGCCAGCATATCATGACTGAAGCAGCTGTCAACTTTCTGCCCCCATTTCCACATAGCACTGACTGTTTGAGGGTTCCTACAATCTTTAGTCGCGTGTGTGGAATTCATGATTACAAATATGTTCAATGGAAAACAAAAGGGGGAAAAAAGTCCAGTCTTAAAGTTATTCATTAACAGGTTTTTTTTTTTTTAACAATTTGTACGAGGTTTAACAAATGCAACATGAATAAGGCTATGCAAGGAAAACAAATGAAACGTAAAACTAACAAGTGTCATATATCTGCTGGAAAGCTCATAAGTGTAGGACAAAGACATACAAACAAACTCACAACCAAACATTTATCACCCCTTGATTGTCACCGACAATGATACTTGTCAGTATGGGACTGTCATATGATAGCAAGGGGCAGACACATCAGATCATCACATGGGACAGTGTCATTTCATTCAGCCAAATCCATTACCTCTAACACAACACAGACGTTGGTTATTCTTAAAATCCATGTCCCACGCCGATCTTCTTTGGTCAGGGTTTACACTTGTGGAGTTAAAAAGTTCGCTCCTGTCTTCTTTATAGCATACTCCAAAGGGAAGGAGGGGATAGCCAAAGTGTTTGAACTCAACAAGATTAGTTCACTCCTGTCTTCTTTACACCATACTCCAAAGGGAAGGAGGGGGATAGCCAAAGTGTTTGAACTCAACAAGATTAGTTCACTCCTGTCTTCTTTACACCATACTCCAAAGGGAAGGAGGGGGATAGCCAGGGGGATAGCCAACGTGTTTGAACTCAACAAGATTAGTTCACTCCTGTCTTCTTTATACCATACTCCAAAGGGAAGGAGGGGGATAGCCAGGGGATAGCCAAAGTGTTTGAACTCAACAAGATAGTGGGACTGGGTAAAGAGGAGACACCAAGAGGCAAAGAGTCTTGATTAATTAATCATCAGGTAAAACACCACTTTGTGGCAACACATTATCCATTCTGAAGTTACTGAATGAGAATGACCGTGGTGAAAAATCAGGTTTGGGAGATCTGCTAGTGTACTGATAAATCAGACAGAAAACGAGCACAACCAAGAATGTAACTCCCAGTTCCTGCGACAAGGTGTCGGAAAGTGATCCACGAAGAGAGAAGACAAAGGTCAAAGTCGCTCCACATGGAGCACATTGTGCTCGCAACACAGAATATTACCTGCACTTCAGCATGCATCTCTGTGCTAGTCATTCATATTCCCAGACAATAACACTTTGAACAACAGGGTTGAAGTTTCCAACGTCCAGCATTGGTATATTGTGAGCAAGTAAGCCGAGGGAGGGAGGTTGGTGGGGGAGGAGGGGTTGGGGGCAGAGGGAGAGGGGAATGCAGTTTAAGGTGGATTTGACTGGAAGCAATCGGTTGAATATCTCTGAAAAAGAGCCCGAGACAATTCTGAACAATGGGAAACGGTCAAGCTTTCATGCTCTGTATGCAATGGGAAACGGTCAAGCTTTCATGCTCTGTAAGGCCTACGTCAATGAACACGTCTTCAGCTTAAACAGGTTTTTCAAAGGAACTCGATATAAGAGCAATGCCTAGTTCAAAAGTTAGTGCTATCTGTCATAATTAAAGGCTCATGGCAAAACATATTCAAGTGAGATGCGCTGCAAGCACAACTGGCACACATCATTCGCCAGTGAGATCAGACTGCCCGATTTATTGGTCCCTCTTTCTTTCAGCTTTCTTCTTCCTTGAATCCCCAAGTCAGGTGTCCTTTGAACAGATTATGCGAATCGGAAATGAAGCGCTTATTGTACTGCGACTTTAAAATGGGACCGTTTTATGAAGTTTTTTTTTTAATACTTTTGTGCGAAGTGGGCGTGGTTATCTTAAAACCGAGGTGCAATTTATTGTTAACGTTATGAAACCTAATACCTAAATCTTGTACGAATCATGAAATAAGAAATCGAGTGAAGCATCGACTCCCCCCCCCCTTTTTTTTGTGTGTGTGTGTGTGTAGATAAAAAAAAAGTCATTTGGGAAATGCAAAAAGGTTGCAAGTTGTTTTCAGCATGAAGCATGGTTTTGAAACGTTCATGTGACTTGAGCCCGAGGGTTCAATTGTAACACTTAATGCAAGCTCCGAGTGTTACTTCCGTTCAGTTGTAACAGAAAGGAGGGTTTGGGAAAAGGGGCACAGGTTGGGTAGGGTACTGGATGAGGATGGAAAATCATGGAGAAGGGGAGTTACAATGAAGGGGAAGAATCAACCAATCTACATGCATTTTTCTTCTTGCCAGCTTCATTATTTTCGCCGCTGTCTCACATCGAGAAAACCTAGTAAAAGTTGTAGCTCTTGATCATAGGCTTACCCAACAATCCATCCCACAGGTTGCCCCTCGACTCGGATTTCAAGCCTGTTTGCCTTCTTTCACGGTGTCTCTAAATACCACCTGGTATCTGCAATGCTTACAATTCAATCTCATAAATCGATGTTATATTCACGCCTTTGTAGAACAGATTAAAAAAACATTGCGATTATCAGCTGTAATCCAGTCAGAAATATCAATGTACTTCTTAAAAATCTCACTGCTCTTCTAGCATCATTGCATTCCTGGGCTTCAAGATGTCAGTTGGCTCTGAACAAGGTCTGAATGTACAGATTACACAAAGATACTGCACAAATGATGATCTTGACTGCAGAAAACGACTGCAATACAGACAGATCTTTTTTTTTTTTTCATATCTATCATGTACAACCTCGATGAGAACCAATTCTTGTACATGTCTAGTATCACAATCATTTAATTTTTTCTCTTACTTCAGTCTGACAGCTTACCGCTTGTTTTTGTATTCACGTTTGTTCAAAACTGTCCCAACAAAATATGTTCCAATATTAGCTGACTCACTAGGAAGGGAAGGAAACGGTGTTGGTGAAAGGAGGGGGGGGGGGGGGGGGGGGGGGGGGGGGGGGGGGGTGTCAGGAGAGGGAGAAGAGGACGGGGATAACATGTCTACCAGCCTTAATCACCTGCCTCCCGCCCTGCCCAACCAGACACTTGGATCTGAGAACACAAGCCCTTCACAGCCGTGGTCAGCAGGACATCACTCTTATTCTCCAGCTCTTGGAGAAAATGGTGTTACAAGAAGCAGGGGGAGCCGACAAAAAAATGCCTGTCAAATCCATTCATGAATATAAAGCTTCAAAACAAAAAATCATATAAAGCAAACACCACAACCTATCAACCCTATCTATTATGACAGGAAAAACGCTGCAAGGTTGATTTTTAAAACATGCAAGATTAAAAAAAAAAAAATGCAGAAACTGATGCCCACCTTGTGCTCCTGTTGTCATGACAACCAGATCAGTATGACAACCGGCACATCAAAACAAAACCAGGGGAACGACCAGAAGGAAGTAACACTTGATGGATTGAAAATTGAGCATGGAACTCCGCTGTCGTATTGTGTTGGCAGTTCTGGTGTGGACAGACACACATTCAAAAATGCATATAGCATGTACAACATAGGTAAATGGCTGTGAATCACACACAACACAATGACGGCCCTACTGACAGCTGGATCTATAGTACACTTCAATACAGCAGAGTGAAAGTTCACAGCAAGCACTCGGCATGTTCGCCATTGCAGTTGTTTTTCTTCTCCATTTCTTTTTTTGTTTGTTTTCTTAACACAATTCTGAAAAAAGCTAGGACCGAGACTGCCCCCTTCAATTCGTCTCTAATTTTCATACACATTTCATTTTTTTCATTTCATGAAATCTTTTTGAAGCTAGCTTCTTGTGTGATCCTGAACAACAACAAAGCATTCAATCACACTTGCTGGTAATATACAACCATATGCCTTTCGTTTCGCAGACTACCTTTGGAACAAAGAAATTCCTTACCATGGTAAGCTCGTGTTCATCCGCTTCAAGAATTTTATTGTGTGATCCTGAACAATATCAAAGCATGTGATAAATCTTGCACCTGCTGATAGTATACGACCATATCTCTTTCATTTCGAATACACGTGAAGAAAAAAAGCAAAAAGCAAATTTAGCATGAACCATGTATTTACATCTAACAAGACAACAAAAGCAAAAATCCCTTGATCAACAAATGACTGGTGGCATATCAAAAACGAATCACTGGGATTGGGCTCAATGCAGGCTCTCTTCTTGCCCTCCCCTGCCCCTTTGCTAGGAGCCAAAAGGATCCCTCCGTATGCTCCAACTTTTGCCAATGAGCTGACGTAGTACCACAAATGCATACCAACACCCCCCCCCCCCCCCCCCCCCCCCCCTTCCCTGACCACCCTGCCAAAACTTCACATGTCAATGAATGTGTATTTGTTCCCACCAGGGGATGGCTGTACATCAGTGCACATAGAAACAAGACTCCATTCAACAGACAGGGGTGGACAGAGAGAAAGTTGATCACATTTACAAAATCACTCATAAAACCACACCCCCAAACCATTAAATTGTCTAAGCAAGATGCATGAGTATGTGTTCAAAAAAAAAAAAAAAAAAACCAAACGAACAAAAACGATGTAGATGATCATTTAGGTTTCAGAGACCCAGTGTACAACAGTTGATTTCACAGATTACTCAATGTGATAGAAAGCAACAAACATCCTGGCAGGACTATGCCAATATATGTATATATATATATGTATATATATTATTTATATTATACGTATAGATATATATATCAACAAGGAGAAAAAACACAAAGCATGGTCACCTTTGGCCACAAATGATCCCTGAACATAGCACAGCAGAGCATCAACATCAGAAGGCCATCTGTCTTGATGAACTCCAGTGGAATAGACCCCCCTCCCCCCCCCCCCCCCCCCCAAAAAAAAAAAAAAAGAAAAAAGGAAAAACCGCCCCAAGCTCCAACATCACACTCACATACATTTCTCTTTCTCCCTCTCTCTGTTTTAATGAACTTCGTCCAGAAACTGGTAAAGGCAAACGACTGTGACTGTCGAGTGACTGTGTATTTCAATATCCATTTTCTTCTTTTTCGCTGCATGACCTTGGGAGACTGGGGTCCTCTGTACTTCATGGGCCGCCGGTCATGGAGTCCAGGAACCAGTTGGAGGTCTGTGGGATGAATTCGGCATCACTCGTTTTCATCTTCAGTGAGTAGCTTCTTCCCTTATCCCCTGTAATTCTTTCATTCATACCTCATCTTTAACTTTTTAGATGTGAAGTTTTGCTTGCTTGCTTGCTTCACCATTTCCCCCTTCATTTTGTGTGTGTGTGTGTGTGTGTGTGTGTGTGTGTGTGTGTGTGTGTGTGTGTACACGAGTATATTCTCTTGGAGTAAAGTTCTTCATTCAACACCGACACATGCAAAGGAAAGCTGCCAAAATGCTGTCGGCTGTATTTTTATACTGAGAAAGATGCATTTGAAACGGAACGTTGCTGCTCTTGGTTTACGTTCAAGCTCTCTCATTAGCCTGTCTAAACAGACAAACTCGACATTGATGTGATGTACAGACACACATACAAAATAATATTTTGTTGCTTGTATCTACCCTCCAGCCTGAAATTTTGAAACGCATTCAATTTCTGTTTAGGTGTTGAGGCACAAATGCCCAGTATGAGGAGCTCTACTCAAGCATGCAGACAGGCCACCCAATATCCCTTTAGACAGCCTAGGAGGTAACATTGCTTCTAGCCCAGCCGCCCGCAAAGGGCCATATCAGGGCTGTCACCGCGCTGAAGTCAACTTGCAAGTCGGGCAACCTAGGAAAGGGAATTCCAGCATGATCATCATCAAGACAGCTGACTTCCCTCTACGGGGATAGGAGAGCCTCGCTGCATCTCTCTTGCCTGTGATCAGTGGTTGTTCTTCATGATGAGATCAACCTCAACAAAGACTTTTGATGTGGGAACAGCTATCAGCCGTTGCCAGCTTGCTTCAAGGTGTAATGACTGCAGGTGAAAATGAATAATAAAATAGTGAGCCATCAAATGGACAAAACAAACACCAAAGCAACAATGTTCAGCCTATGATAGGTCAAAGACTGTTGCTTTAGTGTTTGGTGTGCTCTTTTGATAGCTCAGTGTTTCACCAGGTATTTTCACGTGACCAGCTTGCCTGCAAACTCCAAAGGAACATGGTTCAGCCTTCTCTGACAACAAACATAGTGACCAGCCTGGGAACAAAGAACCACTGGAACAACCTATTTCTTGTCATATTCCAGTGCGAGAATGATCTGTCATAAAGAACCTCCAGCCAGTATAGTAGGATGTTAAATATGTGTGCGATGAATGCCTAAGTCTGAAGGTTGGAGTTTGTATTTCCATGGCTGGATGTATAAAATATTAACACGGATAATCGTTTCTGTGAAACTGAGAGAATGAAAACATAAACTGTACCATTAAAGAAAACAAAAATTTAGAAAAGATTTTTTGCAAAGTTTAATCCAAAGCACAACTTGGCTCAGTTCTGTGGGAATGAACTCCTAAGAAAATATTGAACGAAAACGTTATCTCCCTTACCTGTTAATCTGATTCTGGAAAATGGTAATCATGATTATGAAAAAATGAGAAGAATGGTGATAACCAACATGTGTACAAACAAAAGAATGACTGCCCTATGGAAGAACAGAATCTAAAACTTCTTTAAGTATCTGGTCATGAAGACAAAAGAAGCATGAGAGATGGCAATGGTGAAAAATGTAGTGGTCACATCCAATGCGAGCACCAAACCACCCCCGGTGATTGAGGCAAATTTGAACATTGGATGGACCACCTCTAGTCCCTTAAAAAACACCCTGGACTTGGAAGAAATCGGCAGCGAGGACTATGGGCAGTTTTAAGAAAACTGATGTCGTAGAATTACATCAAACTCAAGATGGCATGCCATCATTAAATAAATGAAGACCAAAGATGCGTTGTGGGGTTCCTGGCTCGCACAAAATGAGCCTTCTCTGATGAAATTTCTGGGTGTTTTCCCATCAGAATAAAAAAAGTTTAGAACAAAGACAATAACATCAAAATATTAATAGTACTCAGACCCAAACACAATCATCAATTCATATGTCCGGTGACATTTCTGCAAGGAAAGCCAACTGCATTTTTAAACTAACGAAAGGCATGATCAGGAAAAGAATGCAAACATACAAGAGGTTCACCTGCTAGCGACATCAATATTCTTGTACACTGATGGATGGATATTTCAGCAGGACGATGACCCCGGATCACACCACCTTATATCGGAAACTGCTTTAACTGTCCTCTTGTATAGGTTCTTAGAGTTCTGGAGGCAAGTCCCCAGTGATACCCTTACCCTCAATTAGACAGGCTGGAACCAACGTGTGCACCTCGTCCTCTACTTTGTTGGAGACCATGCTTCCTGGTCCTTCTCTGGGCAAGGAGTTCACTGATTTTCAAGTTTGAGGCTTACCAGGTGAGCATGTGTCCTCTACCAAGTGCTGATTTCAACAGCACCGTGTCACCCGAGATGGACTTTCTTGTGAATATCGGTTTGTACAGACTTTCTTGGGAATATCGGTTTGTACAGACTTTTTTGTTTTTTTGTTAATATCGGTTTGTACAGACTTTCTTGTGAATATCGGTTTGTACAGACTTTCTTGTGAATATTAGTTTGTACAGACTTTCTTGTGAATATCACTTTGTACAGACTTTCTTGTGAATATCAGTTAGTATGGATTTTCTTGTGAATATCGGTTTGTTTGAACAGAAGCACCTAAGCTAAAAGCCACAGGCCCCAAAATTGGTTCCACTCTGATATTTTGTGTGAACGAGTGTTATATGGAAACCATCTCTGGATAACTGTGCTCAACAGAAACAACACAGACACTTACAACCCTAACCCTTGCAACTTTCCAGCCTCTCCTCTCTGTCACTTCCAGTTAACTACGATCCGCTTGTAAGGCTGACCACATTTCATACCCATTCAGGTTATTCTGGAAGGTTTGAGCATGAAAATACGGCATTTTGAGCCATCTGATCCAGCATGTCTTAAATCTGCCATTTGCTATGTGCTTGAAATTAGGAGCCCTGTAAGTTTGAACCATTTGTTTTTATCTTGTATCCGAACAATGTTGGTGAAGGTCAGTCCCAGTTCTCATGACTGCTCTATTCAGCATCTCAGGCCCCGCTGGCTACATTAAAACAGACTGTTCTCATCACTGCTCTATTCAGCATCTCAGGCCCCGCTGGCTACATCAAAACAGTTCTCATGACTGCTCTATTCAGCATCTCGGGCCCCGCTGGCTACATCAAAACAGACAGTTCTCATGACTGCTCTATTCAGCATCTCAGGCCCCGCTGGCTACATCAAAACAGACAGTTCTCACGACTGCTCTATTCAGCATCTCAGGCCCTGCTGGCTACATCAAAACAGACAGCACAGCAAGCAAAGTACTTTGTACATGTATACAGGAAATCGTTTCAAGCTTAAGTGAAAGTGTATTACTGACCAAAAAGAAGGGAGTCGGCATCAATGTATGGATCAATTTAAGGATTTTCTCATTGAAGGTGGGTGACGGCAATGTTTTTATGAAAATCAACAACACACACACACACTCACTGTATCTACTACTACACTTTCAAGAAAAAATTGGTGTGATTTCAACTTGTTTAAAAAAAAAAATTTCAATTAAAAATAATTTTTGAAAAACCCATTTTTTCAGTTTTGTAAGTTCGTCTAGCACTCTACAGAATCGGTTTGGAAGTGATCTCTATAAGCTGGGTAAAGTAATGAAAGCATGGTTGTCAATAGGCTAGTTACAAGACACTGGACAAACTCATGATGGTGCTCTGCCGACCTTATGTTCAGGACATAAAAAGAAACGATCATAAAAGAGAGAAGAAAACATGGGAGCTGCCCGCAGTGCAAATATTCATTTGATATTCAAACTCATGATTACACATGTCGAATGCCTGATAAGCTGTTTACCTTATATCTCTAAAACAATTTGCTACAATAGGATACAATCATTACATTGTTCTCAAAAAACATAAAACATCATTTGATGAGCATTAACATTCCCTCAAAACTAATTTTCATACAGCGTTTCAAAGATATATCTAAGAAATCTGTCATGATCAATGCAATTACATATGGACTACTGACACTATTGCACATGAATAACAAGTGGGTTTCAAAGTGGGGCAACTGCAGGCGGAAATTGAAATGAGACCAAAAATAGAATTACTGTGCCACCTCACAAATGAATAAACAAATTATGAAACAAACACAATGCCTTTCGTCCAGCTTGGTCTTCCTCAGGCAAGACAAACAACATTCGAAACAACGAAAATGGATGGACAGTCAGTCGTGTATCTCTTTGAACTGGGTGCAAAATTTGGTCTTTGGTAAACGACCAAAACCACAGAATGGAGCTGAGGCTGAAAGGGAGACAACACTGTTCAAAAGGACAACAGTAATGACAACACAAAAAAAAAAAGAAGAAAATATATCACTGTTGTTTTGACTCATGTTTTCTCCCCTTCAGTCCCAGTTCCATTCAGTGGTTTTTAGTCATTCACCTGGGGCCAAATTTTGCACCCAGTTCAAAGAGACTAGTGACTGTCTGTCCTTCGGAATGCTCTTTGTCTTGCCTGAAAAGGACAAAACAGGTTGAGACCACTATGTTTCTTTTGTAATTTGTTTGTTCTTTTGTTTGGCAGTGCAGTGATTCCGATTTTGCTCTGATAACAAGTGGGCAACACCTTCATAACAAAAAAGTCATTTCATGTGAAAATGAAAAGTTTTCTTTTCTTTTTACCTGGTAGACAGCAACCTGTTAAAATTAAAAAGATAATATCATCCCAGCAACGCTAGGCAGACCATGTTTACCGTTCAACACTAGATTGTTAACTTTCTACTTGACGATCTGTATTTCCAGTACTGTAACAACATACAGCGGGGCAAACATCTCAACGGATTGGTTAATCATTTGATCCTCTGACCCTTTCAAGTTTGTTAAAAACAAACCAACTTCTCTCCCTTCCGGTTGTCATTTCAATCAGTGACTTTGTTTTAGAGATGACACCTTTCTCCAAAATGTTCAGTCAAACAACTAAAAACCCTCCAAATTCTGAAGAGATCAAACATTTTCTTCCATCTTTCTGTCTTTTTTTTTGTGTGTGCATGCCATTGACCTACGGTACCTTCTTTTCCAAAGAGTAGTGATGGGAGTTAACTTGTGCCTGAAATGTTGTGCAGTTTGCTTTAAACAATCCTTAAAAAAAAAAAAAAGAAAAATTCATTCCACATGTAAAACAAAGAATCACTACAGCTTTGTTAGAGAATTATCTCATTTTTTCCCCCTCAACATTACTCCATCATCCAGCAGTACACAATAAAGAAGAACTAAGGCTTCAAGATCCCAGCCTGCATAAAATGAACAGTACAGTAGGTACACCATTAGACTTCAGCCAGCTTTGTGAAAAAAGAAGTGACCACATGTATGGCAGTCTGTCCACGTTTTCACACCAGTCGTGTGTTCCACTGTGAAAGCTGCTAGCAGCATGGCCAGTGATGATGTGACAGAATGGTCCAAATCGCAGCACTTACACTAAGCTGCTGACAGTGCTTTCAAGCAAGTACGGGTTGGAGCATACTTGCTGTACATCAAAATACCAGCTGTTAAGTTTCATGACTGTTCATTCTTAAATGTCCTGGTTGACGTTCATGACAGGCGACCAAATAAATAGTCATACGTGTACAGGAACGTTTTCATTTGGATTTTAAGTCCAAACTTGAATTGCAAGTGATTTTATTGAGAGAGAGAGAGAGCACGAGAGAGAAAGAGTGTGGGGAGATGCAAAGGAAATAATGTAGTCTTTTTACATGACTATATCCCTTGCAATACAGTCCTAAAAAACAAGCACTAAATTCTGTTTATAATCATTTACCTATCCTGTGCAGCAAAAAATGACATACAACACATTCAATTGCTATCTTAATGGTCTTCACCACATTTGGCAGGAGTTGAACAGGTTGTCATCGTCAGAACTGGTTTGCGACGCGATTGCTCAAGATGCTCGCGTCACCAGACTGTTACGCTGTCAAACAGCAAAAAGTTATAAACAGCTGATGGAAAACACGTTGGGCCACATGCAGCTGTTACTACGGTGCACGCAGCAGCTTCATGAAGTCGCCACACGACAGACTGACCATGGTGTTACACCAGCAGTTGGCACGCAGCGGACCAGTAATTTCCAGCAGGAGGTGGCCCATTGTAAATTGCCATCTTCACATGATTTTACTATGTCCCCAGTACTGAGACAAACTGGAGGAGCTGAAGACAGTAATGTACAATGAAGAGTTGAAGACAGTAATGCACAATGAAGAGTTGAAGACAGTAATGTACAATGAAGAGTTGAAGATAGTAATGTACAATGAAGAGTTGAAGACAGTAATGTGCAACGTCGGAAACGCTGTGCACATCCCAGTTACTACTGTAGCCAAACCTGGCTCCCCAAACAAGCTGTGTACTCCATCAATGCGGAATATCGAAACCAGGTGTTTGGATGTACACAGCATCAAACAATCCTTTCATCTGTGAGAGACGAAATTAGGTAGTCCATTTGAGTCATGGTTTTTATGAGAAAAAAAAAATCCTTCAAGTGAATTTACTCTCTGTCTCCAACCAATACATATTGTCATAATAAAAAAACTGCTTTTTACAAGCTTGGTACCCTTTATCTTATTCATTATTATGCTTAAAGACCAGAATGTACAAACAAATAACTTTAATTCCAAATCTGATTTTAAAAAAAATCCTATTTTGACTTCATCAAGGGATTTTCTCAGGGATCTGATCAAAACTATCCCTGGGTTAAAGTTCAGCTTTGTAAGCAGTACAAATAGGCAGCAACTATGCAGATGAGGTTCAACACACTTGCGTTAGGGCTCTCTACTCAGTTGTGTTAAAGAACATGATTTATTACTCCTGCCATTCCTAATCTGGAAGGTAAGGCTGGCTCCACGCTGAAGTTTTCCATGGTAGAACCTTAACTGAAATGAGCTGAAAGTAATAGAGCTGCACACAGCAAGAGCAATCATCTGAATAGCTTGAGTTCCTAACCTATGCGGGCTTGATTTCCTTAGTGACACCGATTACTATAAAGATTATGCAGCACGGGTATAATTGCTATGAAGCGATTCGCTTTGATGTTCAGGGGTGTAGGTTTAACAGAAAATTTCATGAAATTGTTGAATGCAGTTGGGAGAATTTAGCTACACTGGTCTATTTCCATGAAAGCACATCTTGGACAATCCTGGAATATTGTGCTTTTTCTACTGTTATTACTACCCTTTGGTGTTAAAATTTTTTATTTTTTTTTTATCAAGGATTCAAATTGTTGGTAAGGACTAAATGTCCCTGAATCAGACACAGCGCTTTACAGCAATTTATATCTATCCACCTTTTAAATTTGACTTAAACTGATCCACTTCACTTTGCTTCCAACCATTCCATTGCATCAACGCTGTACAAAGTCAACTCAACATTCCCCAGAAGGCTTCAACTTCTGCAAACGATAAAAAAAAAACCCGCTCCAGTCTATGATTACACAACAGAAACTTTCAATGATTTACAGACTTTTCAGTTCACATTCACCACCATTTCTGCTTTTTGTCCCATTAAAAAAAAAGTAATGGCAAAGTGTCATTCTGGAATGCTGACAGCAGGTACTTGAATGAAACTTGACCCAGTTAGTTTGCACTAATTGCAGTGATTTCCCAGAACCGTTTCTCTGATCCTTGCACCACACTGGAGTCTAACCAGATCTCTTTCAGTGTGAACTTTCTGAAGGGCTACATAAAACTGGACATCAATCAATTCTTGTTAATGATAAACAAGTTGAACCAAATCTCTTTCATCACTGGAGTTTTTGAAGGACTCCGTAAAACTGCTCCTCTTTGCTAATGTTATTGGTGAAAAATTCAAACTAGTTGAAGTCTTGGCTCGGTTTGAAGTTGCCTATCTCAAGCTGCAGGAAGGCAAACTTTACATATGTGAATAGCTGTTCTGGGTTTAAGTGAGTCTATTTTTGGGGTTTAGTTTTGTTTGTCTTTTCCATTTGTTTTTCATTTTAACTGTTAGCTGCTGCTGAAATTGTCAGCTACTCATCAGCCATTAAGTCCAGTGTTATCGTGAGAAATTCTGCTAGTGATGAATAGTAGCAAATCAACAATGTGTCTAAAACTGTGACAGAAACTTGTACAGTGATTTTTTTTTCTATTGCTTCCTTCACATTCCATTACTGTTGAAGCTGTGTAGGAACAGGCTTTACATTCCATTACTGTTGATAGCTGTGTAGGAACAGGCTTTACATTCCATTACTGTTGATAGCTGTGTAGGAACAGGCTCACATTCCCTTACTGTGATAGCTGTGTAGGAACAGGCTTTACATTCCATTACTGTTGATAGCTGTGTAGGAACAGGCTTCACATTCCATTACTGTTGATAGCTGTGTAGGAACAGGCTTCACACTCCATTATCTGTTGATAGCTGTGTAGGAACAGGCTTCACATTCCATTACTGTTGATAGCTGTGTAGGAACAGGCTTCACATTCCATTAATGTTGATAGCTGTGTAGGAACAGGCTTCACATTCCATTACTGTTGATAGCTGTGTAGGAACAGGCTTCACATTCCATTACTGTTGATAGCTGTGTAGGAACAGGCTTCACATTCCATTACTGTTGATAGCTGTGTAGGAACAGGCTTCACATTCCATTACTGTTGATAGCTGTGTAGGAACAGGTTCACATTCCACTACTGTTGATAGCTGTGTAGGAACAGGCTTACATTCCACTACTGTTGATAGCTGTGTAGGAACAGGCTTCACATTCCATTACTGTTGATAGCTGTGTAGGAACAGGCTTCACATTCCATTACTGTTGATAGCTGTGTAGGAACAGGCTTCACATTCCATTACTGTTGATAGCTGTGTAGGAACAGGCTTCACATTCCATTACTGTTGATAGCTGTGTAGGAACAGGCTTCACATTCCATTACTGTTGATAGCTGTGTAGGAACAGGCTTCACATTCCATTACTGTTGATAGCTGTGTAGGAACAGCTTCACATTCCATTACTGTTGATAGCTGTGTAGGAACAGGCTTCACACTCCATTACTGTTGATAGCTGTGTAGGAACAGGCTTCACACTCCATTACTGTTGATAGCTGTGTAGGAACAGGCTTCACACTCCATTACTGTTGATAGCTGTGTAGGAACAGGCTTCACATTCCATTACTGTTGATAGCTGTGTAGGAACAGGCTTCACATTCCATTACTGTTGATAGCTGTGTAGGAACAGGCTTCACATTCCATTACTGTTGATAGCTGCGTAGGAACAGGCTTCACATTCCATTACTGTTGATAGCTGCGTAGGAACAGGCTTCACATTCCACTACTGTTGATAGCTGCGTAGGAACAGGCTTCACATTCCACTACTGTTGATAGCTGTGTAGGAACAGGCTTCACATTCCATTACTGTTGATAGCTGTGTAGGAACAGGCTTTACATTCCATTACTGTTGATAGCTGTGTAGGAACAGGCTTTACATTCCATTACTGTTGATAGCTGTGTAGGAACAGGCTTCACATTCCATTACTGTTGATAGCTGTGTAGGAACAGCTTCAACAGACTGTTCCTTTCTCACTTCTTTGCACTGCTCCACACTAATGATGTATTTAAAACTTCAAACAGCGACACCTTGAAATACAGAATTTGTTCAAAGTCCATGGACCTGTGACCACTAAAAAAACCTCCAGCCTGTTTGTTACATTCTTTTTGTACCAAGTCTTCACAAACCCAGCTTATTATTACTTCAAGGTTGATGCTAATGGTTATTGTGACAAAATTTGCTTACTGCAAAATAAAAATGCCCTACCACGTTTAAGAACATCACAGATTCTATAATGCTAACATTATATACACACACATAGAGGACAGAGTCATCTGTCCTCCATTAAGAAATGCTCACCACAGCAACAGCATCTAACAGTCTACCCAAACTGACGTGCTGTGTGGATGATGGTGCTTAAGGCTCCAGTTGGTTCTTGTCAGACCTACCCCCCCCCCCCCCCCCACCCCCTTGAGAGCTCAGTGCTGAAGGCGGTCATTTGAAGGAAACTGGATTCTTTGGCAGATTGATGAGTATGACAGGTGAGGACAAGCCATAACAGTCAACACACACAGAGCTCTGTACACTATCCATTAGCACTGACAGTATAACAAGATAAAGATATATATATATATATATATATATATTATGTATGTATATATACTGTGGATTATTATCAGTAACATGATATACAGGATACGCACACCACTATGACCAGACAGCGCTGATGATGACAATGATTTAAGCACTGTACAAGCGAGGCAATAGAAGACATGGACAGAAAGAGAACGTCTCTGAGACTGCGACACCGTTTGACTTGAAGGATAAGTATTGTCAACAACACAAAGCCAAGTCTTGAGCTGTTAGTTGACACATAAACACACACACACACACACACACACACACACGCACACACACACACACACACACACACACACAAACACACACACACCCACACACACACACACCTTCCATGCCCTCCTGGATTTGTTTCAGAAGCGCAAGAGTTTGTGTCTGTTTTTGTAGTTCATGTCAGATTATGCTCAAGGCCACATTCCAGTGAAGTTCTGTGCCAGTAGTTGTGGCGCACTTGGTAAAGGTTACCTTCTTTCACACAAAACAAAAACAAAATTTGATCACTTCCACACCTTACCCAACTGACAGTCTGAACAGTTCTACACAAAGAACTCTGATCGTCTTTGACCAAACAGGTTGGATGAAAACAATCACACCAGAAACGACACTCCGCTGACAATCATGTATGACGGAACAGCTCTGCAAAATGAAAGAATGAAAAAGAAAAAAGAACTGGACACCACAAGCACACACTGTCCGGGGCTCCTGTGATGATGGATTTCTGTCACTTTCCTTGCAGACTGTTGGCTGAGAAAGGCATGCAGCATCAGGCAGCATCAGGTACCGTCAGGTCTCCATGAGCACAAGTAAACGGTTTCCTGGCTCACTGCCACTACTGGTGAGAAACCCGGGGATGTTCCATGCTTTTCTGGTTACCTCATGAGCAATCTATGTGTGGTTGCATTTGATCCTTAAACAGTCCATGTCTTGTGTTCGATTCAGGTGCTGCCGAGTTCAATCTATGCCTCGAAGAATCCACGTGTTGCACTGAATCTGTGGAACAATCTATGTGTGGTTTTGTGTTCAATCCATAAACAATTCACCTGAAGTTGTGTTCAACCTGTAAACAATCCACTGAAGTTGTGTTAATCCACGTGTAGATGATGTCCACCTTTGACCAGTGCACTTGTTGTGCCACCAAAACTTAACTCCTGCTGGAAATTTCAGTGTGCCCAAACACAACGGGAATCGTACGAACAGAGTGTACTATGACCGTTAACATGCCATAGCAAGACACCACTTCAACGACAGATGGAGAAACAGAGAGACAGACGGCACAGCTTAAAGATACAGATGATCAAAACGAATAAGACATTCACCAGTATTCCCTGTCCTCTGTGCCCACACCGATGACATGATGCACAGTAGCGACATCACAACGCTTTAGTGAAGAGCTGCAGGAGAATCAGATGCTGCATCCACACACACACACACACACACACAAGGTAACAACACCCACACAGCTGAGAACTTGCACACACACACACCACACACAACACGCACACGCACAGACACACACACAAGGTAACAACACCCACACAGCCGAGAACTTGCACACACACACACACCACACACAACACCACACACACACACACACACACACACACACACGGTAACAACACCCACACAGCTGAGAACTTGCACACACACACACGCACACAGAGGGGAGCTGACTTCACCTGGGTTGGACCTCCCTGGCTGAGTGACGCAGTCTGACCTCTGCCTGCAGCCTGAGCAGCAGCTGAAGGGGCAGAGCATGACCCTTTGTCATCAACAATTATCATGTGGGACATAATGCTGTCGAACGACCAATGAAATCCTCGCAGCGCACAACCATACTATTTCACCTCTGCTTTCCTATCATTGGGTTCTTCCAAACATGGTTACAGCGTTACCTGATCAAGGGTTACATCCCAATGTTGCACGCACACCTCACAACACATGATTAGTTCTGGTTTCATCAGGTGTGGTGAAAGTCAATCTCCCTGTTGAACTTCCAATGCACAACACACCTGATTTTGGCTTTGGATGCATCAAATCCTGAGACTGCACAATGTGACGGAATCCAGGAGCTCTACAGATGTCCGAAGGTTTGTCCCCAAATCACAGGCTACAAACGCTGGCTACCCCTCCATTTTCACCATATCACTAGCTCCCAAAGACACGTTCAGAGACTCGTCTTGCTACTATCAACAAAGCAGCTTGCACATTCTCCCCTCCCCCAACATCCCGTCCCACCCTCCCCGTCCTATCCACTGGTGAATATGGCACAACACACTTCACAGACTGAATCACGTGTGCCATGACCATACACAAACACCCCCACCCCTTGGGGGGAGTAACAAGATGAAGTCAGGCGCGCAGCGATGTCGTCACCACAGGGAGTTCCCATCGTCACAGTCCATTTGGAGCAAGTTTGATCACAACACAGCCAAGGACCAGAGTCCGCACAACACTGGCACATCAAGGGTGAAACACGAGGGTGCAGGCTGGATTGTCTGCCGGGAAGGAAGGAGATGAAGTGCAGGAAACGTGCAGCACACACCGTTATGTGGGTGAAGACTGCGGACTGATCGGTGCCGGGTGTGGTCCTTCCAAAATCTGGCCGGCAGGTACTTCACTGCTTGCACACAACACCACAGCACAGGAGCACAACACAGACTGAAGGTAGAGCCCACACAACAGATGAATGGCCAGATGGTGTGACGGAGACAACGGAGACCGCAGATGTAGGCGAGACAACAAACAGATGCCAGGCGGTAAGGTGCTAGGAACACAGACTGTAGACGATATAGCTGACGTAACAGACGACTGGCCAGAGTCTGGTGTTGATGCTGCAGTCTTCACAGAGATGGGGATAGTGGGTGGGGATGTGACACTGAAGGATATCTAAGGTGTGACGATCTCACACCTTGTCTGTGGCAACACTGCCTGCCGGACTCTTGTGATCTAAAGAAATGGCGGAGATCTGCTGTGTGAGAGCAAGTTCTGTTCAAAGAATCTAGCTGTAACTATCTACCGTGTATGTGCCGTGTTCAAAGAACTCGGCTGTGATGACAAGCGATGTAAGCATGTGTTGTGCTTGAAGAATATACAGCTGTAGCGATCTGCTGTGTGGGTACTTGTTCGAAGAACAGAGCTCTAATGATGACGTGCGAGTACGCGCTCGGAGAACTGAGCAATGTAAGAATGTGTTGTGCTTGAAGGATATAAAGCTATAATGATGACGTTTGAGTACGTGCTTGAAAAACTGAGCAATGTAAGAATGTGTTGTGCTTGAAAAATATGAAGCTACAACGATGACCTTTGTGTATATGCTTGAAGAACTGAGCTGTAATGATCTTCTATGTGAATGCATGTGTTGTGTTCAAAGAACTCAGCTGTACCAGTGAGCTAGCTAGCTACGCATGTGTTGTGTGAAAAGAGTATACAGCTCCCTGTATGGATGATAATGATGGGGCCATGTCAGCATGGGTTGCAATCAAAAGACTATGAGCTGTTATGGTCTACTGTCTGGATTTGTGTTCAATTCAAAGAACAGATCTGTTCCTGGGAAAATAACGCCTGTGCGTCCATTGCAAACAGTGTTTTCTTTTCCCAGTTTACAGGTCAAGATCATTATGCAATTCAAGCATGCGTCGTTCGGTGAACAAACGTCGCTTTAGACCCACGACATGTAGATTTGAACTGATTGATGACAATAAGCGAAGTCAAAACCGTTTGTAACACACAGCCTGCGTTACAGGTGCACCATTTCACACTCACATTTTGGCATTTTCTATCTCTGATTGAACTGTTAAGCTAAGTAAAATACAAGAGTTACCGGGGGAAAAAAAAATCAGGGAAAGATAAGTCTTTCCATTGCAGAGTTACCTTTCCTCAGTTTAGGGGCCAAGCAAATACATCCAGACATCCAAAAATCTTATTTGAAGCAAACACCAGGATAACAATGGGGACAGTGACCATCTCATCGCGGGCACACTGTTTCATACCTATGTTTTGGCATCCCCCTATCTCTGAACGGTTAAGCTGGCTGACGGGGCAGAATCACTCTGGGCATACCCACCGGCAACATCTGTCCCACTAAATGGCAGGGATTGTAGATGCAAGTCTAAGAGTGAGTGAGATAAAGTGCAGAGAAATTAACATACTGGTGGGGAGGTGCGGTTGCAGGGAGGGGGGGGGGGGGGGGGGTGTTTGAGATTAAAAAAAAAAAAAAAAGCCCTATCCATGTATTAGTTTTATTTGTTCCTCAAGTACTGCGGTCTTCACTGTTTTTTGCTTTCTGACATTCTGATTTTTCTTCTTAATGTTACTTTTGATTAATCATTCTGTTCCTTATATTATCAGTTGATAGGTAACAGTAAACCTATATTGAAAGAATGGTGTGAAATCTTCAAAAGAATATAGTCCTGTTTACACATGGTTAGAAGAAAGAAAGAGTGGAAATACAGCGAAGTATAGTGGAGATTTGCAATTCATGACTGTCTGTAAGAAACGAACATAGACGAGCGTCTACAATGTGGTGTAAAGAGGATGTCCCTGCAACAGCGTGAAGACACATGGCAGCACAGTAAACACACATGGTCTCACAATGCGTCAGTACAACATGCGAGAGGTGCGTGTGTGTGGAGGGGGGCAACTTGACACGACAGTGTGCGGCAATACTGCAAAAGGAGTGGGGCCAAATTGGGGGTGGGGGGGGAGAGGGGGGGGGGGGGGGGGGGGGGGGGGATGAACATCTGCAACGCGTGAAACTTTGGCATGAGAACCTGCGACAAGACTAAGGTCCGAGAGATCTGAGCTGACACTGCCGTAGGAGGACCTGCCGCAGTACCCTAACATGAAGAGTCGTGTCCACGTTGCAGAGCACACGACTGATATGAGACGTCTGTGGAATACTGAGCTGTGAACATCCGTGGTGAGCAGGTCCGTTGCAACAGGACAGGAGAACAAGGTCAGGTCTGCTGTAGAGGCCTTCTCTTTGTCAGCAGCTGCAAGCAAGTCAAACAGTTATCTGTAAAAAAAAAAAAAAAGCAGTCAGGCAAAACAACTCTTTTTTTTTTTGCACATTACAAACTTGTTTCTAACCGCTTGTTCTCATTTTCCCTTGAGAAATGTTGAATCAATAATATCAATTAAACTTTACCTTGAAATTGTTTTGCTGTGTTTGTAATTCCAGGACAAATGGATTCTTTGCAATATGATACGAAGCTATTTTTCTCATTCCACACATACCATTTCCTGCGTACTGATATGCACTTGTGAACACCAGACATACCTGTGTTCTATCTCCTGAACAGTTTGGCCAGCCTCGATTTCTTGTTGGAAGGGGGCGCCATCAGCATGGGGACTTTGTTTTTGTGACGGATGAAGATCTGACAGAACAACAATTACAAGCACATGAAGCAAATGTTCATCTTCAGAACAACTGAACGACAGATCACTGGCAACTGTTAACAACCACCGCAAGATTAGCAATAAAAGGTGAACTCAACCAACTTTTTTTTTCCGACAACCTTCTTTGTATTCGTTTTAAATATTACTTTTAATAGGCCTACTATCAACAACAACAAAAAGCCACACACACACACACTCTGCAAAAACAAGCCAGATACACACACACTGAAAAAGAACACACACACACAAAACCTCTGAGGTGATATAAGGAGGATGGGTGGGAATTGCTCCGAGTTTGTATTCATAACACACACCTGGAAGGACACCCTATAAAAAAGGGACATACACAACCCCCCTCCTCTTCCCAAATAAACAAGAAATGTGTGAAGATAACAGAGGCAGGATGAATGGGAAGTGTTTTGAGTTCATTCTTGTTACAAGCACACAGGACATCCTCAAAAACACAGGAGGGTGCGCGCATGCGCACACACACACAGGCACGCACACACAGGCACACACACACACACACACACACACACACACAGAGGCACGCACACACACACACGCACACACACAGAGAGGCACGCACACACACACACACACAGGCACGCACACACACACACACACACACACACACACACAGGCGCAGCAAAAAGCTACATGACTCTGGAACGCCGTACAGAGCTGCACATTTTTTTTTTTTCTTTTCAGCTGAGGGTATTCAAATCTCCGCTGAATATTTTAGAGGATTTGTCATTCTCTCTCTCCAGAAGGAAAGGCAGTTTCATACATCCTGGAATTCAAGCCAACATCTTGGAAAGGTCAGTTATCTTAAACTTGAATGAAGCTGATCAACATTTCAGGTTTTCACCGTAACATTGGACTAATGTATGACTTTAAATATATCACTTGTTTATTTCCCTCTATATTAATCTAAAATAATCATTATCCTCAGAAGTGCTGTTCACTCATGCCTCTATACATATACTGCCAAAACACTTGCATGTGCGCGCACTATGTATATGCATATATGTACATACATACTTAACTGCATATCTTTTATGAGCATTTCACACAAGCACTCATAATGTGAAATGAGACTATGGAAAGTTAGAATGAGACCTCAAGAAAAATGGATAGGTCCAGGCTGGGGTATCATCTGCTTTGTCAGATGGTGCCAAAATCTGAGGTTCTGGAGAGGGATGGAATAGGCTGGGTTTTGCCATCGACAATTTCTTGGTCTGTTTAAGGACTCGTACAGGTACCTTTGATGTAAAATATAAACAACTGAAATGTCTCGTTCTTTGTTTAAGGACTTGTAAAGGACCTTGATGTAAAATTTAAACAACTGAAATGTCTCGCTTGGGAACGTCAAAATATCAGGACCTGTACGGACTTTGATGAATCCTGTGTGTTGCCTTTGCTGTGATGACGTGATAAACGACAAGTACCCAATACCCACCGTGCAAGGCGGCTGCATCCAAGGCTCCCCGTCAATCTGCATGGGGAACCTCTTTCTGGTTCTGCAACAGGCATCAACAACACGACCTTGGACCAGTCAGCTTAGTTAGTTGCAACGTGGGGGCAACTGCAAGCTAAAACCTACACAAATCTTTTAAAAATCTAAGTAAAAAATCCGCCAAATATGAACAAACAAATCACAAGACGAAACACGACGTGTTTCGACCTTTTAGGTCTTCTACAGCAAGGTAAACACTCAGGACAACGAAAACGAAGAAAGAGCAATTACTTCTCTGGTCAAATTCTGTGCAAGATAAGCGTGGAATGAATCATTCCACACCCATCTTGTGCCGAATTCATTCAATGCCCATCTTGCACTGAATCTGACCAGAAAAGCGACTGCTCGCTCTTCATTTTCGTTGTCCTGAGATTTGTTTCTCTTGCCTGAAGAAGACCTCATAAGTCGAAACGCGTCGTGTTTTGTCTTGTGATTCGTTTGTTCATGTTTGGTGGATTTATTACATAAACTTTTTAAGATTCATTGAGCTCAGTGTCATAGTCCAGCCATCCACACAGGGTTTTTTAG
>CM031620.1:39759718-39789718 GCA_018398815.1 Conus ventricosus
CTTTTTGAAAAGTACAGCCATAGGATTTTAATTTCAAACACACATTTTGTATTTCAATCTTTTCCCCCTGTTGTAAAGAACTTTCCGCTCGTGTCAGCATCACTGAAATTGGTGCAGACATGCAGCGTCAACACCGAGTCCTGCTGCCGTACTATTGCTACACTGGTGCTGACAAGGTTAAACTGAGTTCCCCCACGCCAGACACGTGTGCAGACCCCATTCCCCCCCCAACTCTTCTCTTCTCCCCTGCCTATTAGATACTTCACGTTCACTACATTCCAACCCCAACCTTTCCTCCCATTCCCCCCCTGTACCCCCACCCTTTCCCCCCTCTTCTCTCCTCCCCTGCCTCTTACATACTTCAAATTTCAACCCCCCCCCCCCCCTCTCCTTTCCTCCAATCCCCCACCCCCTGCCCCTTCCCCCCTCTTCTCTCTCCTGCCTCTTACATACTTCAAATTCACTATGACCCCTCCCCCTCTCCTTTCCTCCATCCCTGACCCCTCCTCCCCCTCTCCTCCCTTACCTTGCCGCTCGTCGTCAAATTCCTATGAACTCCTTGTCCTTTCCTTTTTGGCTTCTCCTTTCCCTCCTCTCCCCCCATGTGCCCCCTTGCTGGCGATGGCCAGTGCAGAGGACATGCCTCCAGGTGGGACTCTTGGCCTTGTCCACTTGCCGTCCCGGGCCCCTTGCGCGTCTCGACTGGGGTTCTCCCCCACAGTTGGGACCGTAGATGTGGAATGTCAGCAGGGCGATACCTTCCACCTCCTATCCTCCCAGGAAACATAAAGATTGATTTTCCCCTGGAAAATAAATGGAACCCCTCTTTTTTTATTTACTGGTTCTTATTTCTCTATATAGATGGCTGCTACGGCTCCCACAAGGAATTTCAGCTGTCATCATTAAAACCCCTTCAACCACAAAACAAAGGACCGCTTCAAGACAGTAGGAAAAAATGGTTACATCCTAAAAAAGAAATAATAACATCTGAAATAAGGTTACATCCTGAAATAAGGCTACATCCTGAAATAAGGTTACATCCTGAAATAAGTTACACCCTGAAATAAGGTTACACCCTGAAATAAGGTTACATCCTGAAATAAGGTTACTCCCTGAAATAAGGTTACACCCTGAAATAAGGTTACATCCTGAAATAAGGTTACACCTGAAATAAGGTTACATCCTGAAACAAACAAAAAAATAATGAATGACATGGTATCTAAAGTACTGAAAACTCTCAGGCTTACAACACTTGGCCGTGTAGTAAACACCAACCACTCTGCTTAATCTGTCACATTAAGGTTATATATAGCATACAAAATTACTCATATACATTTAAATGAAACAAAAAAAAATAGCATAAAAAAAGGCGATATGGCCAAACAGGCACTACAGAATAAGACAGCTAGTTCCACCACAGACAGTGTATACAATTTTTTCACCACCTGGTCACCAAATTACAAAAAAAAAAAAAAAAAAAGCTGGCATGTCATCACTTGGGACCAGAAAAAAATATTGTTAAAAAGAATAGACAGGAGAATGGTCCACCCAGACAGAAAACAAAACAAAACAAAGATGACAATTGGAAAAAAAAGGGCAGAATCAGAGAATGCAACAGAGAAGGGGAAGTCACTAGCATAGAACATCCCCATCGCAGGCGAGCAGTTAGTACTGAAAATACCCTGGCATCCCCCTGGGGACAGAATGGAGTTGGTACTCAGTGAGAGGAACACATCAGACCAGTTTCTTGACTGTGATTGTCCCCAGTCAGAAAGCCTCTTGCTTTTTCACTATCAGAGGTGAAAACATCCCCTCCATCCCTCCCCCCAACTGAATGCACAGAGCCCATCATGTCCGTCACAGAACTCACCATGATGTCGATGTGCTCGTGGAGGTTCTTGCAGGTGGAAGAAAACTGGGCGGAGGTTCCAAACTCAAAGTACCACAGCTTGTTCTTCATCCTGGTCACCAGAATTAGGATGGATACAATTCATTTTAATGTCCAGTCACACCTAAGTGTTTGCAGACATTGAAATAGAAACATTCTATCATTTAAATATAATCACTCGCATAAAAGAAAACCCCACTGAATTAAAACACTATTAACAATTATTACTCTTGCACTTACAAACATGGACAAACAAAAAACAGAACATAACTCACGAATCAACCATTGATTATCTTCACAAATGGTGCCTTTGAGACTGAAAGTTTGAATCCCATTAGAATAGTAACATACTTAAAGATATGCTTACAAGCCAGCGTTTCTCAAATTTCCCGATCTTCACAGCAGGTGTCTGTACCTCCCAAGCCTGTCTAATGCCTTGATATAAAATAAATGGAAGCACGTAGTGCAGCTTTGCCATGCAGTCTCAAAACAAAGAGTAGAAAGGAACTTGGGAGAGTGAGGACTTGGTCACGATCAAACAGTCCTCTGAACAATGACCCCCCCCCCCCCCCCCCCCCCCCCCCCCCACCAAAAAAAAAAGGTGCATATTCATCATCAAGAATTCATTAAAAAAAAGTTGCCAGTTTCACGGCTTAGCTGGAGCAGGTGTAATGTCAGCTTGCGAACGCTGTCGTTTTCAAAATGACGTGAACCTTTATATCATTGGTTGCATCAAATGTGCAGAAATTCTGTCATTTCTTTCTTAAGAAGCAAGTTAAAATCATGCAGTAATCCAGAATGACCCAGGACCTGTTGCTTGAACTAGATCCTTATCACAACATTTAGCTGGTTCATTCCTGGGCTTCATTCCATGTGTTGACAGGGTTGGTTGAGCAACCCCTTTCAGAGACAAACCAACCACCCTAACAGTAGACGCAGGTACAGACAGGCCCTCCTTGACCTGGGAATGAACTTTATTCCATCATCCTCATTCTCACTGATCATTATGAACACAGACAATGGCCATCCGTGTCCTGCGCTCACTGTGGATAAGCATTAATGTCCTTCCATATTCACACCTAGAGGTCTGTCAAAATCTTCCTAGCTGCACTTTCTTGAGGACTGCTGCTGAAAGGATGTGATGCTCATCTCCCTCTAGAAGTGGGGTGGGGGGGGGGGGGTGGGGGGGGGACGGGGAGGACACAGGGGTGGATGTGTTCACACAATCTGCCTACAAATAAACAATGATTGTCATCAGAACAGGTGTTAGTTGATAGTGCCCATGTATATCCTATCAGAACTGGCATCTCTAAACACACCGACAAAAATGACCCTACAGCAGTGCAGGGTCTCCACAGACGAGTGATCTCACACTGATGTCGCATCTGTGAATGACCGATGCTGGTATGTTGTATGTTGTTCTTCCCTCGAATTGACAAGGACCACTTCAGTCATCTGGCAGAGGGGGGGAGGGAAGGGGTAATGGTGATAGAAGTGATTCGCACAGTGACTTTGTTTGAAGTTGAAGATGAGTTGCGCAATTCTTCGACCTCACTCCCTCGTCCAAAACCATCCGAGTCCAGCAGCAAGACAGGGTCAAGACGGCTGGAAACGGAGTCAGATGGATGACCATGATGTCTTTTGCATTTCACCATGCTCTGTGCACTCCACAATGCACTGCTGGTAATCACCTTTCTGCCCGTCGAATCAGTTTGTGATTTCCTCCGCGCAGTCTACAGAGTCCAGCCTTCACATGCTTAGACAGACAAGCCCTATCTTACCAAGGGTTTGAGACCCGTCGGCAACCCTCACCTGGTTCTGCCAGCCTGCCAAAGCTGTTGCTCAGGATGTGGGCACTGTCACATGTCAACAACTACAGGGAACCACAGGTAAGAGCCGAGTGCCGAGTGAGGACCAAGGATGGATGTGCAGCCCTAAGGTGGTGTTGGCAAGCACGCCCATCACAGATGCTACCTCTACCGGCCTCCCCATACACTAATGCTGCTACAGTAACAAACAATGCCTGAGTAAAACTGTGTTTGGGAAAACTGGAATGAGTGGCATGGAACTAATGCCTTCGAGTGAGCATGGAAATCGATTAGGATACAAAAATCAAACAATTAACCCCCCTTCTCCCTCCCCCCTCCTCCTCCTCCTCACACACACATACAGAGAGGGCGCACACCCCTCACCTTCCCTCTCTTTCCCCCACACACATACAGAGACACACACACACAAAGTGTCATCTCACCGGCTGTTGAATTTCTCTGGATGTTTCTCCCTCATGACGTGGAAGCGATGGCAGATAGAGGCATCCTGTCACACAACCCCTAAGGTATAACACTGATTACAACTTTGAATGAAGAGAGAGAGAGAGAGAGAGAGAGAGAGAGAGAGAGAGAGAGAGGAGAGAGAGAGAGAGAGAGAGAGAGAGAGACAGACAGACAGACAGAGACAGAGAGAGAGAGAGAGAGAGTACACACTTTTTAAAATGTGGATGATGGATAGAAATCAACTACAAAAAAAAGAAGAGAAAGAGAGAGAGAGAGGAAGACAGAGACAGAGAGAGGGACAGAGAGTGAGAATTCCAGTACAAACGTTTTAATGAAAGTACAATAGATCAGCTGACAGGTCGCTTACACCATACCCTGTAAAAAAATAAAAGCTACGATCTTATCCAAAGGAAAGAAAAGCATAAAGCAAAGACAAGGTGAAAGAGAGAAAGACAGAGACAGCAAGCGTCGATGCCTACACATCCAATGGAGAAGTAGTTGTTGATGATGTTGTAGGGAATGGGGTCCCCGTCCTGTTCATCCTCCCCTTCAGGTTTGCTGAACTCGATCTGCCAGCGATCCATCATCACCACCGTGCTGTGCTCGATCTTCTGCAGGATCTTCAGCAGATTCTCCCCTTCGTAGCCTGCACAGGCACCCAGGAGTGAGTGTTAGAGCACCCCTCTGACACATCCACTTTGCTCTGTCACAAAAGGAGTGAGTGTTAGAGCACCCCTCTGACACATCCACTTTGCTCTGTCACAAAAGGAGTGAGTGTTAGAGCACCCTCTGACACATCCACTTTGCTCTGTCACAAAAGGAGTGAGTGTTAGAGCACCCCTCTGACACATCCACTTTGCTCAGTCACAAAAGGAGTGAGTGTTAGAGCACCCCTCTGACACATCCACTTTGCTCTGTCACAAAAGGAGTGAGTGTTAGAGCACCCCTCTGACACATCCACTTTGCTCTGTCACAAAAGGAAGTGAGTGTTAGAGCACCCCTCTGACACATCCCACTTTGCTCTGTCAAAAAGGAGTGAGTGTTAGAGCACCCCTCTGACACATCCACTTTGCTCTGTCACAAAAGGAGTGAGTGTTAGAGCACCCCTCTGACACATCCACTTTGTTCTGTCACAAAAGGAGTGAGTGTTAGAGCACCCCTCTGACACATCCACTTTGCTCAGTCACAAAGAAGTGTTAGAGCACCCCTCTGACACATCCACTTTGCTCTAGTCACAAAGATGTTAGAGCACCCCTCTGACACATCCACTTTGCTCAGTCACAATGAAGTGTTAAAGCACCCTCTCAACATCCACTTTGTTCCGTCACAAAAGGAGTGAATGTTAGAGCACCCCTCTCACACATCCACTTTGTTCTGTCACAAAAGGAGTGAGTGTTAGAGCACCCCTCTGACACATCCAGTTTGCTCAGTCACAAAGAAGTGTTAGAGCACCCCTCTCACACATCCACTTTGTTCTGTCACAAAAGGAGTGAATGTTAGAGCACCCTCTCAACATCCATTTGTTCTGTCACAAAAGGAAAGTGAGTGTTGAGCACCCCTCTGACACATCCATTTTTGTTCTGTCACAAAGAAGTGTTAGAGCACCCCTCTCACACATCCACTTTGTTCTGTCACAAAAAAAGTGTTAGAGCACCCCTTGACACATCCACTTTGTTCTGTCACAAAAAACAGTGAGTGTTAGAGCACCTCTCAAACACTTTCCACTTTGTTCTGTCACTGAGCTGAGGCTCTGCTGAATCATTACATTTTTTTTAAAAACTGATAACACAAAACATACACAACAAGGAAGACATATAGACTTAACTAACTAAAAGACAATAGATCTAGTTGCAAAGCGAGACGACTGCAGGCGGAAATCTAAACAAATCTTAAATTAATGTTAGCGAACCCCCCAGAGAACGTGACAAAAGAGTTACAAGACAAACACGACGCGTTTCGACCTCTTAGGTTTCGTTGGTGATAATTAAACGAATAAACAACGAAAATTCACTTAGCTTTGGTCGCTTCAGATCGCTCAGGCTTCAGCGCAAAAGGAAAAAGGGTTGAATGAGAACGAGGCTGTTGGAAGGGAGTAGTGAGCGAGTCAAAGTCGTAATGATGATAATATTACTGATAGGAATACTATTAATGGTCAAAATATTGGTGGGGGGGGGGGGGGGGGGGGGGGGGGGAAAAAAAAAAAAAAAAAAAAAAAGATCAAATTTTTGGTGTCAATAAGTATGTGTATGGGAGAAAGGAGAGTGGGTTAGAGGATTCTTAAACAGCAGGGTTGCCCTGGCAACAGTCCAGAGGGATGGTGATGTCAGTGCTAGGGGTAGTATGAATACTAGCAATAGTATTACTGAATGATATTGCTAACAACGATAGTGAAGGTTAAGGTAACGAAAGCATGATACAGAAAAATATTTAGAAAATACATTTTTTTAATAATCAAATAAATAAATAAAAGAAACATTTAAAAATAATATAATAATAATAATTTAATAATAATAATAAATTAAAAAAAAAAAATTAATCATAATAAATGCATAAATAAGAAAGCTATAAGTCATGTGTCACTATTCCCCTCACACATGACTTATAGCTTTCTTATTTATGCATTTATTATGATTAATTTTTTTTTTAATTTATTTATTATTATTATTATTATTTATTATTATTATTATTTTTAATGTTTCTTTTATTTATTTATTTGATTATTATAAAAATGTATTTCTAAATATATTTCTGTATCATGCTTTCGTTACTTAACCTTCACTATCGTTGTTAGCATTATCATTCAGTAATACTATTGTAGTATTCATACTACCCCTAGCACTGACATCACCATCCCTCTGGGACTGTTGCCTCGGCAACCCTGCTGCTTAAGAATCCTCTAACCCACTCTCCTTTCTCCCATACACATACTTATTGACACCAAGATTGATCTTTTTTTTCTTTTTTTTTTTTTTTTTTTTTTCCCCCCCCAATATTTTGACCATTAATAGTATTCCTATCAGTAATATTATCATCATTACGACTTTGACTCGCTCACTACTTCCCTTCAACAGCCTCGTTCTCATTCAACGCCTTCTTCCTTGCGCTGAAGCCTGAGCGATCTGAAGCGACCAAAGCTAAGTGAATTTTCGTTGTTTTATTCGTTTAATTATCACCAGACGAAGACCTAAGAGGTCGAAACGCGTCGTGTTTTGTCTTGTAACTCGTTTGTCCACGTTCTCTGGGCGGTTCGCTAACATTTTATTTAAGATTTGTTTAAAAGACATAAACGGCAGGAAAAGAAAATGGCTCAGCCTGTACATTAGATCCCACAGACCTCTGCATTCAAATTCACATAAGCGTACGGCTGTACAAAGGCAGACTTCTGCATTCAAATTCACATATGCTGTTAAAAAGGCAAACCAACGTTGGTAAGCAAACAACAAACAAAGAAAGACCAGTTACAACACTGGAGAGGAGTCATGAGGTGGTGTGGGGAGGGTAAGAAGTGCGCTTAACTTCCACCAGATTCCACAGCCTGCCCTATCCAATGACTTCATGAGAAATATTCTGCGGCGATGTATATTCACATTGTAGTGATGATCTGATCTCTCTTGGTCAACGATGCATTAGAAGTACGCATACAAACCTACACAAGGGTGGGAAGTGTAACAATGTAGAACAAAACCAATAAATCAATTATGAACAAATCGATGAGGGGATCGATGTAGAAAAATACGTTGATCATATCGCTAAGTGTCGCCAGTGACTACATTTAGAAGTCCAAGAGGCGGCAGAGCCTGCACAGGGCATGGCATAATGCAAAAAGGGGCCCATCCCTCTCCAGTCACCGTGACCTCTGAACTAAATCACGTACAGAATGTCTGCTGGGCAGACTGACAGGGTTTTCAAGCCGTAAACATCTGATCCTGCGAGATCAGGTTCCACAGTCAAACACTCTGACCACTCCACTATGGGTTCCTCTATAAAAAGGTAATTAGATCTGGCAGACATCAATTTAGTTATATCTAGCAGACATCAATTTCTTTGATCCATAAAATTCTAAGATACAAATGTCTGTTGAAGTTAATCAATGATGATGTTTTCACTACACATGACACAATAGTTAGATCAAGCAAACATCAATTTAGTTATATCTAGCAGACATCAATTTCTTTGATCCACAAAATTCTGAGATACAAATGTCAGTTGAAGTATATCAACGATGATGACACGGATAAGCTACTGAGTAAAGAAGCATGTCAAGTGGAAAAGAAGTAAAATGAATTCAGAACAAAAAAGGAACACCTGTAAAACACGTGGAAATAAGCTGGACTGACCAGCAACTCTTGAAATTTGTAACACAGCGAAAATAAGATCTCCCGGTCAACATTCAGCATGAAGTTGACAGCTGATAATAACTGTAACAACAAACAGTAAGATGGAGTTGACAGACGAAGAGTACAACAACTGATGGTCAGATGAGCCGGTTGCTGGAGAGAATGATAACAACTGACAATAAAGGTATGTTGAGTTCTGGAGGGAATTATAACTGTCAAAAATGGAACTGACAACTGGAGAAAAATTCTAAAAGGAAACTAAAGTAACGCCGCTGGTTAACATGGACAAATAAATTACAAGACAACCTCTTCAGGCAAGACAAACAACATTCAGGACAATGACAATGAAAATGTTTATCGTGCCTGAAGAAGACCTACGCGGTTGAAATGACTTTGTCTTAGTAATTTGTCTGTCCTTGCTAACCGGTGGAGTCACTTTAAATTCCTTTCCAAATCTGCTTCAATTTCCGCCTACGGTCACCTCACTTTGAAACTAACTGGAAAAAAAATGTTAATACAAGTGAAGCCGACAGGTGGAGAGAACGATGACAGCAAAGTGTTGGAGCCTGAGCTTCTTTCTCCAGTTTACCACTAACAGATCAAGGAAAACATTTATGTGGGGCTTTCTTTTTTCCCTGGAAAGCACCGACATTATGACGCTTCAAGTTAACGAAATGAAGATGTTCTTTCCCACAGAGCCTCTGACTGTTGTCACCAAGCCTTCTGGGTGTCCCTCCATCCACCCTCTGTTCATGGCCCCCCTTTCTCACCTCCTCCCCAGCACAGGCAGCGGGCGAGGTCGTTGCCCGTCCCAGAGGTAACACAGACACCGGCGGCCGCTGCTTGAAGTTGATCTTGTCTGCACACAGAAAACAACACACCTGGTCAAGTGTCATGTAAAATGAGGCATGGGAACACGTGTTGCCTGACTGAAGCTAGAGTGGCACTTATTGAACTTTCAGCTTTGAATTATGTATATGAACGCATCACAGAATGACAAACAAATACTCAATTTCCATCTGAAATCGGGCATGTGAATATTCATTATTGGACTAAAAGAAATTCCCCTAAATCTTCATTTAAAACTAAGTTTGTGAACAAGTGTTACAAAATGAATGACCCCTGTTCAACTTTCATCTGAAATTAGACATGCAAACACAATACAACATGAATGAATAACACACCCACCACATACCCCCTCAACTTTCATGGGAAAACACGGATGCCAACAGACAGCACAGGGGAAAAAAAATCAACTTTCATCTTCAATTGTGTATGTGAACATACAATAAATAATTCAATGATCCCACTCTACTGTCATCTGAAATCTAGCATGTGGGCACAAATTGCATCAAAGACACACATTCATCTTGAAGTATGCTCATATCTATAACTGGACTTGGTCTGCAGCCCTGTCAGCCTTTGATACAATGCGGATCTTAAGGCCCAACATGACACTACGCCATGTTATGAAGAAATTACCTCAAAGTCCTCCGTAACATGACAATGTTCGTTGCCCTGAAAAGGAGTTTGATCCTCTGAAGATGGAATGTGGCAGCCTCGGTAGCCAGGGGACTAAAAGCAGCATTATATGTAACTCTTTTATCCTGTGAAAACACATTCACAGACCAAGACCTGGTTTCTGACAGTGCATACAGCACAGATTACCTGGATTATTTTGCTGGGGAACCGAAGCAACATCACTGGGTTTGCATCAGATTTCACTTTACCTCAGTAACAAAGAATGAACAGGAGTATCTATGAACAAGAGTTTGTACCCAGTACACGATGACAAGTGTTGCTACGAGCATAGCTTGAATCACACCCCTTCCCTATCATTCTCCCTCTCAACACACACACATGTGCAAGATGAGCATGAAATCATTCAGTCAGAGTTCAAGACAGAAGTCAAAGAGATACTTTATCAGGCTGTCTGGTAGTTCAAGGGAGGAAACCACATAGTTCAAGGGAGGAAACCACACTTCTTTTGAATTAGTCCTCTATGGTCATTTACAGATTAAAAACAAACCAACCAACCAAGATCAACTGGCCACTGTATCTGACTACACAGACCTAAATCAGTCTCTCAGCAGCCATTCTGTACCGTTATAACATCTTGTTTTAGCCCGACTTCTTTTCCTTTGCTATTCTGCTATACAAGACAAAAAATACACCTGTAAATTTACAATGGTTCATGACACATAAGAAAATCAAAGAAACGGATATGCAAAAGGAAGATGTGAAAGTAAGTTATAGCATGCTACACTGAAAACACATGCATAGGCGTTGTGTGTTTTCCTTTTTCATTTAAAACAGAGCATTTCTCTGTCGACATCCTCATTCTGGCTGTTCATCAGGTAAACATTATTGTGTGCGTTTTTCATGTCTGTTTGTGACAACGAAGAGGAAAATAGTTGTTGTTGTTGAAAATCACTTGCCTGTTTTAGTTGTAAATCAAATAAGCGTTAATTCGCACTCTATTTCATGTGTTTATTTGCATTTTGTCCGCTTTCATATTGACGCTGCAGTCTGTTTCAGTTTTCATTTTCAATCTCAGCAATAAAAACGTATCCCTTAAATCTACTGCTCGAAGGGGAATAAAGGTATTACACACATCCATTATGAAGGCGGTACTATCTACTCCTTGTTGCTTGACCTTCCCTGTCCCCAGAGAGATTAATGATCCAATTTCATTTAACAGGGCTGAGGTGGTGTGTAAATAATAATCATAACAGGATGCTGACAGCACTCTCTTTCTAAAGGGATTAGAAGACTTACAAATCATAAGTTCTGAAATTTACATACAATAAGATGCAATCAGTTAAAAATAGAATGCGCTTATTAATGTATACATTTACACAGTCAACACCCCCTCTTCTCTCCCAAAACACACTACACGCACTCACACACACTCGCACAAGCACCCACACAGCCAACACACACTGGGGACAAAATGCATTAATGTTCACGGCAGCAGGAAGGGTTAATTACAGTGACTGCAGAAGAGAGGAGTTTTAAGAGTGGACTTGATTCATAACCAAGTCTGCACACGTGGGCAGAAAAAAAGAGAAAAAATACATTGTTTTTGAAGTTTTAAGCATGTTTTACGGAGTAAAACAAATTGAGTATCACTTGAAACACATGTCATAAATCTAGCCAATCACGCTCGTTCGTCTTAACCTTAGTTTTCAGGAGTGAATACAATGACTACTTGTCACGGTCAAAAATAGAACAACCAAGTCGTGGTCCAGGTTGTTTGGACATAAGCTCTAACTCAAATATTCTGGGCGCCACGTAGACCGGCCCATGGTTCGGATCCAACCAATTAAGCATAGGGGAGAGGCTCCACAGAGACGGTCTGTCCGGCCAGACGGACTAAGCAGCTTTGACCGACGCCTCGATGTCTAGCGAGACGAGTCGTAGCGCCTGGCTCAGGCTCATCTAGCCAATTTGTGGAACCAGCGCCATTGTTAGTCGGACGTCGCAGGTTAAGCAGGAAAGGGAGAGGGAGAAGGTAGTGTGTGGTGGGGGTGAAATCTAGCTAATCAATTAATGACCAATTGACCACCACAGAGAGTAAGGCGTGTAGGCATGACTGGCATGATTTGAACATCCAATGGAATTAGAGGGAGATAACTTCGAGTACGAGGCGGTAAAAAATACTGACCAATGGTACTCGCCCTTTCTGACAGATCGGAACGGGATAAGAAGGAGGTGAGAGTGAGAGAACGAGGAGAACGAGGGGGAGAACGAACAGAGAGACAGGGAGAGAGAGGTCTGAGTGTAATCTCTGAGGAGAGAAGAGCAGAGAGATGAGGGGAGGAGAGGAGAGAACCAAGTGGAGGCATTAGCACGAGATAGTCTGCAGAGGAAGGACTGAGGAGAGATGTGGAGAGAGAGAGCTGCTAACTAATGAGGAGGAAAAGAAAGAAAGAAAAAAACAGAAAAGAAAAGCAACCATGTCCATTTGATAAGAGCAGACTAGAAGAAAGAGAGAGAGAGTGCATGCGTTAATGCAGGAAGAAAGAAAGGAGAACAGATCGATGTTGATAGTCACTGTTCTATCTTCACTGGGGTTCGACCTCATACTTGGCCAGCGCACTTTCATCGGCAGTCCAACTGACCAACGCAGCAGTCCAGCTGACCGGTGCCAGCAGTCCAGCTTGACCGGTGCAAGCAGGACCAACACCAGTGCCAGCAGTTGTGTCGTGTTGTGAAAGTGACAGTGAGAAAAAAAAAAAAGGAAAAGAAAAAGACAGTGATTCGTGAATAGTTAAGATCACCTGGCCAGGTAAAGTAGAAATCTATTTATACCGGGTTAGTTAATGATGTTTTAGATAAATGATTTTGTGAAGTTCAGGAAAGAGAGAATGTTTTATTTCATTTGATTCCATATGCATTGATGTTTCGTTTATGATCATGTGTAGTAAAGTTATAGACTTTACTAGTGGTTTGATGTGACGAATGCATGATATATGAATGAGATTGTAAGCAAGCTGTGAGTGTGTTTGGGCTGTGCGCTAGTCCTTCCTCCACTGACATCACCCGAGGTTGACAATTTATTGGTGAGCTTGCCAGGATATTCTGGCCCATTTATTATAATTGTTCAACTTCTCAGAGGGAAGCTGGGTGGGATTCAAGTATTGTAATCCTAAGACAAGGGGTTGTCTTACTGTATGTTCCCAAGATAGTTAAATACTAGGCTTGGCATTGCTTCCAGATAGTTAATTACTAGGCTTGGCATTTCAGCCCCAGAGTACTCATTTCGCACAGATTGCCTATAATTCGCTCTCATAGTTGGGTCAGGCGCTAGGCGTCTTATAAAAAACTAATTACGTTGTCCAAGCTAATATCATCATTCATAGGATTGTGCTATCACGTCACTCGTGTCGGTAACCACCAGTTTGGCTGTCGTAGTAATAAAATCTTGTTCAAAAAAAAAAAAAAAAAAAAAAAAAAAAAAAAAAAGAAGGGATATTAATGGCGGAAGAAAAGAACCCCTATTGAACAACTTGTGAGCGTCGCTCGTGATCTAGGTTTACTCAGGAGATGAGTTGCGTGCATTTGTTGAAAACAACAAAAAGATGGAAAGGGATGAACGCGCGGAGGAAAGACGCCGTATCGCAGTAGAAGCGCAGGGAACAGAAAGAATAAGTGGAAGCGCAGGAAACAGCAAGCCTGAAGAGGGGACACAGAAAAGAATAAGGGAAGCGCAGGAAACAGAAAGAATGAAGCAGGAAACAGAAAGATTAAGGATTCGGCTAATGATAATTCAGGCTAGGAACGCGAGAAACGGAAAGATTAACGTTTCAATTAGAGTTAGAGAAAGTGAGAAATACAAAGGCCCCGGAGGACCACGAGGTGATGGGAGTTCAGTCTTCCAGTGACTCTGTGCGCAGCTATGCTCCCCGACCCAAGTTGCCAAAATTCTCGGAAAGGAACCGGATTCGATTGATGCATACATCAGTCGTTTCGTAACGTTTGCGACAGTTAGGTTGGCTCCAGAAGACGTGGGCACGTCATTTTTTCAGCGTTACTGACGGCGGTAAGGCAACTACAAAAATTTTCCAACTGCGTTACCAGCTGAACAACAGTCTGATTTCGGCGCTCGTGAAGGAATGTTGATGAAAGGATATGACTCACAGAGGAGGGTTCAGGAAGAAGAAATTTCGTTCCACGGCTGTTCAGAGCAGTGACTAAGTTTTGTGTCGCAGGGGAGTTTACAGCTGCAGCGACCAAGCTGTGAATGCAGGTGAGGGAAGGACATGTTTGCTGCAGGCGCTCCCACCAGCCAGCTAACGCACTGTTATACGGCCAATGAATGTCATCTGAGCATAGCTGGTGGGCAGCAATGCGTTCGGCAAGGTTGAGCCGCCATTACCAATGGGGCTGCTGTAGGTTTGATAATTAGTTATTGTCATTAAAAATGTAATATTATCTGACTATTGAGATGACTGAATTGCGAATTTCCCAACAAATCTTTTAATACCAACTCGACTGGGTTTATTTTCTGTAGATAACATAGATGCCGCTGAAAGCTTGTACGCAAGTGGTCAGGCAATATTAGAACATTGACAACAAACACAATATTGTGCAAAACAGACGTCAGCACTTTCTGGGAAGTAAATTTCCATAGGTTAGTAAGCACACAGTTTGATACATGCCTCTGCTCAGACTACAGCAACAAATATATTGGTATTACAAATGTTGATAAAGCTTGTTATGTTTGCCCTTTCACTAAGTGTCTCAATAAAGGACGGAAATGTAAGCTGGGGTTAGCTCTAAATTACAAGCAGGTGAGACGTACACTCAGTTTGGTGCACGTTTAGATCACTATTTTGAGAAGTGGTTAGAGTTGAGTGAGGACGAAAAAGGAGTTCGCTGAATTGAAAGAGCTAGTTATGAAAGGAAGAGTTGTCAGGTTGCGGCCCTGAGTTAACCTACTTGAAAGAGAGACAGCCAGAGACTGGCAGAGAGTTGTTGAAGTTCGCAGAGGTGTATTAGGAGGCACGTTTGGGCACTAAGGAGCAGGAGAAAACAGGTGCTAGGACAGGTGAGAAGAAGTGCAAGGCGACTAGGAGAGTTTTTCTGCAAAGTCTGCAAACCCAGTGGTGGGCAGAAGGAGGGGCAAAGGGACATTAGGTGTTTCAATTGTCACAGGAGGGGACATTGTGGCGAGGGATTGTCGCATGAGGTTCCAGAAGGCAGCAGCTTGAAGAGGTGGATAAGGCGTCGTCAAGGGGAAACGACCTGCAGTGAACCAAAGGGGATTCAGTCTGAAGAGGGTGGAGTGCAGCCTACTGGCTAGCACTGGACAGCAGTTCAGTGTCAGGGAGGGAGGGCACTAGCTTGAGTAGTTTCGTTACCAGTGGAGAAGGGTGGATTCGGCAGCAGAGGGTGAAAAGTAGTACGTGAAACTGCGTTGTTCATGTGGTGTAGTTAGAAACATCGCCTGGTCGAGAAAGGGGATTTGACAGGGCAAATCCAGAACCTGTACCTCTAATCGATGCACTGTGGGGTGGAGTTTCCAGTTGCTAAGTTAGAAGTACGTACCCCTTCTTCTTGGCGAGTTGTCTGCGCTGGTGATCGGAGAAACCCTTCAGGATTTGATAATTGGAAATATTCCAGGTGCAAAGGATCAGGGGTCCTGAGTTGTTGTCTGCTACAGGGGCAGCAGTTCAAACACGGGAGCAAGAAGGAGAAAAGGTTGATTAAACCGTTAGTCGTTACAGCAAGGAAGTCAGGCATAGATGAGTCGCTGATGAGTTTTAGGGCAGCGCAGGAACAGACCCTTCGCTCCGTGAAGTCTTTGGGAAGTTGGAGAGAGGTGGAGAGAAACAGGTGGTTCGAGGAGGTGGAGGACGAATTCTGGTTGTTAGGCGGGGGCTGTTGTACCGAGTGTTCACCAAGGGGAAGACAGGTAAGGTGACACTCAGATTAGAGGTAACCAGCAGGTTATCGTGACACGTCATGTCAGTGGGTCACGAAGTCGCTCATGGGGTTCATCTTCGGCACAGCAAAACGCTGACCGAATCTTGATGACTTTCATTGGCAGGGAGCAATGGCAGACATTAAACGTTTCTGCTGTCTTTGATGTGTGTCAAAGATCAGCCACAAGAGGGCTGAAGAGGACGGCGCCTCTTAAACATCCCCTTTATTTGGACACACCGTTCAGGAGGGTGGTATTTGATCTGATTGGCC
Organism: Conus ventricosus; assembly: GCA_018398815.1. Lineage (NCBI taxonomy): Eukaryota > Metazoa > Mollusca > Gastropoda > Neogastropoda > Conidae > Conus > Conus ventricosus. The sequence goes on from CM031620.1 coordinate 39,775,918, forward strand.
CAATCTCGCCCTGTTCAAGGTGGGCAAGGTATGAGACACCGTAAGGTTTGCAACGGGAAAGTTTGCAGGAGGCTAGGGTCGTTCAGAAGAAAGCAATGTGACGGAAGGTGAGGAAGCAATCCCTCAAGGCGGAGATCAAGTCTGGTACTGTGCCACGGGTCACAACAAGTGCTGCATGCATTGGAGGAAAGGACCATTACCATCACTGAAAAGGTCGGTCGGGGATTACGAATTGATGTGATGGAAACCAAAACTTTTCCATGCTGAATATTGCTCCGCTAATATATTTCAGCGTGAGGACTTCAGACATAGGCGCAGCAGCAATTCATTGATGAGGTGAAAGAGACTCAGCGAAAAGAAGAAAAAAGGGAGATTTTGTTGCTTAAGTATCCAGAAGAGTCATCCAGGGATGTGTCACTGTATGACGGGCTAGCCAGTTGGAGTTCCTAGGCTTTTGGTTTGTCGGAGGCGAACAAAGAGCAGAAAGGGGAAGGTGAGAAGATGATGAATTCAGAGAGACGACGCCCCCCCGCAAGTCAGGAGTTCTGCTAGGTTTTATTGCGGTTCTATCGGAGTTTGTTCAAATTTCGCAGCATCACGAGTCCTCTCAGTGATTTGGTCACGGCAGGGAACCGGCAAGTGGTCGAGTGGTCGACGCTGCAGAGCAAGACTGCAGACGGTGCTGGAAAGACTAGGATTCCCGTCCATCTTGAAGCTACTGATAGGGTCAAACCATTTTTGTTGCGAAGATGCATCAGGTGGTTGGGATAGGTGCAGTATTGTTGCAGGTGTATGAAGAGGTCGTCGAGTTTCTGTGAAGGGTATGCTAGCAGGAAGCTGACGATGTGTGAGAAGGGTACGCAACTGTTTGTAGAGAAGGAGTGTTTGGCTGTCGTTGTGGGCCGTGCAGACGTTCCACAAATTACTTGTAGGGAAAGAGTTCGTGTGATTAGAGACGGATCATCAACCACTCACATCTGCAGGAGGCACAGCTGAAAAACAGCAGGGTTCTGCGGTTGGGCAATGGCATTGCAGGCCCTACAGGATCGAGTGCAGTACATTCCAGTGTCGACAGAATGGTCGGAGCCTCGACTATTTAAGCCGTGTGTCTAGCAAGCTGCAACTCAGAGGAAGTTCAGTCATTCGGGGTGCTTTGTTGATAATAAGTGTTGATTACAGTTTATGTTGACTGGATATGGGTTCTTCCCAGTTGGCTATGGTTATATTTTTGTAGGAGACTTGTTCATGTTTCTTTGTGAGACTTGTTCATGTGAATGTGTTTATGATTGGACATACAGTGCTTTGTGTTGTGATGCATTATTTTCTATAGTGAGGGATGGAGATTCCTCAGTGAAGTGTCATGGATCGTGATCATATTATATTGTGCTTTTCATAAGAATTGTGAAAGGAGAGATGGCAAATCCGCAGGTAGTGGGAATGCCTAAGTGCGCACAGAGGCCGTTATAAGATGATTGAAAATAAACGCAAGAGCGCACGTTCATCTGATAAACTCATTGGAGTGGTATTCACTAAATGATATATTTTAATAATTATAAACCGTTGGTTGTAAAGTATTTTTTCAAACTTTGCACGTGTAGCTGTGTGTCAGCATATCGGTTGTTGTTTTTTTTGTTACCGTTTGGTTTTGAGACGATGCGGTGCATCAGTCTTTTGCAAGGGGGAATTGTCACGGTCAAAAATAGAACAACCAAGTCGTGGTCCAGGGTTGTTTGGACCATAAGCTCTAACTCACCTATTCTGGGCGCCACGTATAGACGGCCCATGGTTCGGATCAACAATTAAGCATAGGGGAGAGGCTCCACAGAGACGGTCTGTCCGGCCGACGGACCTAAGCAGCTTTGACCGGACGCCTCGATGTCTAGCGAGGACGAGTGTTAGGGCCTCGGCTCAGGCTCATCTAGCAATTTGTGGAACAGCGCCATTGTTAGTCGGACGTCGCAGGTTAAAGCAGGAAGGGAGAGGGAGAAGGTAGTGTGGTGGGTGGGGGTGAACGAATCTAGCTAATCAAATTAATGACCAATTGACCACACAGAGAGTAAGGCGTGTTAGGGCGTGACTGGCATGATTTGAACATCAATGGAATTCGAGGGAGCATAACTTCGAGTACGAGGCGAGGTTTTAAAATATGACCAATGGTACTCGCCTTTTGACAGATCGGAAGGATAGAAGGAGGTGAGCGTGAGAGAACGAGAGAACGAGGGGGAAGAACGAACAGAGGCAGGGAGAGAGAGGTTTCTGAGTGTAATCTCGAGGAGAGAAGAGCAGAGAGATGAAGGGGAGGAGAGGAGGAGGACCAAGTGGAGGCATTAGCATGAGATAGTCTGAAGAAGGAAGGACTGAGGGAGAGCTGTGGAGAGAGAGAGCTGTAACTAATGAGGAGAAATGAAGGAAAAGAAAAAAAAAAACGAAAAGAAACGCAAACCATGTCCATTTGATCAGAGCCAGACTAGAAGAAAAGGAGAGTGAGTGCATGCGTTAATGCAGGAAGAAAGAAAGGAGAAACGATCGATGTTGATAGTCAACTGTTCTAGCTTCACTGGTGGTTCGACCTCACACTTGGCCAGCGCCACTTTCGTCGGGCAGTACAACCTGACCAAATGCCAGCAGTCCAGCCTGACCGTGTTGCCAGCAGTTCCAGCTTGACCGGTGCAGCGACCCAACACCAGTGCCAGCAGTTGTGTCGTTGTTGTGAAAGTGACAGTGAGAAAAAAAAAAAAAAAGGAAAAGAAAAAGAAGTGATTCGTGATAGTTAAGATCCACCTGGCCAGGTAAAGTAGAAATATATTTATACCCGGGTTAGTAAATGATGTTTTTAGATAAATGATTTTGTAAGTTCAGGAAAGAGAGAATGTTTTATTTCATTTGATTCCATAGCATTTGAATGTTTCGTTCTATGATCATGGTGTAGTAAAGTTATAGACTTTACTAGTGGTTTGATGTGGACGAATGCATGATATATGAATGAGATTGTAGCAAGCTGTGACGTGTGTTTTGGGCTGCTGCGCTAGTCCTTCCGCCACTGACATCACCCGAGGTTGCACTACTGCACTACTCTATAATGCATCCTGACCTATGAAATGAGGTACCAGGGGGTAGGATTCCAGTTGGTTACCCTGTGGTATGGAGGAGATACCCTGGTGACAGCAGCCAGCCCACTGTGCCGTCCCCTCCACACACCAACACACGGGCATTGGGAACGTCTTTGAAGAACTGCAGTCTGGGCACACATGGCACAGAATATAAGATAAATACATACATGCCATGTACATGACACTGGTGTTGCAAACCCTGTTGCATATCGAGCGTGCAGCCGAGTATATTTTTTGTCATTCATTTACATAAACACAAATTATACAAAAAAGTTACTATCATCAAACCACACACACACAAACACACACACACACACATGTGCACACACATATACACAATTCAAAAAAGAAAGCACAAAAAGAAAATCTACGCCACACAAATGTCAACAGTTTATAATTTTCGACATTTCACTTGTAACAGCTGTGCCCCCTTCACCCCCATCCAATTCAAACAAGAAGATGAAGAAGAAAGAAAAAGCTGTTGTCAGCAGCCGCTCACCCCGGCATGGGCCCCTCCTTGATCATGTTGTAGACCTGTCGCGGGTTCAGCAGGTACTGGAACTTGCGCAGCAGGCGGGCACCCTGCTTGCCCCCGCTCTTGGGGTTGATGAGGATCAGTAAGGGGTGTGTGCCCTCCAGGGGGGTGATTTGAAAGGAGCTGCCTTGAATCTGGGGGATCAGCAACAACGGGTCATTGATAGTGGCTGGATTCTGGGTGGTTGAAGAGTTTCGACAGTGCTGTGAATGTTTGGTACATATAGACTCAAGACGATTTTTTAAAATTTTTTTTAGGCCATTGCCCCTAATGAAGGGGTCGCAAGTTATTACAATTGCGTCTTAGCACCCATGCAACTGCTCGCAAACATAAATAACATTCATTCGGAAAAGTACATGTAGAGAGAGAGAGAGAGAGAGAGAGAGAGAGAGAGAGAGAGAGAGAGAGAGAGAGAGAGAGAGAGAGAGAGAGAATGAAAGAGAGAAAGAGGGAGAGAGAGAGAGGGAAGTAGGGGGGTGGATAGACAGAGAGAGAGAGAGAGAGACAGTGTGTGTGTGTGTGTGTGTGTGTGTGTGTGTGTGTGTGTGTGTGTGTGTGTGTGTGTATGTCTGTGTGTGTGTATGTCTGTGTGTGTGTATGTGTGTGCATGTGTAAGTGTGCGTAAGCCTAGAGTGTGTGGATATTATGGCTAACGCAGATAAACAGAAGAACCAAGCAAGACATTTGATGCTGCCCGAATCAAGTACATAAAAATCCTCACTGACATTTCTCCACACACACCCTGCCCTGCCACACACACCCAAAATTATCTTCTTCAAATTGAAAAATACACAAACACCAACACAAGCACCTATGCATACACCGAAAGACTCCCAAGTCACACACTTTCATTCATATTCACTCACACTCGTGCACGTCCTCGCACACACAGCCCCTATAATACAAAAAAAAACAACAACAATGAGAACTAGAATCAGCCAACACAGTCCAATAAATCTCATGAATGATTCCACAGACAGTCACAACACAAGAGACTTGAACCCTGGCTGCCCAACAGCGCAACGTACAGTAACGATGCCAGTGCAAGGCGTGTCATCAGGGGAGGCTGCGGAGGGTGAGGCGTCACCTCCTTCATCGCTGTCCTTGTTCTTCTGACCCCAGGGTCGATCCTGCCCACCAACACCGCACCACTCTCAACATGCAGCAGCTACAACACTGAATTAAAGCGTTCTGCCTTACGCCTCGTCCCAGACATACAACAGCAGGAGGTGGACGTCCAAGAGATAAGACTGGAAAAAAAAAAGAAAAAAAAAGGAGAAAAATTGGAGGTTGGATGACAAAAAAGAAAAAAAAAAAGAGAGATAGACTGAAGAATATGTCCTGGAGAGAAAACATCAGGGACTGGATACAATACCTCTGCCCTGTTGCTCATGACTTTAAGGACAAAGGGCTGTGAAGATCACTGCCGACTGCGCGCCTTGGCTTAAGGCTGTGTCAGACTAACTGACATGGCTAGACCACCACAGCTACATCATAATATCATTATCTGCACAATTATGCGGGGATTGTCTTCAGCCGTGACAAGCTCCTAGCATAACATTATCAGTCTCCAAAAATCTCTCGAAGTAGGAGTGTGGCTGCCCACGTGGGAGGTAATCAAAAATGGTCACACACGTAATGTTCTCATCCCTAGCCGATGCATTTGTACCATAGTTTTCAAGTGCTTCGGCTGTTCGGATGATCCCTGGAGTCTTTTAGCCAGGGCACAACAACAACAGCAACAACTGCTGACTGCCCAAGCATCCGTAGTGCATCCTGAAAATGCACTGTCCTGAGACAAGTACAGGTTTTATGCTAGAAAAGTGCTACGGTCATTCCCTTGCTGTGAAGCAGTGTGCTGATAGCATTATTTCAAAGCTGAAGTAAATCTTCTTCTTCCTCGTTCGCCATCCCGTTAGATGAGCAGCCCTGTGTCCTCGATGAAGGCTGCCGTCCGTCGCAGCTCCTCCAGGGTGCCGTACAGCTTGGCCTCCACTGCTGTCGGTGTTGGCCAGTACTTTTTCCTGGATGCTGCATACGTCGTACAGACTTGAACTAGTTGAAGGATGTGGTCAGTTGTCATTGGTCCCTCACCACAAGGGCACTCTCCACTCTGTCCAATGCCAAATTTTGTGTGCATGTGGTGGAGCAGGCGATTGTGTCCAGTCCTCAGGCGGAAGATCTTGACCTGTTCCCGTCGTCCCAGCAAATGGTATGCGTCTTCTGGGTTGTGTTTGGGATGCAGGAGGCGCCATTTTATTCCTTGTTGTGCCTTGATGATTGTCCTAATTTCATCGTATGACACCAGGTTGTTAGCCTGCTCCTTCTGTGCACCGTCTTTTGCCAGAATGTCCGCTTTTTCATTGCCTCTGATGCCATAGTGTGCTGGTACCCATTGTATCACCACTTTCTCCACTCTGGCACTCAGGGCAACAAGGGCTGAAGTGAGATGGTTCTGTTCTTTGCAGCGGGAGTTCTTGAGGGCTTGGAGCACGGAGAGAGCGTCAGAGAAGACCACCACCTGCCCGTTGTTCTTTTGGAGTTCTGCAAGACTGTTGTGGCTGCCTCACAGAGGGCTTCTCGCTCAGCTCGGAAGTTGGTGGAGTATTTTCCTGTTGGAATTGCAATTTCTTCATCTCCGTCTTTGTATCGGAGGAAGATTCCAGCTCCACCATCCCTCGTTGCCTCTGTGGCGGAGCCATCTGTGAAGACATGGGTCCAGTCTTCCTGGGGATACTGGTTGCAGATGTACTCCATGGCCAGAGCCTTCCTTTGGGTGTCTGACTGTATTCCTCTCTTCTCCACTCCAGGAATGCTGGTGACGACTGTTGGGAACACCTGCCTCTTCCAAGATGGGTGGGTGACATTTGCCGGGATAGGCTTTGCTTCATGTTCCATCAAGACTGGAGTTTGTCTTTCAAGGCGTCTTGACTGGTGGATGAAGCTGCCTCTTTTCAACCGGCTCTTGGTGGGTCTGCTCATTCTGTTAGCTGAAGTAAATGAAACTATTGAATTGTGTCTCTAGAAATGTATCATCTGCGCAGTACAGCACTACTGCACTGCAGTTTACGATATTGTATTCTTCTCTATTAAATTGTATCACTGTGTATTTTACTGCAGTGTCATCTTACTGACTAGGACACTTTAGTTTCTCTCCCCCCCGTCTCCCCCTACCCCCTTTTTTTCCTTTCTCTTTTGGTGTGGTACTTCTCTTCCTTTGTCTCTAAGTGACACTACTGTTCATCATGGCTTCCCAAACACAGTTATCGTATGCTTCAATCCTAGCCGTCCACATGGAGCAGTCCAAAGCAGGTTGTCGCAGGGCAACTCACCAGAAGAGACACTGCCCTGCAGCCAAGCTGTTTTGATAGTGTTCACCGGTGCCTTTTCTGACTGAACATAGTGATGGAGAAATATGCCTCCTGCTGACAAGAAATGTTCTGGTTACAAGAAGAAATTCTTACTGCTCTTTGTGAGGAGACTGTGTAGCCACAGCTCAGTGCCACTTAAAAAAAAAAAAGCTTTGGTATACACATTTTTGTTAAAATGGTCTCCAGAATGTTCATGGTAAATGTTCTGCAATTTCACAAGCCTACCCTGAATATGACTGAAAGGTTTATGCATTCAAGATCCAGTAGACTACAATCTTCAACTTGAGACGTCAGATGCTGGACTTATGTTCTAAGCATTAGAGAACACTACATTTGAGAGAACAAATGTGGATTGTTCACACACACACACACACACACACACACACACACACACACACACACACACACACACACATTTGCTGATTGCTGTCAAGGGAGTATTATTTTGAGCATTTTTGTTTGCTGTTCGTAACATCTGAAGGTGATGTAATAGTCAAAACTGGAAATACATGGACTGTTTCCCAGTATCGATGCAGTCTGCTTCATTTTCACAAAGAACAGACATTAGAAAGTTACTGTGACCACATTGTTGACACAGCATACACAAGGAAAGACCCCCCCACCCCCCATCACCTTCTCCCAGACTCCACCCAGTCACTTCTCTCTTCACAATCCTCCCCCCACCCTCCCAAAGACAAAAGAACCGAACACTGTTCGAAGCTTTGACGATCCTCATAAAGCAAGCATAGGCTGGGTCCAGTTCTGTGACCCTTCTCATAGTCAATGTCCCAGGTACATCCACATCCAGGATCTGTTTGTGACCAAGCTAGTCTCCTCCTAATTCTTCTCATTTGCCATCATATCTGTCGTGGTCCTCACTCTGAGGTGAACTTGGCTGGCCTGTGGAGCTCCCCCAGGGACCCCCACAGCTTTTGATGCATCGTCGCCCCCCTATCTGGCCAGGTTCTTTCTCATGGGTTAGCACGGAGTCGGCAGACTTGCGGGATGTAGTGTGTCCTCTGCTCAACCTGCCCACACTGGTGTTGTACGGGGGTCATAGAAGATTTCTGTTGGTGAGGAAAACATCAGCTCTCTCTGTCTCTGCAACCAATGATAGTCAGCAGGAGGCTAAGTGGGTAGTGCCCCGCATGTGTTGGATCATAAGACACATCACTGAAAATGGTACATCAGCGGCGCCGTGTCTCCTCTGGTGGGTGGTCCAGTGATGACCTTACACCGAGAGCTTCCCATGGACCTGTGGTGCTAGAGCTGAGGCTGGATCATCACTGGCTGGCTGTACAGGGCAGACAAGACAATAGTCTGTATTTCTGAGGACAGTAAGTAAGCATTTACATACTGTGTCTCATCCAGTTCTCGTCCACACTACGGAAAGGATTGAGATAATCATCCAAATGTTCTGAAAGAAACAGCAGCACCAACAACAAAATCCATCACTATCGTAAATCATAATAAATAAAATGAATGAGCAAAGAGCTGCAATAAGCGAAGTGACAAGGACGCCAAGGAGAGGGCAGCGAAACAAAAAAAACAACAACAAACAAACAAAAAAGATACCCAGAGCTGAAATCCAAAATTTCAGCTTCAGTATGATTTATAAGAGTTTGGTACGTTGTGGGGGAGAATGGCAGTATCCTATGAGCGTAAAGTGTGTGCATCATCAGAAGTCTGACAATTCCACAGTCACAGTGTCACAAGGAATTTGTGAGGTGTGGAAAATTGATATTGGGTCCAAAGGGACCGAGGGGCATTCGAAGATAAAAGATAGCACACTGTGGATCATTCAATAGCTGACAGCACCGAAGCTGGGTACTTCTCGGTGCATTCCATTACAGGTTTTTCTTTTCATGTCTTTTTAGTTTTATTCCACCCTTCTTTCTCTAACTTTAGTATCATATCACTCCAGTTCTCCACTTTACCCTCACCATCATGGCTGCTTCGGCTGAAGTAAAAGGAAGATTTCTATTGGAGGTAAATAACAAAGCAGCTTTGCTGAAAGCAAATCGATTTCAAATTATCTCATGTTTTTTTCCCAGTCATATTTTTTCGCTCACCCAAAACAATTGGTGAGATGACTGGTGCATTGGCTTACAAAAAGTTTGTCAATATTATGAGAGTTCCCAGGCTTGGAGACCCTTTAAAAAAAAAAAAAAAAGAAGAAAAAAATTGTTACCAGGACAGCAGGACAGACGGCCACAGGGGGCAAGACGTGATCCTGTAGAGTCCCAAGTCACACTCGGGTTTACACTGTGACGCACATCGGTTGTGAAGCTGTGAGTATGACAGAAAAGACAAACATTCACAACTAAGCAATGGGCATGCATCGTTCATTCTTAAAGGGAATTGTCTGTAGCAACAGGTTCCATGATTTGTTGATCATTATCATCATATCCACATTGCCCACTCTCGTACTAGTGACTTTTAGCGATGTTTGTAGTTCCATTACCATATCTACACAGCTATTGTCCCTACTACTCCACTTTAATAATTGATGTTTGTGGTTCTATGTGGGTCAAGTTTGAAATTATTCCTTAAATTAAATGGAGCACAAACTGTCATGTTACACAACTTTGCATCGTAGCCTTTTGTTGTATTTTTGGAGAAGCTTCAGACATATTTCTACGACACTGACCTGTACAGTCTTTGTGTCAAGGGGGAACAGTCATATTGCAGCGCGGAAAGGGAAAAATTTTTGAATGAAATATGTAGATCAAAGCGTTTCAAAATAAAGCAATAGAAAAATAAAAAAAACGATTCATCTTAACAGCAGATCAAATTCAAAGTAGAAGAAAAGGGACAGAGAACATTTAATCTCTCTCTACTCCACACACACACACACACACACACACACACACACACACACACACACACACACACACACACTCTCTCTCTCTCTCTATAAACTTGACTAATTTTATGAAAAGATATAATTTGCTGATATGATATAAGGATATGTGCCAAGTTAAGCAAATAAATTGATGCATGCATGCATGCCAAACACACACACACACACACACACACACACACACAACACACACACACACACACAGGAGAAGACGAAAACGAAGAAGATGAAATTAATGAAAAACGAGAAAGTGATCATCAAACTGGTATCAGCATCAGACACCATTACAAGAGTCATTAAGATCAAGCATTTTCTTTTTCCTTAACAAACGTGTAACATCAACATCATCAGTGGATAACAAATCACATAAATTATAACGTTTTTCAAGCATCATTTCGAAGAGCTGAGACTTCGACCTGATGTCTTCATATGCTTCACAATCAAACGCCAAATGTTCTTCGACTTCTCTCACTTCATTTGTACAAATCATACAAAAACCTTTCACAGAACTTTCCAAATCAAACCACCTCTTGTCGGCTGTCAGACCTGGAGTTTTACTTCTGAATCTAGCAGCTAGTCTCTCTGCCATTGTTGGTAACCATGTTCAAGAATTTTTCTGGCTGCAAAATACTTTTAAAGGAAGTGTTTCTGGAGAGAGAGAGAGAGAAAAGAGGAGAGAGAGAGAGAGAGAGATACACACACAATTTGTCTCCCTCAATTTGGTCATGAATTTAGTAAGCTTTTTTTTTCAATTTCTGAAGAACATAATTAATTAATCTATAAACGTACATACAAATTATCTGTCTGTGTGTGTATGATATGTACGCATGTGCATGTTGTGTTGCATGCATGTCTGTACGTGTGTGTTGTGTGTGTGTGTGTGTGTGTGTGTGTGTGTGTGTGTGTGTGTGTGTGTGTGTGTGTGTTGTTTGTGTGCATGCGTTGTGTGCATTATGTGTGTGCATGCATTTGTGCATGCATGAGTGTGTGTGTGTGTGTGTGTGTGTGTGTGTGTGTGTGTGTGTGTGTGTGTGTGTGTGTGTGTGTGTGTGTGTGTTTTGCATGTATACGTCTGCACATGTGCATGTTTGCTTGCATGTTGCATGTGTGCGAGATTACTGTGTTTGTGAGAGTGCACCTGCGTGCTTATGCCGGAGCATACACGTTAATTTTGAAGTGTGTAAGAAGGTACATATGGTGTAGATTTTACAAATTTTATATGCTTAAACAATATGGACCTACTCACGTCTGTCTTTTGTGTATATGACTGTGTATATTCATCTACATCTGTGAAGGAAGACTAAGCCCCCTCAGCATCATACCGTCTGGTGGCACCATCGACAGTGAAGACCAGTGACCCCGTTGTAGGACTTGATAGACTTGCGACACTTGTCACACCTGCCCGTGCAGTTGCCCTCCACCCAGTGGTGGTTCATTACCTGACACACACATCAACCTGCCCTTCACATCCACCTGTGTGTTTTGTTTTAACTTCATTACCTGACACTCACACATCAGCATGTCGTTCACATCCACCTGTGTGTTTTATTTCAACTTCATTACCCGACACACACATCATGTCGTTCACAATTCACCTGTGTATGTTATTTTAACTTCATTACCTGACACACACACATCAACATGCCATTCACATCCCCCGGTGTGTTTTATTTCAACTTCAGTACCCGACACACACACACACACACATCAACATGTTGTTCACATTCACCTGTGTGTATAGTTTCAACTTCAAGTTGTTTATAGCCCAGCCGCATGAGGTCATATGATGGCTGTTACATCATAAAAAATTGATTCCATCATGTTTTAAAAGGAAACAAAATCCAAGCAATCGCATGTGCATGCTGATCCATACACACATACCCATGATTGTACCAAAAAAAAAGTTCAGAGCTACTTGTATCCAGTCACACAAACATAACATACAAACCACACATACTAATATTCACACAAGCAGAGGATTAAGAAGCGCGCACACACACACACACACACACACACACACACACAACACACATTCAACATGCTGGTGTGTAAATCTAAAATATCACACACACTCACACGCACACACACAAAACCACAGAACATTAAAACGAAAAACCTTTCCATCCCTTTCTCTGATGCAGACAACATTTCTCTCATCTGATAGCAATGCACAGCTAACATTGCCGTTGTTTTTTCTTCTTCTTCACTAAATGTAAACAATCCCCACTGTGCATTGGCTTCTGGCTCTGTGATACTTCCTCACGTTTACACTGTTATTTTTCGACTCCAAATTACAGTGTTTTTCAGTTCACACTTCTGTATCTTGAGCACAAACCTACGATCAGACCTTCAGATTTCCAGTTCAGATTGCCACGGTCTGCCTGTTGTATTTTGGGTTCAAATAGTCGTGTCTGAATTCGGACTGTTGTAATTTGAGTTCAGACTGTTGGTTCTGACTTCAGTACTTCTCTGGGTCCCACCCACACCTTTGGGTGTATCGGGTTTTTTTTTTTTTTTTTTTTTTCTCCCTTGTTGTATGTTGAATTCACACTGTCACACTAGACTTGGACTGTTGTGCTGTAAACTCACACAGCTAAGGATTCATTAGTTGAGCTTTATACTTTGATGACGTCACTTTCCAGGCTCCCCCCACCCCCCCCCCCCCTATCTTTCTCCTTCAACAACCCTGTCCACTCTGGTGTATGACATTGCTGCATCAAGTCTTATGAACAATAATCTGCAGCACACAAAGTAAACAATGTCAAGGGTGGAGATAGAAATGGCTGCTTCTTACCTGAGAAACTTTTTTTGATTTGACGTACGTGGTGATACAAGATGCTGGTGCCCTCTGAACACAACGCTCATGGACTGTGTATTTACAGACTGAAACAGAACAGACTTTCATTCGCAAGCAGTTTAACTTTTACACTATTACACAAAGGCTTACGTTAATTCACAGAAGTCATTAAATAAAAAAACAGAAAAATTGAATCAAAACTGGATGACTGTAACCAAAAAAATGAATCAAACACTTTTCTGTTTTCACAATCCCAGAACTAGTCAGATTACAGAGATGCAAGTCATGAATCACATAGTGAAGTCGAAATCGATCTACAGTCAAGAGCGATTTATAACGGTGCTGATTCAGTAACTTTCTTGAAGAACAGAAGCATTCAGCCCACCACAAAATCTTAGTAAACTACCAACAATAAAACACATATTTCAGAAGGTGTCGTTTGTGTTAAGTTTGGCGGGATCAAGCAGGGCATTTGAGCCTACAACCTCACGTCATTAGCGCACAAGGGCAGCTACTCACACTGACAGCACAGCCCCTGTTTGCCCAGACCGACCAGCATGTTGAGGCACAGATTGCAGTACGCCGGTCGGTTGAAGTGTTTGAGGCGCCACACGTGGGCTCCGTCATCTTGAACATTCTGCAAGCATCATACGTTGCATGTATAGAATGGCACGAGTATGAAAAACATACACTGTAAGTCCCCAATGCAATTCGTTCATGTTACAAGAACCATATCACTTCTGTAACTAAGGTAGTCCACTTTTTTTCTTCACATTTTGGCACAAATCAACAGTAGGTAACTTTAACAACATTGTGGTAGTCATACTGAAATGGGGAATAATATGATAATAAACATTTTTTTTCTAGTTTTAGGGTAAATACATATAAAATAAACATACAGTTTAACATAGTTTCAACATTCTTTGATAGTTTCTAGTTGCTCCTGACAAGTTAGAACCAGCCCATTCGGCTTCAGCTTGCTTTTAGAGCCCCAGTGACAGTGGAACACTTCCTGCAGGAGTGTCCCACACAAAAGAAGCTAAGGGCAGAGACCTGGCCTGCCAACACATTGTTGAGGGAGAAGCTCTATGAATCACTGGAGGGCCACCGGCATACAACAGCCTT
>CM031620.1:39794718-39800910 GCA_018398815.1 Conus ventricosus
GCCTCCCTCTCAGAACTAATTGTACATCAAAATTCAGCCTTCAAAACAACAACACACACAATACCCCAATGGCAAGCAACACCGCAGAACGGCCAGCTTACGCCCTTCTCGACAGTGCTTACAACATTCTTAGAGATTAACACCACAAGATGAAACACATCTGAAAGTCAATAAAGAATCTGCAAGGCAGTGATCCTTTTTTCCATTTTGGCAGTGAAAGGATAATACAAATAATAATTTTTTTTTTTCAAAAGAACAAAACCCAAATAGATCCTAACCCTTCACCCATGAACAACCACATTTCTTCAACTTTCTTGAAGAAAACAAAATAACAGCAAAAAAAAAAAAAAAAGGAGAAAAAAAAATGTATTGCATTTTAATCAGCAGGGAGGGGGGTACACTTACATTGGAATCCAGCAGTCCATTGCCATCAGTATCGTACAGCCTGAACATGACTGGAATGGAAACATTCAACATATGTCAATGAAGCAGGTAATGCAGCTTAAATTAACACCAAAAGTTAAAAACGTTTAAGATGCATAGATTCAACCACTCATATCAGCACATCAACATGGAACAGTGGTAGACCTGCTTGTTTGAAATCACACACCCAATAACCAGAAATTCTTATACAGAGTTTGGGCAGGAGGCTGCGAATGAAACAATACTACCCTCCCTATACTATAAGAGACAATGTGAAATATTTCTTTCAACAAGAATGTGTCTCACAAGGCTCTAAAGCCACATGTTGAAACATATTCAGCATGCCTTATATGCTCTCTCTCTTGTGCTCTCTCTCTCTCTCTGTGTGCTGTGTTGTCTCTTATTACGTTTCTACTGTGGAGTACAGACTTTCGTTACAATTATGACTAATCTTTTTACAATCTTTTATGATTTTAGTGTATTACTGTACAGTCTCAAGTAAAGAATAGCAACAAACAAGTAGGGTAGCTCTTGCTCCCACAAGAAAACTAACACACACCCATAACTCCAAAGGAATGCTGCTTATGACACTGAATTGCCTAGCATATATGACAGCACAGAGCACACAGAACAAACAAGGAATCATCCCCTACTCCAAAGGAATGCTGCTTATGACACCAAAACAGGGGAATGTTTCCTTGTTTGTTCTGTGTGCTCTGTGCTGTCATTTCTGCTAGGCGATTCGGTGTCATAAGCAGCATTCCTTTGGATTTATGGGCGTGTATTTGTTTTCTTGTGGGAGCATGAGTCACCCTACTTGTTTGTAGTTTATAGTTCACTGTTCCCTGCCTTATTTCACATTTACTTTCAAGTAAAGAAGTCAAAAACAAACAAACATACCAGAAAGCAATAACAACTGATTGCATATTGATTGAAGTTGATGAAACTGGGTCAGTTTCAATATATTTCAAGTTCATTTTCTCACAAAGTATTCCAGATAAGACCATATGTAGCACTGGGTCCTCATAAAGGATGTTAGATAACAATATCAGCATATGTGTATGTGTGTGTGTGTGTGTGTGTGTGTGTGTGTGTGTGTGTGTGTGTGTGTGTGTGTGTAATTTTCAGAATCAATCAGTCATCCACTCCTGAGTCAGTCCCTTTGATTTGAGAAAAAAAATAGAAAAAAAAAAAAAAGAAAAAAAAAAAAGAAAAAAAAATTGCAAATCCGCTGTAAGATGGAGCATGAACACGCCATTTCAGAACTATCCCGTCTAGAGACCGTCTCTGTGGTCAGCCAGGTTGTCAACACACACTAAACTAAAAGAATCACTGGCGGTCCAGTTGCTGAACTACTGTTGTCATGACCCCAGTGGTCCTGTGTTTAATCCCAACTTAAAACAGCCAGGATAGTGAATATTTTCTCCACAAAGTCAACATACATAGAGTCTCAAACCCCTTCCAAAACCTTCCGATGAGACTTCAAACCGAGGTTCTGCACGTGAACATGCGCATTGAAGTTTAAACACACAAAATTTGCAGACATGTTAAATCCTACTCCATCACTTGTGGAAGAAAACGTCGTCTTTGTTTTGGGGCATGATGCTGCAACCCCCTCACCCATCCCACACACAAAAACCACCCAAAACTCATGTGGGCTGGTGATGCACTTTTTTTTTTTTTTTTTTGGTGATGCACTTACACTTCATTCCCAAAGATAGATTTTGGCTATTAAATGGTGGAATCTATAAACTGTCATGTATACAAAACTCTCACCAATGCTGATCTTTGTAGTTCTATCTGAAGACTGAGGAAGAGGAAAGAGAAGGAGATGAAGAGAAAGAGCCACTCACACTCCAGTTTGTCTTCAGGTCGACCAGCTTCCAACAGGGAGAGGTAGCAGACGAGGTCTTTCAGGTAGATGTGGCCCGTCTTGATCTCCATGCTCATGGAGCGATTACGCATGGCTTTGAGCTCCACTCCTGTCTTCAGCAGTGAAGAGTTGGACTGTCGGATCCAGGGGTCTGTGCTCTCTAGTAAAGGGCCTGCATCACAGTCAGAGATGAATGAACTATGGTCTGTACCACATGTGCTGTCATAATGTCATTTCTATAATAATTCTCTAAGGATAGGCTATGCATACACTTGATTAGTGGTAGGTACCAGATGTACTGTTATAACATTACTATTACTGTAATTCTGCAAGGACAAGACAAAGCACAAAGTTGCCTTTGTGATGCTGAAAAATACATCTGGGTACTAAGGGATTCAGAACCACCACAAAACTACGCATTCAAATACCAAACTGGTCTTCTTGTGCAGCTCTGAGATTGGAGAAGACCGATGTAATGCAGCAGAAGATGCAGACATTGATGAACACCAGACTGAGGGGCATGTTTAAACATCCATGGCTGGACAAAGTCACCAATGAGTGGTGTTGGTATGGATGACATGTTACACATAGCATGCACCCTGCGTGTGAATTGAAAAAATGAAGAAAGTAAGGAAATGGAGTGAACAGTATTGAGTGGATGACAGGGGAAACGACTGAATGAAGCACCAGCAGGCAGCTCTTCAGGCAGCATTCCCAGGTAGGCAGCCCGTCGCATACACCAGAATGGGGATTGTCAGCGCCTAGAACTTTTGGCAAGGCGCTTCATAAATGCTATGTTATTGTTATTATCTATTTCATGTGACAATGGCAGGACAGGAGCCAGTTACCATGAAGACCATGGAGAGGAAATGTGGCTGGATGTGACACAGGCTTTGGAAACCAGCATCCACCAACACCCATCAGCGTCTGATCTGGAACCTGCAGGGAGAGTGAGAGGGGATGACCCCCCCCCCCCTCCCCACCCCCAAACAGCTGGAAAGGAGACACTATGAGCCGGAGGAAAGAAACCCACTGATCATCAAGACAGAGAGAACAGCAGAGTCCAATTATGCAGAGAGAGGGTGGTACCCCAGGTCCCTCAAGGGCAAAGGTTCTGAAAGAGTACAACTGTGATCCTCACTGTAATGTTATTAATTAAAGTTGTCAATGTCATTATCCCACATCAGAAAACAACATATGCAGAGGGCGAGACCAAGCATGCTGGAACAATGAGATACGACTGAGGCTTCTGTCCTCACTGTTTTGATGGTATGTTCATCTGAGTTGGGTGTCTGTATGCACAATCTCTGATTAACTCCCAGCTTGAACACAAATTAGTTGTGTGAGTAAATGAGCTTCATACAGTGTTCAAAAGAGTGACACTATAATTTCTAGTGATGTATTAATGCTAATTTGAAGTAAACTGAAAGTGGATGCTTGTCTGTGTACATGTAAAGTGTTTTTGCCTAGATGGGTGTCTGCATGTCTATATGTGTGAGAGAATACATGCGTACATGCATGCTGCCTCTGTGTGTTGTGTGTGTGTGTGTGTGTGTGTGTGTGTGTGTGTGTGTGTGTGTGTGTGTGTGTGTGTGTGTGTGGATCTCAAGTGTTGTAAATTGTTGGTCTTTGTCAGCATTAACTAGCAATTTATGTTTTATTTTGGCTTGTTTGTTTTCCTTTTCCTGTTATTGCTTTAAATTCACCCTTCCTCCATACCCCAAAAGGGCAAAAGGAATAAATATTGTTCTTGTTCTTGTCTGCTTCTACCAGCATCAATACCTACACAGAACCTGAACACTGGTGGGCCACATATGCAAGCATGGGAATGTGTGCCCGTTTATTTGCCATCTTCACGTCTCCATCTCCTGCAATCACAGTTTTACAGCTCAAAAACCCTCCCTCTCTCTCTCCACCCTGCAGTAAAAGGGTGCCTGATTCAGGTTGAGGAAGAAGGCGTCTGATTCAGGTTAAGGAAGAAGGTGCCCGATTCAGGTCAAGCAAGAAGGTGCCCGATTCAGGTTAAGGAAGAAGGTGCCTGATTCAGGTTAAGGAAGAGGGTGCCTGATTCAGGTTAAGGAAGAACGTGCCTGATTCAGGTTAAGGAAGTGGGTGCCTGATTCAGGTTAAGGAAGAGGGTGCCTGATTCAGGTTAAGGAAGAGGGTGCCTGATTCAGGTTAAGGAAGCGGGTGCCTGATTCAGGTTAAGGAGGGTGCCTGATTCAGGTTAAGGAGGGTGCCTGATTCAGGTTAAGGAGGGTGCCCGATTGAGGTTAAGGAGGGTGCCTGATTCAAGTTAAGGAGGGTGCCTGATTCAGGTTAAGGAGGGTGCCTGATTCAGGTTAAGGAGGGTGCCTGATTCAAGTTAAGGAAGCGGGTGCCTGATTCAGGTTAAGGAGGGTGCCTGATTCAGGTTAAGGAGGGTGCCTGATTCAAGTTAAGGAGGGTGCCTGATTCAGGTTAAGGAGGGTGCCTGATTCAGGTTAAGGAGGTGCCTGATTCAGGTTAAGGAGGGTGCCTGATTCATGTTAAGGAGGGTGCCTGATTCAAGTTAAGGAGGTGCCTGATTCAGGTTAAGGAGGGTGCCTGATTCAGGTTAAGGAGGGTGCCTGATTCAGGTTAAGGAGGGTGCCTGATTCAGGTTAAGGAGGGTGCCTGACTGAGGTTAAGGAGGGTGCCTGATTGAGGTTAAGGAAGTGGGTGCCTGATTGAGGTTAAGGAGGGTGCCTGATTGAGGTTAAGGAGGGTGCCTGATTCAGGTTAAGGAGGGTGCCTGATTCAGGTTAAGGAAGCAGGTGCCTGACTGAGGTAAAGGAGGGTGCCTGATTCAGGTTAAGGAGGGTGCCTGATTCAGGTTAAGGAAGAGAGTGCCTGATTCAGGTCAAGGAAGGTGCTTGATTGAGGTTAAGGAGGGTGCCTGATTCAGGTTAAGGAAGAGGGTGCCTGATTGAGCTTAAGGAAGAGGGTGCCTGATTCAGGTTAAGGAGGGTGCCTGATTCAGGTTAAGGAGGGTGCCTGATTGAGGTTAAGGAAGAGGGTGCCTGATTCAGGTTGAGCAGGGTGCCTGATTGAGGTTAAGGAAGTGGGTGTGCAGTGATTCAGGTTAAGGAGGGTGCCTGATCGAGGTTAAGGAAGAGGGTGCCTGATTCAGGTTAAGGAGGGTGCCTGATTCAGGTTGAGGAGGGTGCCTGATTCAGGTTAAGGAAGAGGGTGCCTGACTGAGGTTAAGGAGGGTGCCTGATTGAGGTTAAGGAGGTGCCCGATTCAGGTTAAGGAAGTGGGTGCCTGATTGTGGTTAAGGAAGAGGGTGCCTGATTGAGGTTAAGGAAGAGGGGGATGCATTTACACTTCACCCCAAAAGAAAATTTTTGGCTTTTAAAAATGGGGGAATCTAAAACGTCATGATACAAACTCTCACAATGCTGATCTTTGAGTTATCTGAAGACTGAGGAAGAGGAAAGAGAAGGAGATGAAGAGAAAGAGCCATCACACTCCAGTTTGTCTTCAGGTCGACCAGCTTCCAACAGGAGAGGTAGCAGACGAGGTCTTTCAGGAAAGATGTGGCCCGTCTTGATCTCCATGCTCATGGAGCGATTACGCATGGCTTTGAGCTCCACTCCTGTCTTCAGCAGTGAAGAGTTGGACTGTCGGATCCAGGGGTCTGTGCTCTCTAGTAAAGGGCCTGCATCACAGTCAGAGATGAATGAACTATGGTCTGTACCAAAAGTGCTGTCATAATGTCATTTCTATAATAATTCTCTAAGGATAGGCTATGCATACACTTGATTAGTGGTAGGTACCAGATGTACTGTTATAACATTACTATTACTGTAATTCTGCAAGGACAGACAAAGCACAAAGTTGCCTTTGTGATGCTGAAAAATACATCTGGGTAT
>CM031620.1:39809059-39819059 GCA_018398815.1 Conus ventricosus
TTTTTTTTAAAATAAAAAAAATACTTTTTTGTGGGGCTTAAAAAAGTAGTCTAAAGAAATTTAAATAAAAGTTTTTGAAATTCAAAAACAGTAAACCCCAATAAAAACGGGTTTGTCCATTTGATTTTTTTTTTTTCTCATTTCCCAAAAAAGTGATCTGAAATCTTCAAAGCCCTATAATTGGTTTTGAAGTCAGTTAATTGCTTCGTTTCTTTGGTGAATAATCAAAATCTTTGCGCTTGTGCGGATTCCCATATCTTCCAAAAAGTGTTGTTCATCATTTTTAAAAAAGTCTTTTTTGAAGCATCGTGGATTTGGTTTGAGATCAGTGTTCTCTGTGTTTGGTTTCATAAATGTTCTTGTCAAAGAATTTGCGAGAACAGCTGTTAACTTAAACCATGTTTTTAAATAAAATTGTGAAGTCTGTAATGACGACATTTTTTTTTTGCCTCGAAGATTAGGCACAATTTTAGGGGTTTCTTTGGATCCATTTTAGACTTTTGCTGCTAATGGATGTCATTATGCAGGTCTGGGTTCATGGGGGTATTCTAATCAACTTCTAGAAAAAAACCACGCGGGTGACGGCGAAACTCCCAAACCCACTTTAATCCCTTTTTTGAATATTATTTGTCCCTGTGTAATTTAAGTTGCGAAAGGGAAAGCGTTTTGGCCTGCCCATCCTTCAGAGTTTGCATTAATTTTGGATAGTTAGACCTTTTACTTGGATATAGTATTTTTAGGGATTTGTTGTTTTGTTTACAGTAATTTGGGGGACGCCTACAATTCCCCCCCGCAAACCGTTTTCAAACTTGAATCATTTGGTAATCTGAAATAAATCAAACTGTACTCCAGTAAATTTAAAAAAAGGTCCCCGCTATCCGGGCGCGAAATGTAATGCCGGGTCCAGGCTAAAGTTTATGCGGTTTTTCTTAGTTTCAAGAGTCCCCCAACAACATGTATCTGCCATTAAATAAAGGGGTCTGATGTCCCATCGTTTTACAAACTAAATTTTTCAACATTTTTGAGCAGCTGGTAAGGATCGCTGAGTCCTTTCTCTAAGACTAGAAAAGAACGCGCCTTTAGGCGGAAGTGTGTTTTTCGTCAAACCCTTTCCCCCAATGTTCATTACTATAAGGGTAAAAGCCTTTCTACGAGTTTGGGTCAAAAATTCTTCTGTTATTGGGCAGGACTTAAGGTTTTGCCAGTGACTTAAAGAACCCATATGTCTGCATAGGTCATAAAAAGAAATGTTATTTAGTTTAAAACACATGTCTTTTTGATGATGTGAAAGCATGCACCCCGAAGGCTTTTTTACTGTTTCATTTTTAAGGTGGGGTCGAACCCCGCAAGTTTGAAAAAATACAGGCGCTTCCATGTCTTTGGTCAAACTTTAGTTGAGATTTTTTTGTTATGCGCGCCCCCTTTAAAAATTCCATAATGTGATCTGGTCTCTTACTGTGGGGTTTACACTTTGGGGTTAGCTCTAAACGCAAATCCCAAAAATGGGTGAGTCTTTGTGTTGGGCTTCGGAGCCTTATGATTTGATAAGTTTGTTTTTTAAACAGGCGTTCGCACTGCTGCATGCGTTTAAGAATGTTTCTGCAGCATCTGGTCCTCTTATCAATTGGTTCTGAATAAACGCCTTCCGAACTGACACATGAGGCAATGAACAAAATTGATGATTGTCATTAAGACTGTTTTTTTGAAGTTTTTGTGGCGTGGCCCTTCATAAGGAACAATGAGTTGGATTCAAAGTCTGCGTAAATCAAAACTTATGGAGAATGTTGCAGTTTTTTCAGTTCTTAAACACTTACTGTAGATCCGGGTGGGGGGTAATTAGTTCTGTATTACGGTCTACAGAATCTTTATACATTGTTGTATTATGTTCACTCGCAGCTTGCCTCGCTGGAATTTTGTTTAACATTGTCTGCACGATTCTTTTTGCTTTGTTTTGTTTGTAGTTATCATTAATCTTACTCATTCTGCGTATCAATGTGTAATGGGGGTAGCCCCGCTGGTGAAAAACATTAGTAGTAAGTCAACATGATTTTTATCTGGTTCGCTCTTGTTGGACTGTTCTTGGAACTTTAATTGGCGCCAAATTTGTTTCTCATCCCATGTGTATACTTTAACAGTTATTGGGTTGTTTTGTTCTTTAAATACTGATCAATTTTTGGTCTACACTAAAAGGAAGGAGTATTTCATTGAAGTTAAGATCTTTAGCGTATTGCTGATAGTTAGTCACTCTCTCTTGAGTGTTCTGAGGGACATGATGCAGCTTGCAAGAAAGCACCAAATGAAACTTTTGTTGTCTGAATTTTTTATGATTAAAATGTCTTCTTTTAAACCAACTCCGAGGTAGCGGAATGTAAGCCTTGCCTACAATCGGTTGATACTAGCCTGTTTAATCTAATCTCTAGGACTTCGCCCTCTGACCAACCAGAGCCCTTCATTTTGGCTTCTTCAGCGGCAGCTGTCAAACTGTGCATAGAGTTGGTCTGCCCAGCCGTGTGTTAATGGTCGTTATGCCCCCACCAGAATGAATAGTCTGTTGTTTTGTTGAGACCCAGTACTTCTAGATTTTCTTCTTTATTGTTACTTAGTTTCAATTAAAACAGCTAAACATTACTTTAACTGGGCGGGTGTCTATTGTTTGTTTGCCGGGAAACTTGGAAAAAAATTGCATGACAACGCTTGCTGTACGTTTGTTTGGTGTCAATGACTTCTAAATCAATATCATTCAGTTGCTCTTGATAAACGCTCTCTCTCGTGCATTCCTTCAACATTTCGTCTTGTCCTTCATTATATCGTAGCCATGGCTGTCTTTCTTTTCTAAGCCAAAATATTTATTTAAATTTAATAAAAAATACTTAATCAGAACCATTATCAAACGGTTTTTGCGCTTGGACCTCATAAACTTAAAAGTAAGAATACTCCTTTTGGTGTTGTTTATGTGAGCTGTTTAGAAACAGGAGTTAATGTCTCGTTTACTTTTTTTATGCATTCTTTTTTATTGCTGGGGTCTGGCTGTTGAGAAAAACTTGTCACCGCCTTTCTTTGAAGATCAAATTTGGTTTTTTTCTTTTGTAGTCTCAAAATCGGCCTGTTGTAAACGGATTTACATTCTTCATCCGTGATGTTTGGTGTCAATCAAGGCTTTATTTATTGTCAGTTTAGAACGAGCTAAGTTTAGTGTTCTTAGTTGAACCATAGCTGTGTGCTTTTGGGAGTTTAGGTTTTTCTTTTTTGTAGCAGGCACTTCGGCTAATGAACAACAGGCCGAGAGTAAAGACAACCTCCTAGAGTAAAGCTGCGGGTGGCCTATGCCCGTTGCTATGAGACCTTCTCTTGTTATGCTGATAGATGCACTTATAGTCGATGCTCCGTATTAACATATGTAACTGCATTAAAGGCAGCAGAATTTACTCTCGTTTTGTTTTGCTGTTATTTTGAAAGGTCTTGCTCTAGTACTTGCTGCATTGGTTATTGTTGGTTAATTGAAGGTTTTTACTTCAGGGCTTTCTATATCAGCAGAATTGACCCCCAGTATCTCTTCTCTCGACATCACCGGTGCTGATAGGCACATTTAGGTATTAAACTGAAACAGAAATGCTTTTTTAGAAATGGAAAAATAATTTAGTATAATAATATTTTCTATCTGTTTTCTTTTTCGGGGAATATTCTGCTGCGGCATCTTAATAATATAAACAAATGTACATTAAGCGGGTTTATCGGCTTCTTCTTTTTATCCAATTTGGAATTGTTTATTACGTCTCTCCCGTTTTCTACGCTTCCATACAACTCATTATCTCTGTTGGACCTTAGGTCAATCCATAACCGTATTTGTTGTTAAAATAATCATCGAGTCTACCTGTTGAAGATGTAAATCTTAGACACTAGGTTGCTTTGGGATTTATACCCCTCCCAACCCCCAAACTTTTTCTTATTTCGTCCAAAATGTGACTAAGGTCTAAGCCGCTAGCGTAGTTTGGTTAGGTCTGCCGGTCAATTGTACATTGCACTTTCGTTATTTTAGGATTAAAAAACTTTTTCACTTGCTCTTTTGAACGGTTTCTTCTCTTACATAGCAATAAAAATACCTTTAAGCGAATCCTTGCTGCAACGCTAAAACTAAAATTCCATATAGTGTCTGCCTGGCCCTTTCTAGGACCTACCCCCCACTCCACCCCCCCCCGCAAGCCCCCCCCCCCCCATTTGATGAATCACTCTTTCGTTATATATTGGTAATTTTGACTGATATTGTTGTTCAAGCAAGTTGCTAAGTGAAGGTTGCTACAAGTCAAACTCTACGAGATGTCAGAATGCCTGTACTATGCTTCTGTGTCTGATGGATCTGATAACGCGTTTGTATTCATTAAAGTTTGTTCATATGACAATCTGTCTTTTAATGCTTCTTGAACGTATGATGCATGCGCTTTTAACAACTCAAATCGAAGGGAATTGGAAAAAAAAACGGATTTCCTTACGTCAATTTACAGGCTACGCCTTTTTTGACGGCTTTTAGCACCTGAGGCGGAGATTCGGCGGCTATTTCTAAGCTTTAGTGCTTCTTCATTTTCAATTCTTGAAACGCACAGGATCAGCCCTTTCGTTCCGGTTAGCATAGATCTGAATAGGTTTTAACAATATGTCTGCATTATGTTAAAGAATATATTTCGTTGGCCCTAAGTTTTATCGACATTTTCTTAACGATTGCCCGCCCCAGATTCTGCACAACAGTCCTGTTTGGGGTCTGTTGTTCGAATCGATGCGCTATTTTGAAAGTATGACGCGCAGAGCCTGCACAATCACTTCATCCGCCGCTACCTAGGTCTGGTAATTTGACAGAAGAAATTTGATCTGCATCAAGAGTGATGGATTATTTGGATACAGTAATATTTTCGCTTATTTACCCTTCACGCCAAGGGCTCTTTCAGTTTTCTATGCGGGTCAAGAATGAGCCATTGTACATTTGTTCTGGATTTTTATGAAGCAAATTAAAAAGTTAATTATTTAAAAAACATGGCAGGAATGAATGGGCGAAGAAGATTATGATGTTTTTTGATCGTGGGGACGACATGAGTGAAATGATCCCTTCCTTTAACACAGATCGTTCAACGCTCTCAATGCAGGCAGTGGAATTAACAGAAGATAAGGTTCGGAGCATTTTACAAAAGTTTAGGTCTAGAACCTCCCGAATTTATAGACCCAAATTGATTTTGAATTAGAATGGATTTGGTCATTTGTTGTAAATCACGTCAAGGGCAAACTTGTTCGGTTACAATAAACCGACCCATCAAAGTTTTTTAGCTGTGGGTTCTATTAGAAATAGACTCAGTGTGAAAGATTCAAAATGCCTTGGCATGCTAGACAGAAATTAAGGGGGAGGCAGTTGCTAACTTCAAACACACTTACAAGAACTCGACAGATAACAATGCAAACATGGAACTTAAAGAATAAATCAATCAGCAGGCGATTAATAAATACAATAGAAGCAGAAACCAGTTTTTGCAGAAGAAAATGCGTTAATAACAAATTAATGATTCCCCATTGCCTATGCGAGAACTAACGGGCCCTTGATTTGCTTTTAAAGAACTTAGAGGCGAAAATTAACAACCAACAATTTAGCAAAAACTAGGTGTGAACTCAGATGAGCATTATATAAAAGAGAAAAAAGAAAACTCGTTGAGGCTGATGACGCCAACTTAGGGCATGCTATTAAAGAAAGAATAACCCAAAGACTAAATGATCTTGAACAAGAAAGATCAGCAAGACTTGAAGTGCTGTCTTCTAACCGAAACAATTACGAACTCAAGTGGCTGATTAGAGAAATTTCCAAAGAATCTTTATATGAAGACATCGGACACTGCAGAACGAATACGAACATGATTTAGAGTGCAAGGAGTCAAATTTGGTAAGCGTTATAACAGCCTTTGGATTGGCAATAAGTACACTAGTGATGGTATTACAGGCGGCGGTGGACAAAGCCCAGTGCCTCCACCGCCATCACCTGATAAATCATGGGTAAAAAAACAGTTGATCTCTTGCGCATTTATTAAAAAAAACTTTAGCTGTATAGCGTGAACGCTTTACCAGGAATATTTGGGGAGTTTTGTTCAGTGGCTTTTGTCTACTGCAAGCAAAGTAGTTGGCTTTATGGCCCTGCACGTATGGTCATTAGTTCTCTTAATAGTTGGGATAATATATAGTTAAGATAAAGTCCAGTAATCCTAGGCCGTTTATCCAAGAACAAGCGCTGTTTTTTATTATTCATGGTCAGCGGAACAGTTCGCAAGCTTTGCTGAGCCTTCAATGATTTTGGGGTGTGGACTTCGGGAATTAAATGACTAATCTTGGGTGTTCTTTTTATTGTTTTGTAATATTACCTGGCTCAGAATTTATGTTGTTTTTCCAACCTCTGTTCTTTGCCTGCTTTAAGAATTTCTTATTATAAGTTTATTATTATTCTACCTGGAGGTCTTGAGGTCAGAAGGCCCATGTATAACCGTGCCCAACAGCAAAGTTATTTCGATCTTGCGTATTGTAAAACTTTTGGTATCTTTTAAACTTGAAGGTAAATCAACTGTAGATTTAATGGGGTCCTCTAATTTGCTAAGTATTTTTGTTTTTGCGCTTGGTCAAAAGCCAGTAGAAGGATCAGTTTATGCTCGATCTTGCCTGTGTCTTGCGCCCTAGCAAAACACAAACGTACGTTCGAATGAGTTGTTTATTCGTTTTCTATTCCCGCCCTAGTTAAGGCCCTTTAGAAGTGTCTAGATAAATGTTGTCCATGCTGTTTTATGCTTCTTGCTTCTATGGACCCAAGGTGAAAAGCTGTTTCGCTTGAAGGAGAAAGATGTGTATGGAGGATTCCAGTCAAATTTTAAACTTTCTTTGTGCATGCCCAAAAATAAGGGTTGCTAGACCATGATTAAGATCCAACTTTTGTCTAAAGTCGTCTTGGTGTTAATCTTGAATTCGTTAGCAGATCTTTAAAAGCCTTCATGTCTTTTCTGTTGCTGAAGGGATTTAAACGGTTTGTCAATCGGTCAATGGCGCTTGCAGATCAGTTAAAATACGCCTAAAGGTGTAATAAAAAATGAAATCTGTACACTGACACTCACAAAGGATCAGGATGATTTAAGTGATTAGCATACGACACTCCACACCCAGTTGATGCACAAACCACAGCAAAGTTTTAACTGTTCTGATAAACTGCATCGGATGACTAACCAACGCTTTCGCGATGTAGTTCTTTTTTAATAGGGGTGTTAAGATATCTGTTTAATGGCGTACTTCACATTTTTATGAAAAGCGACAGTCTGGGTCACAGAAATGCGAGGTGTCAGTTGTTATCATTTTTAAGATTGTAGTGCGGCCCCCAAACAGATATTTAGATCAGTATATTTGACTGCACTCATTTTTAATTTGTTTTAAAAACTGTTGTTAACAATAACAACTCAGACCGCCCTTAGTTTTAGAAATGCTATTATAACAAATGCGGATCCAGAACGGTCGCGCTCCAGGAAAATATTTTACAAAGTCGTATGGTTTAAATATAAGCAAAGCAAGAAGAATATTAAGGTTCTAAAAGTTAGACAGGAGCAGGGACCAAAATGAGCCAGTTAACATTACCTGAGGTTATTACGGGTTTTGCTCACTAAAAGAAGCAATGAGGTAACTTTAACATTACTCTCAACTTAACAATGCAAATCTAAAACATTGTTAAATTAAGCTTGAAGACGAAGGAACATCTTACTTTTTTGATAGGAGCTAGCCTAAAATGTTAGGCTTTACAACTAGCAATTTTACCCACTCATTGTTTTTTTGCTGAGCAGACAAAACTACTTATGAGGGGGGAAAATCGGTCGATCTTGCATACATTCATTACTCAATGTTCATTTGGATGGAGCTGAGCCACTGATGATAACTGATATGATGGAAGGCCTCAACAGTTTTAAAGAGCTCTTCCGTCAGGGGAAGCAGCATATTGGATTATGAAAATTTATACAATTCCCTAATTTACAGTTTAAAAGATTGTTTGTGGGGGTCGGATCATTTAATATAAAAATCAAGACAAAACAGGGAGAAGTCGTGAAATGTGATAACTGCACATTGTATTGGAAATAAAATAAATACGTACTAAAAAAATAATGTCGGTGGGCCAGAAAAACCAGGAGTTACATTAGCGCCTGTGAGGTGTTAACTTCTAGAATAAAAGACTTGCGAAGTTCGGGACTTTGAACAGAATGGTTGAGATAGGCCACTTTGTATGGTTTTGAGTACACTAAAGTGGTGATTATAACGCCAAAGAGGTTGACGACAACAAAAGGTTTCCTAAACTAGAACAACTACGCAATCTAGAGAAATAATGTGCCAGTATGAATATAAAATAGTTCGAAAACTGACCTCTCATGCCACTTAGAACCATATTTAGAATGGGAATAATATTTGAATTCATAAGCCATTTACCATTTTTTGGCGTCAAAAAAGTTTCAGAAAGCATTCAACTCTGGCCTTTACATGTAAGTTCTTATACGGACAGATAATAGTCGAAAGAAAATGAAAATAACGCGTATGCGAAAAAAAAAAAAACTGTACATCCTCCACAGATAAGGAAAAAAAAAGGAAACAGTTGTTAAAAAAAGCTTCTACAAATTCCAGTTCTTTCCATAGCAGAAAATTAGGAGACCACGTTCACAATAATATTTGAAATTTCTTGGTCTTTAATGATGTGAGAGGGTATGGGGTTGTGGGCGTTAGTGACGACCTTATAAAAGGAAATTAATATAGCTGGCAAAAACTTAGACGTTTAAACACCTTACGGTTAACCATCGTCGTTCTTTCACAATGGCGGAGGTTATTAAGATCATAACACAAGCAACAAAATCATGTTGACTTTAAATAGAAACAATCTTACAGGGACTAAATTGGTATTATTCTTACACATTTAGGCCTCATAGGGTTTTAATTTTACTGAAACAAGTTTTTGCGGTGAGTATGATAAAAATAATAATGAATTTTGATTAAAAACTCTGTTTTTAAAATATGGAGGCAGTTAAATTTATGACAAAAACTCTCATTGCTCATGTTTTGTGGGCAGGAATGGTTGTGGAAAAACAATATTTATCCTACTGTACAAAAGTTTTTCGTTATAATTTAATCATTTTGTGGTTTTTATGTCCAACACTTAATTGGAACAACAGCATATATGATAGAAGGTTTTTATGGACTGTTAATAATGCATATTTTTAGTTAATCCTAGCAATCCAAATAATGATGTGAGTGTTTAGGAACAGTTTTATAGACTGTTTGAAGGGAACGCAGACACTATTTATTATAGGATGGACTGTTCGGCAGAAAGAGACTAGTTTAAAAAGAGGAAAAACACTTTGACGGAAATTGCTTTCAGCGGAAAGACATGCTGGGAATAAGTGTGTGTGGATTTTATGCCCAGAAATTATAACTCGGTTTTAAATGACTTTAGAGAAACAGTTAAAGACTGGTAGTTTTATTTCCCAGAAATGACAAAGGACTCATTTGATGAATGTTTTGCGGAAAATGATGTTATGAAAATGACAGGAAAAAAATTTTGGATTAAATCAAAAAAACTGTTAAATCTGACAAGTTAGTAATTTAGTATTGAAAACGGTAACCACTACACTAGTTTGTTTGTTTGTAGATAATCGTTATTTTTTAGTTATTGATGGTCTTTACTTGTCAGAGAACAGGGAAAGGGGCATTCGGGGGTTCTTTCGCCCCGAAACTAGGGTGGAGGGCGGAAGTGGCCCAGATTGCCCCTTTCCCTGTTCTCTACGGCGATGGACGGGACTCGCGGCAGATAGGCCGCACGAACCCCACGCCTCCAGTCAGGCTCGGCGCCCAGGCCGAACAGAGGGAACTTCACAAGGGTTAACTACGTTAAAGAACGGGGGGCTGAGGAAAAGCGGAGGGGCAGAAAGAAGTAGAGGTGACGAAGAGGGGGGGGGGGGGGGGGGGG
>CM031620.1:39824059-39844059 GCA_018398815.1 Conus ventricosus
ATTAAAGCTTGGCAACGCTAGGATGGTTGAAAACAAGGTTCTGACGACAAGAAAAAAAATCTGACATGCATGCCTGAGTATAATAGCAGCTTACAGAGATACGTGACTCACACAAATCGGCATTTTCTCAAGCAAGATTGCCTTCCCCCAACTCATCCCTCACAAACCCATCATCACCACTCCCACTCTTCCTGTCCACCCGAAACCTCATTTCTCCCCCCCCCCCCCCCCCCCCCCCCCACAAGCTCACTTTCATCTCTCTCTCTCTCTCTTATATCTTGATTATTCTGCACACGAAGGAGAAGAAGAAGATGAAAAGAAGAGGAGGAGGAGATGGAGGAGGAGGAGGAGAAGAAGAAGAAGTAAAAGAAGAAGAAGAAGAGAAGGAGGAGGAGGAGAGAAGAGGAGAAAGATATTACTTACTGCTCAATCGAATGATTACAGACCCTTCCTCCCTCTGCCCTGTATCAGATTAATGCAGCAGGGTGCTTTGAGGTTTACGAAGGTTTTGTTTGTTTGACCCCCACCCCACCCCTCTCCCTCTCCACCAACCCTCTCCTCCTTCAGTCTAATGCATAGCTGAATGCTGCTTACATTGCAGTGGAGTGAAATGTTGGAATCACTGGCTTTCGTTCCCTTACAACCAGGGCAGCTCAGCTCACAAAGCTTTGCGGCCAGGAAGAAAAAAAAAATGCCTCAATGCAACTGGCTGTCGGTGCACCCAACTTCAACACTATCAGTTTGGAGGTTTATCACCACTGCAAAGAAAAATTGTGTTTACACCCTCGTCCAACGGTTGGTTGGCTGGCTGGTTTGTCAACAACACTTTATAAAATATACTGAACACATTTCAATCCAGCTTCAAGAAAACGTAGCCCCCAGGTCGAAACTATTAAACTTTGGAGCGGATCCGAGCGGCGGATCAAATCCAGACTGAATGGTGGATCCACGTTCCTACTCAATATCTATGGAACCGATATGAATGGAATTTGATGGACAAAAGGCATGAGGCCCACGGGCCAAGTCATATACGGATCCGGATCAACGACGCATCCAGGATCTGTTGAGCAAATTTCAAATGAACAAATCTAAAAACACTTAACAATCATAATATAACACAGTCTCACAAATAAAAGTACAGAATTTGTCACTTTATAACCATATGCAGCTTGTTTATTTCAGCGAGTCAGAGAACATCATTCTATCTTTTACGCTGACTGTAAATACATTTTTGGAAGGGGGAGGGGGTGGGGGCAAAAAACATACAAAAGGGGATGCCATGATATTTGAAACTCATAGCTTCAAACATTTTCTTTCATTTCATAGCACATCATACTGCTTATAGAACACACAGTTCATTTGATGTCATTTCCTTTGAAAGAGGAACTTAAAAACACAAACATTCATTTGAATTTGAAATGCATGTCCTAAGATTGAAAATTGGGACTTTATTCGGGGTAACTAGAAAACGCAGGCATTCATCTGACGCAGGCATTCATCTGAAATTGAAATCCACGTCCTACGATTAAAAAAAAAAGTGAGTTTATTTACTTAACTTTCTTTTCAGCTTTCCCATCACCCAAATACCTCACTTCCCCCATCATTAAAAAAAAAGTAAAAAAAAAAAAAGCATTTTCTAGGTGTTAGACGTTCATGGGGTTGGAAGCTCCGTGGAGTGGTTTTATTTCTGTTGTGAAGCAATGTCTAAATAAAGTTGCTTGAGTGGGTGAATGGGGAAAAATTAAATAAATGCTTCTCAAAATGAGCCTTCAGCAAGCTTTAAGTCTCCAAGAGGGAGATCATCTCCAATGGGGAGGAAACTCACTAACATATAACTCATGGTCAGTAGGCTCATTTGAGAAGCATTTATTTTATTTTTCTCCGTTCACCCACTCAAGCACATACTGTTAATTAGGCAGAATTATCTACCACTGCAGATATGAATGCTCATCTCACCCTATTTCTTCAATCTAAGACATAAGAGCAAGCTTTGTTTATAATTGAATATATATATATATATATATATATATATATATATATATATATATATATTATATATATATATATATATGTGTGTGTGTGTGTGTGTGTGTGTGGCCACATTGTGTCGATTTGACCACAATAGTGCCAGAAAAAAGATTTATCAGGTTTTCTACTATGGTCAGAATTTTAAGCATTTTGTAGAATTTTACCACAAGTTGTGAGGTTTAAAAACATGTGTCATTTTTCTTTGTCACGAAAAAATGTCCGAAGTGCAGAAGAACATGGCCCACTTGATCACAGATCAGTAGATATACAGCATGTGATTTTCTGACAAATTCAATCTGGCAAGTAAAGACAATATTCATTTTAGGAATTTCGGACTTAAACAAACTACGATCAATAGTTTGCTTAGAATGGAAATAGTGATCTTCATATTCAAGAATAGACACAGTGATGTCAATATTTCAGAATAAACCAGTGATGTTGATATTTCAGAACAAAGACAGCGATGTTGACATTACGATCTTTTTCTACGTCCTATTAACAGAAAATAGAGAAGTAATTCCTTCAGTCCTTCGGTACAAATACTTCTCCTGGTGGAAATTATTTTTGTTTTCAGTCATGAATTGTCTCAAACTGTTTAACCAAGATTCACTGGACCTTAGTGGAGATCTGCGTTCTCCTCATACACTTCTTGTTTATATTCTAAAATTTCTTTTTTCTTTCTTTCTGCGTACGCAGGCTGATACTCCTGCGGACACTCCCTTTATAGCCAGGCAGTGGAGTTTTGTGTGTATGACCCTTTTTTATCCCGCCATTAAGGCAGCCATACTCCATCTTCGGGGAAGGTGCATGCTATGTGTCACGTGTCATCCATACCAACGGCCAAACTGGCCTTCTCTTCCGAAAGTTGGTGATGGGATTTTACGTGTGTGCAAGATGTTATGCGTGCGTTCACACACGGAACCTCGGTTTATAGTCTCATTCGAAGGACTATATGGGGAATGGAGTCAGAACCAATGTTAACTCCGAGGGAAAAAATCCCCCTATACCGAAATTCGAACCCGCAACCCCAGGATCACGAGTCCGGCGCTCTACCAACTGAGCTATTCCGGCCCCATATTCTAAAATCATCTTATAGAAATGGATGCTTGCATTCGTTGTTGTCATCTCTTATTTGATATCACTAGAGCGAGGCCAGCAACAGAGAGAGAGAGAGAGAGAGGAGAGAGAGAGAGAGAGAGAGAGAGAGAGAGAGAGAGAGAGAGAGACACAGACAGACAGACAGACAGACAGACAAAGACAGACGTAAACATTCTCTGCTACAGCAGCAACAAGCCGCTTTGGTATTATCAGCAGCACACACCACACTCGACTGGTTATCAACTTATACCATCTGGGCCGCAGCCCTACCCCCCACCCTCTCCCATATCCACACCCGTCCAGCCCTCCCCCCCCACCCCACTCGACCGTGGCCCCTCCTCCCACAATTCCCAGTCCCATTTCACGCAGTAACTGCCACAGAAGATGCGTGTGTGTGCGATGATGATGATGATCATGATGCCCTTCCTCCTTCCATCCCTCCCTCATACCCACCCCGCCCCGCACTCCCACCACCGTTACTCTCCTCCTTCCCACCATTTACAGCGCGTGGTTATCAACATGAAAGGGCAGACACAGTGTTATGTGGGTATTAAGCAAAACGACAGTCCACCAATTAACTAACGGCACCAATACGCCCATACCGCGTGTAGTAAGTAGTACTGACAGGAGCGACATCCGACACGGGCAGATTCAACGTCATCCAGAATGCTTATTTTGTGAGTCACATACAAGTATCACTGACAGGTCCGTGGTCGAATGGTCAGAGCCTTCGACCGTGCAGCTGACCATCGTTGAGTTCGAACCACTGGCAGCTTCACGGCCTGGACACCTCTCTGTTGCACCACGCGGTGAACAGATACCCGATTCAGTGCAGGGAATGCTAAGCCAGCAGAAAGAAAGGGACGGCCTCCATCTTCCTGTGACTGCAGTAGGATGGGCAAGCAGGTTTCACTGCATAAGTCCAATATATTCAGAAGTACAATAGGCAATTGTTCATTGGGGCAATTTTCTTCCAGCTCTCTAAACATCGACTTTTTTTATTTAATCAGTGAAATCGAAACCAATCCGACGTCTACATAATCTATATTTTTCTTGCTTCGGTCGGTTCCTACCTACAAATACTGGATGATCTATGGGCTCAAATCGAAGAAGACAGGTGCCATACACTCGGAATTTCTTGCTTTTTCCAAGCACTGGATGCGTCTCTCAGCGTGTCGCTCAATTTCTTTTTCAACACAGCAGGTGTTTATATCTCTTGGGCCTAGTTGGCACCGGGGTATATTATCACAAGACAGGAGGCATCTACATGGATAGATACAGTACAGTCCTGTCATACAGTATCAGGCCAAACTACACATCTATAGTTCTATCTTTATCATCCTCATTATCGTTTATAAAGTCTCAGGTTCGATGGCTTTCCTGACCAGCTACTGCAGTTACGTCAGTTTTGATTTCCCCTTCTATGGTGAATACATGTCAGCCTTCAGTGTCTGTATTGTTCATGGGGACTACCTGTGTGCTGACCAGGCGCGATCTCCTCAGCAATTAATAGTTATCGCTAGCAGGAAGCTGAACGGATAAAGTTACAAATACTAGCCAGTATTGAATGCAACACCACTAAAGCAGTGTCTCCTCTCGTCGGCTGCCTCATGTCGACCTCAATACTGAACTACTGATGCTCTCTGTGAACTACTTGCGCTTGGTCTGCAAGAGGACCATCTTGGATCCCAGCGTCACATCCATAGTCCTTGGTCATGGAAACTAGGACTTGGGAAGGAAGATAAAGAAGTCCAGCAATTTGTGACACTAATTATCCCCCCCCCCCCTTTCCCTCCCTCCATACACAACGGCGGCTTAGATAATTTCACTGGTATTCTGATTTCTGCAGCTAACAGCTAAGGAATTAGACGCAATATTTTTTTCCCGCCACGGAATAATTACTGTCTGTGAGTTGGAGAACACTGTGAACAACAATGATGTGTTCATTTCTGCCTTTTTTTTCGAGACTCTCGGAGAGCACAGAAGAAAACCAGTATCACTTATACGAGCGAAAACAAAATGTGAATGAATCTGTCAGAAAAGGTCACAAGCTGGTATAGGTGAAGAAGTCACATCAAACAATTTCAGATAATCAATCAACTTTGACGAGTTATCAACGTTTTCGGTTTACAGGGCATCATTTGGCAAAGATTATTAAACGTACTTACCAATAATGAGGAGGAATCAACCAACCACCATCACATGAACTTCTATCAGCACTGAACACCAGAAAGAATACACGGACACTGATGTTAATGTGCTAGATTTACAGCCCCCAAACACTGGCAATCGTGTACCGTTTTTATACTCCATGTGCAACGATCGTTCCTAATTTCATGACTTCCTTCTCTAACCTTCATATCTGTCCCTTCTCGCCCCTCCCCTCCCTCCCCCAACCTTTCCCCTTTCCCCCGGCTCTTAACCGTCCCCAACCCCCATCTCTTCAACCTTGCCTCCCCCCCCTCCCAATATTGTATTATCACCCGCCCCTTTCAACTTCCAGTCCAATCAAGGCAATTTTCGGTAACTGCATCACTAGGCTGGCTCTATTCCTGATCTCCTCCCTTTGATTCAATGAACACAGGAGACCATATTCTGTTAGGGGACTTGATTAGATCGCCTCACGCTGATAGTCACCGCCTAATGTAAGTCTAAGAATAGAATCACTGCTCTGCACTTTCTCAGGACTGCACTTCCTGTCTGCTTGGGGTTGAGCAGACCCACTGAAGAAGTGCCCTCCTCCCCTCCTCTTCCTCACCACGCCCCTCTCTTCTGAGCACCAAGACCGAACAAGCACGGTCTTCTTCGTGACAGTAGAATCTGATCCCTACCACACTTTGGAACTTAGAGGAACTGCCGGTGAAAACCACCATCCCATATTTACATTTTTCACCATCATCGCCACCCTTGAGAGAGAGAGAGAGAGAGAGAGAGAGAGAGAGAGAGAGAGGAGAGAGAGAGAGAGAGAGAGAGAGAGAGAGAGAGAGAGAGGAGAGAGAGATTCAGTTTTAACACTACAAGCTTTTAGTAACCTGAGCACTTTTTTTCGTCGAACAAACGACCATTTTCCTACTTTCGGATTATCAATCCAAGACCTATTCTAAATACTTTTTTTTTTTTTTTTTAGCTCTAACTAGAAGCGCTATGAAATGAAGAATGCAAGGCTGCCTTACGTCAGATATATTTGGGTCGATTCACTCTTTCAAGGCCATCTGCCCAGTGGTAACCGAAGTAAGTAGTAGTAGTAGTAGTAGTAGTAGTAGTTAGTAGTGTAGTAGTTAGTGTATTGTTGTAGTTGTAGTAGCAGTAACAGTCGTATAGTAGTAGTAGTGGTGGTAGTAGTTGTGGTGGTAGTAGTAGTAGTTTAGTAGTTGCAGTAGAAGTTAGTAGTATGTAGTAGTAGTAGTTGTTGTTGTAACTAGTGGTCTCCTCCATGTTTTAATTCTTCTGCTTCTTCTCCCTTAATTCCACGAAGAATCACTGGTCATCACGATGATGTTCATCAGTCAGCTCTGTCTGCTGTGTGCTGGTCTCAGCTAATGGGTTCCCTGTCCACTCTGCAATGTTAATGTCAGTCCATCGTTTTCTCCTAACTTCTTCATCCCTCAATTGTAGTTCCTTGCTGGATCGTTTCAGCAAGCCTTTTCTTTTTTGTTACCAACGTAGTTTCCGATTTTTAACTGATGTAAGCAGGTTTACAATTGGTTGATAAACTCTCTCTCTCTCTCTCTCTCTCTCTCTTCTCTCTCTCTCTCTCTCTCTCTCTCTCTCTCTCCTTTCTCTCTCTCTTTAATGTTGAATATGTACTGCATATATCAATTTTGCACTAATGACATATCAAATACTAACAAAATTTATGAAAGAAGTGCTTTTGAAAGACCCTAAAACCATGGCTTTATGGACGACTTTATTACGACATTAAGAACAGTTCTTAAAAAGAATAAATGAACTACAGAAACAAACCAACAATACACAAAAACAATCAGAGTTAATGAGACTGAAAAGGATTTCCAAAAAGAAATCTTCGATGACGGGAGAGGGCGGAGGGCGACGAGAGAGAGGGAGGGGCTGAGCAAGAGTGGGGGGGGGGGGGGGGGGGGGGGGGGATATGTGGGGAGGGGGTAAGCGGGAAGGGGAGAGGCGTAAAGAGTTAAAAGAAGATATAACAAGGTAGATAATCTTTTGCTGCCATAGCAAAAGAACTATGTGCATATAACTCCAAATTAATGCACACAACTCCAATGCCACCTTCAGAACGCTTTCACCTAGCACACAGGAGACAACTGGCACAAAAAAGATAAAACAAACTGACCGGGTATTAGTGTCTACAGAACGTAGGTTAGAGGTTCACACAACGGATCAACAAACAAACCACAAAACAAAACAAAAATACAAGATCACACCAAATGACAAAAGCACACACACACACACACACACACACACACACACACACACACACACACACACACACACACACACACAGAGAGAGAGAGAGAGCAATATACTGAGCAATATACTTGTTCTTGACCAAGTGCCACTAAGTTGTTATCTGAATTTGTTACATCATTAATAACCATCAACCATTCATATTCTTTATAACAGTCCATTGGACTAAGCACAGCTGGAAGTCATGACAACACTCTAGCGTTGGCTCTATTTGCATTGAACATTGTATACAGAAAATACTACACATGAAATGAAATGCAAAACAAAACTACAGCTTCGGTATGGCTGGTAGTTTTTCCCTGTTTAGGTGATTTTATCCACCTACGTAATATCTATTTACACTCTTTAGAATCTGCTGCATGAGCAGTTTTGCACCAAAAAAATAATTCACATCGTTTGTTTTTCGGTATAGCGTCAAATCCTTGCAGACAAACACTTTAAAATTTATATTTTTTTAATTACTTCTTTTATTCAAACCGTCCTTCTTGCACGTACATTCACACGCGCGTGTTTGCATGCACGTACAGAAAGAGCACGAGAGAAAGCAATGGAATCCGAGAAAGTAAGAGAAAGAGAACTCAGAACTCGGGGAAAAAAACAGCTTTATCTATCAAGGATTAAGATTTTAGGCTGAGCCTGTTGTTCCAATCTGTCCTTGAGAGAGAGAGAGAGAGAGAGAGAGAGAGAGAGAGAGAGAGAGAGAGAGAGAGAGAGACGAGAGAGACAGAGACAGAGACAGAGAGGAGATAGATAAGAGACGGAGACAGAGACAGACAGACAGAGAAGAGAGACAGACTAAGAGAGAGACGAGAGAGAGGAGAGAGAGAGAGAGAGAGAGAGAGAGAGAGGAGAGAGAGAGAGAGAGGAGAGAGAGAGAGAGAGAGAGAGGAGAGAGCCACGAAACAGACACGACACAGAGAGACAGAGACTGATATAATGACAGAGACAGACACACACAGACAGACAGACAGAAAGACAAGAGACAGACAGCCTGACAAACAACAGACAAGAGAGACAGCACTCAGGAAAAAAACAACAAAAAAACACGAGTACCTTTTAACGGAAGAAACGGTAGTTCTTCAAGTTCAAAGGAGTCCACAGACCAGCACGCCACTTCCCATCTCCTCCAACAACGACACACATATATATATAACACACACACACACACCTCTTGCTGCTGGGCCAACCTACACTTCACACTCCTGACCACCACAGACAGCAAAGCGCGATTCCAGAGAGGACAAGCAGGTCCAGCGAGCTCTCGCAGCGCGGAACGGTGGTGGGTGACCGACCAGTCATCAGTAGCAGTGGAACACTTTCCTCAGATGGTGGGGGTCGCCGTGGCAGCAGTCGAGCTGTCGGTGATGGCCTCGCTTCAACGACCACCAGGCCACCAGCACCCACTCAGCCATGTCCGGGGGCAACCCTTCACGGTCCGAGGAAGCAGACCGACCGCGCTGTGACCCACCTCTCGAGGCTCACGTCACTGCCTCTACCACCACCACCACCACCACCACGAAGGCCGGATCTGGACAGGTGAGCTTGCTGCACCGCCGGACCTTTCTGAAATGAGGATTACACAACGTGTTTGTACAAGAGAGATCCCGTGGGGGGAAGAGTGCCGAGCTGCGCACGAGCTGAAAGCTACTGTGTGGTCCGGCGGACGATGGTGGAACTTGACGGCCGCTCTGCAGACAGGTCAACCGCACCCTTCATTGTCCTATCCCTGGGTGTGTGTCCCTCCACACCCAGTCTGCAAAGGAAAGAACAAGAAAGAAGATCGATGAGACATGCAGTATTTCTGGGAAAAAAACCAAACTCAACTGTTACGAGAGAGAGAGAGAGAGAGAGAGAGAGAGAGAGAGAGAGAGAGAGAGAGAGGAGAGAGAGAGAGAAAGAGAGAGAGAGAAGAGAAGAGAGAGACAGAGACGAGACAGAGAGAGAGAAGAGAAGAGACAAGACAAGACGGCTCGTTGCAGTTTACTGCATAACCCAGACGGCCTAAAGACGATCACAGCACTTACAACACCACATACAAAATGGTGTCTTGATGGGGGAGGTGGAAATGTCTCAAGAAATAAGACGGCACAAAAATAGAGGGGAAAATTCCCATTCCCGCTTTACAGGATTACACGATGGAGAGAGAGAGAGAGAGAGAGAGAGAGAGAGAGAGAGAGAGAGAGAGAGAGAGAGAGAGAGAGAGAGAGAGAGAGAGAAGAGAGAAGACAGACAGACAGACAGAGGTACCCTTCAATGCCACACGGTATGTGATACTTACAGTGACGAGGAGGGAGAGTGTATCACTACATTCTTACACACCTGTTACGCGCGGGTTGGTGGGGCTAAGGTGGACGGGTTTACTCTTGTTCAGTTTTTTTCCCCCCCATCAAATGCTTCGAACCGATAATATCTATTGGGTCTGATACAGAATAGTCTGTCATACACAAGCCATTTTGTCCCCCCCCCCCCCCCAAAAAAAAAAAAAAAAAAAAAAAAAAAAAAAATCAAAATCGCGGAATAGAGTAGAGCCTGAAAACGGTTGATAGGGTTTTGGGGGGAAAGGGAGGCGGGGGAAAGGGAGGCGGGGCAAAAGGAATTAGACGAGACAACGACAAGACGTAAACGGAAGAAGTGGAACGAGGAAAACAACACACGGTGAAGCACGCATCAACTGTACCACCCTATACTTTCTTTTAGCTTGCTGCAATTTTAAGAGGATCTTTCTATCGATCAGCACCATCTTATCAAACAGCCAGGTCATTTTCTATTTTGCGCGCCCAACTTCCGGTACCCATTTTTGACGGCAACGCTTTTTCTTTGGGTTTTTTTTTTTTTCTTTCAACCGACAGGACCGCTGTTAGCTGTTCTGACACATTAATGATGGCTGACAGCTTCTTTTGCGGTATCACTTCATAGTAAGTGTTGACACTCAGTA
The DNA here is from genome assembly GCA_018398815.1 of Conus ventricosus. Lineage (NCBI taxonomy): Eukaryota > Metazoa > Mollusca > Gastropoda > Neogastropoda > Conidae > Conus > Conus ventricosus. The sequence goes on from CM031620.1 coordinate 39,834,567, forward strand.
AACATGCTGTTGCGTCGCTTTCTCAGAATCTCTCTGGGGGAAGGGGGGACTGGGTAAACTACAAAAAAATGTTTTCTTTCTTTCTCGATACAAGAGGTAAGGTAAGGTTTAAAGTTGCTTCTAGCCCAGCCGACCGCAAAGGGCCATATCAGGGCTGTCACGCGCTGAAGTCAACTCTCATTAAAAAAAAAAAAACCCTCATTCACACAACCCTTTAGTAGAAAGAAACTCGTGGAGAGGGTGGCAGCAGACAGTCCTCAGAAGAGAAGCCCCCTTCAAGCAAGTGTTTCGGCCCTTATCTCCTGACACTCTAGGGGGGTTGGGCCACACCCGGTTCATGACTCCGGATGTCCCTCTGCTGCCCCTTTTTTTTCCCCCCATCTTGGGACGAGCCATGGCTGGGATTCGAACCCATGACCCTCTGGACATGCTCATTTTCTACTTAATGACTCGCGTTTTGACCACTGAGCCACAGGGACACCTGATATTTGTAGCTAGGGAAATTAAGCCTTATGAAGTTCACTTTTGTTCCTCCTTGACCAGATCCAGCTTGAACACCTCTCTGCCGCTTCTGCCATTGCTTTCAGGGCTCTGGTTTTTTCCTTCCCTGCAACCGAGAGCTGTTTCATGAGGCTGTATGCAGACGTTCCTACAAATCCCCTAGCTCCAAATTTCTGCAGTGAGGACTTTGACCTGATAGCCTTCTCTTCTCAGGCTGTTTGCCAGATCAGCATACTTTTCAGTCTTGTAGATTTGAGCTGCCTCCATTCTGTTCTCATATGGTACGTGAGTTCGATCATGATCAGCTGCTTGGTTGACTTAGAGTGGACTACTATGTCTGGTCTCATGCCACTCTTGCTGATGATCTCTGGGCGACTCTTCCATTCTGGGAGGTCTGCAGTGCACTCCCAGTCATCTGCCCCATCCAGCAGACTCTGCCTGCATGTTTCAAGTGGCACTGTTGTTCTTGGCCATGATTTGCTGCCTCCTGCCGTGAAGAATGTTGCGGGTGCTTTTGGAGTCCTGATTCTCCCTTTTGTGGTGTTGGTACTAGCCCAGACTACTTGTACAATCTCTTTGAGCACTTGGTTGTGCCTCCATGTGTACCTTCCTTGAGCCAGGGCTACTTTACATGAGCTTAGAACATGCTCCACTGTTTGTTTTTCATAGCAGAGGGGGCATGCAGGATCGTCTGTTTTCCCCACTTCACCAGGTTTGCATTTGAGGGCAGAAGGTCATATGCAGATCTGAGAATGAAGCTGATCCTGAGAGGGGCCATGTGCCAAATGTCATTCCAAGTTAGACTTCTTTGGAGTGCATTCTCCCACGTTGTCCATTGCCCTTGCTGGCTCTGCTGGACTGCTTTTTGGAGTCTTTTTTTTGGTCTTCTTCTTTTCTCATCTCCTGAATCATCATGTCTCTTTTGGCTTTTCCTTTGACCACCATTCAGTTTTGGTCACCCCCAGTCCTTGTCTGTTGGTCTGTGTGTGTCCTGTTATTTCTCTGATCTTGAGACTTTCTTTTGCAGAATCCATCGCTTCTTGAACTTTCCATTTTCTGCCTGTCTTCAGCTGGGGCTTGATTGCTTCTACCACCTTGTCTCCCGAGTCCTCCAGCATGCTTTGAAGTCTGATCTTCCCTGCTTTGTATTCCTCCAGGATGGATTTCAGTGGTAGTTTGAGCTTTGATTGGCGACAGTACAGCGCGATGTCAGTCAGACAGGGTGGGACACCAAGCCATTTCCTTGTGAACTTGTTGATTTTGGCTTCCATTGCTTCCACTGTGCTGGTGCAGATGTCGTATATCATCAGAGGCTATAGGAGCTTTGGTATCAGCATGAACTGCAGACACCAGACCTTGTATTTGCCAGGGAGCCCACACTGGTCAATGGTCTCCAAGCCTTCTTCCGCCATCTGCTTGGTTTCTTTTGCTCTTTGTGTGTCTTTCAGCGTATCATCATACCTTCTTCAAGGCTCTTGACTGGTTTTCTTGACTGTTGGAATGGCCTGGTTGGCAACACTGATGACCACAGATTCGGCCACGTTTCCTTTCCTCAGTGAGAGACTCCGTGATTTCTTTGGCTTGAACTTCATTCTGGATGAGGCAACTATGTCGTCCAGCCTCTCCAGCACATGACGTGTCTCGTCTTCTCTGGATGAAATCACTGTAGTGTCATCCATGAAGGCTTGAGAGAGGCATCTTGTATCCATCGCCAAGGTCTGTTTGTCTCGCATTGTTTGTTGCTGTTTTCAAGACGAGTTCCATTGCCAGCACGAACAGTATCGGGGAAATTGCACAGCCCATTGCAATGCCCACTTCCAAGTTGATCCAATCAGTTGTGTTACTCCTTGGTAGAGAACCGCATTGAGAAGCCATTGAATGTACTTCTTGAGCATGTCGCGGATATTCTTTGGCACATGGTACATCTCAAGAGCCAACTGTATCACTCATGGGGCACAGATCCATATGCGTTTGCAGATCAAGCCACACTACGTCCAGGTCTCTCTTTTCTGTTTTTGCTTTTTGGATTGCGTCCCAGATCATTGTGGCGTGTTCTACACAGCCAGCCACGCCTGGGATGCCACCTTTCTGGACTGACACATCCAAGTACTTGTTTTCCATCAGGTACTTGGTCAGCCTGCTGCCATGACAGAGAAGAGTTTTCCTTCGACGTTCAGTAGTGATATTGGCCTGAACTGGCTGATGTCACTTGAGTTTTGCTCTTTGGGGATGTACACACCATCTGCCGTCATCCACTGGCCGCTGATCTTCTGGTTTCTCCAAGCCGATCGCAGCAGCCTGTGGAGCCACTCCAGCACCTTGGGACATTCTTGTAAAGCTGGTAAGGTATTCCGTTTGGCCCTGGTGATGATTTGGCTCTGGCTTTGTCGACCACCTTCTTGATTTCCGCCAACGTTGGAGGCTTGCCATTGAACTGTTCCTCAGGGTTGGTTGGCCACACCAGACCTTGAATGTCGAGTGGTGCTTGCTCTGTGAGTCAGAGTATGTTTTCTCAGATGCTGCTCAAGAACTCCTTTGTCCACACTTAGGGTCCCAGATTTTGGCTGCTCAAACAGTATTCTGGCAAACTGGAAGGGGTCTCTGAAGAAGCGCTCTTGTGTCTTCTTCTTTTTGCTCTTCCTCTTCCTCGCAGATTCCGCTTTGCTGAGGGCGCTGTGTTTTTCTTTCAGGTCTTTCCACAGTTTTTCCAAGCCTTGTTTTTCAGCTGGCAGTGCGGTCTTCATTTGCTTCTTGAGGTTGTTCTTTTGGACTCTGATCTTGTCCATCTTTTCTTGGCGTCTGGATTTCTTTGGAGGTGTTTCTCTTTGGGTAGTTTTACTCCATAGGCGTCTCTACATGTGGCATACACAATGTCCCCATATAGTGGCTAGTTTGTGTTCCAGGTGCTTTTCCCTATCAGTGCATCGAGTCTTTGGACGATTTTTGCATCCAGTTCTCCCAATCTTCAGTTTCGTTTGCTCGTGGCAGGTTGAGTTTCAGGCGCCTGGCATCGAGGGCCTGTGCAAATTCCTCATCCGAACCAACAGCGTGGATGTCCTTGGCACTGTGGTTTAAATCCTGGCCTTGGTCTTCCGACGTCTTATCTGCTGATGCAGTGCGCTGCTGCTCATTTAAAACATCTTCTAAAACACAACGGACATTCATTTGTTAAAAATCTTTCCTCCGTAAATATCTTAGATCAGATGAAAATGTTAATGTTTTTCAGAAATTCGAAAGATCACATTAGGTGGACATCTCTATACAATGTTTTCATGGAGTCTGCTGTAAAATGTTTATAGCTCACATCATGCAAGTCCCAACACTCTAAAAGAATATGTTTTACTGTGTGTGGTACATGACACAGAATGCACCACGGAACTTCTTCACTCTTTAAAAGGTACGAATGAGTTAAAAAACGAATGGCCAGTGTGCAGCCGGCATAAAACCGTTACTTCATTGAGACCACCAAAGGTAGATGAGAGGAACTCTTTGCCGTTTTGGGTTTGGACATATCTGAAAAAGTTTGTTATCCGTCTGTGTATTCCAGTCCTGCCAGAGGTCTCTGACATAATCATTAACTTTCGGTTTCAGATCTGAGTAGGGTTATACATATGTTAGACAGTGTCCTTGTGGCATTCTTGGCCAAACGATCATCCATCTCATTTCCCCGGATGCGATCACGACCGGGAACCCAAGCAAGAACAATGTTGTGACCTTCCGCTTTCAAAGAGTTAAAAAGTTAAAAAAGAAAAGAAAAAAAGATTAGAAGTTCAGGATGATGGAGGTTACGGCCAGCTATGGCCTCCAAAGCTGACAGTGAATCAGACAAAATCAGGAAGTCCTTGTTTGTAGATTGAAAGATTAGAAGCTTTTAATCCATAAACAATACAAAACATTTAACCATCGATAAAATATTGAACAGACCCGTTCAGCGGTCCACTCTGATGTCGGCGGAGGTTCTAAATGTTCGATATACGTGTTCAGCAGTATTTTCAATGCAACACTTACATTTTCTCAGAAACATACAGACACCTAGTTTGGATGTAAATTCTTCAAATGTTATATAAAAACTGTGGAAAAAGGTATCCCCCATTCCCACCACCAACTCATTTGCCGAACCACACACCCACACACCGCTGGTGTGCATGAATCACGCTCTGCCACCTCATCCCTTTGTTATATTGAATTCCCCCCCCCCCCCCCCCCCACACCATCAGCGGGTGATTGTTTGGGTGCGCGCTCTCTCTCTCTATCTCTCTCTCTCTCCATCCATCAACGTTCGGAGAACAGAAATCATTCCACTTACTAGAAGACACGTGCCTTATTTCTCCTCACGTTTCCATTCTCCTGTCAAGTCTTCTTTGCATGTCGTGACAACCCTGAAAGGGCCCCTTTCAGCAGTCCAATTCAATGCCACAAAAACGTTGTTGATCATATTTTAACGGTATTTTCAATTACATCAAACTGACATTTTCTTAGAGACGTCAGACAGCCACTCTTGATGTGAATTCTTTAACCTTTATCGTACCTGTGGGAATTAAATGGCCCTCAGATGTAATTTTTTCACTTGATAACTAAGTCAGTTCATAAGTGGGTTTTTTTTCTCTCCACAAACCTTACATTGCATGACCCAGCATTATGCCCTAAAACAGTTTCTCGTTAACAAAAACAGGAATAACAAAAGGCACCGTTTTACTCGTTTAGTCAAAGTATGGGTCGTTTGAGACTCACGACGTACGGCGAGGCTGTAGTCCTTCAAGATGGGTCCCTGGAAGTCCACGACGTACGGCGAGGCTTTAGTCCTTCAGAAAAAAAGATGGGTCCCTGGAAGTCCACGACGTACAGCGAGGCTTTAGTCCTTCAGAAAAAAGATGGGTCCCTGGAAGTCCACGACGTACGGCGAGGCTTTAGTCCTTCAGAAAAAAGATGGGTCCCTGGAAGTCCACGACGTACGGCGAGGCTTTAGTCCTTCAGAAAAAAAGATGGGTCCCTGGAAGTCCACGACGTACGCGAGGCTTTAGTCCTTCAGAAAAAAGATGGGTCCCTGGAAGTCCACGACGTACGGCGAGGCTTTATTTAGTCCTTCAGAAAAAAAGATGGGTCCCTGGAAGTCCACGACGTACGGCGAGGCTTTAGTCCTTCAGAAAAAGATGGGTCCCTGGAAGTCCACGACGTACGGCGAGGCTTTAGTCCTTCAGAAAAAAGATGGGTCCCTGGAAGTCCACGACGTACAGCGAGGCTTTAATCCTTCAGTCAGAAGATGGGTCCCTGGAAGTCCACGACGTACGGTGAGGCTTTAGTCCTTCAGTCAGAAGATGGGTCCCTGGAAGTCCACGACGTACGGTGAGGCTTTAATCCTTCAGTCAGAAGATGGGTCCCTGGAAGTCAACGACGTACAGCGAGGCTTCAGTCCTTCAGGACCCCCCCCCCCCCCCCCCAAAAAAAAAAAAAAAAAAAAAAAAAAGGAAAAAAAAGGGGGAAAAAACGAGGCTGTGAAAATGCAGGTCTGAAGAAAAAAAAAGGGGGGCGGGGGAGGGTGTCTCTCAGGAGACCCAAGACGGACGGCCTGGCTTTAATCCTATACGAAAATATGGGCCCCTGGAGATCCACGGACGAATGGCGCTCGAAATTTTACGCGACGTAAGAGTCTGGTAGTGTTTGGTTCTCCTCGCACTTGGAATTACCGTAAAAATACAATGGATGCGCGCGCGCGCGCGCGCGCACACACACACACACACACACACACACACACACACACACACACACACACACACACACACTCAGGGAACAGGTTTATCACAAAAGTGTCACTTTCTTACACATGCGAGTAAAAGAAGAAAAAATAATATGCATTTCTTTTAAAAACTTTCGGAGTATACGTCAGGCCACTAATCTAACAAATTACATACCTTTCTAAACTGGCCGGTCCTGCGAAACCACTCAATCCCTTACCCCATCCCCACCTTCCACCCCATTCCCACGACATATTTCTACCTCCCCCACATATATCCCCACCCATTCACACTACCCCCCCCCCCCCCCCTTTCTCTCTGCTTACAACTCTCTTCAGTGTGGACATGAAATCGAATATGCAACATCTTCCCCATATTAACTGCTCTCACCCCCCCCCCCCTTCCATCCCTCCCGTTCCCATCATTCATCCTTTCCCAACAAGCTTCTTCGCACAAACATCACACAAACACGAACACACCACCACCATCTCACAGCACACACTCACGCACACATCAAAGACAGCAAACGGTGAAGAGCTATCACGACCCCTGACTAGTAGATCAGTCAAAGCCTAGCGACTGTACGTTGGATTCGGCACGAAAAACGCAAACGCTGTTGCACTCTACTCGTGGGCTCATCAAAGCCTAGGGAACAGCTGAACACGTGGGAACACACTCCTCAAACGTTCCCGGCCGTCGTTGTGGAAAGACTCTAGAAAGGCATATGTGAGCTTCAAATTATGTGTGTGTTGTGTGTGTGTGTGTGTGTGTGTGTGTGTGTGTGTGTGTGTGTGTGTGTGTGTGTTGTGGTGTGGTGTGAGGAGAGAGAGAGAGAGAGAGAGCAGAGAGAGAGAGAGAAGTTCAGATTTTTGGTCTCTTCACTCAATGTCCAAGCAGAAATGTTCAGACTCTGCTCTTTTTTGATGAAGAGTTTCTGTCCTCTGTGTCTACATGTCTCCCTCTCCCTCCTACCAGTACGCACTGTCAGTTTCGCCTCTCTGTTCTGCGAAGGCAGAGCATCGTTCACAAAACTAATATCTACAAATACAACGCACCTCATACAATTCCAGTGAACCCAATTCCAGGCCCCAAAGATAGAATTACAATATGCGACTGCACAGTAGATGGTTTATAATCAATCCTACATCCTAACAAGTCACACTACAAGGACTAAACAAGATGGAATTCCACACAGAACTGCGAGTCGGAGAGAACATAGCAACGTTTTCCTAGAAACAGTTTAAAATGGCTTATGGGAGAAAGGCCTTTTGCTGTCGGTTGGGCTATAAGTAACATTATCTTACCTTATGGGAGAAAGGCCTTTTGCTGTCGGCTGGGCTATAAGTAACATTATCTTACCTTATGGAGAAAGAGTGAGGGCGTTCGCGTGAAGAATGGCAATGGCTTTCGTTCTGCAGTCATTTGTCATTGTGTCGGAAAACGAAGAATTGTGCCGGAAAATCACTCGCATCCCGCCTTTAAAATTTCGAAAAGGACAAAAAAGGTATGTCAAAAGCGACATGGAGTTTTCTCCTTTTTTTTCCCCCGCGTTCGACCTCCACCTACTTGAAGTTCGATACCCATACGCTAACCTAAAATGTACCTAGATTACCAGTTAATGTTCTGCAAGACGGAGAAACCTCAATCACTGACAAACTCAACCTTAGCCACATCAGTCCCGGTTTGGATCCAGAACATTTCTAAGTACCCTTCCTTTTATTCTTTAAGTTATAGTCGGTCTCTTTTTTTTGTTATTCAAAAACAGCACATCAACCCGATGTTGTGATTTGATGTAGTAGTAACACCACATCGTCTCTTCCTTTTGTCATTTTTTTTTTCATTCGTGAATGCGAGGCGCACGGGATCTGAGCACGTTTAAGAGTAAGCAGACTGACATCTTTGCCGCAGTATTCAATCTACAAATTCAGAAAGCAGATCCAGTTCAGCTGGCGAACATTTTGAACACACTTAAAACTAAAGCTTGCAAGTTCACGCGCACTTACACACACACGGAAAAAAATCATCCCACTATATCTCGTTTACCAGACAATACGACTCAAATACTGGAGAGAGAGAGAGAGAGAGAGAGAGAGAGAGAGAGAGAGAGAGAGAGAGAGAGAGAGAGAGAGAGAGAGAGAGAGAGAGAGAGAGAGAGAGACAGACAGACAGACAGACAGAAGACAGACCAGACCGACAACGACCGACCCACAGACCGACAGACATGGCAGGACACTAGAGAATGTAAACTCTGAGACTAGAGGGAAGTCAAACCAATTAAAAACAATGCTATACATATACGCCCATTTTCTTCTGTAGCTTAGGTCTTCAACACAAAAGGACTCGCCTTACAGAAGTCACGAAGCAGAATAAGTAGTATCGCCGGTCCAATAGAATAGACGTACTCTTAACTCGCATATCGCATTTTCCTAACATGTAGAGAAAGGCATAAGAGCGTCCACATAACATGCATACATCCCCTCCTCCTCAAATGCTGCCGCAAACACACACACACACACACACACACACACACCACACACACACACACACACACACACACACACACACACACACACAAAGTGCACAACAGCAAACATCAAACAGTACATACAGTGAAGAGACACACACAGCCCCTGAACACTAAGAACAAGTTACAACCTTACCCACCCAAGGACAACCAAAGCACCATTTCTCCACAAAGACAGTGGGTGGATTTACAAGTAAAGTGGTCAGGTCGTAGACGACCTGAAAATAGCCCACGTGGCCAATCTCAAGATTTGCTTTAAGAAGCAACCCTCGTGTTGCCAAAGTCGTCTCTGTGAAGTGAAGACTTCATTGCCGCACCAAAGGCTGATATGTGCGGCAAGTGGTGTTCTTCTGGCCTCATCAAAGCCAAAGGAACAGCTGAACACGTCAGAACGCTCTTCAAACGTTCGAGACAGACATCAATGCTCGGCCATAAAAGCAAACGTCTGCTTTGAACGAAGTGTTTTCTTTCATTTCTTAAACTTGTATCTTAATTTTTGTTTTTAAATCTACGACGACTGCAATATGTTTCATTAAAACATAAAAATAATTCCCATAAATATACCTGATAATTTTAACCTATACTTCTGCTTGAAAGCTGCATCCTAGGCTTCGGTTCGTTTTGTCTGTTTGCCTGTCTGTGTCTCCCTCTCTCCCTCTTGCCAGCATTGTTCTTGTGGATTGCTGTCATCTATAGGTACTTTTACAGAGATGTGCCACGATAATCAAACATGATG
>CM031620.1:39849059-39876559 GCA_018398815.1 Conus ventricosus
GGAACGACAGCGGATGTGCTGCCCACTGCCGTGGCGCTGCATTGCAGCTGCTCTGAGCTGCATGACATTTTCCTGTCATCTGTGTTACTGTTAATACCACACAAAAAAAAGTCCGGATAATGGCAATAACTTTCACAATGTAAGCGGTTGTCATCAGAGGCAGAAATGGCCTCCTTTCCGTCCCCCCTACCACTTTGAGAACCCAGGTCATCCATCATTCTCTTCCAGTGCCACGCACACACATCACCAGCCTAGTACAGTACTGTTTGTTGGTCATGTGGCTCCGACAAGAAGTGATACTTCGGTTGCACGTTGACTGTCTTTAGACGATGAGTCACAGACAGCGCCAGACTAAAATGGATTTAAGAGCTATTGTGTCCGACTGTCCAGCTGCACCGAGAGCAAACATAATCTCTCTCTCTCTCTCTCTCTCTCTCTCTCTCTCCCTCATCTCTGCTCTCTCCTCTCTCTCTCTCTCACACACACACACACACACACAGACACACACACACACACACCACACACACACTCACTCACTCAGAACAGAGAGAGAGAGAGAGAGAGAGAGAGAGTGAGAGGGAGGGGGGGGGAAGAGAGAGAGAGAGAGAGAGAGAGAGAGGAGAGAGAGAGGAGAGAGAGAGAGAGAGAGAGAGAGAGAGGAGAGAACTCAGAAAACTTTCATTCGATCAAGGATTGAGATTTTAGGCAGAGCTTATTCTTCCAATCTGTCACAAGAGAGAGAGAGAGAGAGAGAGAGAGAGAGAGAGAGAGAGAGAGAGAGAGAGAGAGAGAGAGAGAGAGAGAGGGAGAGAGTGAGAGAAAGAAAAAGCAAACCATTCCCACTTATCCCATACCCCCCTTCCCTCATTCTATTTCACAGTTGTACTACAAAGCTAGCGAGTGTTCTTCAGGCTGGGGTCTTCACGGCTCCTGCGGTATCATGGAGCTGGGCGGTTCAGACCTTCAGACCACGCCGTGGGCTCAGGGGTCAAATTCCACACGCTGATACCTGCTACATCCTTCAATCCTCCAGTGTCACCGTCCGTTTGGCGCCGGTGTCGTATATAATACTGTCGCCGTGGAATTGTATCGCAGCGATAGCATTTCACGTGAAATATTGTTGCAGCGACAATAATTGCTGGAAAAAAATGTCGCGCGACAACTTTTCACGAAAAATGTCCCATAGAATATTGTAGCTGTTCATAAAATGCAGTATTTCCCGGGAAATACTGTCGCTGCGACACGATTTTATGAGCGACAGTATTATATACGACACCGGCCCTTCAGTGGCCTGGCATGTACAGATGGAGGGAGGGAGGGAAGGGAAGATGGGAGGAGGCATGGACGGAGGAACTAGAAGAATGGATGCCAGCAAGAGTTAGTCATATGTTGGTAACCTTGATTTAACGAGGAAGTGAACTGAATATCTCTTTTTAGTCCTTGTGTATGGTCTCTCACGGACGGTGCGAAAAAGAGTGGGAGAAAGGTTTGAGCATGAGCTTAGTTAGGTAAAATGTTCTTAACAAAGAAAAATCAAGTCTCTTTTTTCCCTATCAATTCCATTTCTTTTCTTTTCTTTCTTTTGAGTATAGTTATAGTCCTGTGTGGTTAGTGCTATATGGACAGACCCGGAGGATGGGTAGATCGCTAAAAAATATATATATTTTCTAATCATATTCATTGCCACCACCCTTTCTTTGCCCAAAGAGAGTGGGATCCGGGAATGAGGAAAGGTGGGAGTGAGAGGGCAAATCTTTGTCTTGTATGAACAACTCCTCCCTAATGCACCAGCCACCGTAGCACATGGTTAGCGTGGCGGATTCACGGCTGGGAGGTCGTGGGTTCGATTCCCACCAGAGTCATTCATACTAGCGGGAGTTTTAGGGCCATAACCGGTTTCTACCCAAGGTCGGGTTTACTATGGGCTCGATCTGGGAGGACGTACTGGCACAACACAGTGGAGTTTTCTCCACCTAATGCATGCGTTTCTGAGAGTGTCGCTCAAATTTCTGACCAACTCTGCAAGCGTCTGTGTCTCTCAGGCCTGGCTGACACTGGACATCTGATGAAAGTAAGCGTTGGTACAGCCCTATCAGTCTTAGACCAGAAAAGAACTCCACAGCATCATCTTCATTATCCTCATTCTCACCGATTAGCATTCAAAGTGAAAAGTCTCAAATTCTATGGCCCTTCAAACCATGCTCTCATGGTGATCTCAGTCTCGATTTCTTATCCACGTATATGGCCTTGGGGAGTTCGTCGGCAAGTCCATGGACACTGTCGCTGGATGGGGGTGGTGGTGCCCTCTGACGGTGGATGCTCTCTGAACCTGGCTCCACGACAACGCCATCATCGCTGCCAGTATGGGGACTCATGGGTAGTGTCCTGCGCATGTCGGATACCACCTAAGAGACTTGGCGGCAAAGCAGCGTCTCCTCTGGTGAGTTGCCTGGTCACACAACTTGACGTTCACATTCCCTGTAGACTGCCGGTGCCGGAGATACGGCGAGATAAGTCAGGGTGCGACTGGAGGGTGAGACGGAATAAACGGCTCTGGAATAATGCCACTGGTGGCATATTATTGTTAAGTCACAGAACATTCAACTTGTACCCCTGCACATTCCTGTCGTTAAACTGTTGGATCCTGTCTGACGAACTATGGGTCATTTCGCCACAAATTCCTCCTTCACTCGTTCTATTTGTGGGAAAACAAACAACAACACATCTAGTTTAAGTCCACATGCACAAGTTTGGGACCTAGGAAGACAGACGTTTGGACTGTACGCTAACGTCTATAGAGATCAAAGAGCAAACAAGATGGTAGTGAGTGAGCTGGAGATCGTGCGTGGTTGGAAGTGGTCATTTGCTGCCACATGGCCCGCATTTCGCCGACTCTTGTTTACGAGGCTAGCTCGTATCCATTTCCATGCCAGCCGGCCATTGACAAGACGGATGGTATGAATGACCGGGTAAGTCCAGCAGAAGGGTTTCACAAACAATGTTGTGCTGCGTGCAGGAAGAAGGCTGACAGTGGTCAGGTACGGGACGGAGCCGAGTTCGTCCATACCTGATCATCAATTCAACATCAATTCAATTCAAGGGAGGCTGTGGTCGAATGGTCAGAGTGTTTGCCTGCGGAGCTGACGGTCGTAAGCTCGCACCACAGGTAGGGTCGGGGTTTTTTTTCGGCTTAAAAACCCTCTCTATCTATCTACCCAGCAATAGAAGAGAGTCTGATTCAGCTCAGAAGAGATTAAAGGGGATGGCAGGAGAGAGAGAGACAGGCTCCGCCTTCCATCATGCTGTACCCTAAACACGGTGAACTACAGACAGATCACTGTCTGTCACGGACAAAAAGAGAAAAACCGAATTCGTGGTCAGTCGCCAGCCGGTTCGAATCGGCTTAAGCCCGACTCAGACATCTCGGCGCCGGCAGACGACTTTACCCGTCGCCTCAGCCAATTAAAGGCTATTTTTAGTTCTCACGGAGACAGCACCGTTCCCGTAGACAGTCGGAGTGGCTGACCAACGTCTCAATAGGTCTGGCCAGACGGATCGCGACGTCTGGGCCAGACTGATCCGGTTAATTTACAGTTGGGCCAGACATCGCTGGCTAAAGTAGGAAGGGAGAAGGTATTGTGTAGTGGGGGTGAAATCAAGCTAATTAATTAAATGACCCGTTGACCACCACAGAGAGTAAGGCGTGTAGGCGTGACTTTCATGAGTCGCATGTCCAATGAATTATGGGGAGGTGACCTTTTACGAGGCGGGAAAAATTCTGACCAATGGTACTCGCCCTTTTGACAGATCGGAACGGGATAAGAAAGATGTGAGAGTGAGAGAACGGGAAGAAAGGAGAACGAACAGAGAGAGAGAGAGAGAGGAAGAGGTTCTGGGTGTAGGCTCGGCAGGAGAGAAAGGCAGGGAGATGAGAGGGGGAGTGAAGAGAACCGAGCTGTAGCATCAGCACCATAGAAGGTCTGCAGAGGGAGGACTAAGGAGAGATGTGGAGAGAGAGAGTTGCTAACTGATGAAGAGAAGAAAAAAGAAAAGGAAAAAAAAAGAGAAAAGAAAAGCAACCATGTCCATTTGATAGAGCAGACTAGAAGAGAGAGAGAGAGAGTGCAATGCGTTAATGCAGGAAGAAGGAAAGGAGAACAGATCGATGTCTGATAGTCACTGTTCAACCTGAACCGGGGTTCGACCTCATACCTGGCAGCGTCACTTCGTCAAGCAGAACCACAGGCCAACGCCAGTGCCGGCAGTCTAACCTGACCAGTGCCAGCAGTCCAACCTGACCAGTGCCAGCGGTCCAACCTGACCAGTGCCAGCAGTTGTGTTGTGCTTGTGAAAGTGACAGTGAAAAGAAACAAAGAAAAAAAAAGAAGAAAAGAAAAGACAGTGATTCGTGAATAGTTTAAGATCACCTGGCCAGGTAAAGTAGAAATCTATTTATACCCGGGTTAGTTAATGATGATTTAGATAAATGGTTTTGTGAAGTTCAAGGAAAGAGAGAATGTTTATTCTGTTTGACTTCATGCGCATTGATGTTTTTTGTTCTATGATCATGTGTAGTAAAGTTATAGACTTTACTAGTGGTTTGATGTGACGAATGCATGATATATGAATGAGATTGTAAGCAAGCTGTGAGTGTGTTTGGGCTGTGCGCTAGTCCTTCCTCCACTGACATACCCCGAGGTTGACACTGTCCCTACGGCCGATAGGCTACGGGGACTTCGATCTTACAAACTTCATTCCTTTCAACAGCTCGCACACACACACACACACACACACACACACACACACACACACACACACACACACACACACACACACACGCACATAAACACCTCTGCATACAGACGGGGTACCATGAGTATGCTAATAAGCTTACATGCGCACATGACAGACGCACGAAGAGAGAGAGAGAAAGAGAGAGAGAGAGAGAGAGAGAGAGAGAGAGAGAGAGAGAGAGAGAGAGAGAGAGAGAGAGAGAGAGAGAGAGAGACAGACAGACAGACAGACAGACAGACAGACAGACAGACAGACAGACAGAGACAGAGAGAGATCGGGACAGGGTTTAGAACGATGTGAAAGGGGTCGAGGGAAGTGGGGCAGAGAAAAATAGGATGGGGAATAAGAGGGGGGAAAAGACGCGGGGGAACAGCGGGGAGACTGAGAGAGAGAAAGGAAGATGGGAAGGAGGAGGAAACGGAAGGGGAAGCGGGCTCGGTGGTACAAGCAAGGCACGTGCGGAATATAGGGTTATTTATAAACAGGGGTCCAGAAATAGCCAAGTCAGCACACCCCCCCCCATGCTTGTTCCCCCTCACCTCCTTCCACGTAGTGGCCAGCAGCGGTCAACGGCTACAGTAACTCTTGCTCCTGCCTCCCAACCCCCCCCCCCCCCCTCCCTCCATCTCCTGTTCTCTCAGCCAAGACTTCAATGTAAACAATAAAACTGGGGGAGGCCCGTAGCTCACAAGGTGAGCTGGCTAAACTCCTGTGGTACTGACCACGGAGCTCACAAAAGTCTGGGGCACTGACTGACTGATCCCCCAAGCCCCCCACCCCCACCCCCTTCCCTCGCCGCCTCAGTGTGAAAAGCGACACGGCCAAAAGGCAAAGTATAGCAGCGATGTCTCTCCCTCCCCCCTCCCCTGCCCTAAAAGAAAGAAGATTCTGAGGCAGATACCCCCCCCCCTCTCTCTCTCTCTCTCCCGTAACTTTCATCCTGTGTTACTTGTGAAGGTGTACAGGCACTTCACTATTCCAACTGTACACTACAAAATCATATACATACATTTCCCCATTCCATCAACGTGGTGAAACACGGATGCATTCCACACATTCGGTCGAATCAGTGCAACAAAGATGCACTCCTGCATTCCGCTAAATTGGTGAAGTGCGATAACCCAGTCTGCCTAACTGGCGAAACATTATTCATGCACTCCTTCATTCTAAACGGTAAAGATCTTATGTACTCGTCCGCTCAGTCTGCATGCAGAACATACGTGTAACATACCCATCCGTCTCGTTGATGGAGGCGCAATGGCACTTCTCAGATATAATGGTACTCTTCTGACCGTCCGTACAGGAAACACGTAGTCGATCTCAACGAACAGCATATTCCTTACAACCACTGAGGATTAAAAAGAAAAAAAGCGCTCTTCCATCTTATCCGATGAAGATACAAAGACATTCCTGTATCCTGTCTTAATGGTGAAGATAAAAAGGCACGCCTTCATCCTGTCTAACTGATGATGTATAGGCACTTCATCCTGGTTAACTGGTGAAAACACAAAGGCTTTCTTCCATCCTATTTAACTGGTGAAACTACAAAGGCTTTCTTCCATACTGTTTAACTGGTGAACCGTCCTAAAAAGGCTTTCTTCCACCCTGTTTAACTGGTGAAACTACAAAGTCTTTCTTCCATCCTGTTTAACTGGTGAAAACACAAAGGCTTTCCGCTATCCTGTCTAACCGATGAAGATATTAAACTAGTCCTTCATCCTCACTAATGATACCAAGACACTCCTCCGTCCTGATCAAACTATCAAACTACGAAAGCAGTCCAGGCACCATTCTAACTGATGAAGATATAATGGCATTTCTCCATTCTGTTTAACTGATGAAGATGAAAAGGCGTTCTTCTATCGTGTCTATTTGATGAAAATATGAAGGCACTCCTCCACTGTAACTATCTGAGATATAAAAGCACGACTCCAACCTGCCTTACTGATGACGATACAAAAAGGCACTCCTCATTGCTGTTTAACTAATGAAGATACAAAGACACTCCTAAATCCTGTTCAACTGATGAAGATATAAATGCACTCCTCACTGTCGACTGAGGAAAAGATAAACACACTCCAGTATTCCTGGCTACCTGTTGAAGATATAAGGACACTTTATGTAACTCTTACTGATGAAGATATAAAGGCTCTTCTTAACCCTGACTCATGAAGATCAGAAGGAGTACTCAATCCAGTCTGTTGAAGATACAAACGCACTTCCCCATCCTATTTCACTGTGGAAGACCGGGCAGGCAATCCTCCATTCTAACTGAAGACGTAAAGGCATTTCTTCACCTTCTTATCTTACTGATGAAGATACAAAGGCACTCTTCTATCCTGTCTGACTCATACAGATATAAAGCCACTTATCTATCCATTCTATCCGATGAAGATAAAAAGGTACTGCTCTCCATCCTAACTGATGAAGATACAAAACCATTCCTCTACCCTAACTGATGAATATGAACCAGATAAAGTAAAGCACGCTTCCATCCTTGTCTAATGATGAAGATGTAAAGGAATCCTCCATCCTGTCTTACTGATGAAGATAATCATAAGGATGCTCCTCCATCCTGTCTTACTGATGAAGATAATCCTGCGGATGCTCCTCCATCCTGTCTTACTGATGAAGATAATCATGCGGATGCTCCTCCATCCTGTCTTACTGATGAAGATAATCATGCGGATGCTCCTCCATCCTGTCTTACTGATGAAGATAATCATGCGGATGCTCCTCCATCCTGTCTTACTGATGAAGATAATCATAAGGATGCTCCTCCATCCTGTCTTACTGATGAAGATAATCATAAGGATGCTCCTCCATCCTGTCTTACTGATGAAGATAATCATGCGGATGCTCCTCCATCCTGTCTTACTGATGAAGATAATCATAATGATGCTCCTCCATCCTGTCTTACTGATGAAGATAATCATAAGGATGCTCCTCCATCCTGTCTTACTGATGAAGATAATCATAAGGATGCTCTTCCATCCTGTCTTACTGATGACGATAATCATACGGATGCTCCGCCATCCTGTCTTACTGATGAAGATAATCATAAGGATGCTCTTCTAACCTGTTTTACGGTTTACTGATGAAGATATAAGGATGCTCTTGCATCCTGTCTTACTGATGAAGATACAAGGATGATCCTGCATCCTGTCTTACTGATGAAGATACAAGGATGATCCTGCATCCTGTCTTACTGATGAAGATACAAGGATGATCCTGCATCCTGTCTTACTGATGAAGATACAAGGATGATCCTGCACCCTGTCTTACCGATGAAGATACAAGGATGATCCTGCATTCTGTCTTACTGATGAAGATACAAGGATGCTCCTGCATCCTGTCTTACTGATGAAGATACAAGGATGATCCTGCACCCTGTCTTACTGATGAAGATACAAGGATGATCCTGCATCCTGTCTTACTGATGAAAATACAAGGATGATCCTGCACCCTGTCTTACTGATGAAGATACAAGGATGATCCTGCATCCTGTCTTACTGATGAAGATACAAGGATGATCCTGCACCCTGTCTTACTGATGAAGATACAAGGATGATCCTGCACCCTGTCTTACTGATGAAGATACAAGGATGCTCCTGCATCCTGTCTTACTGATGAAGATACAAGGATGATCCTGCATCCTGTCTTACTGATGAAGATACAAGGATTCTCCTCAATGCTGTCTTACTGATGAAGATACAAGGATGCTCCTCAATCCTGTCTTACTGATGAAGATTTAAGGATGCTCCTCCATCCTGTCTAACTGATGAAGATACCAGGGCACTCCTCTGTCCTGTCTAACTGAAGAGGAGCGAAAAAGACCACCGTCCACTCCTGTGTAATTCTGTGACCTCCATCTTCTATGACCCTCGCACATTGTTTTGAGCATTCCATGACCTATACATCGACTTCTGTCTTTATACGACATATTCTTTTTCGAGCCAAAGGCTGTAATCGCGACACACGTCAGCATCACGATTTTACTCTCGTGTCTACACGACAAAGATCTGAAGGCACTCCTCTATTGACTCTGATTGCTGGATGTGTACAGTCCCTCCTCTTGTCTTGTCGAACTGAAGAAGATACACATGTAAACCTCCCCTTGTTCCTACTGTAAAGAAACGCAGGAGATCGGGTTCGGGAGAAAGTTGGACTAGGTTCATCTAATCAAGACAAAAGAGTCAGGCCCAGTGAAGATTTTCATTCTTTTAATTTGGTCTACAGCGTTTTGCACATAAAATGGGCTGGTGACAATGCCCAACAAAAAGGAAATAGGGAAAAAAAAAACAAAGGTAAAGGGGAAAAAAAGGAAAACTAAAGGTAGAAGTAACGACAAAGGGCTCTAGCAACCGTGGCCTGTAAATGACAATGCAAACGAACGTAAACCACAAATGCATCTTACACCATTGCATAGTTCACATACATCCGAATCATTTCATAAGTTCTTCCACGTGACAGAAAAACATCATTTAGCAAAATTACGAGACTAGGTCAGTCTCAGGGATGACGTATCCCTCATTCTAACTGCGAGCCAGAGCATATCATCCAGGAGACACATAACCAGGAATGTGCTATACTATGGTATTCGGAATCATAGGTCCAACCACTATAGCTCTTTTAGTCTCTTGCATTGGATTTGCACAGAGGTTATCAACAATGATAACCTATCCAAACAAGAACTAATTGAGTGACACAACGACCACTCTGAAACCAGGGTAAACCTAACCTCAAAGACACGGTTCAACCCTGTGCTGCCCTAAGTCAGAACAGCAACTGCCATTTATGTGGGATTCATTTCCCCAACACAATTATTCCACCTCATTCCATGTGTTCCATCATAACTGCTCATCCCTCGCTTCTATAATTAAGCAACATGGGATAACAGACTGTATTCCCAAATTACAAACAGTCGAATGACTGAACATGATCAAGCGCAACACTTCGATTCATGAAATGGAAAAAAACATGAACAGCAACAAAGAAATATGCCAGTTTCAGTCGGCATTAAAGGCAAACAGCCTATATAGGCAACAAGCCTGTAACCTTCATCATGCATATAAGGGAGACAGATACATAGAGCCGGTATGGCAACATGTTCTTCAGAAAAGAAATATACTTAGTAGAGAGAGAGAGAGAGAGTCATGGCTAATCGCTCCGGTCAAAAAGCAATGCAAATCATCTTTTACCATAACCCATAAGTCAATAACACATCACAATATGGCCTTACCGGCCATTTGTAGGAAAAAAAGTCAACAGGAAAAAAAGTCAACGTTGACAAACTCAGAAATGTGTGAGCACGACTTGGCCTAACGGCCTTCGTTCATTCGTCCTTCGTCCTCTCTTGGGCTTCGCCCTACTCTAATCTAAAGACCATCGATTCTGCTTTGGAGTAGACTGGGTCCCTCCGTGACTTTTTTCCCGTTGACTTTCTTTCCCGTTGACTTTCTTTCCGATCACCTACCGGCCATCATTTAACGACTCCTGTCTCAACTGCTCAATAAATTATTATCAAATTCTAGAAACACCACTAACAATCTGTCTACCACATCCCTATACTATCTGCTTATTCACGTACTTTTAACGACCCCATAACTTCTGTATTTTATCTCATTTATTTATTTTTTACTGTCACAGAACTGAATCCTTAACTGAATTTCTATCCTGCAATTAAGTAGGTCTTTCCTCCAAATATGAACTCGACTTCTAAAACAATTTCAAAATCTTAGTGCTCAATAAAACCTACAGAAAACCCAAAGGGTCAAGAATACAAAGCATGGAACAATCAGATCTCATTTCATGATAACAATGCGCACATAGCAAAACACAAAGTACATAGTACTTAGATGCACGGTCAGAATACAGAAATGGAAAAATGCATCAACTTACATTTCTGGTGCCATCAGAACACCTCCTTAGATCGACACACAACTGGGCGAACTCATCGGGGGTCATCAGACTACCTCCCTCGGTTAATCTAAACATCAACCATGGCACTCCTCAGTGGAAGCACACAAGAATCTCTGGTACACCATAGGTGGTGTACACACACACAAAAAAACACGAGTCATTTTAACTAGTTAAATTATAAAGGCATTCACTTTGTTTACTCGATCAGGATACAAAGACGCTCCTCCATGCTGTCTGATAAGATACAAAGGCAATCCTCTACCTTGTAATATTCACACACACACACACACACACACACACACACACACACACACACACACACACACCACAGAGACAGAGACAGAGAGAGAGAGAGAGAGAGATTCAATCTAGTGTTACTATAAAAGCATTTGCTTTGTCAACCTTTTGAAAATCTATAGGAATTGCTCCATCCTCTCAGCTGACAATAGTAAGGCACAAGTGATTCTAATTGGTGGAAAGACAACGGCATTCTGTTCAGTTGATAAAGATTTAAAGACAAACCAACATCCATACTGCTGATGATAAAAAAATTAAAAAAAATTCTTCCCCCATTCTGACGAATTGGTACATGAAGGCACGCCTCAATCCGGTCTGATTCACAAAGACATTAAATCTATCCCATCAAATCAGTGAAGATATAAAGAAGTTTATCTATCCTGAATCAATGAAGATAGGAAAGCACTCGTGTCTGTGCACACGTAATGAAGATACGCAATCCTCCATCCCTGTTGATGAAGACGCGAATAAAGATATGTTCCCATTCTATGTTTACTCCTCTACCTTAACTGACTAAGAACAATTCTCACAAATGAAACATATAAAGGCACACATCCATCCGGATAAGTGATGAAGAGAACTCATCACACGGTAGTACAAAGGCATTCCTCATTCAGCTGGAGAAGTCATCAACTCCTTTACATCCCATATTGCCCAACGGGAAAAGACAGAAAGCACTCCCTCCTAACAAATGAGAGGGAGAAAGGGGGAGGGAGAGAGAGAGAGAGGGGGAGGGGGAGGGGAGAAGCGATTGCGGGAGAGAGAGAGGGAAGGAGGGATGGAGACAGAGAGAGGGAAGGAGGGAGGGAGACAGAGAGGGGGGAGGAGGGAGGGAGACAGAAAGTGAGAATGAGTGAGTATGTGTGTGTGTGCGACAGAGAGAGAGAGAGAGAGAGAGAGAGAGAGAGAGAGAGAGAGAGAGAGAGAGAGAGGTGAAAAACTGCAGAAGAAACCAAACCGAACGAGCAAGGCGAAGCGGAATGGGGCAGAATAATGCGTGCGTGCGTGCGTGCGTACGTGCGTGCGCGCGCGCGGACACGCCACACACACACACACGCACAGGCACACGGACAGCCCGCTGGGATAATGGGATTCCCTGAGATAGAGCCAGATAGCACTAGTGGACGTGTTATGTCCAGATCCCACATTTATCTGATCACCTGGGGGGCAGGCAGCAACCCACACACAGGGTGAACGGCCGGGGACCAAGACCCCCCCCCCCCCTTCCCTCCCCTTCCAACGGGAACGGGGGGGAGAGAGAGAGAGAGAGAGAGAGAGAGAGAGAGAGAGAGAGAGAGAGAGAGCGTGCGCGCGCACGCACACACACACAAACACATTCACGCGCGCACACACTTACACACACACACACACGCACTCACCACACACACACACACACACACACACACACACACACACACACACAACACACACACACTCACTCACACTCACACACGCACTGCTACGACTCATATGCTCCTGACCTCAACCGCGGAATGTGAAAGAAGCTGGGGTGGGGGGGGGGGGGGGGGGGAGGGAGGGTTGGAAGAGGTAAAAAAAAAGTTAAAAAAAGAAAAAAAAGAAAAAGAGCAGCTCAACTGCAAAAGATCGTTAATTCAGTCCGGCTACAAGGGACGCCTGGTGCTCACTCCCCTGCACTTACAACGTGGAGAACGGTAAGAAATGCTACAAGCTGAAGCACAAACTATGTACGTCCAAGACCGACACGAACGGACAAACGTGTTTGGGTGCAGACCACCAATTCAACCTGATTTAATAACAGGGCAGAGTCTGTTCGCTCTCCCCCTCTCCCTCCCAGCCCCCCCCCCCCTCTCTCTCTCTCTCTCGCACACACACACACACACACACACACACACACACATATATATATATGTATATATATATATACACGCGCGCGCGCACTGCACTGTCCCATGCCCTTAGGCATGTTCCTTTGTGGCAATATGTTCCACTAGTGAAACGGCGAAACTGATTGTCTGCTTTATACCGTAAGCTGCATACACTACGTGTACACAACAACGGACACTACACAGGATTCAACCATGGACCTCTGCAAAAACGGCTCCCATTTCCAGTGACGTATTTCTTCCCAATATGGTTATTTGATTACTCAGATCAAGTCAGAAACTGCAGGGTTTTTTTCTTTCAATGACCAGATTAATTTCTAATTTTAATGTTATTTAATTCGTAACGAAAGCAAAACAAAAGCAACACTCGTACGTCGATCCGCTTCCCCACACAAGAGAGAATGAATGATTTATTGTGTAAGCTTTACAAAGCCATTCACAAGGGGAGACGGAGGGGATCTAGGGACTCGACTGTGCATAAACAAAAATCAGGATTAAACACGACATGACAACATTACAAGAAAGTTCATCGAGATGGGAAGTCCAGATCACGGAAAAGCACAGAATTCAGTTCTCAACATCGAGCCAGATTTCCTTCTGCAACACAGGCTTCAGCGTCATGTTGTGTGGAAGTGTGTGTTGTAGTTACCAACGGAATGAGCTCACATCCTCCTTCAGAAAACTCTACACACTCATCACCAACACTTTATTTGTCTACACCAATGTCATATGAGAAATCTAATTTGGGGAGAACAGTTACTGCTTCACTGTCTATGTCACACTGTGCCAAGTCGATGTGCTGTGTTCCATTGCCGGACAGTGCACTTGGTGCAGGCAAAGGTACAGAGTGGGGGGTCGGGGGGGGGGGGGGGGGTCAGAAAACTGACAGATGTCTGCACAGGACACTCCAGTCTTGTTTTCACTCTTGTCGGCATTGTAGAACAAACTAGGTGGGGTTGGTAGGAACAGACTGGACGGGGTAAAAACACGTTCACTCACCTTTTGATTCCTGTGGTCCTCGGCCCTTCTCCTGTCCCTGTTGATCTGTGATTCACATTTTCTCCTGAACACAGCAGTTTGCGCTTGGGCTTTCATGGCAGGGGAATGGTCGGAAATTGCTTTTAGCCTAAGAATGACAACAGTCTGATTTTCTCTACGTTCAATTCTGAAAGATGATAACACCACATCTCGCAGCGCGGTGTTCATCATGTTTTCAACACTTGATGCTAGACTTTCAACCGGCATCTTGGAAGTTTGTAAAAAGAGACAAAATTTTACCGGAGCTGAAGAAAGTTCGACTTGCTGGCAGCCAGACAAGGGAAGTCACTCCCCAAGAGAGAGAGAGAGAGGGGGGGAGGGGTTTGTACTTTCTACGAAAGTGTGGTTTTGAATATAATTTGCAGAGAGAGAGGGGGGGGGGGGGAGCAGGGGGGGGAGAGAGAGAGAGGGAGAGAGAGACAGCGAGAGAGAGACAGCGAGAGAGAGAGAGAAAGAGAGGGAGAGAAAGAGAAAGAGAGAGAGAGAGAGAGAGAGAGAGAGAGAGAGAGAGAGAGAGAGAGAGAGAGAGAAGAGAGAAGACAGACAGACAGACAGACAGATATGCTTATACTTTCTACAAAAGTCTGGCTTTGAACATGATTTGCTGAAAATACGTGAGGGCAATATTGCGTGAAGACTACTTGCAGACAGATTGAACCACGTCTTCAGCAACTAAGAGCACAACAGCTATCACTGAGAGCAAAAATGAAAATGGTAAGGTAATATTGCTTACAGCCCAGCCAAAGGGCCATTTCAGGGCTGTCACCGCGTCGAAGTTAACTCATAAGTAATTTAAAACAACAAACAAACAAAAACAAAACAACAAAAAACTCATTCACACAACCCTTTAAAATACACCTAAAAACACACCGGAAATTGTGTTAAAAAAAAATCTTTTTTTCTGTAAAATCTTAGATGTGATGAAAAATGTTGATCTCTCTGAGAAATTCAAAGATCACGTCTGGCGGGACATCTCTGGCTCTAACCTCCTTGATGAGACCGAACCTGAAAGACTAAAAAGCCTGAAAAATTTTCCGGGGATCGATAGACGGAAGTGCCCAAAAATCAAACTGGAATAAAATAACAAACTGGATTGCGAACCCGACAGACAGCCAAAACCCAATGGTCCTTCAGTTTGTTGATACCAGGTTTGAAGACCACATCTGCGACAGATGGCCCCAAACGGTCAAGCTGAAGAAGCTCCATGATCCATTCCATGTCTTGTACAACTTACAGTGAAATATGTTCTTTGAGAGTGTTGGGACTTGCATGTGAAACAGACTCTTTTAGAGTGTTGGGACTTGCATGATGTGAGACACTTTGCTGCAGACTCCATGAAAACCTTGTTCAGAGATGTCCCACCTGATACGACCTTTGAATTTCTGAGGGAGATTAATATTTTTCGTCTGATCTAAGGTTTCACAGAACATTTTTAAACAAAATTTCCGGTGCATTTTTAGGTGTATGTTGGGTTGTGTGCATGTTTTTTTCCTTGCTTCTTTTTAAATGACTTGTAAGTTGACTTCAATGCGGTGACAGGCCTGATATGGCCCTTTGCGATCGGCTAGGCTATAAGCAACATTACCATTCCCAACAATTTCTCTGAGGATTCATGCGAATCTCCATAATGGTTCTGGACACCTTTAGATTAAAACAGAAGTCTCGAGTCTGAACCCTGCCGTGTTGGATATAGACTTTTCCTGTAACCTTGCCCACAAATACCACGCTGTTATTAGCCTAGCCGACCACGGGAGGCTACACTGATGTTAAGCCGCACCACAGGGCGCAGGACCACGAAGCCGTGACCGTAACAGCCATCATCATCATCTCGCCAGTATTACAACAGCCAACAAAGCGACCACCAGCTTTACTGACGCCGCTATATATCTACAGGTAAACAAATGGAATCTTGATAATATCCCTTCCCTCCCTCATTTCGCCGAGAAAAAAAAACAACACCGACAGATGGTAGACACATGGCATGGCGTTTCTGAGGACACTTTTGAGCGATGGAACAACGCGCGCGCACGCGCGCACCACACACACACACACACACACACACACACACACACACACACACACACACGTATTGGCCTTTAAACACAGATGAGGCAGTCAGTACAGAGGAAAGTGCTACGTAGGCTACTTCACTCAGCCCACGATTCGTTCATTACTACCTGAGAACACCCCAGCTGAAGCATTTTCTGGATTGCTGCCATATGCCTTTCCCCCATC
The DNA here is from genome assembly GCA_018398815.1 of Conus ventricosus. NCBI lineage: Eukaryota > Metazoa > Mollusca > Gastropoda > Neogastropoda > Conidae > Conus > Conus ventricosus. Next base: position 39,865,211 of record CM031620.1, read on the forward strand.
CTCGTGTTCCTCTGTCAGCGTGAAGAATGCCAGCAACTCATGTAGTTCCCTCCTCGCCATCACCCCAATCCCCGCCCCCTTTTCCTCCACCTCTAAATTTCTTGCCCCCCCCCCCCCCCCCCCCCGCCCGCCCGTCTCCACTCCAATATTCCTCCCTTCTTCACCCTAGTCAGAAAGGGCATGTGAATTACCTCGTCAACAAGAGGTAAGTACCCGAACATCCAGTCATAGCACCGTTTATCAACCGTCAGTTCACAAACAACTTCAGCAGGGAGGGGGTGACGTAACTGATCACATCCAGCCCCACTGCAGTCAGACCCGACGAGCAGACCACAGACCAGAATAGAAACTAGAACACAACAGACCAGAATAAAGCAATGGAGAACAAAAACCAAAACAATGGAAGGGGGACGGGGAGGTGGGAGGGGGGGAAGGAAGCATTACGACATCAACGGATCTTTTTTAAAACCAGGCACAGTTCCAAACCCACTACTAGCAAAGGCGATAGTCCAAACATAACACCAGCGCAGGGAGAAAGCCAACAATACACCGATGCCAGGAAGTGGTGCAAAATTTCGCATTTCCTTCAAACTCGCAGATGAGAAAGTGCGTGTTGTTTGATATAAGGTAAAAGTTGACGCAGACACAGGAACAAAAACACTCCTTACAACCCTCCCCACTCACCTCACCTCCTCATCTCAAGAAGAAGGGACTTTCTAGCGAAGTTGGTTAACCTTAACGGGAACTAATTTTCCTTCTGAAGAGAGGGCAGAGATAGAGGGAGACAGACAGAAACAGATGGGGAGGGTGGTAGGGAGGGAGGGGAGAGAGAGAGAGAGAGAGAGAGAGAGAGAGAGAGAGAGAGAGAGAGAGAGAGAGAGAGAGACTCAAGACTCAAGACTCAAGATAATTTATTCACGTTTTAGGCCATAGCCCCTCGTGAAGGGGATTGCGTGTTAATTACAGTCATCTTAGTAGCTGAGCAACTGCACGCAAACATAACAACTACATATTCGAAATAATACATTATGACAGAATACACGATCGCAACTTGAATGCTTTGAATAAATAAATTGACAAATTTTTAACAGTTTGCTCATGAGTACATGCCATAAGAAGAGCCAATCTAAACTGGCTTGGGAATTTATAAAACTTGATTGGTATATACTGAGCTCTTAGTTTGTGCAAGGCAGGACAACACAACCAAAATGCACATCATTTTCTGTATCCTTTCTACAAAGTGGACATATCAAATCTGCTTCACTATGAGAACGATAACGGTAATAATGCTCGGCAATTTCAGAAATACCAAGTCTGAACCTTGTCGTTATATACTTTAAATGCCTGTCCAGGTTTAGCTGTAAATAAATTTTAACATCAGGTACGGTACAAAAGGACCTGTAATAAATAAATCTTTCACTGTTATCCATATGAAAATTCCATTCCTGCCACCTGCACGAAATTAGTCTATCTCTAAAGACTCTGAGAAATCGCCAGTCGCATTAACGCCTTGATTCAACCAAACATAACCAAATCCAAACAGATACAGTTTACAACGAACATTTGACACCCAGTTTCTTTTATCACGTTCATCTAAATCAAACAACATACGATAGGCCTTATATGGTAATCTGCTCTCATGCATTCTTGTTAATTTTAACCAAAACTTAACACATTTTATGGCAGAGTTTATGTAAATAGGGTACCTGTTCGTTTCGCCGTATACAAGGTCATTGGGTGTCCGCAGTTCAACTCCTAAAAATCTCTTGAGCCCAAACAAGTGGACCTTTTCGCATTGTAGAGCTGCTTTTTCTAACCCCCATAACTCGGCACCGTATTGTACTATTGGCTGAATCTGTGCGTCAAACAGTTTCAGAAAAGTATGCAGGGAATTATTTTTTTTAACTTAAAGAGTTTTTGCAAAATACATAAAGCATTTTTGGCTCTACTCGAAAGGTTATTACAAGCTGCTACAAAACTAAGTCTCGTAGAAAAGTAAATTCCTAAGTACTTATATGCATTAACGACAGGCATAGTTGTACCACTGAAAGTCCATTTTTCATATGCAGATAAATGCCCCCTTTCCTAAACACAACAACATTACTTTTATCCATATTTACCTTTAAACGTAAGGCTGACGCTGCGCGATGCAAACTATTTATCTGGGTTTGTAGACCAACGACTGTTTCAGCCAACAAAGCCACATCATCAGCCAATAGCAATATGAACAGCTCAAAGTAGTCATACGTAAACGTCGCACCATGTCGGCCTCCTCTAATCACTTCCAGTGCTAATTCATTGATGAATAAAGAAAATAAAACAGGACTGCATGCATCACCTTGTTTCACCCACGAGTACAGTTAATGTAATTAGTTAAATTAGCACCACATCTGACCCTAGCCTTTACATTGACATACATGCTACGAACACATTGATACAGTTTACCTTTGATTCCATTTTTCAAAAGGATTGGCCACAACAAGTTTCTTTCTATTGAATCAAACGCCTTTTCAAAATCAATAAAGGCAACATATAACTTACGATTGAAACAAAACTGTTTTTGTATTAGCGCCAACAAAGTAAACATATGATCAACTGTTGAGTATCCTCTTTTGAATCCTGCTTGGTGTTCACCTGTCAAATTATATTCTTCTACCCATTCTTGAAGTCTGTTATTTATAACTGCACTATATATTTTACTGCTGATATCACACAAAGATATGCCTCTGTAATTACTGGGATTATTAACATCACCTTTTTTGAATAAAGGAAGTATTATAGAATCAGTCCAGTTATCTGGAAAAAAACCTTTGTCAAACAATGCATTAAAAAATTCACAAAAAAATCACAAACCCGACCTCCCGCATATTTCAACATTTCCCCAATGATTCCATCTGGACCAGCAGCTATACCATTCTTTAACCTATTTATTGCAAGCAGTACCTCTTCTCTTGATATTGGGCGATTCATAGCCATCGTCTCCTCTCCATCTTCCTCAGAATAATCTTGATCATTATCCAGAAAAACTGTACCTCTTGTTTCCTCTAGTTCTAATAAACCCTTAAAATGCTTAAACCAGTCCTCAACTGTCAAATTATTATGAACGTGTTTCCGTTTAAAAGATATTGTATGCACAGTTTCCCAAAACTCTCTTTGACTGTTTACGCTAGTGACAAGTTTTTCCAACAGCATATCATTGTACTGTTTTTCTTTTCTTTTTAACAAGTTTTTATATTCTCTTCTAGCAACACAATAAGCATGACTGTCCTTTTCATCTCTTGTTTTCCTAAAGTTTAAGAGCAGATCTTTTGCTTTTGCTTTGCTTAATTTGCATTCTCTATCATACCAGTCACTCTTATCTCTCACTGTCAAATTGATTTTCTTTTTCATAATATCAGCTTGTTTCCTAATACATTCATTAAACGTGTTCAAAGCATCATTGCAACTAAAATCAATCAAACTAATTGCATGATCAAGCAAAGACAATGTTTCATTAGACTGCATTGCAATGACATAAACATGTTCAAAATCAACATTCCACACAAACTTTTCAATTACCTGTTGTCTTTGCATTGGTGTAGGAGCACTCATGATATTGCTTCTCATGGAAAATTTACAATGTAACTCAATGGGTAAGTGATCCGATTCTAGTCTGTCTGATACAATCAATTTACATGAAGAAGAAAGGACGGTAAACAGTTCTTTGGTGACTAGGAAATAATCATTAACACTGTTTCCTGTTTCAGATATATATGTATAACTGCTATCAGTATTACCACTGCAAAAACCATTAAGAATACACAAACCAAGAGCTGTACACATATTTAACAAACATTTACCATAAGTATTAAGTACATTATCTGCAGATTTTCTTACATAGCAATCCAAAACAGAAAGGGTGTCAAACTGATCGCAAGGTACATTATTGTCGTCAAATATATCTGGAGAAAGATTTGAAGTTCTGCTATTTAAGTCTCCAGAAACAATCACATGTGCATCATCAAACTGAGTCATACAATCAAAAAGACAACTCTTCAAGTGCACTTATGCCATTTTCAATATCAAAATGAATGTAAAAGGTGAACCAGCAGGTGGAACATAAGTACAAGCATAGATGACATCCGTTGATAAACCAAAAAGACTTGTCAATCAAAAACAAAAGAACATTTGGGCAATCTGTCTTGATTTCTTTTATATAAGACATGAATTCATTTCGGAAAAGACAAAGTATGCCGCCTGACATTCTTCCTTTTCTGGTAAATTTAATGGCAGGTTTAGAAAAGAGAGTATAACCTGGGAATGTAACAAATTGAAGATCATCTACAAAAGTTTCAACTAGACAAATGACATCAAAAGCAAACAAATAGGACATAAAATCTCTCTCTCTTATTTTAGACAGAAGTCCATTTACATTCCAGTGTATGAATGAAAAGCAAACCTCACATTTTCTAAAGACTTCACTAACTTCAATATCAACAGTATTACCATTCATACATTTCTTTCCATTTTGAGATCTTAATCTTTGATTCATCTCTTGTTTCTTAGACAAACTATCTTCACCACTCACACCTTTCTCTTTAAGATCTTTTTCCTTTTGAAATGCCCCCTCATTACATCCACCTATGTTTACATCCGTCGGCAAAGTGTGTTTCAATTCCTGAATTGGTTTGTCGACAACCTTGTTTTCGTCCATGCAATTTGTTCGGTAATCTGACAAGTCTGTTCCACAATCATCTGTACAAATATCGTGACATTTAACATGAAAAACATTTGAACTTAGAAATTATTTTCAAACTCTTCATTATTTACAACCACCTCCCCCCTTCCATGCCCCCTAAAGAATCCAGTGTTTACACCGCTGACCGGTTCATCGCTCACTGCGCGCGTGCCTTCGGCCTCCGTAAAAGCCGCGTGTTTCGCACGGTAGTCACGTCTCCACCTTACCTGCGCTACGGTGTCAATCTGGGCAGGCCACCCCCCTATTCAAACTCCCTCAAGTTCTGCCCTTCATCAAGAAAAAACTTTTTCCCCTCTATGAGAAGATGATCAAAAATCATGGTGGCCCGTTTGTTTTCACTTCTGGCTTTTTTCAGATATGGAGAGAGAGCCTTTCGTATATTTCTTACCCGAAGGGAAAAGTCCTCACCAACAAACACATCACTGCCCTTCAGTTTACTTTTAGCTTTAAGTATTTTCTCCTTATCTTTGTAGAAGGTGCAGCGGACGATGATTGGCGAGTTACGCTTAGCGTTTAGGCGATGAACACGATCAAACTGGAAGTCGCCAGTCAGATCGAGTTTGTTTGCGATCACACTGTTGATAAGTCCTTCACAGTCTGTCTGGGTCTCATTCTCCTTACGAGGGAGTCCATAGAAGATCAGATTGTTCCTCTTTGAGCGCCCTTCCAGATCGTCGGTCTTTCGTTCTGTGTCCAGCATCCGCCTCTTCAGCTCATCGTTTTCCCGTCGTAGGTCATCCACTTCATTCTTCAAGGACTTCACCTCTTCCTGAAGTGCAGAGTGAGCTTCCCGGATGTCCTTCACATCGTCTTTTATGCCGCTTAGATCTTCCTTCATGTTCTTAATGTCTTCGTTCATGCTGTCAAATTTGGAATTCAAAGTCTGAAGCATACACATTAAGTTCTGCATGGTGGGTTCAGGAGCAGGTTGGAGAGGCGGAGTAGAGCTGGTTGTGGTCTCTCCTGTCTTCTCCGTGCTGGCACTACGGGTATCCCTGGTCAAAGAAGTTTGGCGATAAGTGTCCTTTCGTGGCCCTGGGTTCTGTTCCACGTCGCCACATTGAAGTAGAAAATTGCCCCAGAACAAATATGTGAGGAGGCAACCTACTATCACACCGCTCGCCGCCGACCGGAGATTCAGTGTCCTGTACAACATGGAAGCATATTTTCTGGCCCTTTTCAACATAAAGTTAATAAACACTGGCTGAAAACACCCACATTTGACGCGGAAATCCAGCTGCGAGGAAGGCATCGTCAATCATAAAGCTGTAGGCAAAATCTAGGATTCGAACACTTTCAGATTCCACCGTAATTACTCAGAGAGAGAGAGAGAGAGAGAGAGAGAGAGAGAGACAGACAGACAGAGACAGAGAGGGACAGCCAGCCAGCCAGCCAGCCAGAGAGAGAGAGAGAGAGAGAGAGAGAGAGAGAGAGGAGAGAGAGAGAGAGAGAGAGAGAGAGAGAGAGAGAGAGAATCACAAACTATTAAAAACACATGATATCGAAGTACTGGCCATCATGAATTCTTTATGGAATAACATCGAATGAAAAGACATGCAAAATAGCTTAGCATAAGTCTACGCCAAAGTACTAGAAGCACACAGTTCCTGCAATCCAGTGAAGAAAAACAATGAAGAATGCAATTCAACGAAACGAAACAAAACAACAGGGGGCGGGGATAGAACAAAAGACACCACAAACGCCCCATAAACTGACCAAGAAGACCTACATGAACTGGCCTGCTCTGGCCGATGGCTTTCAGGCGGCCTTCCATGGACCGCCCCGGAAGGACCGCCAGCGCTGCGCTTGAACCATCGCGTAATTGATCTGCATGAGGGCCTGCCTGGCGACGAACGGTAAGACCCATATGAGCGAGGAGATGAAATTTCAGATGATGGCCCGAGACAGCGATCAGGCTTATAAGTTTGTGCAACAAAGCATTAGCTGTGCGAGGGTGGACGGACGTGAACACACTTGTATTACAAACATATGTGCCAGCCGCACATCCATGACTACTAAGCTTTGTGAGCATGTGTTTAATCAAAGGCTTGTTGAACTCGACACGTGAAGTTCGAGTTGTAGGCCAACGTCTGTTGACTGCACGCGTTTCTGAACGTAGAACTCGGCCTACTGCCTGCATTGCCTTTCCAGACGTGACCCGTCTGCCTCATCTGGGAGAGGGGGGGGGGGGGGGGGGTAGGGATAGGCTGGAGGGAAGGAGGGAGGGAGGGAGGGAGAGAGAGAGATAGAGAGAGTGACAGAGAGAGAGAGGGGGAGGAGGGAGGGAGGAGAGAGACAGACAGAGAGGGGAGGGAAGGAGGGAGGGGGAGGGAGGGGGTGGAGGGATAGGCTGGAGAGAAGGAGGGGGGGGGGAGACAAAGAGAGAGAGAGAGAGAGAGAGAGAGAGAGAGAGAGAGTGACAGAGAGAGAGGGGGGAGGAGGGAGGGAGGAGAGAGACAGAGGGGGGAGGGAAGGAGGGACAAAGGTTGGGACAAACTGAGAGAAGGGGGGGGGGGCAGGAGAGGGAGAGAGAGAGAGAGAGACACAGAGAGAGAGAGAGAGAGAGAGAGAGAGAGAGAGAGAGAGAGAGAGAGAGAGAGAGACAGACAGACAGACAGACAGACAGACAGTTACACACCATTCAGTCAACAGCTTGTATGACAAATGTCTTTTAGAAAAAGAAAAAAAAAACTATTCCTGCCGACCCTGGTTAGTACTGGTAGACCGGATATGGCTGGAAAACAGGCACGAACTTACTGTGGGAGATGGCTGGAGACGAATCATTGTGTTTGAAGAGTCCTTAATTTACATGGGAGATGACTGGGGAAGACTCATAATGGCTGAGGAGTCATTAACTTCAATGGGATAGCGCTGGAGGTGGATCGCCATGACTACGGAGAATCATTAACTTAAGACTGGAGAAGGCTCAATGCCAGTAATTACGGATGACGAGTCATTAACCTAGATGTAAGATGGCTGGAGGTGAGTAATTTACGGTTGAGGAGTTATCAGCTTTGAGGGAAGATGGCTGGAGGTGAGTATTGTGGCTGAAGACGAGTCATTAGCTCAGCTGGGAGATGGCTCACTGTAGCCTGTCATGAAGTTTGGTGGGAGACGACTACAGAACGGTCACAGACTTGGATGGGAATGGCTCACTGTAGGCCTGTCATGAAGTTTGGTGGGAGACGACTACAGAACGGTCACAGACTTGAGTGGGAGATGGCCCACTGTAGGCCTGTCATGAAGTTTGGTGGGAGACGACTACAGAACGGTCACAGACTTGGGTGGGAGATGGCCCACTGTAGGCCTGTCATGAAGTTTGGTGGGAGACGACTACAGAACGGTCACAGACTTGGATGGGAGATGGCCCACTGTAGGCCTGTCATGAAGTTTGGTGGGAGACGACTACAGAACGGTCACAGACTTGGATGGGAGATGGCTCACTGTAGGCCTGTCATGAAGTTTGGTGGGAGACGACTACAGAACGGTCACAGACTTGGATGGGAGATGGCTCACTGTAGGCCTGTCATGAAGTTTGGTGGAGACGACTACAGAACGGTCACAGACTTGGATGGGAGATGGCTCACTGTAGGCCTGTCACGAAGTTAGGTGGGAGACGACTACAGAACGCTCTCAAACTCGGATGGGAGATGGCTCACTGTAGGCCTGTCACGAAGTTAGGTGGGAGACGACTACAGAACGCTCTCAAACTCGGATGGGAGATGGCCCACTGTAGGCCTGTCATGAAGTTAGGTGGGAGACGACTACAGAACGGTCACAAACTTGGATGGGAGATGGCCCACTGTAGGCCTGTCATGAAGTTAGGCGGAGACGACTACAGAACGGTCACAGACTTGGATGGGAGATGGCCCACTGTAGGCCTGTCATGAAGTAAGGTGGGAGACGACTACAGAACGGTCACAGACTTGGATGGGAGATGGCTCACTGTAGGCCTGTCATGAAGTTAGGCGGGAGACGACTACAGAACGGTCACAAACTCGGATGGGAGATGGCCGGAACAAGGGCTCGAACGCAAATGGGAGACGGATGCAGGACAATCACGAACCCAGACAGGAGATGACACGCACGAATCAAGAAACTGTTATCTCTTGATCAATTTACGACTATGAGGGATAAACGGTAAGACCATAATTATGGGTGTCGAAAGAAGAATGAAATCTAAATCGTCCATTATTGCCAGCTGAAATGTATCACGTAAAAACAGTAATAAAAACAAAAATAAACAAATAAATGAATAAAGGTTACAAAGGCAGTTATTTCTTGACTGTAAATTCAAACACTCCATTTCTATAAATGTGCACAGATTTATACTTCTGATTTGAAAAAAAAAGTACAAACCTAGCATAAAAACAAAAATTTCGGTATTTCTTGGAAAAACGGTGTTTTGAAGACAATCAAAATGTCAATATTCCATTATAAAGGAAAATTTGTTACCAGTCACGAACTCATTTCACATTTACAACAAAAGCAGCTCTCTCGTTAACAATATATCTTCCAACTTCCCCTGGTAATTAATATGTGACAACTACATCTGGCCTTAAAATAGATATACGTATCAAGCAATTTTGTTTGTTTTCCGAACTCGTTTGTAGAATTTTATCACACACACACACACACACACACACACACACACACACACACACACGCTCGCGCGCGCGCGCGCGCGCGCGCTCTTCTAGTGTATATGAACATAACTCGTGCTACATCTGGCCCAACTGAACATTTTGCTATATTAAAACTGATCAACACTCTGATAATGTTCTTTAGCGTCTGGCGCACTTTTGGCAAATGCAGCAAAATGAGCGTAATGTTCCATGTAGAGCACTATCTTGTTTATTGTTCCATGTAGAGCACTAAAACGCCCTGCCACGTTTCAAAAACAAACTTGCCTACTCCCGTCAGTGACAATGTCCACTATTACGAAGATTACGCCATGTTTTCAAGTATTTCTGCTCTTCTTTAAATCGAAGTAAAATTCTCCGCTTTTTTATCGATTCACTCTCGATGAATTAGAGCGTTATTTAAAAAATTCGTCCATGCAAATTTCAGTTTGAAAGTCACGGTGTGCGTACTGGCCCATAAACACCACACGACATCTGGTGGGCCACAGGAGCACAGAGCGCAGGGTGACAGCTAGAGAAGGGTCTCATGAACTAATTCAGCAGGTGCCTGACCTACACCTTAACCTAATGCCTTGCGCTAGTCAAGCAGTGGGTACTTACCTGCCATTGTCTGCGCCCCTTCTATATGGTTTGGTTTGTTTGGATATGTGTATGTTTGTACGTACGTGTGCGTGTGTGTGTGTGTGTGTGTGTGTGTGTGTGTGTGTGTGTGTGTGTGTGTGTGTGTGCGTACATGCGTGCGCATGTGTGTGTGTATGCCGACCTGTGAATGTGTGCGTGCATACTTGTGAGTGCATGCGAGTATGCATGTGAGTGTGTCCTTACGCATGTACGTGCAATATCATTATATGTATACTATATATATATGTACGTTTGCATACATGCATGTATGCGAATATGTGAACACGTACGCAAGTGTGAGGAGCAGTATATATAAGGGCATTTGTGTGAAATGGCAGATCACAGGACGGTAGTTAAGTTTCAGAGGAAAAAAAAACAACAACATCCAAATGTAAAAACACAGAAGTATACGAACACACACACACACGCGCGCGCGCGCGCACACACACATACATGTACGCGCGCGCGCGCGCGCACACCCACACACACACACACACACACACACACACACACACACCGTGTCTCTGTACACAACTGCACAGCAGCAGGCAGCAAATAGCGCGGTTCAAAGAGGACTGAAGAAAACCGACGGGTGCTGATGGCCTCGGTCGTTAGACGATGTTGGGAGATAGACCAGCGGTGGATCATCACGTTCCACCGCCTTCTCCATCACCAACAGGGGGCGTGAGATAAAGGGAAAAGCAAACTGTGCAGAACTGGCGGCTGGCGGGATTGCCACTACTATGGTCAAGCCAGGTGAACAAAGGCGTATGGTTAGGAAACTGGAGGATCGATACGTTACGATTTCCCCCCCCCCGCCCCCCTACAGCTTCTAGTTCTTTTCGTAACACTTAAGGCCGCTCGTTTTACACCCATTCTTATCTTTTAAATGGCGAAGACGCTCCGTGGTGCATTCCATGTCATGTACCATTCACAATGAAACATATCTTCGAGAGTGTTGGGACTTTCATGATGTGTGCCATTAACACTTTACAGCAGCCTCCATAAAAACCTTGTTCCGAGATGTCCCACCTGATTATGACTTTTGAATTTCTTAAGGAGATTAACATTTTTCATCTGATCTAAGAAGAGAAGTGTTTTAACTTTTTTTAAATTTTTTTTTTTAATGACATGCGAGTTGACTTCCACGCAGTGACAGCCCTGACAGGCCCTTTGGCGGTCGGGTGGGCTATAACAACATTACCTTACCTTACCTCTTCGTACACTCAGACAGAAACCCCAGAGGTACTGACGAAGGCTGGTGTACGGCGGTCGCCCTCCAGTGATCCAGAGAGCTTTGCCCTCGTCGATGTGTCGGCAGGCCAGGTCTCTGCTCTTAGCTTTTTG
>CM031620.1:39884059-39906559 GCA_018398815.1 Conus ventricosus
AGTCCATTTACAGCCTGGGGTTTTGAGCAACATGTCAATAGTAATCAGCGTGCACATCACGTCTGTTCGCGGACTCCACAGAAAGCCGGGGTTTATCTCGATTCCAAGTCAACAGGGCCCCGGACTTCGCACGTGCTGCTTTTGGTGTTACTGCGAGGACTAACCCACACCGTCTGACGTCAAAACGAGCGTCATTAAAGAGACTACAAGCACACAGCAACATAGACGCGGCGTTGATCACGTTTCTTTTTGTACTCCCAGTTCTTATAGAACAGGGAGTACTTTACAATGGGAACGAAGAAATGCTGTCTGTGTGTTTGTCTGTCTGTCTGTCCGTCCGTGGTCAAAATGTGTTCCACTTGCTCCAGACAAAACTACTGCGTCGATCTTTCTGAAAATTTGTAGGTATGTTCAATATGGGGTCACAGACGATGTTTTAATTTTACCGTTATATCCGTTACTAACGGCTATAACGGCCCATAACGGTTTTTCTTTTTTATGGAATATCTCAGAAAGTACTTGGCCGATCTTTCTGAAAATTTGTAAGTATGTTCATTATGGGTCACGGATGATGCCTGATGTTTTATTTTTACCGTTATATCCTTTTACTAACGGCTATAACGTCCCACAACGGTTTTTCTTTTTATGGAATATCTCAGAAAGTACTTGGCCGAACTTTCTGAAAATTTGTAGGTATGTTCATTATGGATTGTCAACCTCGGTGTAATGTCAGTGGAGGAAGGACTAGCGCACAGCCCAAACACACTCACAGCTTGCTTACAATCTCATTCATATATCATGCATTCGTCACATCAACCACTAGTAAAGTCATAACTTTACTATACATGATCATAGAAAGAACATCAATGCATATAGAATCAAATGAAATAAAACATTCTCTCTTTCCTGAACTTCACAAAATCATTTATCTAAAACATCATTAACTAACCCGGGTATAAATAGATTTCCACTTTACCTGGCCAGGTGATCTAACTATTCACGAATCACTGTCTTTTCTTTTCTTTTCTTTTTCTTTTCACTGTCACTTTCACAACACGACACAACCGCCGGCACTGGTGTTGGTCTGATGGCGCCTGGTCAGGTGAGACTGTTGGCGTTGGTCTGTGGTTCTGCTTGGCGAAGTGACGCTGCCAGGTATGAGGTCGAACCCCCGGTTAGGGTAGAACAGTGACTATCAACATCGATCTGTTCTCCTTTCTTTCTTCCTGCATTAACGCATTGCACTCTCTCTCTCTCTCTCTCTTCTAGTCTGCTCTTATCAAATGGACATGGTTGCTTTTCTTTTCTTTTTTCTTTTCTTTCTTTTCTTCTTCATAAATTAGCAACTATCTCTCTCTCTCCACATCTCTCCTCAGTCCTTCCTCTGCAGACTATCTCATGCTAATCTCTCCACTTGGTTCTCTTCTCACCTCCCCTCATCTCTCTGCTTTTCTCTCAAGCAGACCTAGAACCTCTCCCTCTCTCTGTCTCTGTTCGTTTTTTCCCCTCGTTCTCTCCTCTCTTCATCTCTCTGCCTTTTTCCCTCGTGCAGAGACTACACCTAAAACCTCCTCATCTCTCTGTCTCTGTTCGTTCTCATCTCCCTCCCTTTTCCTGTAGGCGAGAGCCTACTCTCCCCGAACTTCCCCTCTAATTCCATTGGATATTCACATCACGACAGTCCCGTCTACACGCCTTACTCTCTGTGGTGGTCAATTGGTCATTTAATTGATTAGCCAGATTTTCACCCCCCACCACACACTACCTTCCCCCCTTTCCTATTTAACTGGTGCCGTGTGGCTTAAGTGGTGGACACTGGTCAATCTAAATTGGCCAGCTGAGTCTGGGTGGGCGTCACGATGTCTAAACTGACAATGACGCTGGTTCACAAAGTGGCCGGATAAGGCTGGCCCAGGTACTGAGGTCCGTCTGGGCAGACATCGAGGCGTCGGTCAAAGCCGCTTAGTCAGTCTAGGTGGGTCGGACTGTCTCGGTGAAACCTCTCCACTAAGCTTAATTGGCCGACCCGACCTATGGGCCCGTCTTCCTGACGCCTAGAATGTTTGAGTTAGGGCTTAGGTCCAACTGGCGGGTGGCGATTGACCACGAATTTGGTTGAGTTGAATTTTGACCGTGACAATTTCCCCCTTGCAAAAGACTATGCTCCCATTGTCTCAAAACAACGTACAAAAAAGACAACCAACCGAATTTGCTGACACACAGCTACACGCGCAAAGTTTGGAAAATACTTTACAACCAACGGTTTATAAATTATAAAAATATACCATTAGTGAATACCACTCCAATGAGTTATCATTGACGTGCGCTCTTGCGTTATTTCAACTCATTTTATAACGACCTCTGTGCGCACTTATGCAATTCCCCTACCTGGGGATTTGCCACATCTCCTCTTCAAAATTATTATGAAAAGCACATATAAATATGATCACGATCCATGACACTTCACTGAGGAATCTCCATCCTCACTCGTTGCAAATAATGCATCACTACACAAGCGACTGTATGCTCCAAGCATAACTACATCCACATGAACAAGTCTCACAAAGAAAATATGAACAAGTCTCACACACAAAAAAAATATGAACATAGCCAACTGGGAATGAACCCATATCCAATCAACATAACTGGAATCAACACATATTATCAATAAAGCACCCCGGAAAATGACTGACTTCCTCTGAGTTGCAGCTTGCTAGACTACACGACTTAAATAGTCAGCTCCGACATTCTGTCGACCTGGAATGTACTGCACTCGGTACCTGTAGGGCTGCAGTGCCATTGCCCAACGCAGAACTCTGCTGTTTTTCAACTGCGCCTCCTGCAGGAATTTGAGTGGTTGATGATCCGTCTCGATCACGAACTCTTTCCCATACAAGTATTTGTGGAATTTCTGCACGGCCCACACAACAGCTAAACACCCTTCTCTACGGGTTGCGTACCCTTCTTCACACTTTGTCAACTTCCTGCTAGCATATCTCACAGGAAACTCGACCCCTTCATGCTCCTGCAGCAATACTGCACCTATCCCACCACCTGATGCATCTGTCCGCAACAAAAATGGTTTGGACATATCTGGTAGCTTCAAGATGGGACGGGAACCTAGTCTTTCCAACACCGTCTGCAGTGCTTGCTCTGCAGCGTCTGACCATTCGACCACTGCTGGTTTCCCTGCCTTGACCAAATCACTGAGAGGACTCGTGATTGCAGCAAAATTTGGGACAAACTCCCTATAGAACCCAATAAAACCTAGCAGACTCCTGACTTCTGTTTTGGTCTTTGGTCTCTCTGAATTCATCATCTTCTCTACCTTTCCTCTTTCCGGCTGCTTTGTGTCGCCTCCGACAACAAAACCTAGGAACTCCAGGCTTGGAAAGCCAACCTGGCACTTTGTTGGTCTGGCTGTGAGATTGGCTTGTCTCAACCTCTCCAAGACTGCTCCTAGCTGCCTCATATGCTCCTCCCATGTCTCGGATGCTATCAGAATTTTCATCCATGAAATTCACAACACCTTCCAATCCCGTCAATAGCTTCCTCATCATTCGAGAAAAGACCGCAGGTGCTTTTGACCATCCCAAAAGGGAGTACTCGCCACTGGTATAGCCCCATAGGAGTGGAAAATGCTGTGACTTCCTTTGAGTCATCACTCAAGGCTATTTGCCAGTAACCCTTGCTCAGATCGATCCTGGTGAAATACTGGCTCTTGCTTGTGGCGATCTGAGCGAACAGGTCTTCCATGTTGGGTATGACCTCTGCATCGACCTTGGTGACACTGTTCAGACGTCTATAGTCGACACAGAATCGATGCTCACCTGACTTTTTCCTCACTAAGACGACGGTGGCACTATATGATGATTTGGACGGTTCAATCACCCCAAGGTCCAACATCTTTTCTACCTCCTCCTCGATCACTTGCTTGGTGGCATATGGGATCGGGTAGGCTTTCACATGTACGGGTTTCTGCGATGTTAACTCCACCGTACATGTTTCTAGAGTTGTCCTGCCTGGTTTATCAGTCAGGGACGCCCTATACTGTTCTAGGAGCCCACTAACTTCCTCCTGTCTTCTACTGTCTAGCCCTTCATACAGTGACACATCCCTGTATGACTCTTTCCCCTGGAACTCAGGCAACAAAATCTCTCCTTCTTCTGCTGGGTCTCCCTCACCTCCATCAATGATTGCTGCTCGCCTATGTGCTGAGTCTCACGCTGAATATATTTGCGGAGAAAATTCGCATGGAAAAGTTTTAGTTTCCCATTCACATCAATTCGGTAATCCCGACCGACCTTTTCAGTGATGGTGAATGGTCCTTTCCAATGCCTCAGCAGCTTGTTGGGGACCCGTGGGAAGCAGTACCAGGACTTGATCTCCCGCCTTGAGGGATTGCTTCCTTACCTTCCTGTCATATTGCTTCTTCTGAACGACCCTAGCCTCCTGCAAACCTTCCTTGCAAACTTACATGTCTCGTACCTGCGCCCACCTTTGGGAAAAGGGCGAGAAATTTGGGGCAATCAAATCAACAGCCACTCTCCTGAACGGTGTGTCAATTAAAGGGGATGTTTAAGAGGTGCCTTCCTCTTCACCCCTCTTGTGGCTGATCTTTGACACACGTCACATGACATGCAGAAACGCTTGAATGTCTGCCATTGCTCCTGGCCAATGAAAGTCATCAAAGATTCGGTCAGCTGTTTTGCTGGTGCCGAGATGACCCGCCATGAGCGACTCGTGACCCACTGACATGACAGTGTCACGATAACATGCTGGTACCTCTAACTGAGTTGTCACCTTACCTGTCTTCCCCTTGGTGAACACTCGGTACAACAGCCCGCCTTTCACAAGAAATTCTGTCTCACCTCCTCTAACCTCCTGTTTCTCTCCACCTCTTGCCAACTCCCAAGACTTCACGAGCGAAGGGTCTTGTTCCTGTGCAGCCCTAAACTCATCAGGCGACACATCTATGCCCGACTTCCTTCCTGGAACAACTAACGGTTTAACAACCTTTTTCCTCCCTTCTTGCTCCGTGTCTGAACTGCTGCCCCTGTAGCAGTCAACAACTCAGGATCCCCTGGATCCTTTGCACCTGGAATATTTCCAATGATCAATCGTGAAGGGGTTTCTCCATTACCAACGCAGACAACGCGCCTGAGAAGTAAGGGGTACGTACTTCTATCTTAGCAACTGGAAACTCCCTCACAGTGCCATCGATTAGAGTACAGGTCATGGATTTGCCCTGTCAAATCCCCTTTATCGACCAGCGTTGTTCGTACTACACCGCATGAACAACCAGTGTCTCGTAACACTTTCACCCTCTGCTGGCCAATCCACCCTTCTTCCACTGGTAACGAACCACTCAGCCTAGTGCCCTCCATCCCTGACACTGACTGCTGCCCAGTGCTAGCCATAGGCTGCACTCTACCCTCTTCCGACTGAATCCCTTTTGGTTCCACTGCAGGTCGTTTCCCTTGACGACCCTTATCCACCTCTTGCAAGGCTGCTGCTTTCGGAACCTCATGCGACAATCCCTCGCCACATGTCCCTTCTTGTGACAAATGAAACACCTAATTTCCCTTTGCCCTTCCTTCTGCCCCACCACTGGGTTTGCAGACTTTGCAGAAAACTCCCCTGGTCTCCTTGCACTCTTCTCACCTGTGCCTAGCACCTGTTTCTCCTGCACCTTAGTGCCCAAACGTGCCTCTCTATACACCTCTGCGAACTTCAACAACTCTCCTGCTGTCTCTGGCTGCTCCTCTTTCAAATGTATGGTTAACTCAGGGCCGCAACCTGACAAAATCTGTTCTTTCATAACTAGCTCTTTCAATTCGGCGAACTCCTTTTTCGTACCACTCAACTCTAACCATTTTCAAAATATGATCTAGACGTGCACCAAAACTGAGTGTACGTTCCCCTGCTTGCAATCTAGCTGAACGAAATTTCTTTCTGAATCCTTCCTCTGTGAGGTCAAATCCCTTCATTAAAGACTCCTTCACAGCACCAAAATCGGACTGTTGTTCTGCTGGTAACGCAGTGAAAATCAGCAATGCCTTACCCGTCAGTAACGCCGACAAAATGACTGCCCACTCTTCTGGAGGCCAACCCTGACTGGTCGCAAACGTTCGAAACGACTGATGTATGCGTCAATCGAATCGGTCCCTTCAGAGAATTTTGGTAACTTGGGTCGGGGGGCATAGCTGCGCACAGAGTCACTGGAGACTGAACTCCATCCTCGGGGGTCTCCCTTTGTATTCTCACTTCTCTAATTCTAACTGAACCTTTAATCTTTCTGTCTCCTGCGCTTCCCTTATTCTTTCTGTCTCCTGCTTCATTCTTTCTGTCTCCTGCGCTTCCCTTATTCTTTCTGTCTCCTGCTTCATTCTTTCTGTTTCTTCCTTAGCCTGATTATCCTTAGCCTGAATCCTTAATCTTTCTGTTTCCTGCGCCTCTACTGCGATACGGCGTCTTTCCGCACGTTCATCTCTTTCCATCTTTTGCTGGTTTTTAACGAATGCGCGCAACTCATCTCCTGAGTAACCTAGATCACGAGCGACGCTCACAAGTTGTTCCCAAAAGGGGTGTTCTTTTCTTCCGCCATTGTATCTCTTTCTCTTTTTTTTTTTTTTTTTTTTTTTTTTTTTTTGAAACAAGATTTTACTACTACGACAGCCAACTGGTGGTTACCGACACGAGTGACGTAATAGCACAATCCTATGAATGATAATATTAGCTTGGGACAACGTAGTTAGTTTTTATAAGACGCCCAGCGCCTGACCCAACTATGAGAGCGAATTATAGGCAATCTGTGCGAAATGAGTACTCTGGGGCTGAAATGCCAAGCCTAGTATTAACTATCTTGGAAGCAATGCCAAGCCTAGTATTTAACTATCTTGGGAACATACAGTAAGACAACCCCTTGTCTTAGGATTACAATACTTGAATCCCACCCAGCTTCCTCTCTGAGAAGTTGAACAATTATAATAAATGGGGCCCGAATATCCTGGCAGGCTCGCCAATAAATTGTCAACCTCGGTGTAATGTCAGTGGAGGAAGACTAGCGCACAGCCCAAACACACTCACAGCTTGCTTACAATCTCATTCATATATCATGCATTCGTCACATCAAACCACTAGTAAAGTCTATAACTTTACTATACATGATCATAGAAAGAACATCAATGCATATAGAATCAAATGAAATAAAACATTCTCTCTTTCCTGAACTTCACAAAATCATTTATCTAAAACATCATTAACTAACCCGGGTATAAATAGATTTCCACTTTACCTGGCCAGGTGATCTTAACTATTCACGAATCACTGTCTTTTCTTTTCTTTTCTTTTTCTTTTTCACTGTCACTTTCACAACACGACACAACCGCCGGCACTGGTGTTGGTCTGATGGCGCCCTGGTCAGGTGAGACTGTTTGGCGTTGGTCTGTGGTTCTGCTTGGCGAAGTGACGCTGCCAGGTATGAGGTCGAACCCCCGGTTAGGGTAGAACAGTGACTATCAACATCGATCTGTTCTCCTTTCTTTCTTCCTGCATTAACGCATTGCACCCCTCTCTCTCTCTCTCTCTTCTAGTCTGCTCTTATCAAATGGACATGGTTTGCTTTTCTTTTCTTTTTTCTTTTCTTTCTTTTCTTCTTCATAAATTAGCAACTATCTATCTCTCTCCACATCTCTCCTCAGCCTTCCTCTGCAGACTATCTCATGCTAATCTCTCCACTTGGTTCTCTTCTCTCCTCCCTCATCTCTCTGCTTTTCTCTCAAGCAGACCTAGAACCTCTCCCTCTCATCTGTCTCTGTTCGTTCTTCCCCTCGTTCTCTCCTCTCTTCATCTCTCTGCCTTTTTCCCTCGTGCAGAGACTACACCTAAAACCTCCTCATCTCTCTGTCTCTGTTCGTTCTCATCTCCCTGCCTTCCTGTAGGCGAGAGCCTACTCTCCCGAACTTCCCCTCTAATTCCATTGGATATTCACATCACGACAGTCCCGTCTACACGCCTTACTCTCTGTGGTGGTCAATTGGTCATTTAATTGATTAGCCAGATTTCACCCCCCACCACACACTACCTTCCCCCCTTTCCTATTTAACTGGTGCCGTGTGGCTTAAGTGGTGGACACTGGTCAATCTAAATTGGCCAGCTGAGTCTGGGTGGGCGTCACGATGTCTAAACTGACAATGACGCTGGTTCACAAAGTGGCCGGATAAGGCTGGCCCAGTACTGAGGTCCGTCTGGGCAGACATCGAGGCGTCGGTCAAAGCCGCTTAGTCAGTCTAGGTGGGTCGGACTGTCTCGGTGAAACCTCTCCACTAAGCTTAATTGGCCGGACCCGACCTATGGGCCCGTCTTCCTGACGCCTAGAATGTTTGAGTTAGGGCTTAGGTCCAACTGGGCTGGTGGCGATTGACCACGAATTTGGTTGAGTTGAATTTTGACCGTGACATGGATCACGGATGATGCATCTTGTTTTACCCCCCCCCCCCCCTTTTTTTTTTTTCGCCTATCTTTAATTTTCAAACTGTAATTCGTTAATTATCACGAACTGTATCGATTCAGTCTTTTTTTTTTCTTATAGAACAGGAGTACTTTACAATGGGAACGAAGAAATGCTCTGTGTGTGTGTGTGTGTGTGTGTGTGTGTGTGTGTGTGTGTGTGTGTGTGTGTGTGTGTGTCCGTCCGTGGTCAAAATGTGTTCCACTCGCTCCAGACAAAACTACTGGGCCGATTTTTTCTGAAAATTTGTAGGTATGTTCATTATGGGTTACGGATGATGCCCGATGTTTTATTTTATCGTTATAGCCGTTACTAACGGCTATAACTCCCATAACGGTTTTTCTTCTTTATGGAATATGTCAGAGAGTACTTGGCCGATCTTCTGAAAATTTGTAGGTATGCTCATTATGGGTCACGGATGATGGCCGATGTTTACCAGAATAGCCGTCACTAACAGCTATAACGACCCAAAACGGTTTTTTCCTCTTTATGGAATATCTCACGCGTATTCACGATAAACTGGGAGTACTTTTATATGCTTTGCATCTTGTTTTCTTTACATTTCTTTACATTAAACCAATAACTGAATTCGTTGGCCATTTCATGAGTCAGCCCTGATTAGGTCCCTGTGGCCTCGGCTACAATACACATGAACTGCTTTGATGGGCCGACTAGACTCAAATTGTATCCCCCCCCCCCCCCAATACATACATACACGTGCGGAGTATGCATACACATACAAATGCATGCAGTGTCCCCATATTATATTCTACCTCTCATTCTCTCCCATGTCATGGCCCTCCGGTCCAGTCTTCTGAGCCAGGAAAATGATTGTGCATTACTATTAAAGCCTGTTTAATGGGGGTGGGTAAGCACCCCTTTTTCAACCTAACCCCTACCACCCAGTCATGCATATCTTTTTATTTGCATTCTCCCTGCGTCCAGTCACAACAACGTGAATGATAAATTAAGTGTGGAGTTGTTGTTGTTGGTTCCCCCCCCCCCCCCCCCCCCCCCCCCTTTAAATAAATGTCTAATATCATCTCGCGATGAAAAGACATTAAATAAACCACTGAACTGAACTGAACTGATCACAACCACAGGCTCGGAGTAATGTGCTGAAATCACTCCCCACTACGTGACACTGGACCCGAGTGATTCGGGGGCATGGTCCAGAAACAAACACCCCATGAGGAAACACAGGCACGTGCCCAAAGCCACCTGACCTATGTGACAGGGAGGTGGAAATGGGCACACGCCAATAATCATTCTACGAGGGGTGTCTCTGCACCGTGCCATTCTCTGGGGAGTGGTTTTAGAACAGGCCGGCTCTGGCACCAAATACCCTTCAAAGTCAACTGCACTGCGCGTTGATTATAATGTGCTGTCGTTTGGAACACTCGAGACTTCTTAGGGTGAGGGTGTGATTTGGGAACAAGACTGGTTTTGATCTGGATTCACTCCCCATGGGATGAGTTGGGGTTCTTTCACACCCAAAAGAGTATGATGTGAGGTAGGGGAGGCTGGGGGGGGGGGGGGCATCGTCACTGGGGTGAGGGGAAGGGTTCACTTCCGATTTTTCATGAAGTGTATATGGGTGTGGTTGGGTTTCCAAATTCTTGAACAAGCGGTGTGGTGGGGTGGGGTGGGGGAAGACTCATTTCCAAATGTTTATTAAAGTGTGTGTGATTGTGGGTGGGTGGGTATCAAAATTCTTGTAGAAATGGAAGCGGGAGGGGTGGTGGGTGGGAGGCGGGGGGGGGGGGGATGATTCATTTTAAATGCTCATGAAAGTGTCGATGTGGATGCCTGTGCCTCAAAATTCTTGTAGAATTTGAGGCGGGAGGATTTATTTTCAAATGTTCATAAAAATGGTGTGTGTGTGTGTGTGTGTGGTGTGTGTGTGTGTGTGTGTGTGTGTGTG
The DNA here is from genome assembly GCA_018398815.1 of Conus ventricosus. NCBI lineage: Eukaryota > Metazoa > Mollusca > Gastropoda > Neogastropoda > Conidae > Conus > Conus ventricosus. Next base: position 39,894,496 of record CM031620.1, read on the forward strand.
TGTGTGAAGCATCTTGTAGAGGTGGAAGGGGGGGGGGGGGGGGGGGGGGAGGGGGGACTTATTTCGAAATGTTCCTGAAAGTGGGTGTGGGTAGCTAGCTCTCAAAATTGTTGTAGAAGTGGAATGGGGGTGGGGGTGGGTGTGGGGGGAGGGACACTCATTTTGAAATATTCATAAAAGTGCATGCGAGTATGGGTGGCTGTGTCTTTAACTTCTCGTAGAAGTGGAAAGGACGGGGTGCGAGACGAAAGGGGAGAGTGGGGGTCATTGACAAATTTTCATAGAAGCGGGTCTGGGTGTGTGTCCAAATTCATGTAGACTTCGAGGGAGGGGGACAGGTGGAACTCAAGTTTTCACATGGTGAATTCTTTTCCAAACTTCTATGAAGGGAGGGAGAGGAGGAGGTGAGGGAAGGGGTGGGGGAGGAGTAGCACCATACACGTACGCTCTTGACATTTTATAGCCTGAAATACTGGTCCATCGCTACTGATTGTCCTTCAGTCCTGTCTTCACAGTTAAGTTTGTATTACAATCAAGCACATCCGACTATACAGAGTTATTTCAAGGCTGTCAGTCTCACACAGAAAACAATTCCACATCATGAACAAGTCAGATCACCCCAAAAGACTATGTCTTGGAAAAAAAAAAAGGAACAACGAAAGCGATTAACATCATGGTAGCTAAACACTCAACATCTTAAAGCATATACAATTAGGCTGTGCTCAGAGCGTTAGGCATTCATCTTGATTAACCACTCCCAGTAAAACAACTGAAGAACATTTAAAACCAAACAGCAAAACGCCACACATGAAATAAACAAAAAGCCATATGGGCAAAAAGATACTGCACAATGGACAGCTAAAGTCCACTCTGGACAGTGTGTACAATTTTCACTACCTTGTCACCTGAATACGGGGGAAAAACGAGCAAAACAAAGACAAATAAACCCGACATGACATAAACTGCGATCAGGAAAAACAAATGTTTACGACTACCAAGAAGGTAAACAGGTGGAATAGTCAACAATTACAGAAAAACAGCATACAGTAGTATAGAAAGGCAAACATGTGAAAAGGCCGAGTCGAAGAGATGCGCAGAAAAGAAGTTACAAACACACAACTTACACAAGGCGGGTCTTTAGTTGTTCTTGAAATCACCCACCCCCACCCCCTCCACATCCCCTTTGGGACCCGTCTTTTGAACCAGAAAGCTTAGGTATACATTCCTGCCTAATGCAGCAATGGGGAGAGTAAGCCCCCCCCCCCCCCCACCCCCACCCCCTCCCCCAACAAACTCTTTCTCTCCTCTCCCTTTCTCCGCCCACACCCAATGTCCATTCACAGCCAAAGGCCCTACGCAACATGTCAATCAATAATCATCATGCAGGAGTTGGTTCGTGATCTCTTCGCCACGCTGAAGTGTTTCTCGAATGCCAACCAGGGTCCTCTGGCTTTGCGAGTGTATCTTTAGCCATTACCGGTACAATTACCCTCCACCGCCATCCCCACTGGCTGACGCCATTCTCGGCGTCACAGCGCGTGGTGATTCTGTGATTGTGAAACCACATACAAGCCAGGTTACTGGGTGTTGTGTTCGCATTACTTAGTCCTTTATCTCACCCATGTTTCCAAACTTTTCCGCTGCAATTAATCGGGTTCATCACTGATCACATTCTCGTTATTTACATAATCCAGTTATTGAATTCAATTTCTTTTGGGGATCTTACGGTCAGTTTGTACGAGACTACCAAGGTCAGCTGGGCTATAAACAATATGACCTGACAGCAAGAAACAGAGACAGACAGACAGAGACAGAGACACAGAGAGAGTGGTATGTAACTCACTCTCTCTCTCTCTCTCTCTCTCTCTCTCTCTCTCTCTCCGTTTCTTGCTATTGCCATCATCTTCTGGTCCAGTCTTTTGAACCAGGAAACTCATGTTTACTAATACTAGACTAATAGAGTGGGTGTCTGCCCCTTACCCATCGCCCTCTCCTTCCATGCTTCCCCCTTCCTTTTTTTTCTTCTTCTCTGTCCTCCACCTAAATCGTGTCCAGCCACCGGCTCCGGGCAACATGTCAATAATCAGCATGCAGTCCACGTCTGTTCGCGGTCTCCACATCAAGCTGCCGTTTATCTCGGTATCAACAGCACCTTTGGCTTTGCACGTGTGGCTTAAATTAGTCATTAACGGGACGTCCAACCACCGCTGACATCATAATATCCACGTAATGAGCGTCCTTGCGGGGCGGTAGTTTTATGAGAGCACTGCAAGGTGGGATTAACAGTGATGATTGTGTTCTCCCCGTTTCATTCATTCTGCTACCACTGTTTTCTTTTCTTGCACTGCATACCCTTTTTATGCCCCCATACACAGTATAAACGGTCATTTTTGTGACGTGTATACAGGCGTGATGCCTAAGTTAGTAATTTGTTGGCTTGACTCTGACTACGGATGGCCTGGAATTTTGGTAATATATGTGCATGTTCTATTACACAACTGATGAAACATTATTTTGCGCAATAACTGTACTGCCCCTCGCTCTTTCTCTGTCATCTTCTTTCTCCTCTTCTCCTTTTCACTGCATGCACAGGCATGCGCACTCACACCCCCATCCTACCATACACGTATGCAGGCCACACACACGAACACACGCATGTGCGCACAAGTGCGCATGCGAACGCTCACACACACACATACACACACGCACGCATATACACACTCAAGCATGTAGGTATACACATGCGCATGCACGCACGCATGCACAAGCGTGCACGCACGCAAGCATACACGTGCACGCGCACGCGCGCGCGCGCACACACACACACACACACACACACACACACACACACACACACACACAGATATGCCATTTCTAGGCATCTAAGATCACGGTCGCTCCCGATCTTTTTTCCCCGCTTTGTTAAATCTTCTCTCCTTTTTTTCTCTCCATCCTTTTCGATCATATTTTTTTCTACCGTGTTGGAATGCCGACCTTCTTATTTTCAACGCTCCGTCTATTACAGTTCATATCTTCTCAACCTAACACTGACTCAGCAGTTACAATTTACCAACATTATTCTGGATATTTTTTTTAAAAAAAGAAACAAGAGGTGTCATTACTCGTAAATCACTCTCTGCCGCTCTGATAATAGTGGCACTGACTTGCTGGGTCACCTACTCCCACCCCTCACCCCCACCCCCACACCTCACAAAGTACGGCAATAAGTGTCATACTGCCGGTTAGGGAGGTCTTTTCCCCAATAATGAGACTGGGGGAAGCTGATGGTGGACGTGAAGTTAGCTGAACTGTTATGGACTGTTACTACAACAAGTGTTCACTGCTAGAACTGTTTCATTTCTTGTTATTTTGCACCTTTTCTTCTGTTACCAGTTATAGAATCTGTTTTTTTAACACATATTAGGTAATGTTTTTTTGTTTTGTTTTGTTTTATGGTAATGTACAAGCACATGTGCGTGCATGCATGCATACTGAGTGGTCTGGATGGACGGACATTCGGAGCTCTCAAACCTCCATGGAGCCACACGTACTGGTCATCTGTACTCTTTACATTCAAGAGTAACAAGAAGCTGCTGCCAAACATCTACCACCCAAGGAAATTGTAAACATGGACGTGGGTATGGTATTCAAGCTAGTGACAAACATAAACAATCCTCAACATGGGCAGATATCACATGCATTCGGTTCCTTCTGTCAACACACACCTTTATACAACACTCTACAGTCCTTGCAATCATTAAAATGGTCATGGCACAGTCGCTGCCAAACGATAATAACCACTGCTGCCTTTGATGCTAATAGGAATGAAAACCTGTTATAACGTAATGCTACGCGTGTGCATGTTTCACACAGAAGTCTAAACGAGATGAGCAGATGACACAAGGACCAGGAACATGCAACATCTGGTATTCAAATATGGTTTGTTTGTTAAGATCATACATGCATTTACATTTCTCTGAAGAAACAAATAAAGCCGTAGCTATAGTGAGAAGGACAACAGAAAAGGTTGCAGCGATGCACCCTAATAACAACACACTGCTGTGCAGCGACATGAAGCACGGAGACAAGAGCGCCTTACAGACGAGACCAGAAAGAAAGGAAGACAATGGCCGAGATGCCCCCACCATACAGTTCAAAAATCAATATCTCACCAACAATGGAAGGCTCTCTCGCGCTTCTCTCTCTCTCTCTCTCTCTCTCTCCACAAGGCCTCGGATGGCACGGCAGAGCGCAGCGATGATGACAGCACAGCAAAAAATCTCATTCACACCGTCGCCAGCCACTGCCACCGCCACGACACCCCCATCTCACCCCCCACCAACCAAACAAGCACTAGGGACGACGAGGGAGGAGGGTTGGATCAGCAACAGCAAGCGTGTCAATGAATCAGCACAAAGTGCCAGTCGTCAAGGGAAGCAATCAGGGCGAGGTGTGTCCCAACACGCCGCTCAATATGGCCGACAACGTGCCGACAAACATCCACCGCCAGGCCCCAGACACAGGCAGCGCCACGCATAGCCGCGCTCCATCCGTTGCCTCTCACCCTCCCTTCCGCCGATAAACCCAACCCCTCCTTCCAGCGTCTCTACTCTCTCCCCTCTCCGCTCGTGCTCTCCTGAGGTCTGTATGTATTGGTTGGCACCACAGGTCAGCAGAGGCGGGCACCCGCATTGGCAGAGCGCATCCATCCCCACCATGGCTGCTGTCCACCAACCGAATGGACATCATCCACTGGAAGGTGTGAGTGGAGACCGGGTTCAGGGGCATCCGTTTAGTTTGCTCACCCCCACCCCTTCTCCAGCTCCCCTCCTCCTCTTTCTCTGTCGGTCTGTATACCTATTCACATTCATTTCATCCCCTACCCACGTGCTCCGTAAACCATCATCATTTCTTGAATACAAAATAATGTGTATTTCCAAAGGAAACAAGCGAGAAAACACATAGATTAGACACACGCAAAGGCGCATGAGACACACACACACACCCCACACACACACACACACACACACACACACACACACACACACACACACACACACTTACACACACACATACACGCGCGCGCGCGCCCTGGAGAGACTGACAAAGAGAGAGGAGAGAGAGACAAGACAAGACAAGACAAAATTCTTTATTTACGAGGATAATAGATAAGCACTGATGTGCTTTTTTACATCCAGTCCTCGCCCTGTGTAGGGTCAACAATATAAAATAAAAGGCAACAAAGGAAGCATGCAAAAGTGACTAGAACTACAATACAATAGGGGATTAAAATTTAAAAGGGAAGGAAAAAAATAAAAAAATAAAAATAAAAATAAAAAAATAAAAAAGAGAGAGAGAGAGAGAGAGAGAGAGAGAGAGAGAGAGAGAGAGAGAGAGAGAGAGAGAGAGAGAGAGAGAGAAAGGAGCGGAGGAGGAGGGATAGAAGCAGGAGGAATGAGAAACTTCCTTCTCTCTCTCTCTCTCTCTCTCTCACACACACACACACACACACACACACACACACAACACACACACACACACACACACACACACACACACAGCTCAATCACCCCACCAACCCCTTCCACACGCACACACACACACACACGCGCGCGCGCAAAGAGAAGTTGAGATGAGCATGGGGGAAAATCCCACCCTGGTGCGGCCAAAAGGGAAACAAAATGTTGATCCAAACGGTGGAAGTTTGCGGAACATATGATATGACAACGTAAACTTTCTTTTCTTGACAGTTGTAAAATTCTCTCAGTTGTGGCATATTCATTTCTGACTGCGAAGGCCTACGCATAAATCCGCGATGTAAAATGGAGCAGCAGCTCAGACTGGAGCTGCTGACCTATTTCAGCAACACAATTCAAATGATAGAACGTTGTAAAGAGAGGAAGCGAAACGAGCAAATTGCCTTCTTCCTCTCTCTGTCCGTATCAACATGATTCTCACAGTGATGTGCGATGATGTGAAAACATGACCAAAGGTGACACACTACATTCAATATGATTCAATATTAGTTTTCATGTCCTGCCTGTTGTCATTACACTTGGAACTTCCTTTTCCTTAAACTCACTTGTACCTGCGTTGTCTTTCGTATGCAGGGAATTTTCTTTTCACTCGTTTTGGATCCTCAAGCATACGCTTAAACCTGTTCTATTATTTGATTATTTATTACTTATTTTCAGTAACATTTTTTGTATCGTTTTTTTTTTCCCCATCTCCTCGTTACACCCTTCGCAAGCCTTATTGGCAGTCCGTTGGATTGCGTGCCCTCCCCCCTCTCCCCCTTCCGTAGTGTTGATACTACCATAAAATTATGGGTGGTATTCAATGTTCGATATCATGGGTGGGCTGCCACACTTCAACCAGCCGTGTTCGACGCTGGAGGAGCATTAACGAATGGTACTGTTAAAAATACTGATCTGCCAGTTAAAAAAACTAAATGCTTCCCATTGCCGTCAGTGAAGGATATAATATCCGTCATGTGATGTCTTCCTTTTCATTCCATCTCTCCTCCTTTCTCAAGCCCCCTCCGTTTGAAATTCCTGTTAGTCGTTTTCATTGTGACTGAAGACTTGTTCACCTGCACTTGTTTTTTTTTTACCCCTCCAGAATTTATTTCCATTGTTTGTTCTTGTCCTGCCTGATGTTTCATGTTTCAACTTCCGCCTGCGATCATTACATTTTGAAATTTACTTCTGAAAAACTTTTCCGTCTCTCTTAGCTTCAACAAACAAGCACTCCAACCCCTCCAGTTTGCCTGCACGCCTTGCCAGGGCATTGATGATTGTATTTTGACCCTTCTTTACAATCCTCCTCCACCTGAACAGCCACAACTCTGTTCCTCGTATTCTTTTCAATGATTTCTCTTCCGCTTTCAACACAATACAAGCTTGTCTTCCAGCTATGAAACTGCTTGGTTTATATGTTGATCCGAAGTCTTCGCTGCAGACTGTCAACTTTCACCTAAACAGAATACAACCTGGCCGTTTCCAACCTGCAATTCATCAATGCTCCATCACCACTCATGCACCTCGGGGCACACACCTGTGTCCTATTCTCTTTATTTTGTACACTCATGCTCATCACATTCTCTGAAAAATCTGTCATTGAAGATCTGTACAGTTAAAACTGATTTTTGACAGGAATGCTGAAATCGTACATAAAAATGTGAATCAAACTTTTTTTTCTCTGCACAAACTGAATAATGCTGGTGTTCATTCAAAGATTTTTTTACAAGCCTGTTACCGCCTTTGCATTGAATTTCACATAATTTTATCTAAATGCCGACATGGAAGTCCGTGCGTGCTAAACATGCGGGTTTCACGTGTTGTGGTGGACGTGTGAAATAAAGCCGTGGGTGCAAGGAAAGCTGACGTGCAACAGCTGTATGAAAAACGCGTTGTGCGAAAGGAAAGACAAATTACAAGTAATGACAACCATGTTTTACTTCAGCGAAATACTAAAGAATTCTACCATCAGGACGCCGTTTTAGGACATTGATGATTAAATCAAGGGGGGGGGGGGGGGGGGGGACTCTAATCCCAAGATAAATGAATTTCTTTTTGAATACATTTATGTCACATTCTCCTGTAAACCCAATAAGCGTGTAAAGGAGTGAGTGACAGCGAAACAGTTAACATGTCATTCTCTCTGCACGCGCGCAAGCATAAAGATGTGTGTGTGTGTGTGTGTGTGTGTGTGTGTGTGTGTGTGTGTGTGTGTGTGTGTGTGTGTGTGATTGGAGGGGAGAGATATTGAGCGTGTGCGTGCATGTGGAGAGACGGGGCCGTATTACTGCATCCATGTTAACATCATTTCATTTGGCTTTCTTATTTAATGTTCTATTCTATTCTATTCTAAAAGATAGCACTTTTAAAAAGCTTTACATTTTAGATGTGCTTTGATACCTTGATGTGTGTATAACCATTAAATCTTGTGCGACGTTTTATCACTTATATCTGATAACTATGTTTATTACTTCTTCAATACACGTTTAATGTTCTGTCCATTTGTTGTTGTGTGGTTATCGTAGCATCTGAGGCCATTTCTCTTTATGAAGATAATACAGTTTTTGTGATATCAGCGTCTCTGAACAGTCTTCACGGAGTCAGCTGTAAAGTCCTTATGTCTAACGTCATGCAAATCCCAACACTTGAAACATGTTCTACCGCGAGTGGCTCGTCGCATAATATGCATTCCTTCTCTTTTAAAAGGTGTGTGTGTGTGTGGGGTGTGTGTGTGTGTGTGTGTGTGTGTGTGTGTGTGTGTGTGTGTGTGTGTGTGTGTGTGTGCGTGCGTGCGTGCGTGCGTGCGTGTGTGAGTGCGTGCGTGCGTGCGTGCGTGTGTGTGCGTGTGTGTGTAAAACGTGGCTTGTGATCAATTAAACAATACTGTTTCTTTTTTTGCGCCCACCAGCAGCAGTTAGCAGAAACTCTTCACGGTCTGGACGGATCTTATATATACGTGCGCTCGCGAGCGCGCGCGCGCAAGTGTGTGTGTGTGTGTGTGTGTGTGTGTGTGTGTGTGTGTGTGTGTGTGTGTGTGTGCGCGCGCGCGTGTGCGCGCGTGCGTGCGTGCGTGCGTGCGTGCGTGTGTGTGTGTAAGTGTGCACGCGCGCACATACGTCTAACATCCATTTGTGCGCACCACATCTCTTGTCAGAGATCTTTGACGTCACCCCATGAACTTTGGGTTCCAGATTTCTCTGCTCCACACTTAGCAGCCATAGAGTAAAATATGGTAAAATCATTCTGTCAAACACTGAATGTCAAACCAGGGTACTGGAATAATTCAGTTCTTGCAATTAACGGTTTGTACAAATTCTGGCAGTTCTCGATCACCGTTGACAGGAATGAGCAACGACCACGACAGCTTAAACAATGGTGAGAGACAGCTCTTGCAATACTGGAACAATTGTGAGAGATATGCAGTGATTCTAAAATCGTTGATCAGTTGTGACATACATGCTTTGATCCCGCATGGTTGAGCAGTTGTGACAGGCATGCAGTGATCCTGAATGGTTGATCAACGATGATAGACATGCACCGAGTCTGAATGGTTAATCAATGATGATAGACACGCACCAGTTCTTGACGGTTGATCAATGATGATAGACATGCACTGATTCTGAATGGTTGATCAACGATGATAGACAGCATTGAGTCTGAATTGTTGATCAATGATGATAGACACGCACTGATTCTGAATGGCTGATCAATGATGACAGACACGCACTGATTCTGAATGGCCGATCAATGATGACAGACACGCACTGATTCTGAATGGCTGATCGATGATGATAGACACGCACCGGTTCTTGATCGCTGATCAATGATGATAAACATGCACTGATTCTGAATGGTTGATCAATGATGATGGACACGCACTGATTCTGAATGGTTGACCAACCATGATAGACAAGCATTGATTTTGAATGGTTGATTCAATGATGACAGACCACATTGATTCTGATTGTTAATCAACGATGATAAACAAGCATTGATTTTGAATAGTTGATTCAATGATGCTAGACAAGCATTGATTCTGAATGACTGATTCAATGATGATAGACACGCATTTAATTCTGAATGGCTGATCGATGGTGACAGATACGCATCGATTACGAACGGTTCATCGAATGTGACAGGCATGCAAAACTTCTGAGTGTCTACACAATTGTGATAAGACATACACTGACTCGGAATGATTAATCAGTGATGACAGATATGTAACGGTTCTGAATGACTGATCAACCGTGACAGACATGGGCTGGTTCTAAATGGCTGATCAACCGTGACAGCTGATCATGAACGGAAAGTCAATCGTGAAAGACATGCAATGATTCTGAATGGTTGAGCAATGACATAGTCACGTGCACTGCTTCTAAACGCAGGGATGAAAACAGTTTTTTAAAAAAAAAAGGAGATTGGCGGGGATCGGGAGGGGGGGGGGGGGTCACCATGGGCAACAGCTCGGCGGGGGTCAGGGGGCAGCGCCCCCTGAAGCTGAAGCATATTTTGTATTAAATAAGGCATAAAAATCTTTAGAAATCACTTTCTTGCTTCTAAACAACTCATTCTATAGAACAGCTTTCAACACCATGAAGATTGAGACTGATGTGGAAAGAAACTATGTCAATTGAGACAAAGCAAACATTTACCGCGTTTTACTTGTTTGAGTCTTATACAAAGCAAACATTTAGTATGAATCCTCAGAACTGTAGCTAAAGAAAATTTGACAAACAGTGCTTTCAGGACATAAAGAATAAGGCCTGTAGATAAGTAAATCAGAGTGGGAAATCAAACTAAGTAAATCAGATGTATGAAAACGACTGCTGGACTTCAATAAACACAATATGAAAAATGATTACTTTGAAGTCCTTTAAAAAAAAAACACTCAAGCTTTTGGGCCTTAGACCCTTCGTCAGGAAACACTAAACACAAAAAAGAACAAATGACATCAAAACAAACTGATGTCACAACAGTACACCACACACAACCCCCCCCCCCCCCCTCCCCCTTACAACTTATCATATCCCCCCACCCTTGACAAGTTTGTGTGTGTTTGGGGGGGGGGGGGGTGCTTGTGTGTGTGTGGGGGGGGGGGGGAGGGGGGAGTTGTGTGTGTGTGCGAGGTGGGGTAGGGGACTGGGGTGGGGGGGGGGGAGGGGGCGAAGTGTGTGGGGTGTGTTGTGGGGTGAGGGTGGGGGTTGAGGGAGAAGGAGGAGTAGAGGAAGTATATAGGTAGTGGGGCAGTGGGCTGGTGGAAAAGGATTTCATAGAGGGGCTGTTAGCAGACACCTAATACACGTAGCAAACGTTTGCATTATACCTGGGGAAAAGTGTTACACAATACTGTTGTGACATCAGTTTATTTTGATGTCATTTGTTCTTTTATATTTTTTTTGTCACTTTGACGTTTTTCCCTTGCTTTGAAGACCCTACGAGTGGAAGTACTCAATTCCTCATCTCTCCAGTGGGTTCGGAGTTGTTTTTTCCTCCGTTGTTTTGTTATCCTGTTTTTCGCTTGTGTTTACTGTTTAGTGTTTCCTGATGAAGGGTCTAAGACCCGAAAGCTTGAGTGCTTATCATTTTTGTTTTTGTAAAAAAGGACTTCAAAGAAGTAATTTTTTATATTAAGTAAATCAGAGTCAGAATGAAAACTACCATCGAAATGGAACTTGTAGAAAAATCAGAGTAGGAGTCAAACTATCATTGGAAATGAAACGTAGATTGTTGCATACCCAATGATCTGAAAACATGCTGTAATGGTGTGGGAAACACACACATTTTCTGTTGCTGACTGGGACGCTCGATGTGATCTCTGATTGCCACAAAGCCACGACTACCAAAGTAGACACGTTTTTGGCAAGGCTCGCAAAACACTTCAAATTCGCCGTCTTTGTCATGTTTTCTTATTACATCCGTGACTCTGCGGTCACACACGTCCTTCTGCAGCCACTCGGTCTTCTAGTGGTTCACATACTTCTTTCTTTTTTTCCCGTTTTGTTTCCACTCACTGGCGACAAACTCTCGCTGTGAATCGACGCCATGATGAGAATGATACTGGAAGGAAGCAGAATGAGAACTACGCCGTTTGAGAACATTACCGACAGAGAAGAAATTCGCTGTGCAGACAAGTTGAGATCGTTTCTGAGCTTCACTCTTCGAATAATTTTTCGGCGGAGACTTTTTCTTTCGGCGGAGATGCGAAAAAATAACGGCGGAGACGGCGGAAACGGCGGAGGAGTTTTCATCCCTGAAACGGTTGACTAATTGTGACGGACGCGCACTGGTTCTATATGGTTGATAAATTGCAACTGACAAGTAACGATTCTGAAAAGCTGATAACTTGTTACAGATATACATTGATTCTGAATGGTTGATTTACTGTCACAGACATGCATTGATTCTGATCGGCTGATCAATGGTGATAAACACAATATGTAATAGCTCTAAATGGTTCATGAATGGTGACAACAACAATAATTCTGAATAGCTGTTCAGTGGCAACAAGACATCAAGAACTCTAAAACGCTTGATCGATGCTGACA
>CM031620.1:39911559-39936559 GCA_018398815.1 Conus ventricosus
TGAATGTCTGACTGTCAATGAACACATACACAAATAAGCTATACACACACGCACACACATACACATATTCACTAACACACCCCACACACACACACACACACACACACACACACACATATATATATATATATATATATATATATATATATATATATATATATATAATATATATATATATATATCAAGAGAACATCACCTTTAATTCCAGTGGCAGCGTCCAGCTGTTCCAACTAAGTTAACTTTAGAGGGAAGATGGCAGATGGTTTGTGGAGACAAACAAAAACAAAAAGCTACATTATTTTAAGGTAATTAAAAGTTGAGATCACCACTATTTGGCTTTGAATCTTAGTGATGCGTAAAAAACTGAAATAGCAATTCTAGGCCTATTCATTGAATTAACTTATTTGTTTATCCAAGTTTGAAGGGAAACAAAAGGTAGAAGAGTGGAAAAAGGACCATTGTTTGCTAATAACATTTCAACCTTGTGGGCATTTTGAGTGCCACAAATATCTGCACTCAAAACTCTGTACAGGCAGTTTCCGTCGCCTGTGATCGTGTTCACTTGATCAGGCTCCCGGAGAGGTTGCAGGGATCTTTCAGGCAGCAAATGTGGTGTGGGCAGTCCTAAGTTTTTGCATGTTTTGTTCCTCCAAGTTTCGTTGGTCGGAACAAACATTTCTTCAGGCGCTTCTTCGTATGCATCGACCTTAACATCAAAGTCATCTCCTTCAACATTATCTTTTGTCTCCTCTGTCTCTTCTTTCTTCTTCCAAGAATAGTATCATCCTTGACCTATCTGCATCCACTGTCTTTTGATTTTACAACCCATATCCGATCCTTCCTTCTCTTCCTTTACGTTTTTCTCTTTTCCCCGTCCCCTCACCCTTGGTCTGTCTGCTCTGTTTCATATCCGCTTCCTTTGCACTCTTGATGTCTTCACCCAACTCCATGTTTTCGTCATCATCATCACACTGATAGTCAATCATTTGACAGGAACTGAGATCCTCCTCTTTCCATCATCACTCTGATAGTCAATCTTTTGACAGGAACTGAGATCCTTCTCTTTCCATCATCACTCTGATAGTCAATCTTTTGAAGGAACTGAGATCCTTCTCTTTCCATTCTTGATCATCTTGAAATCTTGCACCCTTTTCCTCTTCATGATCATCGTCTTCTGTATTTCTCTTAGTCTGTGACGTGTCTCTGCAACTCTGGCGCAGCTGAGGTCTGCTTCCTGATTTTCTTCGTTTTTTTCTGCTTGTCTTCTTGCCACTATTGCTACCGTTGCTCTCTGTGCATTCAGACTCATGTTTCCAATGAAAGAACTGAAGCCGTGTGCTTTGAGTTTTATGTGTACCTTGAATCAAGTGAGTGTTGACGGCTGAGGTCAATGCAGAGATGGGCTTCAGAAGACTGTCAGCAGCTGACCCTGTCTGCATGCAATACAGGTTCAGTGTCTGCAGGAACCCAAGTACATCTTACCTTTTTTGCTGGCTCCCTGTTGTCATCAAGTGTGTCATCTTCATTAAGATCATCGTCATCAGATCCACTGTGTTGAGAAGCTGACGTGGCTAATGACTGTGAGCCAAATGTTGTTGGGTCACGAGCGGCAGATGTAGCAACATCAGCATCGACATTGATGAAATCCTCCGCAGTAATGTTCCACTCTCTGTACAGGCGGGACAGCAGTGGCTCAACTGGAAACGTTTGTTCTTCTTGGCAGGTGTCATCCGGACTGCTACTTGACTGAGCAGGCATTTCAAAACCAGGCTTCCTGAAGCAGTTTGCTGATGGTTTTTGGTGTCACACGTTCCCATGCTTGCTTCAGCAGTGTAAGAGCTTCCAGAATATTTCCTTCCTTGAACTCTTCCTTTAGCAGGCCTGCATCAATGTGCTCCACGTACTTCAATAGTAAGGCTGTTCTGTAATGCATTTTGACATTCCTGATTATGCCCTGATCGACAGGTTGCAGTGTTGCTGTTCGGTGGTAAAAACAACAGCTCAGTCGTTTTCAGCTGCAGTTGGTTTTTGTCATGTGAAGAGCAGTTGTCCAGAACGAGAAGAACCTTCTGTTTTGGGCGTACATTTTCTTGTGGAATTCAGTCAGCCACGATTGGAAGAGAGCAAAGCTAGATCTAAATCATTTTTATTTCGGTGCCACAAGAAAAAAGTCTACCCATTAAAATGAGTCTCTTCCAGTCCAAATATTATTCAGGCGACTTACACTTTTTGAATGTAAAAAAGCTGTCAAAGCGTACACGTTATTTCGGCTTTGTTTCTGCTTTTTTACATTCTGTGTACTGTGAGAGTGTGTGTCCACAAGTATCTGTGCTTGCGTGTGTATGTGTGTGTGTATATTAGTGTGTGTGTGTGCGCGCGCGTGCACGCCGTGCGCATACATTAATGACCTCAGGGCTCGGCGGCTTCGTTACAGGTTGTACTTTACCAGCGACTGAAGAGAAGAAACCATGTGCAGCCACAGACGTCCCAGTGTGTGCAGCCATGCTTTCTCACAAAACTTTCGCTTATCCGTCGTGGACAATGCCTACGGGACTCGAGATAAGTTTCAGGTATCCGAAGTTTCGCTTATCCGTCGTTTGCCTTATCAGTCGAAAAATAAGTCTTCCAAAGAAGAGCTTTGGCCGGGAAATAAAAATTGCTTTCAGTTATCCGAAGTTTCGCTAAACCGTTTTTTCAGCTAAACGTACATCCACTGTACCTTTTTCAGTAAGTTGCTATTACACACACACACACACACACACACACACACACACACACACACACACACACACACATATATATATATATATATAATATATATATTATATATATATATATTACATTGGAACGTAGGCTCTTCATAGAAGAAGACACGACAACGTGGCTTCATGAGGCATACAATTCATTTACCTATACCTGCTAAAGGTGACGGAAGACACCTCGTATGCCTACGTTTTCCACAGTCTGGTTTTGCTCGTTTTGTTGAAGAGGAAAATATTGATCGTTGTCGTGTTTGTTTGTTTGTTTGTTTGTTTTTAAAGCTGAATCAGATGTAAAATTACGACCGGTAGCTAAAAAAAATCGGTATTCTACTTCCGCGAAAAAAAAACCATTTTACTGACATTTATAGACCTGTTCTTGTTGCGTCAACAAACAAAAACAGAACCGTGTTGTCATCAAGTTACTTTATTTAAAGCGCTGTATGTTTATGTTCGTTGTTTTAATTATTGCTTATGAAGACTAAACCTTCCGCTCTGCTTTTCCTGCTTTTCATGGCTAACAGTTCTACTGCCAGAATGAAGGCTAGCAGTAAAAACGTGTATCCTTGACGAATGCTACACCTGAAAACGAAAACTCGAAGTGAAAACTTGAAGCTGAAAGCCCAAAACAACCCCACACCGCCTTTCTACCCTTGGTTTGATACTGCAAAATATATTCCCTCATTTTGAGTGTTGTCCATCCTTTGAATCCTTCGTACCTAAACACAGTTAAGATTTTCGGCTCAAAGGATTTCAAGATAGTCAAAGTTTTACAACAATCAAAGAGTGTTTATTTCTGCATTCGTTTGGAACATCTATAGTTGTGATAACTGTTAAAATAACTATTGAAATGCTTCGTTTTAGCTATCCTCTATGGTCTTGGTCAATTTACTTTCCAATCAGGCCTATGGCGCTTAATTTTCTTGCTAGTGCTTCGCCAAAATTTCATCATCTTTATTTGTGAGTGCTGACGGCTACCAGTAGCTGTCAATGCTACAGATTGCCAGAGTTTAATATATCTCATTATAGATACTATACGCTCACAGATTGCCAGAGTTTAATATATCTCATTATAGATACTATACGCTCCATAATACAGAAGAATCATAGTCTTCGTTTTGCGTAGTATTCATTTTTCAAAACCTTAAGATCAGTTGGAATTCACTCGCTTAAAAATACACAACCAAATAAACAAACACATAAACAAACAAACAAACAAACATCTGCAGTTGAGCCATCACAGATGACCCGGTGCATACTGGAAATAAGACCCGGCATCTTCATCCAGCACAAAGACTAAGTTGAGGTAAACAGTAAATGGGGAGAGCAGCTTTCTGGTGTTAGCGCTCCCCTGCGCAATATTCTAGGAGTCGCCATGCATTACACTTTCCGCACCCTCAGAAGGAAACCATAATCTGTGTTCATGAGGATTTTACCTCTTTTTCAGCACAAAGATCTGTCACCCGATGCTTCGCAGGATGAATGAAGCCAGTCACATTCAGGCTGGGCGACCACAGCAAACTCAGGTGATATGGAAGAAGAGGAGGGAGGGGCGGCATCCCAGAAAAGTAGAGGGAGGAGACCTATCTAAATCAACACGAACACCACTACAACAACAACTGTGCCTTGGGACTGGAAGCGAAAAGACAATGTTCCATGTTGAATGCCAGCAGAATCCGAACTCGCAATATCTGACAACAAACTGGATTTGCACCCCACTGAGCCAATCAGCCCCCTTCACCACTCTTCCCCTCCTTCAAGATTGAAGGAAATTTACACACAAAACACTACCTGGCCTAAGAACAGTTCTACGAAGGCGTTGTGGTCCAGTCTGGCTCAAACACTTTAGGATAATTAGCTGGAGGCCAGGAGACAAGAGAGAGGTAGCAACATTGTTTGGGTAGATTTCTGACATAAAGGTGATGCAGACAAGGCTTCAACATGAGAAAGACGAAAGTTGACAACTTGTGTATCGTACTTCGAAGACATCTTTTTTCTTTCTGTCGTTAGTGCAGCATGAAAAAAGCACTTTTCTTCGACTGATTTTACCATTACACATTATCAGTCCCTATGCTAGTTTGGGGTAGCTACAGCAGAAATTTCGACTGACCTTGGGCATGAATGCATTACGTTTAACGAAGAAAACAGAAAAATAAAATAAAATAAAACATGTTCTTTCGCATCCCCCGGCTGGGACTCCGAGGTTCACCATTGGTAAGATTTTCTTTTTTTTCTTTCTTTTTTTTTTAGCTCACCTGCCAGTTTTCAATCCCATCATAAACTGCAGAAACATCGCATCCACAGGGATGGACATGCTTCGATTTTTACAGCTACTTTGGGAAAATGTGTAATGCTGCGCTGCTTGAGGAAAGCTTTGGGAAAATATGTTATGCTGTGCTGGTTGGGGACAGAATGTGCGTGTACTGCTAGTTGTATCTCGGATTCACGCGTGACTCCACAAAAATCAGTTAAGTAATGACAACAAGGAAATGCTGAAATACAGTTATGTATTTCACCGAGCTGCTCGCCTGCAACAATGCACAACAATGCAACACTAGGGCACTACAGCACGAAAACAGATTTGTCACCGCATTATGTGTGTGTGTGTGTGTGTGTGTGTGTGTGTGTGTGTGTGTGTGTGTGTGTGTGTGTGTGTGTGTGTGTGTGTGGTGTGTGTGTGAAAACAACCAGTTAAGACCCCACCACAACCCCCCTGCGCAACCCGGCCTCCCCATTCCCGGCCCTCACACACACACACACACACACACACACACACACACACACACACACCACACCACACACACACACACACCACACCACACCACCACCACCACTACCAGACCAGTCGCTGACTAACTGTGCGGCGAAGCACTGGCTGGCCAGCAAAGCAAGAATAATGATGCCACTGGGTATAAGTGGAGGATTTGAGCAGCAGATCAATACACTTCTGCCCTCCACCCGACCCCACCCCTCTGTTTCCACCAACATCCATCTTCCTTCCAGAGCCCCGGTGACGTCACGGAGGGACCCACACTGGCTTAACAACGCTGCTGGTGGCTGTATAGACGGTTGGAATGGAGAGCATCCCCCTCTCACCCCTCCCCCCCCCCCCCCCCCCCCCCCCCTTCTCCAGTCCCGCTTTACATGTTCCTTTGAGACCCGTTCAGGGTAAGTTTTAAGGATTCGTGGGTGTTTCTGTTCCCGTTTCCTGGCTAGCAATGTCGAGCGAGTCTTGCACACGAAGCTGAAAATATATCGGTCACCAGTTTGTCCTGCAGCTCTTCACGTGACGTGCTGGAGATCAACGCACCTTCACACAGCTCTCTAAGCCATATGTTAGTTCATCAGTAGCTTGTATTATTCAAGCAGGCCTGATTTACAGAGGAAAAAGCAAACGTTTAACTGATAAACGAACGGAGAGCGTGATCTCTAAAGAGTAAGATACATGTTTAACTGATAAATGAATGGCGGGCATGATCCCTAAAGAGTAAAAATACAAGCGTTTTTTTAAACTGATAAACGAATGGAGAATATTACGCCTGAAGGATGCTCGAGTGACGGATATATAAAGGAGAGTGGTTTATGGGTATTCTGAGTAAAATATCTTAAAATCCGAGCTGCCTGCGTTGTACTTCATTGTTGAATTGCCTATAAAATACGCACAGTGACATGTCAACGTATTACTTTTTTCTCGTCTGTCACTCTCGCACAAACACGAAAACACACCTTCGAAAATTACCCACACACGCACACATACATGCACAAACAGACAAATCAAGCACTCTCTCTCTCTCTCTCTCTCTCTCTCTCTCTCTCTCTCTCTCTCTCTTGTGCGTATGTTTTGGTGCATGCGCGTGTGCATGCACTTATGTGCGCGCGCGTATGCATGCAAGTATGCGTGCGTATGCGTGTGCATGCATCCATATGCAAAGGTGAGCATGCATCCGAGTGTGTGCGCACGCATGGATGCGAGTGTGTGTATCTGTATAAATTAGTGGGAAAGGAGAAAAAATGTGTGTGTGGAGGGGGGGGGGGGAGGGGGGGGGCTGACGTAAGTAGGGAAACTGCACTGATGTCTCAAACTGGGTCTTTACAGATTTTTTTTTTTTTTTTTTTTTTGACTGGGGAATCAGGGGAAGGGAGGAGAGAGGCTTGAGGGATGGACGGGGAGTGGGGAAGCGGAGGTAAAGAATGTTAACATTCCATGCAACTAATCGAGTTAACTTCCGTCACGCTCAAATCTTCGAGCTGCACGATCAAGTGGCGGTCCTTTCACCAACATCCCACCTCATAAAAGCAACAGCTGTCACCACCACACTCGGTGGAAAAAAAAAGGCCCATCTCATACAGAGACAGTCCCATCCTTCCCATCGACCAGCCTCACCTAACCACACATTTCAACCGCCACGGATGCTTTGATCCACGCTCCACACAGTACCGCCCTGTTGCACCATGTTCTCTCATCATTGGCAACCTGTAGGCCTACACACAGGAATATGAAGGGGGTGGGGTAGGGTGGCGGAGAAAAGAAAAGAACGAAGTGGGGAGAACAGAAAGAACAAACGATGCAGTCAAATATTTTGTCAGTTCCCTCCTGGGATTTCCCTACCAATTCAGTCATTGCTGGTCGAAATTGGGACGACATGACGTTTTCCCACAAAACCAAACAGCTATCAAACTGAAAGCGCTGCTGGATTTTCAAACCTGAAATTGACGGCCGAAGTGTGCTGCCACTATCCACGATCACTTGAACAAGTCTGCATTCGGTTTTACGTCACTGATCTGTTACCTCCCTTCTCTCCAAGTTTTTGTCACCTTTTGAAGTCCGTCATGCTCTGCCTCTCTCTGGTGGTTGTGCATACTGAGTATATTTTTGACTTTGAAACCCACTGAGCAAAATCATAAATGACAGAATGTTTGGCATGTGTGAACCTACATTAACACTTATTTAGGAGATACGAAAAGCTCCACTTTTGCTCCTTAGGCAATGATGATCTACATGCTCACACACTGGATCATGACAACAGAGTGTTTAAATCAAAGACTTCTGAGAACCCAAGCTCCAAGTCCTCAATCACATTTGAAGTGACAACATAAAGAAACAAGGCATAAAATCTTGTCAACCACTGATCCTGATGAGCTGCAAATGCAGACTACCAATATGTAGTGCTGGCAAAAATGAATCCCCCCCCCCCTCTCTCTCTATCACACACACACACACACACACACACACACACACACACACACACACACACACACACACATATGCTCAAAACTAGATATATTAGTAGCAGCAGCTTGCTAGGGACTTTAAACAAAGATACTGATTTCATGCTGAATGCTAGATATAACATTACACCTCTGATATAGATAACGTTTGAGTGTTAGAAGCAACCACTTTTATATGAACTTTATTATTTAGTGGAATGCTAATTAGACATGACTTTTTCTGAATCTACTTTGTTAAAATGTAGAATGTTCATTTTGTTTTGCTGTAATGCTGAATGGCAATTAGACAAAGTTTTGGTAGCAGATCTTGCTAGGATGTTGAATGCTTATTAGACAAGACACTTGGGTTCTTTTTGGTGAATGTTCATTTAAACACACTATGGGGTGTTTTTTTCCTGCGGTATGTTTGATTTTCATGCAATCAAAAATAGAACTTAAGTCTAGAAAATGCCATCCCCTCACAATCGCCATACTAAAAATACTTTTTGGCACCATGCAGCTGTTAAACAAGGCAGCCAAACTCACAGTGTGTGGAAACGAAAAATTAAACTTCTTACTCCACTCACTGCCGAAGTGCAATTACAGCCAGGGTAAAAAAATTAGGCTGCTTTTTTGCATCATTATCAGCAATACTAATGAAAGATTTTTGTTTTTGTTCTTGTGGGAGGAAGAAAACACATTATAGCTTTTAAACCACAATCATTTTGCTTTACTATGCTAAAAAGAGAGGAGGAATGATACAGTTATATGCAGACAATAAAGTTCTTTTGCGCTGGGAAATGCCCCAATTCCAGAACAACTGAAAACGAAATGGTTGAAAAAGAAAAAGGCTAATAAATGAAATTCAAACTTCTGTTTAGAACCTGCATGCAAAATGCAAGGGCCAGAATAACTCAGTTGGTGGAGCGCCAGACTCATGACCCCGGTGATCCTAGGACTATGGGTTCAAATCTCCACTGGGCTGTTTTGGTATAGGGAGATTTCTCCCTCAAAGCTAACACTGACTCCGATGCAATTTCCCAAAAAAGGTCCTTCAAATGAAATTATAACTTAAGGTTCCAAGTATGAACAAAAGCATACATAAAATCCAATCACCACCTTTTGCCGTTGGTACGTATGACACATATACACACTGTATACACCCTCTGTAAAAAATCAAACAAATGAGCCAAAGTCTGAGTGACTGATGTTCAACTGAATGACACAGGAAATGAATGGTTAGTGCTAACAGGGAGCTCTTCAATTGGCTCTACCCAGGTAGGCAGGCCACTGTCTACAAGCGAGTGTGGATTGTTAAGCGCTTACGGTTTGTTCTCTCATATGGGAAAGGATCTATGCGAGTATCATCATCATCATCATCATCATCATCATCATCTCATCATCATCATCTCATCATCATCATCATCCATCATCATCATCATCATCATCATCATCATCATCTCATCATCATCATCATCATCATGCTGATAAAGCACTCAAAGAAAATCATTCCAAAACAATGGATTTTGATTTTTCTGGAGCTGGTCTTGCACTCAACATAATGTCCATCAAGACACCATTTTGTCTATGGAAACAGGTCATCATAAAGGACTGCTTCATACTGTACAAGACTATGTGGGGCGAAAAGGTACATAACATTCTGAGTTTCTATGAGCCAATCTTCTTACATTAGATAAAGGTTTAAACACTTTGAATTATTTCTTTGCGAGTCAGATTTATTAAAATATAAACATCTATTTAACTTTGGCACAACTGATGCCATCCCACTTAGCAGCATTTTTTCTCCACAACTTGTTCATTCAATTCAGCAGATAAACTGTATGATCCGTAGTGCTAATATTTTCAAATGATGAATATCTTATCAGATATCAAAATTTTGACATTCTTGCAGATCTATAAAAGAGCATAAAATCATTATAATTATTGTAATGAATACTTATAAAGCACCTATTCTCGGCTAGAGACCAAGCTCTGAGCGTTTTACAATCCATACTCGTTTACACAACAGGCTGCCTACCTGGGTAGTGCCGACTAAAGAGCTGCCAGCTGGCATTCAGTCGTTTCCCGTGTAATCCAGTCTATATCGTTCAATATCGTTCACTCAATTTTCTTACATCCTTCATTCTTTCCAATGCTCACGCAGGGTGCATGCTATGTGTAACGTGTCATCCCTACCAACGGCCAAACTGGCCTACTCTTCCGAAAGTTGGTGATGGGATTTTACGTGTGTGCAAGATGTTATGCATGCGTTCACACATGGAACCTCGGTTTATAGTCTCATTCGAAGGACTGTATGGGAAATGGAGTCAGAACCAATGTTAACTCTGAGGGAAAAATCCCCCTGTACCGAAACAGCCCAGTGGAGATTCGAACCTGCAATCCCAGAACCACCAAGATTACGAGTCCGGTGCTCTACCACTGAGCTATTCCGGCCCCCCAATCATAAAGGCCTGTTCTTGAGGAAAAAGCTCCATGCTAGATTTTTTACCTTTTGCATAAAAAATCCCAGCACATAATCAAAACGAGCCATTTCTCACTTTATGCATGTACACATACATGAAGAAAAAAAAAGTTGTAGCATATTTTCAATCATGTCAACAACCCAAATGAAAATCTCCTAAAGTCTCGGTTTTCTCTACAATACATAACACTGATTTTCCTGGTGCAAAAGTTTGAAGAAAAAAAAAAAGAAAAAAGAAAAGAAGAAACAGAAGAAGAAATTCTTATACTTACTAACATCTCTACACCACCTTACTTGCTGAGTATTATCAATGATGCTAACGCCAACATGCATTTGCCAAAGTTGATTCTATTGTGTTCACAAAAGAAAGGCATCTACAGCTCCGTTCATTTTCTACATATGAGACAATGCTGATCCAACACTATTCATATATCACTGTACTAGAGTGATGTTTGGTAAAAAACAAAAGTTCACATCAAATGACTGATACAACACTGTTTTATGATTCAGAGCCAAAGCTGTGGTAGAAATCTACCCACAAAGGACATGAGAATCATTGCTCTCACTTTTTTTTTCATCAATTATTCAAATATTTTTGACAAATAAATATATCAAAAAACATACATGTCTGCACATATAGAAACAATTACAAAGCTTCTGCTGAACTGACATTCATAGCTTGGGTAATTCAAAAACCGGTTCTTTCAACATCACTGCAAACCATCCCCCATCTTATAATTATTGAGTATGAAGCCGCACATGTACACACACACACACACACACACACACACACACACACACAGGAAACCAAAACAGAGGGGTCAAATGACTCAAGGATGTTCCAAAATGCCAGACAGCTGAACTCGTTGCAATGAAGGATGCGCCAACCATGCTGGCTTATCAAGTGAAAAAGGATAAAGAACTTGTGATAGCACGCACCCTCTTTCAATTTCTGTTCTAATTTCCTGTGCACTCTTGTGTGCAGTCTTCTGCTGGGAGCAAGTGATCCAGGAACTGTGCCAACGCCACTCCTTTTGCCTAGTTTTCCCAAACCTAAAAGAATGACAAATTTCACAAAAGTGTTTTCCCTCCTTTCTCTTTTATTCCTTTCTTCTTTCTTTTCCATAGCAGCCTGCTTCACCAGAACTGCAACAATTCATGGAAATTTACCTTTCATACAAAAACACAGATGACTAAAATATGCAATGTGTACAAGAATGCGTCTGAATAATCATAAATTGTGCACACACATGCACACACTGAAACTTTGAACATACACATGCATCCATACTAGGTAATATCCAAAAGAAGTTCCTATATTCGTAGCAGTACACTATCCACATGTAAAATTGAATCAGGTCATGCCATGACTATTCTCTGTCTCCACTTCTCTCTCGCTCTCTCTCTCTCTCTCTCTCTCTCTCTCTCTCTTTCTGAGTCTCTCACATACATACAGTTCAGTTCAGATCAATTTCATCAAGGAGGCGTCACTGTGTGCGGACTTGTCCTTGTGCGCTACATCACATCCACACTGCTTATGATTTAAAGCAGATAGATAAATGATTTTATAACTAAAATGAGACAATTCAAGATGAGGTTCTTGTGGCTAGGACTTAGCAGGTGTCTGACCTACACATTAACACAACATGCTGGTCAGACCTTCAGTATCTACCTAACACTGGTTGTGCCATTTTAATCATTGTATGTGTGTGTAGTGAATGTACACGTGTGTGTATGGATGTGTGGGCACAGGCCCATGTGTGTGTGCAAGTGCTTGTTTGTGTCTGCATACATTTGCATGAGTGTGTGTGTGTGTGTGTGTGTGTGTGTGTGTGTGTGTGTGTGTGTGTGTGTGTGTGTGTGTGTGTGTGTGCGTACGCATGAATGCGCTTGTGTACACACCTATGTGTACGCACGCACACGTGTGCATGAGCGTGTGTGTGTGTGTGTGTGTGTGTGTGTGTGTGTGTGTGTGTGTGTGTGTGTGTGTGTGTGTGCGTGTGTGTGCGTGCGTGTGCGCCTGTGCAGAAGTGCATGTGCATGTGTGTGCGTGATTTGTGGGCTTGTGTGAGCTTACGCATGTATAGATCTGCATATGTATGTGTACAGTGTATATGTGTGTGTCCTTGTATATGGGCATATACGCATGTGCGTATGTGTATGCGTGTGCATGTCCATGTTTGTGCGTGTATGTGTGCACGTATGTGGGTTGTATGTGTGCATGCAAGCATGTGCATGCGTATGTGTGTAGGAGCGAGCGCATGTACACGCACGCGTATGTATATATGTGTGCATGTGCATGTGTGTGTGTGTGTGTGTGTGTGTGTGTGTGTGTGTGTGTGTGGTGTGTGTGTGTGTGACTGCATGTGCCTTTGATTGAGGGAAATGACTTTCACAAGATGACTTTGGAACAAGAACAAGAACTATAATATCAAATATAACGTACATGTGCATGTGTGCGCACACACACACTCACACAAAACAATAAGAGCAACAACCCCCCCCCCCTACACACACACACACACACATACATATTCACTCACTCTCACTCACTCACACACACACACACTCACACACCAAGGTTTGCACACTCACATCAGTGGACTCTCTAATTAACACGCCTGCATCACCCCACTGATGAACACACACCAGCGCACACACGTCTACAGTAATGAGTATACTCTGGGATAGCCGAGATTCAAAGTCTTATCTCAGTTGACATGTGTTTGATCATTTGTGTCTGTTATTGGAAAGGCCCAGTATGAGTTTGCCCCAATCTCTAGGAGTCTTCAGTGTTCGCCTTGAGATTATTCCAATGTCTGTTTGGTTGATGATGCTTCTTGCTCTTCCTTTAAGTCTGGATATATGCAGTCACTTCCTCTCTTGATGTTCAGATCTGAAAGATGGTCTATGGCATAGTGGCTTTGCTCAAGTTTGCTTAAGTGATTCTTCAGATCTCTTATCACATCAGATCGGCCAAGCTGCAGTCCAGTTCATATTGTTGCCTTGCCAGCCAATGTGTCTGCTCTCTGGTTTCCTTTAACTTCTGTATGTCCAGGGCAGGACATCCACATGAGTCTCTCCAATGGAAGGTTGTGCATTAGTTCATGCCAAGCAGGGCTTCCCATTCCACTCTCCACTTTTTGAAGTAGTTCATGGAGTCAGTCAGTATCATGGCTTGTTTAGTTTTCATTCTTAAACATTCAGCTTTTATATTGTAATGGCGCCTGGAGCCTCACGAGGGACAGGCGTCACTTTTTCTTAAATGAATTAAATCACTATTATTATCACTATACCATGGATAGCAGCAGCACTTCAGGAGCAAACAGTCATACTACAATTTGGAGATTGGACATCTGAGCTACACACACACACACACACACACACACACACACACACACACACACACACAATCATGATGATTTTGTAATGTAAACATTTTTTCTCTCACTATGAAAAATGATTCAAAAGTGACATCAATCAAATTAGGCACACTCAGCCAACCAAGCAACTTAGCAACAAAAGCATAATGGCAACAGGTAAGACACTGGTATGTAGTAGTAATTTAACTCTGAATGAAGATCACACGGCCTGAGTAATTGACTCTACAAAAAAAAAGGATAAACCCCCTCAAAGATAAAACATTTCATGTAGAGAAAGAGAAGGGGAAAAAATGCTTGCTACAGAACAATAATATTCTTGACAATAACAATGATTTAATTTACAATATAACCTTATCATTTATACAATTATTTCAATATTACCTCTTTACACTGTTTTCCTTATTCTATAAACAACAATGGCTCTGACCAGCCTCAAAATAGCCTCTGTGATCAGCTGGATTATAAACAACCTGAAATAAATTCAACAGAAACCCATTTCATAATGAGTACAGGAAGGCTAATTATTTCTGGAGTACCAACTGGCTACATGAAATACTTTCATGTTAAAAACCAAAGTTTTGTGAGGAAATTTGAAAAAGCAATGCAACACTGATGGTCAAAAATGTAAATCTGTCCAAAGTTACAGTCCAAGTACATGACCATCACACAAAAAGATAACAAAGCCTAAATCTACTTCATGCAGAACATATATCGTAAACATACATGTTACTAAAGATGAACTGGGATCCACTTCTGGAGAAATGAAGAAAGAAAAACACACACACACACCCAATACACATCATAATCAACAATAATAAAGTGCCCATACAGCACGTTCAAAAGTAGCAGTTCACGTGAACATAGGCTCAAGCGACTGCACACACGGAAGCCATGCATGGTTGTTGCAGTCTACGAATGCAAAGCATTCCAAAATTGCTGTTGGACACATGCCAGAGCTCTTATCTTACACACTGATAATACAGGACAGAAAAATAACACCCAGTTGGCGCCATTTCAAACAGTAAACCGTGCAGATGGGCCACAGCTGTTTCAGGGATTAACTCCTTGTCCCAGTGAGTAACTTAAATAAATATGTCAAGCACATGTGTCACTGCCAACAGTTTGCCACAAGGAATGCTGTAACTCTGTTATGAATAGTACAGCCTGGCAAAAAAAGAAAAGAAAAAAGATTCAGTTTGCATTCATCACTATCATAGCCGCACCTACACGGAAGCAGGTCACTACGTCACGGGGCCACTAAGTCACAGGGCCGCCAAGTCACGGGGCCGCTAAGTCACAGGGATCTAGGCAAGATATTTCTTGGCGGCCCTGTGACTTTGTGACCAGTGGTCAAGCAATGGCCAAATTGACCAGTGTTGAAGCAATGGCGAAGGTGACCAGTGGTCAAGCAATGGCCAAATGACCAGTGGTCAAGCAATGGCCAAATTGACCAGTGTTAAAGCAATGGCGAAGGTGACCAGTGGTCAAGTAAAGGCCAAAGTGACCAGTGGTCAAGCAATGGCCAAAGTGACCAGTGGTCAAGCAATGGCCAAAGTGACCAGTGGTCAAGCAATGAACAAAGTGACCAGTGGTCCAGCAATGACCAAATTAACCAATGTTCAAGCAATGAACAAACTGACCAGTGGTCAAGCGATTGGCAAACTGACCAGTGGTCAAGCTCTGACCAAAGTGACAAGTTGTCCAGCTTGCCAATTGCTTGACCACTGGTCACTTTGGTCATTGCTTGACCACTGGTCACTTTGGCCATTGCTTGACCACTGACCTAATTTGCTATAAGGAGTGTGGCATATAGGGCCTGTGGCATATAGCGGCCCTGTGACTTGGCGGCCCTGTGACTTAGCGGCCCTGTGACTTGGCGGCCCTGTGACTTAGTGAGCGGTCCCCCGGCTACACTAATTCACCTGTTTGGGCATGCTGCATTGAACAATAGAATTTTTAAAAATCACTCATTAAGGGGGGCCTGCCTACTTTTTTTTTTGGGGGGGGGGGGGGGAGATGAGAAAATGTTTCTGTTAGTTCATTGGGAATTATGTGGATAATAACAAGATCCAAACAATGTGGACCAACTGTACTTAGCAACAACTAACACTGCAAGAGCAAGTCACAATGGTAACAGGAATATTCTTTATAATATTTCCAAGGACAAACTCTGTTTATAACTTTGATTTCTTTCATATGCTGAAAAATCCCTGTTTGCTTACAAGCAAATATTTCACTGAAATGAAACAACTGAGTGCATTTCAAGGTAACAGTCATAATGATGGAAGGGTAGAATGTTTTACAAAGGTGTATTATTGTATGAGATTATGTTTATTAGAATCAGGTTTGTTTCACATCACAAACGGATGAAGATACATTGCATCGGGTATTGGGGGAGGAGAGATGGAGGAAGGGGAAAGAGAGAGAGAGAGAGAGAGAGAGAGAGAGAGAGAGAGAGAGAGAGAGAGAGAGAGAGAGAGAGAGAGAGAGAGAGAGGGGGTGGGGGAACAAGGGGGGAACAGACAGACAAGACAGACAGACAGACAGACACACACACACACACACACACACACACACACACACACACACAGAATCATATTAAAAGATGAGCAGTTTCTTACACACAGCCCTCCCCTTGAGTAGTGTCTACTTTGAAAACATAACGAGAGAGAGAGAGAGAGAGAGAGAGAGAGAGAGAGAGAAGAGAGAGAGAGAGAGAGAGAGAGAGAGAGAGAGAGTTGCAGCAAATAGAAACTTAAATATATTCTATTACCTACATGCATGTAAAAACTGTTGTCAATAAAATGAATATGATCAAGCATGTGACTACAGAATACAAATTACAATGAAGATGAATGTGCTACACAATGAAATATGCAAGAGGGAGTGGGAGGGATGCATCTACAAGTCAAAAACAAATTTGGTTTACATAATCAATAATCAGTATATAGTGCAAAAGGGAAAAAGAAAAAGAAAGCAAGCGTGCAAGCAAGCTAGAGAGAGAGAGAGAGAGAGAGAGAGAGAGAGAGAGAGAGAGAGAGAGAGAGAGAGAAAGAGAGAAGAGAGAGAGAGAGAGAGAGAGAGAGAGAGAGAGAGAGAGACGAAGTGGTGAAGAAGAAAGAACAAAGGTGGTGGGTGCAGGAAGAACAGGAGCGCATAAAGAGTTAATTTTTTTTTTTTAATCTCTCTCCTCTCTCTCTCTCTCTCTCTCTCTCTCTCTCTCTCCTCACGCGCGCACACACACACAAGAATTTGCATCCATAATTATGTAATCCCTGTGAAAGAGAACATCAATAACGTGTATCTTCTACCGATTTTTTTTCTCCAGAAGAAGTCTACTGGCCTTCTTAAAACATGCTCTGACAGCACACTTGGTAAAGGAGGATCAAGACTGTTCATATCACAGTGACAATGTCCAGTTTATGAATATGTTGCCTAATTTCACCATGCAAATAACGCATCTAAATGGATGTGGGGGGGTTTTAACATAAGAAAATTCAACTATAGTTGATCTTTCATGCTTTTTTTTGCTTTTGCTTTTTTTTTTTTTAATGGGCAATGTGTGTTTTGAAGAATATCTTCAGACTTTTAACTTAGCTGAAAAGAAACAACCTCAGCTTTCTTACAAATTCCACAAGAACTGAAATTCTCAGATGACCGTTCTTGTTTAATGTTTTCATGCAAATACAAGTTTCAGTTACTTTAGTCTACCTTCAAACTTTATGTAGCTCAAAATCATAAGGATCATATCTGCAACATTTACCCCCACCCTAATCCCTTCCCTACCTCCTGGCCACCTACCTGAATCCATACAGTATGACCACCACTCTTCTTTATGTCTCTCTTCTTTATAGCTGTTCGTCTTGCAGACAATAAAATCTTCTTCTCGTTGACATTAAACGCCTACACTAGTATCTATTTTCCTCACCTTTTTTTTTATGGATTGGAGTTACAGAAGTCAAAATGTAGACCGGACTATACACTTGTGACATGTTGACCTCATTGATTGATCATGCTGAGTCATCACTTCTAATGCTATTGGTAAACATCACTGTATGATCTTCACCTTCACACATTCATTAACCTCAGCTTGTGTGGTCCCTTTAGCAGCAGTTAATGAATAAGATCTCTTAACTGGTTTTAAGTCAGTATTGTCGTCTGTTCCACTGTGCATGTATCACTGCATGCATAAATGCATATGTGCATGAACACACACTAAGTGTATAAAATTTATCACTTGGCACACACACACACACACACACACACACACACACACACACACACACACACACACACCACACACATGTGCATGTGCTTGCACACACATACTGGCACACATACACAAACACACATCACATGCATGCACATGCACACACAAGCATGCCCACACGCTCACTACAAGACCACATGAGCCAATAATTTATGATTCATCATTTCATGGTCTCTTTCTTTTCAACATGAGCCAATAATTTATGATTCATGGTCTCTTTCTTGTCATCATAACTTTATGTAGTTCTTTATGTCACTTATGTTCTTAACTCTGCTGAAAACATATCATTTTCTGTGCAGGCATAAAACAATTTAAAGCTGAGAAAAACCTTCAGCTTCACAAAGTGCATTCTGCTGTGACATGCCCCTTACCCACCCCCAAAAACCGTTAATTTTTTTTTTTTTTTTTTTGAGACACTGCCCTGAGTGGTCAGCTGATTTAAAAAATGACATTCATGAATTAAGCCTTAACTCTTTCAAACAATGATAGAACCAAGTGATAACATTCTTTTTTCAAGTTCAGGTATAAATATAGGACTCTACAACTAAAGGAGTTCCTTTCAGTTGCTTCCCCACTGCAGAAATACATGCATTCTAACCCTTTAAACACAGGGTTAACACCACCTTTTTCGGTTTGTTTGTTGAACAAATGTATTTAACTGACAAATCAATTCTTAAAGCATCATACATGCGTAGGATACAAGGTATTATTTGAAAAAGAAAAATCACTGTTACTGATTTATCATTGCTTGGGCTGCTGAATCATGCTAAATGGATTGTCAGGTCCTGTCGCTGTTGGCGACACTCACTGTCACACTTGATACAAGGTAAGGAGAAAACAAGAAAATGTTGCCCCTTGAATCAAAGCAGGCAGTCAATGGCAACCACAAGTGTTGGAACAGATCGCCAGAAACACTGCATGCATGGCAAGAAAAATAATTTGCGTTCTTTAACATTTGGCTGCGTATACACTCACACACTGTAATATAGAACACATGGTTATGGGATAGTAATTATTAATCATGCAGATGTGTACATATCCACATCTTTTTTAATGGGAAAATTGATGAATATTTGTTTCTACTGGGTATGGATAGCCGTGTTTATGGCACTGCTATAAATTCATGGGATTGTTTATCTTCTAGTATGTGATTGTGACCACATCATACCCACAGTAAAGTTTGAAATCCATTTTGTTCATTGATTCATTTCTTTATTTGTTAAAAAATAAACAACGTATGTCTGCCAGAAGATAATAAAAAATAAAAGTTATAGATCTTCCACAACGAAGAACAAACAGTATGCAAGTTCTGATGGTTTGTCTGCATGTCTGGTGCAAAGTCACCCAAGGCAATAAGAAAAGATTAACACTCCAGTCATCCAAAAAAATCCCATATGGGACAAAGTGAAATGTACCATCACCCTTCACTGGTAGACAGGCTGTTAACTGGTTAAGGTGGATAGGTGGATCAACAGTAATAAGGCTGATATGAGGAATACAGAGTTTAAAATCACACAGTGAATAACACCAGTGGATAGGCTTTATTGTATTCTGCGTTTGCATACTGCATTGTGTGTGTGTGTGTGTGTGTGTGTGTGTGTGTGTGTGTGTTTGTAAGTGTGTGCATGCAATTCTTGCATTTTCAACTCTAACATGCAGCACTGGGGATACTACAATTCTTGTAAACACACACACACACTCTCTCCCTCTCTCTCTATCTCTCTCTCACACACACACACACACACTCTTTACCCTCTGAGTATCACTCACAAGAAAAGAACCTGCTTTGCTAATATTGGGGATTAAGTCTTCACACTGAGCTCAACAGTCCCTAGCATTAACTTTTATTACACTCAGAAGTTTGCTGCAAAAGCTTTGATCAAGACAAAAAAAAAAAGATTTAATATCAGACTTTAACAGGATTTCTGGATATTAACTGCAGTGTCATCTGAACAGATATGCTGACAAGTTTCCACCACTGACAACTTTTGATTAATAAGCAATAAAGAATGGTGTGTAATACACCTGGGAAACATGATTTGACGTCCCTCTTCCACACCCACACACAACAGTGTGTATCACACACACCACACACACACACACACACACACACACACACACACACACACTCACACACACAGAGAGATTTGTACTTTCAACATGTGGGCATACAAATGCATACTGCACCGAATATCAATATGGCCCCCACACTGCACAGCACAATTCTGTCAATAACAAAAAAGTTGACTGCACCTTGGACCAAGCTGCCACTACCAGAAAATTTAAACTGCCAACGTCTGCATCCCCCTCTCACCTCACACATACAGATTAACACACAGCATGGGAGCATTAGTTTAGAGGGATTTCAAATTTCTTTCTTTTTCTTCATGTTTCTTCTTATAGAAAACAAAAATGACTGCAATTAATGCTGAATTTTTCATTCCATTCTAGTGCACCACCAAAGTCTGGCCCTTGGAACACTTTGTGTTATCAACTGATAAAATGTAGAAAGAGACTGCATATGAAATTAAGACTGTATCAAATTTTCAGTGGTGTAACACACATTTATTTTGTTATTTACCTTGTTTTCATTTTGACTTTCAAAACTTCTCTTCTGATCAGTCATGTCTGAAAGGAAGTAAATTCTGCAGTACTAATATCAAGGTCTGCTGCCCCTAGTCCCTTCTCTAATCTCCCTCAAAGTTAGCAGTGATGCTATTCTCATCTCAAAATATCCCATCATGCTGAGTATTGGCTGATCAACTCAGTGACTGAAAATTAAAAAAAAAAAAAATAATTTAAAAAAAAACCAATGTTCAAGTCTCCATACTCTAGTTATAAAAGTCTCGCTTTGCCTGCGTTGATTTCTTTGCTGTCTTTTGAAGATAAGTAAGCCTATATGGTCACTATTACAAGACTGCAGTGCACTGAATATCTAGGTCCTATGCATGTTCAACTTGCCTGCAGCCATGCTGCATTAGCCATGAAAACTCTTTGGCAGAAAGGGCTAGGGCTAGTTAATTGTAGCTTGCAAGAAATTGGTGTGGTTAAGTGATGAAACCAAACAAATCCATAAATGTAAACATAACAAAAATCATGTGCTACTTTCTCCATCTGTATAGTTAAACGATTACAAAGCCTCTATCCTTTCATTTGAATACAGTGGAGCCCTCTACACTTGGACAGCATTTTTATGATAATCACCATTGGCACGTAAACCTTTTTCTTCGCAGCAGTTTCACTATCTAGCACTAACAGCACTAGCAGTACTTCACATCTTTGTCACATCTGAGTATCAAATACATCATGTAATTTTAGAATCACAAGTTCACAGCACATTCTGCAACAACAGGTTTTTTACATTTTTACAAAGAGACTAAATGTATGTAATCTATATAATGGGCAACTGTAACATATGATGATTAGAATGCTTGACAAGATGTGAACACTTGCTTTAGTCAAATGTCAGAAACTTTAGATCAGAGGGCTTTTATGACTCCTGTGTCATCTTGACTTCTCTCTTTACATGTACTCACGCAGTAAATGACTTCTGACCAGGACTGAACTGAAGTCATTATTCTGATTCAGTCTAAAAACATTAAACAACAACAATAATGTGCACACACAAAAAAAAATGGAAGAAGAAACAGCAAAAGAAGAAGTAAAACAAGAAGAAGAAGAAGAAGAAGAAGAAGAAGACGAAGAAGAAGATGAAGAAGGAGAAGAAGAAGAAGAAGAACTCAAGAAGAAGATGACAACGACGAAACCAAGACATCTGTTTTACCTAAGACAAAGATGAAGACAAAGAAGAAGAAGAGAAAGAAGAAACCCAAACATGTTTGTTTTACTTGAGACTAAGGTCATACCCCTGATTTAATCTTTCGGCTCACTACATTTCAATATTCACAGAAATCACACACTCTTTGAACAAACAAAAATCAACCAGATCTACTTTGCAAAAAGAGGCGACTGCAGGCAGAAATCTGAACAAATTTTTAAAAGTTGTGTTAAAGCTCTTTCAAAAAAAGTTGACAAACAAATCACAAGACAAAACATTCAATGCCCATCTTGCACCGAACTGGATGAAGATAAGTGATTGCTCATTTATTTTCACTGTCCTGAGTGTTGTGTATCTTGCCTGAAGAAGACCTAAGAGGCCAACACACCTTTTAAATTTTATTTTGTCTTGTGATTTGTTTGTCAATGCTTTCGGGGCGGAGCTTTATCAATCATTTTTCAAATTTGTTTAAAAATCAACCGAACAAAAAAAAGTTGTTGTGTAAAACAGTATACAATTTTCTGATTCTTCTCATATATATGTGAATGGAAGTTTGTAAGCAGAGTGTAAAGGTTCATAGCTTGAATGCAGCAAATTGTTGTTTATTATCATTATGAATACTTATATAGCGCCTATCATTGGCTACAGACCAAGCACTAAGCGCTTTACAATCCACACTTGTTTACACCACGGGCTGCCTACCTGGGTAGTGCCGACTGAAGAGCTGCCAGCTGGTGCTTTCTTTATTCAGTCGTTCCCCATGTCATCCAGTCACTATTGTTCAATATCATCCACTTAATTTCCTTGCTTCCTTCATTCTTTCCATTTCTCATGCAGGGTGCATGCTATGTCACGTATGTGTAACGTCCCTACCAATGGCCAAACTGGCCTTCTCTTCCGAAAGTTGGTGATGAGATTTTAGGTGTGTACAAGATGGTGATTTTACATGTGTGCAAGATGTTATGCCTACACATGGAACCTCAGTTTATAGTCTAATTCGAAGCACTGTATGGGAATGGAGTCAGAACCAATGTTAACTCTGAGGGAAAAATCCCCCTGTACTGAAATGGCCTGGCGGAAATTCAAACCCACAACCACAGGATCACCAAGATTACTAGTCCGGCGCTCTAACCGCTGGGCTATTCCAGCCCCTGTGATTTGTTGCAGCTAACCACACACAAACATTGGTGGTCCAAAGGAAATCTGACAGCTGCAGTGGCTACTTTATTGTTCCTGTTATTCATCAATGAATAGGGCCTACACCAAATAATATATCACAAAACAGAGACCAAAAAAGACACTGGAAAACAAGGCATCCTTTCCAGCAAGTTACATTTTGCATGATGCAATGCTGGTGACCTTGATCTTTTTTTTTCTTTTTTTTCCAACCTTTTCTTTCTACTAAATTCATTTTCTTGCCCTTTAACTGAAACACCCATGACCTACCAAAGCTGGATGCAATTCCAGGATCAAAACCAAATCTTTCCTAAAGTGCTACAGTTATAAAGTGTTATGCTGTGTCTGTGACCTTTGGACTCTGACCTTGATGCCTGGATGACTGTGCCTTTGACTACAACACTAGAAGAGGTTCCGACACTAGAAGAGGTTCCGTATGAAGTCTGATGAAGAGTGGCTGCAATATCTAAACTTCATCATGTTTACAAGTTATCTCAAGTGTCTGTATCAACTATCATCTTACATACTATACCAGTTCTGATTTTGACCTCTGAACTAGAATTCCCCTGAAATCCATGTCGCTTCAAGCTGCTATGGATGAACTTCATGTACCAATAATTCAGATAAAGAATGAAAGCAAGATTTGGAACTTTGAGATTGTTAGCACATCTGAGCCACTGCCATAATCTTTTCTTAAATAATACACGTTATTCTGACCAGATGCACTCACTGGGCACGTACCGATCAACTGATTCCAGACTATTACTATTAGTCATGAACCACTGTTGACGCTGCTATAAACTGACAAACCTTTCTTGTGTAAGTGCATTGAGTAATCATGATTAATTCACTGCCTCTGAAGAAGAACTAGCGAAGCTAATGCAAGCTAAATTGGGCCTGTCAACCATATGGAGCAGTTACATTGCCTTTTCAGTGACTTCAATTACGTATGCACTTTGTGTAAAATGTCCTCATATATACTGATATAGTTAAGGCTGCAACCCTAGCAAGGCCTGAGGAGCCTCAATTATGTTATTTTAAAAACTCTTTTTCACCAGGGATGGGTAATTTGATTTTGATCCCTAGTACTTCAAAGCAGTCTGAAGCTCTTCAGATAAACATGATTTCACCTTAACCCTTGCAATATAATCAAAATGCTGTAAATGAACACACAAACGAAGGTGCAAAGTTTAATACTGCTTAAATAATAAAAGGCAGCTCATGAACTTTCGAAAAAATGTCTTTTTCAGACGTAATGAACAGACATCGAAATGCACAAATCAACAGTCCCCTAGATCCTGATTAGCATGGGAATATTGTGATAATTTAACTTTAAGTGACTGTCATGACTCATATTTGATCATCATACTATTTTTTTGTCTAACCTGCTAACACCAACAGCAACAGAAATTAACTGAGAAAATGCCAATTGAGCAATGCTGAACATAGAAGTTTACTCCTTACACCTCACCCCCAACCATGCGCGTTCACACACACACACACACACACACACACACACACACACACACACACACACACACCGCGGAGCAAGAGAGAGTGGGAGGGTGAGAGAGAGAAAAGGAGAGAGACAGACAGACAGACAGACAGACAGACAAAGACAGACAGACAAAGACAGACAGGCACGACAGACAGACCGACTGACAGAGACACAGAGAGACACTAAGACGGACAGACTGACAGAGATAGACTGGGAGACAGAGAGAGACAGGCAGACTGACCGACAGAGAGAGAGAGACACAGAGAGAGAGAGAGAGAGAGAGAGAGAGAGAGAGAGAGAGAGAGAGAGAGAGATGAAATCGTGTTGTAGCCTCTCTGAGTTGAAAAATGTATTATCAATTTAAACTACTGTTTTGTTTAAAATAAAAATTGATTTCACAAACATAATACATTAATAGGCTACTCATGGTTACGTTTTGCACGTAC